>CM077308.1:46364474-46968897 GCA_039655065.1 Glossophaga mutica
ACTCTTTTTATTCTATAAATCTTTTGTATTTGTACCTCTTCATGATGTCTTTTAAAAAGACTTTCAAGTATTTTACAAACAGGGTTTGCTTGCCAGTGATTAATTTTTTTCCTGTTATCAAAAGAGATTAACGATATGTTCAAAAACATTATGGACATATCTGAACAAAAGAGAAATAATAGCAGTAACACGTTGTAGGGTGTTTTTGTTCAGAGATCTGTGGACTTTGGAGGTGCATCAGTATTTTTCTAAATGATGGGTTATAGTGAAGGAGAATGGTTCGTTTAACTCTCCATCATCTCTGAAACAATTCAAGAAAAGTTTATGAATGATTATTTTCTTTTTAATATCGGCTAGCTGAGTCATTGAGTGCTCCTATTAGCTGATTGAGCATGATGCCATTAAAGCTTCTCATATGTGATCAACCACACGTTATTATCCATATAAGGTCCATTTTTCCAAAACAAAAGCTACTTTAGTATTGTTACACCTAATTTTCTCATAGCAAGAACCTTTAGTTAGGTTCAGTAAAATATGTTTGTTGACTGTCTTTATTTTTTAGTGAAAGTTAGAGGGAATGAGTTTTTCTTCTAATTAAACATGAAATGTAGGTTGAAGGCTTTAAGTCGTACAAAGGGATCACTTTCCAAGCTCAAGCACAATCAAGCAAACAATCAATTTGCTTTTTTAATATTGGATATTATCTTACACTGAATTAGTTTTTCAAGTCTGAAATGTAATTAATAGGATGACTTGTAGGGCCTGTTCACAGGTATCAAATTTAAACTTAAAAATTATATTAGGAAACCATTTAGGATATATAACTGAAAGAATCTAAAACTTAGGGTCAGACTGCTTTGTTTTAAATTCCCTTGTACAGAAAATTGAGAGTTGTGTTTAAGTACAGTCCACTCATTCTTTTGTCTTTCTAGGTTTTGGCACAAATACCAGTGGGAATAGTATTTTTGGAAGTAAACCAGGACCTGGGACGCTGGGAACTGGGCTTGGTGCAGGATTTGGAACCGGTAAGCAACTGTACCTTGAAATTTAGGAAATGATAATCTTGGCTTTCTAATTGCGGGAACTTAAGACTTGTGTTTAATCATATGCTTGGAAATAAGAGGTTTAGATTTTTGTTTTCACAAAAGGACTTATAAAACCATTTCCAGCATTTATGCTTTACCAGGTTTTAAAACATTGGCACATCTCTTTCAGAGGCTGTGTGCTCCTTTTCTACAAATGTTTGTCCTCCGATAGTCCTTTTCTTTTTGGAATTTTCAGTATTTAATGTGAGACTTGTTAGTATGGTGACATTTCTAACTTTAAGTTCTCTGTGTTACCTTTGTGACCAGGATTTGAGACATTAAACTGTTGATTGGGTAAGCTTTATCACCCTAATAGTGAGAGGACATGCTGAAGTAATTAACAAATAAATACTCTGAGTTTTCGCAAGGTCTGTGCATACTTTTCTTTTCACCTTGATGTAGAACTGAAATGTCATGCCTTTGTGTCTACTTCTGCTATTGATGACTATTTTTCAGTGTCTTTGAAGGAAGGCATTGACCCTGCTAACTTACCCAGCTGTTTTAAACAATGTAAGGGTGGTGATGGTCATAAAATGAATGAGTTCTCCAGTGTGTACAGTTCAACAAGGTTGCTTAAGCATATAGTTATGCGTACTTTCCCAATTCATCTGACCATTGGATTGGCCATTTACTTGCAAACTGTTTATTTCCATCATCTCCGTTTCCACTTATCAGTTATCTGCTGTCTTCTGTTCTCTGTTTATCTCTCATCTTTGTTTAATGGAACACCAGTTTTTACTCTATGAATGGTTTATTTTTTTCTTTTTTAAATAAAAGATGTGTTTGTAAAAACATTCAACAATGGAACACCAGTTTTTACTCTATGAATGGTTTATTTTTTTTAAATAAAAGATGTGTTTGTAAAAACATTCAACAATACAGTATCATGAAAAGTTCATATCTTTTAGGTGTGAAGTAGTAGCTGTTGAAAGTTTGGTCTTGTCAGACCCCTTTATATACATTTTCCAAACGTGCTTAAATACATACACACATAAACATACATGTTTAAACATATGTGTGTTTTATATGTAGGCTTTTTAAAAAATATTCTTACATGGAAGCCATGTTCTACATGAGTGTTTTTTAAGCCAAACAATGAAACACATTAATTAGTTGGATGTAATATTAATGTAGAAGGCTATAACTAGCATTTTTTAAACAACTGGAATTTTTTTAAAAACTATTGCACAAAACAAAGTTAAGTATTATTTTATTTAACTTTGTTTCAGTTATATACACAAGGCGGGGTGAAAGTAGGTTTAAGATTTTGAGTACATGAAACACTTTATTCTTATATTATTGTTTATTAATGTAATACAAACAACTGTAAACCTACTTTTGCCCACCTCTGGATAAGTGTTACGGGTCTTAGTGTATTTCATGTTGCATGGTATAGTCAAAATATTTCAAACTGCAAGCAACTGCCATATATAGTACTCAGTGTTTCTTCTTTTTTTTTTTCTATTTTCCATGACATTTTGGGGATTTAGTTTTTCTCTTGGTCGGTATTTATAGGTCTAACTCATTATTTAAATATAACATTTTTAGTATTTCGTTGCATGTGCATGCATATGTGTAACATACATACATACACCATAATTTATTTAATGTTTTCCCTTTTGTGGGACACCTGAGTTGTTTTATATTATTAGCAATGCAATAATGAAGATATTTGTGATATAATTTTGTGTGTGTTAGTATTACATAGGATTTACTCTTAGAATTCTTTCAGAAGATAAACAGATACTGAATTTTGGTCAATCTTACTAATAGCTTGTCTTCTAGAAAGAATGTCAATTTGCATTTTTGTTCATGTTTGTATAAAAGTACTCATTTTCCATAACTTTTCAATGTTGGACTTTTTCATCTTTACGTGCATGATAGTGAAAATTATTATATTCTAATTTGGGCTTTACTCATTAGTGGCAAAGGATATTCTTATGTTTACTGGCCATGTGAATTCTTGAATTCCCTATTCCATAATAGTTGATTATTGTTTTTTAATTTATTTCTGAGAGTGCTTTACATATTGTGGCTATTAACTCTTTTTGGTTTCATTAGAGCCTTTTCACTTACCCGTGTAGAACTAAAAAGCTCTAGTTTTTTGTACAATATGATTCCTAAACTTAAGTGGAATGTATCATCTGACACCGGTGCTCTCTTCTAATCCCAGAGGAATAGCTTTGGTGTGGGCAAATTAAGGGTTTTTCCCCAAGGGTAGGTTAAAGATTTTATTTATTTATTTTTGGAGACAGGGGGCGGTGGAAAGAGATAGAGACAGAGAGAAACATCAGTCTATTGCCTCTCGCACGCCCCTAGCTGGGGACCAGGCCTTCAGTCCAGACATGCACCCTAACCAGGAATTGAACTGATGACCTTTCATTTTGCAGCCCAGCACTCAGTTCACTGAGCCATACCAACCACGGGCTCAAGGGTAGTCTTGATTCTAGACACTATAGTAACCGTAAGTCTAAGGCCTGGATAAGATGCTACTGTAATGTCTGTTACAGGTATTTCCATCAAGTATTTATTTCATTTTGTTTATGTTATTGTCTTCTACAAGTTTTATTTTTACCTGGTCAAAATTGTCATTTTCTCCTCTTCGGCTTTTTGGTCTTGCAGGTTGTGATTAGCAGTACCTTCTCTTGTAATCCAAGATTATAAAATGTTCTCTCACATTTTTGTGATGCTATTGTCTTCTATTCCATAGTAACATATACTTAGTGTTTTTATTAGTTTGAATATATATTGTTTTTCTTAAACAGACAACAAGTCACATTTTTATTATTGTTACATATTCCTTATTCATGCCTTGTTCTCATAAACTAAAAGCCAAATAGAATTAATAAAGAATTTTAAACCCCAGCCTTAGCAGCAGATCATGTAGGGAAACGAGAATTCTGAGAATCAACAAGCACACTCTCTTGCTATCTGCTAAAGCAGATTTTTAGCTTTAAGAGGAATGTGTCTGGAGACTCCTATATGTAAACACCCACATTCATAAACTCTGCATTTCATGGTATCGTAAGTAGAATAGCACTGTAGCATTGGGCTGTGTTTTGGGGTGATATAAGCTGAATAGGTATTCCTGTGCAGCTTCTTGTTTTGAGTGATATTCAAACTCATACCTCAACAGAAATAAATTTCCCTGTAACATAGGCCTTTACCTACTTTATGAATAGTTGACTATGGAAATATGAAATGTACAAATCCATAAGTTTTTTGTATATTTAGATTTAAGTGATCAATCTATAAAATATTTTATATTACTTTTTGGCATGTGATTTTCCCCCCTGATGTGCTCGGACAAAGAAATGCTCATTAAATCATGGGTGTATCAGTTTCTTCCTCATAGTGACGTTAACCACCAGCATCATCAGTGGTATGCCATTTTCTTGGTAGTTATTTAGTAATAATATTAAGGAGTTTTAGTTCTTAAAATTTTCCATGAAATAATAAGTTTAAGCGTACAACTAGTAAAGTTGATTGTTACACTAAGACATACACAGAAAAATCTACCCCATGCTAATAGATACCATAGATAAAATAAAATTCTAAAATGTATTACATGATCTCAAAAGGAATATAATCATTTTCATTTTTTCATAGAGTTTCTAGAGTCACTATTACTATGCCCCCCCATATATCTTCCTTAAACTCATACACCTAATGATAAATACAGTATGTTTCTTAAATTGAGATTATCATACATCAGAATGTTTCGGTAAGTCCTCTTATTAAGCATAAAAAGCTATTTGTGCATAATATAAAACATCTGGTTAAAATACATTTCCTTCAATAAATTATAACCGTATGCAGATCATTTTATGGCAGTCCCTTTGCAGGTCACTGGAACCTCCCAGTGTCTTTATTCTTTTGTTGGTTATTGAAATAAAGTGGTTTTTAGACTGTTTCTCACTGTTCTTTATCCAGGGCTGCTGCAAAGGTGAGGGAAATACTTTTTCAGAACAGAAATTTTATATATTTGTGTTCATTTAAGTTTTTGTTTGGGGGTAAGGATGTTTGCCACCCAGAAAAATAAAGAATCCTGAAATTTGGCCATTAACTGTGTCCTTTGAGGGACTAATATAATTTCAGTTTGTCTTGAAATTTTCACCAAATTTTAATGGTTAAGGACTTAGTCCCTGTTCCAGAGTGGGGCTTTTTAAGATGAAATAATCCCATTACTACATTGTTGTCTTCTTATTAATGAGATTGGACAGTTAGGGAATGCTTTCTCCATCCACTAGTCACCATCCCTATTTTATATTGTGTGAATTTTCTGAATATAAGCATTTTATTCTTTCTTTGGTTACAATTTCAAAGCAGTTCCCCTTTGCTAGTTTTAACCTCCAAGTGTTATATCTTTGAAATGATTTTAATGATTTCCTGGTAACCCATTATCTCTATCAAGATATATTGATGCATTAGAAGGAGCTTCAGATCTTCCAAGTTACCCATTAACTTTGTGAGGAAAGAAGGATAGAAATTTTTTTTAATTTTTTTTTTTTTTTTTAGATTTTATTTATTTATCTTTAGAGGGGAAGGGAAGAGGAGAGGGAGAGGGAGAGAAATATCAATGTATGGTTGCCTCTGTGCGTCCCCTGCTGGGAACTGGCCTGCAACCCAGGCATGTGCCCTGACTGGGAATCGAACCGCGATCCTTTGGTTCGCAGGTCCACGCTCAATCCGCTGAGCTACACCAGCCAGGGTGGATAGAAATTTTTTTTAATTTTATTTTTAATCTTAGAAAGGGGAAGGAGAAAAAGAGGGGGGAAAACATCCGACTGGTTGCCTCTTGCATACCTACATGCCCCCAGCTGGGGACTAGGCCTGCAACCCAGGCATGTGCTCTGACCGGGAATCAAATCAGCAACCTTTCAGTTTGTAGGGCAACACTCAATCCACTGAGCCCCACCATCCAAGGCTGGAAATCTTTTAAATAATTATACCAGTAACATATTCTAAATAACTGAATTCTCCGTTTTATACTTTAAAAATCATTGTTGACAAGATCCATAAATAAAAATAATTTGGCATTAAAATATTACAAGTGTCGCCCTGACTGGTGTGGCTCAGTGGGTTGAGTGCTGGCTTGCAATCAAAGGGTCATTGGTTCAATTTTCAGCCAGGGTGAATGCCTGGGTTGCTGGGTTGTGGGCCGGATCCCCAATTGGAGGTGTGCAAGAGACAACCAATAGATGTTTCTCTCTCTCCTCCCTCCTTTTCTCTCTCTGTGAAAAGATAAATAAAATCTTAAAAAAAAAAATTACAAGTTTCTGCAATAGGCTTCCCTCTGGTTAAAATAAAATCTTATTCCATCCAGTCTGATTCATGCTAAAACTTGATATCTTTGGTAACCATATCACAAGTCATTTAGCTTTCTAGAAAACAAAAAGTCTAAAGTAGTTTTCATGAGATACTTTTATGAGAACACTTGAAAGTGTTACTATTTTTATACAAAGAAGGTATATCAGATTTTGTTTTCTGTAGTTTAGCTTTTGTTAGTCAAAAAGATGACATTGAGTATTTTGATTTGCAAGTATTTTCTAAATTGATTTTAAAGAAAGAGAGGAAGGAAAGGAAGAGAATTATCACTTTGTTCCACTTACTTATGCATTCATTGGTTGTTTCTTGTATGTGCCCTGGTCATGGATTGAACCCACAACCTTGGCATATCAGGACTACACTCTCACCAACTGAGCTACCCAGCCAAGGCCTGATTCTAAGATTTAAGAATTAACTACTTTTAATTCTTTAAAAAATCTGTTTTACTATGGGGTTGCAGTTAAGAGTCCAGGTTGTATTGTCAGATGCACTAAAGTTTGAACCCTAATTTCACTATTTACTACATATATGACATTGAGCTAATTACTAAACCTTTATTTTTCTCATTTATAAAATGGAGATAATAGTTTCTACTTCCAGGATTATGAAGATTCAGTGAGATGATACTAATTAATATTTAATGAGTTTTACTATCTATCAGACATCTACTTGCTTAGTATGTATTTATTCATTTTAAATCTTAGGGTAAATATTTAAGCCACATGTTATTATCTCATTATATTTGAGGAAACAACACAGAGAGGTTAAGTATTTTGCCTACCATATATGTAATGTACTCAGCACAGTGCCTGGCATATAGTTAGTGTTTACTGTATTAGCTGTTGTTGAAATGAATGGTCGTTATGAAGTTTCCAAATGTATTATGTTTTTAAGTAACTGACCTCTGGTACAACATTCAAGGATCTTCTGTGGCGCATTTTTCTTTCCTCTTGTCTCCATAGCTCTTGGTGCTGGACAGGCATCTTTGTTTGGGAACAACCAACCTAAGATCGGAGGGCCTCTTGGTACAGGAGCCTTTGGGGCCCCTGGATTTAATACCACGACAGCCACTTTGGGCTTTGGAGCCCCCCAGGCCCCAGTAGGTAAGTGTCAGTCACTTCAGAAGGCTTTCTCAGTTTATTTCTTGCTAATACTTAACTTGCTGACCTGATTTCCCATTTCACCTCTGTTCCACTCCCACCAAAGCATTACATGCATACTTATGAATAAAATTATGTAGTACAGATGGACTTGTAATAGATCCTGGCCTTCCCTGCTTCCCATTCTCAGACCTACTCACCCAAAGAAACCACTTTTGTTACAGCTTTTAATTCATCTGGTATATAATTAAGTTCATGTCGCTGAATGATGTGCTTATATTGCTGTGTTTTGCTTTATTAACTATAAGTAAATTTAAATTGCTAATGATAGGTGAATTTTAGCTCATTTATCACCTCTATGTTTTTTTATTCACTTCTCCCAATATAACTGTTTACTAAGTTTCCTGTTTAGTTTGATCTGTTGAAGTGTTTTTCATACTTCATTCATTTGAATACCCCTTCTCAGTTTTTGAAATACCTGCCTGCCACTTTTATTATTTCTAATTCAAAATTAATTTATTTTTTTTTAAAGATTTTATTTATTTTTAGAGAGGGGAAAGGAGGGAGAAAGAGAGGGAGAGAAACATCAATGTGTGGTTGCCTCTCATGTGGCCCCCACTAGGGGCCTGGCCTGCAACCCAGGCATGTGCCCTGACTGGGAATCGAACCTGTGACCCTTTGGTTCACAGCCCGCGCTCGATCCACTGAGCTACGCCAGCCAGGGCTAAAATTAATTTATTTTTTAACTTAAATATCTTTTTAAAGAGATTATGTCCTACCAGAAAGGAAAAATGGATATCACCTGACATAAATAGAGCATCATAGATAGATAGATGGATAGATATGAGTTTAAATTCATCTCTAGTACTATTGTATTCTATATACCACATTTTGAGAAACCTTTGCAGATTTAAGTTGTGGCCTTATATATGATTTTTTATTCTGTCAAATAGGGAATAGTATTTCTTGATTCTCCTTGGTCAAATAAGAATATTAGCGTATTAGTGCCCTTCCTTCCTTACCCTCTTTTTCTTTCACTTCTTTTGCATCTTTGTATTTCTATATTGATGAAGTTGATAACATGTTCTGACTTAAATTATCACTGTCCTCTTTTCTTAGGTTAAAGCATAAAAATTGCAAATGAACACAACATTTATTATAAGTAGGAAAACAGCGCCGCTCTGCCAAATATACCTTTGCCATATAGCTTTTCCTGGGATTTCTGATTCTTTTTTTTCTCTTTCACTGCCAGCCCTTAACTGCCTTCCCAAAGTAGTTTAAATTCTTAAGGATGTTATCAGAATTCTTTTACCCTAGAATGCTTCATTCTTTGATCCCTATGTCCTCTGCCGCAATGTGAACTCTGATTATTCCCTGGGCCTTCAGCATTGCTCCAGGATATTCCTTTCAAGTCTCCCAGTGGGAGCTGCCTGCAGAGGCAGCTTTTCAATCATAGACCTTTTTCAATAGACCTTAGACCTTTTCAATCATAATTCTGGGGGGCTGTGTCCTGGGTATAGGATTTTTCTCGGGCCCCCCCTTCCCCCCGAGTTTTCTGGAATGTATTTCCAAGTGTGTATGAAAGGTAAACTTTGACCACTTACACATCTAAAAATATCTTTTTTCATTTCGCACACTTTAATGTTAAGGAGTTCTGGTGTGAAAATAATTTGCTCTCACAACTTTTACTGTATTTCTTTTGCGTTAACCATTGCTGATGAGAAGTCTAATGCCCTTCTGGTTCTTGGACCTTATTCCTGCCACTCCCACAAACATTTAGGATTGTCCCTTTGTCATGAAATTTCAAGATCTGCTTAGACCTTTTCAATCATAATTCTGGGGGTTGGGGGTTTGGGGTTTTTTTTTGTTTGTTTTTTGCTGTGTTTCTACTTTTTAGGAGATATCTGGTTGCCTTCTATATCATCACGTTTTTGTATTTTAATTATTTTTAATGTATAGGAATTCTTTCTTGTTCTTTGAAAGTTTATTCAAACATCTGGTTCTTAGATGCAATTCTTTCTTGAAACTCTGATTTGTTAATTGGCATTAATTTTTTTTAAAGATTATATTTATTTATTTTTAGACAGAGGGGAAGGGAGGGAGAAAGGGAGAGAAACATGAGTGTGTGGTTGCTTCTACGCACCCCCTACTGGGGACCTGGCCCACAACCCAGGCATGTGCCCTGACTAGGAGTTGAACTGGTGACCCTTTTGTTCATGGGCCGGCACTCAATTCACTGAGCCACACCAGCCAAGGCTGAATTTGTTCATTGGCATTAATTTTTTTTTTTTTAATGCTAAAACTGATTCTTATGTTTGCACAGGTTCTTCTGTTCCTTAAATCTTCGGGATTATTTTTGTTTTGATCTTACTCTTTAGTGCATGGTGACTTTGTCCATTTGTATTTAAGAATAAAGTAATAAAAGACCTGGCTGGCATAGCTCAGTGGATTGAGCGTGGGCTGCGAACCAAAGTGTCGCAGGTTCAATTCCCAGTCAGGGCACATGCCTGGGTTGTGGGCCAGGTCCCCAGTGGGGGCCATGCAAGAGGCAACCACACATTGATGTGTCTCTCTCTTTCTCCCTCCCTTCCCCTCTCTAAAAATAAATAAATAAAATCTTAAAAAAAAAAAAAAGAACATTATTTAAAAAAAAAAAAAAAGAATAAAGTAATAAAAGGCTCACTGGTTATTTGTGTGTATGGATAGAGCTTGTGTAGCAGTTGGTTCTACTTTAAGGTATCTAGTCCAGGCAGGAGCCAGTTATTACCCAAGGGTCCTCTAAATGTCAGCTCTGGGATGATGCAAGCACCCAAACTAGTTGCCCTTGTTCTTTCCATTGTTAACTTGGTTTCATCAGAGGCACCACACACTGATATTTTGGGCCTATCTGTTGAGTTTCAAGGATTAGGAAGATGACGGTATCATTGTTTTGCATGTACACTTTGCATTGATTCTTCTCTCCTATTTTTAGTCTCACTTCATCAAAGTTGATATTCTTGAATTCCTAAACATTCTGAGATTCTCCAGGGCAGATACTGCTTTGTTTTTTATTGTAATCATCTGTTCATGCTACTTTCCTATTCGTTGTAATTATGGGTTATATCATCAATATATGTTAATATTTTTAACCATAGATTTTATTTAGGTCTTTGGAGGGAGCAGAAATGAATTAGAATTTTTTTAAATTATTTTATTGTTGTTCAAGTACAGTTGTCTGCATTTACCCTCCTCCACTCTGCCCCCATCCCAGCCATCCCCACCTCCCTCCAATGCTTCTTCCACCCCACCTTGGGTTTTATCCATGTGCCTTTATAGTTGCTCTTGAAAACCCTTCTCCCTGCCATTATCCCCTCCCACCTCCCTTCTGGTTACTGTCAGATTGTTCTTAATTTGAATTAGAATTCTGACTGATCTCTTTTGAGTATTAGAATCAGTCATACCATTAAAAATGATATTTTCATTTTATTTTCCTTATTTTTTTGTTTTCAGTAGAAGCTAATGATTTTTATCTTTTTTCTTTTAATTTTTTTCAATGTTTACATTCAATATTTTGTGTTAGTTTCAGGTGTACAGTATAATGGTTAGAAAATCATGTACTTTACAAAGTGTTCCCTCTGATAGTTCCAGTACCCACCTGACATCATACATAGTAATTACAATATTATTGACTGTATTCCCTATGCTGTACTTTACAACCCCATGACTATTTTGTAACTACCATTATGTATTTCTAAATCCTTTTACCTTTTCTATCCAGTCCCTGAAACCCCTCTCCTCTGGCAACCATCAGCTTGTTCTCTGTATCCCATCTTTTTTCAAAGCCCGTTAAAAAGTTTCTGACCAAAAAATGTATTACGGTTGCATAATTAGTGTTAACTGCTGATTTTAAAATAGTTGTATTAATTTTTTTATTTTTATTTTTCAAATTTTATTTATTTCCAGAGAGAGGAGAAAGGAGGGAGAGAAAGAGGGAGAGTAACACTGATGTTAGAGAGAAACGTTGATCAATTGATTCTTCACATGCCCCCAACCAGGGACCTGACTTGCAACCCAGGCAGGCATGTGCCCTGACTGGGAATTGAACCTATGATTTTTCGCTTTGAGGGATAATACCCGGTCCACCAAGCCACGCCAGTCAGGTCTGTGTTGACTTTTAGAATGTACATTTTTGCATCACAGACATCTTAGAAGGTGCTTTAGTCTGCTAGAGTCCATCCCTATTGTGGGTGGGAGTCCTTTACTTATTTAATAAGAACCTCAGTTAAGGTGCCTTTCTTACAAGTCTGTCTAGTCCACTGTTCTGTTCAGTTCATTTAAAAACCAAAACCTGCCTTCATAATATTTCTACCCGGTGGTTTACTTTTACCCCCTAAAGCTAAGCAAAACAGTCTGCTACAGTTTCTTTGCAGAACCTTATTGTCTGTGTCTTCCAGATAAAGTGTCATCAGCTGTTTCTCTTCTCAGGAAATTTAATTTTTTTTTTTTGTCTTTAGAGGGGTAGGGGAGAGGGAGAGGGAGAGAAATATCAATGTACGGTTGCCTCTCGTGTGTCCCATGCTGGGAACTGGCCTGCAACCCAGGCATGTGCCCTGACTGGGAATCGAACCGCGATCCTCTGGTTCACAGGCCCGCGCTCAATCCACTGAGCTACACCAGCCAGGGCAGAAAATTTAATTTTTAAACATTTTCCTATTGCTTTTCTTCTTCTTTTTTTTTTTTTTTTAAGATTTTATTTTTATTTTAGAGAGAAGGGAAGGGAGGGAGAAAGAGAGAGAAACATCAGTGTGCAGTGTTGCATTTCACATGCCCTGCCACTGGGCACCTGGCCCACAACCCAGGCATATGCCCTAGACTGGGAATCGAACTGGCGACCCTTGGTCCACAGGCCAGCACTCAGTTCACTGAGTTACACCAGACAGGGTCCTAGTACTTTAATCGTTTGATCACAGTGCAGTTTTTTGATATGTTTTCAAATTATTGTGATCAGAATTGTATATAACACTAGCAGTAGCTTAACTAGTGCTTATGCTTCCTTATTTATTCTCTTATTTTTGCTAATGTGTTTGATCTTTTTTCCCTGTATTTTTAAATAATACAGTTAGAGATTTTATACTTAAACATATGAAAATAAAAAACAGAAGATTTGATATTTAAACATGAAAATAAAAACATCCTCACACATTTTTCCACTTACATTTTGATTTCTAATGGAAGTTTTTAGTCCTTTGAGAAAATTCAGGTGGGGTTACTTATACTTATTAAATGATGGGATCAGCTGGTGAGAGTCAACTTTTTAATGGGTAACTGACTGTGAAGTAGCAAACTGACCAGTGAATATTATTACTTAAAAATATTCTGGTTTTCTTGAGTCATCTTGAATAGCCCACATAATAACACTACTGATACTTTGTTCTACTGTGTACCAAAAGATACTTTTCTACGTTATTTTTCTTACCTATAGTCCTAAAGTGGGTTTAAGAACTTTCTGAATACAGATGACGTGTACTGTATGCTTCTAAATTTTTTTTTCTTATTTTTAGAGAGAGGGGATGGGAGGGAGACAGACATCAATGTGTGAGACGTAAACATTGCCTGGTTGCCTCTGGTATGCACTCCAACTGCAGGGACTAAACCTGCAACCCAGGTGTGTGCCCTGACTGAGAATCAAACTGGTGACCTTTTTCTTTATGGTACAACTGAGCCACACCAGTCAGGGTACTACATGCTGTTTAAATTGACATTTCCTTTGGGGTTCAAAATCATGAGTACAAACTTGCACTCTCTAAATTTCACCCTACAGCCCTGGCTGGTGTAGCTCAGTGAATTGAGCGTGGGCTGTGAACCAGAGGGTCACCAGTTCAATTCCCAATCAGGGCACATGCCTAGGTTGCAGGCCAGGTCACAGTATGGGGCACAAGAGAGGCAACCACACATTGATAGTTCTCTCCTCCTCTTTCTCCTTCTCTTCCCCTCTCTCTAAAAATAAATAAATAAAATCTTAAACTAAAGAAAGGCTTAAATAAATAAATAAATAGATTTCACCCTACAATGTTTTAGTATTTAATAAATACATTCAATTTTAAGGAAGCTTAATTTGACTCACGTGGAACTACTCCTTTGGCACAAATTTAGTTTTAGCTGTGTATTTTGGGTTTCTTGTTACTGTTGCTGCTGCTATGTTTTTTCTCCCTATTGTGAGTATTAAAAATTTCAAAATGTTTTGTTTATAGCACTTCTTTAATGTGTACTGTCTTATATATTAGCTTTGCTTTAGTTCATAAAGGAATAAAAGTATATCTCTAAAATGACTTAAGTGTGATTTGATTTTTTTATCAGTCTTTTTGGAAATACTGATCTTGCAAAGAGGTTTCTTCATCAATCAAGATACAATGCAGATAATGTGGGGTTCTTTTTTCTTTCTACTGTGTACAGTTGTAGATCTTTGTTACTTATCTGTTTCTTACATTCTCTGTTACTGATGACATGTTTCTTCTTATACTTTGAAAAAAAATTTAGACTCATTAGGTGACCTTTATTCCTTTCAATTTTTACTTCAATGTAATATGAATATTAAGTATAAATACTAAACCCATAAGAATGCCTTAACAGCTGTTTTCATTTTTTTGTATGCTGCTGCCTTCTTCCGTATTCTCAGTATACATATTTTTAATTCTGGGATGTTTACTTATTAAATTAAATCAAAGATACTTTTTTATTTCTACAGTGAAACACGTTGTAATTATTTTTAATAACTACTTAACCTACCATATTGATATATCATGATTTTTACAAGTGTTAATGTTGGATATAGGTTGTTTCTAATTCTTGGCTTTTACATACAGTGTGGGGTGAAAACTTATATTTTTCTTTGTTTTTAGTTTAATTAAATCCTTGGGTTAAATTTCCATACTTGAAATTATTATGTTGAAAACTATAAAAATAGTACTTGCTCTGTATACTCTCACATTTTCTTTTAGACAGACTAGACCACTTTGTAATGTTTTTAAAGTCAAAGACTAATATAACTGTGCCATTAACAGATAGATAATGAGGTAGGTATAAAAATACTTCTCCAAGGTTGTTTTAATTTATATATCATTGATAATAACAATGAACAGCTAAGTAAAATTTTATTTATGTTGTCTCTTGTGCAGTGCCTCTTTATCTTTGACCATTCCTTTATTTGATCATTGATTTCTTCACAGTTGCTCCCCTGCTCCCCACCAGTAATACCATTGAGTGATTCTGAACATTTTGAAGACCACATCTTCAAAAAAAAGTTTTGAGTTCTCTTGCTATAAATGGACCGGATCCTTGGACTAACATCTACTTTTTCTTTTCTTTTTGTAAAAAGCTTTGACAGATCCAAATGCCTCTGCTGCGCAGCAGGCTGTTCTCCAGCAGCACATCAACAGTCTAACATACTCACCTTTTGGAGACTCTCCTCTCTTCCGGAATCCCATGTCAGACCCTAAGAAGAAAGAAGAGGTAAATTCCTTCTAAGGATTCTTATTCTCAGAGAGGATAGACTAAATATGCAGATTGTAATCTCTTACTTACAGAGCCTAAGCAAATTTAGTTGTAATTAATTTTTTAAGACACATTTATTTATGCTTTTCACTATGCCAGGGGGATACATTATTTTTGCTGTTGAAAGGTAGTGTAACAAACACTGAAATGAGCACTGGTCTGGAGGGGAGGGCTTTTTTAAGATTTTATTTATTTTTAGAGAGGGGGAAAGGGAGGGAGAAAGAGGAGGAGAGAAACATTAATATGTGGTTGCCTCCCATATGCCCCCAACTGGGGACCTGGCCTGCAACCCAAGCATGTGTCCTGACTGGGAATTGAACCAGCGACCCTTTGGTTTGCAGATCTGGTGCTCAATCTACTGGGCCGACACCAGCCAGGAGGGTTTCTTTTTGGAGTAAGGGAAGTGTTATGGCATTAGGTAGCAGTAATGGTTGCACAACCTTGTAAATATAATACAAAGCACTGAATTTTATGTGTTAAAATGGTGACTTTTATGTTACATGAATCTTAATAAAAAAATTAAGTGTAAGAGAGGGAAGAGCATAGGTTTTTAAGTGAGTTTGGTAACACTTCAGAAAAGGTAACATTTAACTTTTTGTGTATGTACATAGAAATTGATAGTCTAGGTTAAGACATTTCCAAGAAAAGGCACAGAATTGTAAAAGATCACAAAGAGACCTCAGAAAGTACATTGTGTAAGTCTGCATTTTGAGAAGAATAAATTGACTTTTATGTTAGACATTGTTGTTTCAAGTGGTATATACTATTAAAGAAAACAAAAGTCTAATGTCCTGTAGATGCTATAGAAACATGATAAAGGTACCATAAAAATCAACCTGGCGTCTTAATTTAATTGTGTTTTTCCTACACTAACTTGTAGTTTCATCAAAAATCAGGGAAAGTAATTTTATTTTTATTCCCAGTAGTGTTTGATTCATGGTAATTACCAATGTTTGCTAAATGATGGATAAATGCAAGCTAACATCTATCCATCTGTTTTTTGAAAGTAATTTGGATTATATAGCATTTGAACTTTAATCATAGTTGTGTCTGTTTTTCTTGAAGCATAAGATTTTTTATTTAATTGAAAAATAATTTTCTTATAATTTTTTGATACTATCTTTTTCTTAAAATCACTAAATATTATCATTCTTGTTTTAGAAAAAACTACTGTAGGCCATTCTCTTCTGTAAGATGAAGAGAAATGCACAAATTATATTAATATTATGTTAGTACATTTTGACTTACAAAGCACTTCAAATGCAGTATGTCAGTTACATTTTAAAACAAGTCAGACAGTTGAAATGGAGGCTGGCAAAATGAGTAAAAGTCAATGATAGAGGAATAAGGACAGTTCAATTAGCATTCACACATGCATACAACATTAGGTATTGATAATCCTTGTTTTCTGAAATCCAAGGCCTCAAGAGGTATCTAGTGGCTGAATGGTAGAGGTGAGGTTTGTACTCTGATTTTTAAGGCCAAAATTATACATTTGAGTTAAACTAGAACTTGCCTTGATACTTTTGTTTTTCAGAGATTAAAACCAACTAATCCAGCAGCCCAGAAGGCTCTCACTACACCCACTCATTATAAACTGACACCCCGCCCTGCCACCAGAGTTCGACCAAAGGCTTTACAAACAACAGGCACAGCCAAGTCACATCTCTTTGATGGACTGGATGACGATGAACCATCCTTAGCCAATGGAGCATTCATGCCCAAGTGAGTTTATTTTTGTTAAAATAAATTAAGTGTAAAATATGGGGTGGGGCAAATGTAGGTTTATAGTTTTGAGAACATAAAACAGATTCTTGTATTGCTTATGAATTATTGTATTATTTTCCATACAAACAACTGTAAATCTACGTTTGCCCCACCCTGTATTAATATGAACTAAATGTAAAATAATATGTATTATTTATTTACATATATTACAATGTTATATCGTTATTTTATTTGAAAAATACAGAACATCACAGAATGAAAGTCCAGTTTTATACATTTCATAGAATAGTGTTAGATTATTTTGAAGGCAGAGAGCTGACCATTTTTTAGGGGTAACAGTTAACATAAAAATATTTTCATTGATATGTTTTTAAGTTTTACATATACATGTTTTTTTGTTTTGTTTTTGAGATTAGTGCCTACATAATTTTATTTTAAGCAGAAGATACTTTTTTCTTACAGTACAAACTGGCCAAACTGATTAAGAAGAATCTCTGTATAATTTTGATTCCCATAAATACAGCTATTGACCCAATAATAAGATAATTATACAGAAAAATGCAGAAAGTTTATAGAAGATTCTATTTGTTAGTAAACAGAATTACACTTAAATTATGTATTGGAGCAAATATGCCCTAGAGTGTTGATATATACATAGGGGAAAAAACCTGAGGAAAAATACACACTAAACTCTTAACAGTATTTAACATCCTAAAATGTAACTTCAGGACATTTTATTTCTGGATTGTTTATTTTCCCAGGTACATAGTTAGGTACACGCACACATAGGCAGCAGGTACTTTTCTAATCAGAAAAAAAGTGTTTTTTGCAAGAGGGCTTTGGAGAAAAAGTAGGAAATCATCACTTGCAGTTCTTTGTCTGTGAATGATGTTAAAAAAATTAATACTCCTTTTTTTCCTTAAAACTATGGTGGGAAGCTCCTTCAGAACAGATGGAAAGTCCAATTTTAATACATTTCTTAGAATAGCATTAGATTATTTTGAAGACACAGACTGTATTATTCATGTTTATGACCCTAGTATTTAGCAAATTATTGGGGACACCGTTGTTGAAAGGGGATTGGATTCATCAGTCCAACTGTCTCTCGGGGCAGTTTTCACCATGTCTCCTTAGGGCTTGCAAGTATGATATACAAATAGAAAGGATTCAAGTGGGAAGGTATATATTTTGCTATTAGTACCATGTTTCCCTCTTGGCTTCTACTTCCTGTAGTGTCACTTTCAACAGTCCTTTTTTTTTTTTTTTAAATTGACTGTATTCCCTGTACTGTACTCTACATCCTGTGAATATTCTGTAACTACCAGAGGGCCCTGGTGGTATTTGATAACTTTCTTTTGGTAGGATTCAATGTGTAAAAATTTGTCCAGGATTTTTGCCTTCTGTATTCATGACTTAGATTGGTCTGAATATTTCTTCTTACATTATTATCATCTAGGTTTGGTATAAAGTTATGCTGATCAAATAAACAAATTGGGTAGTATTTCCTCTTTCTGTTTTCTGGAAGAGTTTGTGAAGACAGGCTGTTTTGCTTTTTTGGGGGTTTTTTTTGTTTGTTTGTTTGTTTTTCATTAAATGTTACGTACTGGTAAAGATACATTAGCCCATTTGTATTGTTGTTGTCGTTGTTACTTTATTTAAAAGATGTAAGACTATTCACGTTTTTTTTGTTTTGGTAGAATCTGTAGGGCTATACCTATTTTCATTCTTGATGTGTGTGCTCGCACCTGCCTACCTGTGACTTTTCTGTTTCTCAGTCAGTCTGGTCAGGGATCTACCCATTTTATTGGTAATCTCAAAGAACTAACTTCTGGCATTATTGACAGTCTCTATTATTCTGCGATTGTTTCCTTTTTCATTAACGGTCCATCATATGGTTAATTTTTATAAATGATCCATGTGTTTTTTAATGTGATTTTATAGTTGTTAGGTATGGCTTGCTAATCATTTAGGTCTTCTTTATCCACCCTTTTTTGGGGGGGTGGATTTTTTAAAAAATATTTTATTTATTTTTAGAGAGAGGTCAAGGGAGGGAGAAGAGAGAAAGGAAAATATTGATGTATAAGAGATACATCAATTAGTTGCCTCTTGCAAGCCCCCAACTGGGGATCTGGCCTGCAGCCCCCACTCGTGGGCCCTGACTGGGAATATAACTGACGACCTTTTGCTACTCAGGCCAGCACTCAATCCACTGAGCCACACCAGCCCTGGCTGGATTTTGTTTTTTAAGGATTTTATTTACTTATTTTTAGAGAGAGAGGAAGAGGAGGAGAAAGAGGGAGAGAAACATATGATAGGTTGCCTCTCTCATGGGCCCCAACTGGGACGGAACCCACAGTCTGGGCATGTGCCCTGACTAGGAATTGAAGTGGCAACCTTTCGCTTGTTGCATGACACCCACCCAACTGAGCCACACTGGTCAGGACTGGTTTGGATATTTTATACTCTTAACTTCCAGAATTACAAAATAATATGAACACATCTAAAGTTTTTCCTAAATGTATCCATTTTGATATTTAATATCCCTTATAATGTTGTGTAATAATTAGCACCACTATTTCCAGGACTTTCCATCATCTCAAACAGAAACTCTGTACCTGTTATGCAATAATTCTCTACTATTTCCTTTCCTCAGTCCCTGTTAAACCCCTATATTGCTTTCTGTCTGTATGAATTTGCCCATTTTAGATAACTCATGTAAAGAGAATCATACAATATTCTTTCATGTCTGGATTGCTTTACTTGGTATAATGTTTTTAACATTCATTATGTTCTAGCAGTTATCAGAACTTCATTACTTTTCAAGGCTGAAGAATATTGCATTATATAGATATATCATTTGTTCTTTATCCATTCATCTGTTGATGGACATTTGGGTTGTTTTCACATTTGAAAGAACTTCCAAACTGTTGTCCACAGCAGCTGCACCATTTTACAGTCCCACCAGCATTGTGCAGCGTTTCAGTTTTCCTCATGTCCTTGTCAACGCTTACTTTGTTTGGTTTGCTTTTTTGTAATAGCCATCCTAGTGGGAATGAAGTGGTAGCTCATGCTTTTTATTTGCATTTTCTTTATGACTAATGATGTTGAGCATCCTATCATATGCTTATTGACCATTTTTGAAGAAGTAGCTCGTTTCCTTTTGTGTCTTTTAAAAATTTTGTCATTGTATTTTCAAAACTGTGGCAATAATTTGAGTTCAAGTATGAGGATATTAACCTTCACAAAAAATTTCTTAACCGAAATTTGCTTATAGAAATGAGTCAAAGCTGAACTTATGGCCATGTGCTTTTTACTTTTATTATTCTCTTAAATTCAGGGGTAGAGACTTTCCAGGTCTCAACACAGAATAAGTGTCATTCACTGGTGTCCCCACACCCTTGGTGCCTCTCTACTCAAGTCTCTGTCTCCTTAATCCCACAAGACGTCAAGTGTCCTGTCAGCCTCTTAGACTTCCCCTTGGAGTCAGAAAAATCCTTAGGCCCTGGCTGGTGTAGCTCAGTGGATTGAGCGCGGGCCTGCAAACCAAAGGATCGCGGTTCGATTCCCAGTCAGGGCACATGCCTGGGTTGCCAGGCCCGTTCCCGTCAGGGGACATACAAGAAGCAACCGCACATTGATGTTTCTCTCCCTCTCTCCTTCCCTTCCCCTCTAAAGATAAATAAATAAATTTAAAAAAAAAAAAAAAAGTCCTTAGGAGAAAAACAACCCTAAATACCAGATACTTCCCTGTGTCACCAATCCCCCACAGGTTGCTAGTTCAGTCATTTTTTACAACTTGTTGGCTCTCTATGCCTACACAGAGTTTCATCTTTTCTGGTTATCCTTCCTAAGAGGATTAGTCTGCATTATTTGGTCTGCCGTTAATAGGAGGTCAAGTATTAGTTTTCATGTAAATAACAGTTCTTCATTTCAAGTGCCTCTATTTCACTGGCTTTTTTAATGGTATCATTACAATAAGGAGTACACAGGTTTGGAACAAACACTACTGATACTTATTACTGTGTAACTCATTTGAGTCTAGAATGAGTTGCCTGGTACTTAGACTTTTGTCTTAAGAGGCAATGAAGTGCATTAATTAATCCCATGAGTTTTAGTGATAGTTAATTAAGATCTCTTCTACTGATTCTTCTGTTTGAAATTCATATACTATGGAGGTTCTTGCCTTCAGTAAATCTGCTGTATAAAAACCTGAACATTTTAGGTATTTGTGATGATTTGCATCTTTGAATATCAAGGTTTTTTATTCCTACTGCTTTCATGTCATCTTTTCTTAAAAATCTTTCATCATGCTGATGTGGCTTAGTTGGGGGAGCAACACCCAGTAAAAGAAAGGTAAAAATGTCTTTCTCATTTAGTCAAAAATATTTACCTACTTTCTTCAGGGCAGCATGCTGAGTTCTGTGGGAGGAGAGACAGTCATAAATCCTTAGTGCCAAAAGAAAAGAAGGTAGCCCAGACTGGTGTGGCTTAGTGGGTTCGGTTGTGTGTCTCCCTGCAAGCTGAAAGGTTGCAGGTTCAGTTCCCTGTCAGGGCACATGCCTGGGTTGCTGGCCAGGTCCCCGGTTGGGGCCTGCGAGAGGTGACCTAATCAATGTTTTTCTCTCTTTTTCCCCTGTTGCCCCCTCTCTATAAGTAAGTAAATAAATAAATAAATGTGTTTCTATTTTTTAAAAAGATGGAAAATGTTTAGAGAGAAAGGATATATAGAGAAATAATTGAAATATAAGACATAGTGTAATGAGTGAACCACTTGGTTGAAGTTCTCAGTGGTTCAAACAAATAATATTTTCTAGGGGAATTCCCACTTTGTTTTGCATGTGATAAAGTTTATGCTTTCAAATAGCAGAGTGCAATATATTTGGTATCTTATGCTCTGGTCATTTATTTATAGGAATAGTTTGTGGATTGAACTTGTTAGGTCATTTTTAGACAATGTAAGAATTGAATAAGAGTGCCCTTTTTTGGCTCCAGTTTTTAAGACAATGTCTGTGATGTAACTGTGTGCCTAAGATGTTTTTTTTTTTCTTTTGGTCTCTGTTTATAGGAAGAGCATTAAGAAGTTGGTTTTGAAAAACCTTAACAATAGCAATCTCTTCTCTCCTGTTAATCGTGAATCAGAAGATCTAGCTTCACCAACTGATTATCCAGAAAATGGAGAGAGGTAAACTGAATTCTGTTTCAGGTTGTTTCTTGTAGAGCGCCCTATTCTCATTTGGAAAAGCTTCTGTCTTAAAATTTATTTATTCTGTGAAAATTTATGAAGTTTAGCGAATGTTGTGTAGAAATATTATAGTAGATGAGCACCTAGAAATTAAGTAATGTTTTTGCTTTTCGAGTACTTTAAACCTTAAAATTATTGCAATTCTTCTGATTTAATTCTGCAAAACTATTTTGGTATCCATGTAAACAGAGTTAGCATACATTTGACATTTACTTTCCTTAAAATAATGGAAATTTGTTTCTGTTAAGTATTAGAGGGATAGCCATTATAGCCAAGCCAAGGAAAAATAGTGTTAGAAGTGTATAAAATGTATAAAGGAGGCAGTGGAAGTATATACATTAATCTGAATAGTTTGGTATATATTCTTACAGTTTAGAAATTTGTTTATAAATACATTCTTATAGATAAACATTGTAGAGGTTATGTATGAATGATATATATTCTGTAATGTGCTTATTTCAATTTATTTTATTAGAAATGACATTTCATATCAATATGACTATCTGTATCCTCTTCTTAAATGACTCTATAGTCATTTGTGAATCTAAAATAATTCAATCAGTTCTCTGTTGGAGGACATTTAGATTATTTGATATTCCCATAGTTAAAATAATGACTCAGTGAAAAATTCCTGTATATATACATATATACACGTATATATGTATATGTGTGTGTATATATTCACTCCTGTTTTTCTTTGCATAACATTCTACTTTGATTTTTTTTATTACTGAAGTATTTTCTAATACTTTGCTGATGATATTAAAAAATTGAAAAATTTTTAAATCTTTTTTTAGTAATATTTTATTGATTACACTATTATGGTTGACCTGTTTTTTCCCCATTTGCCCCCCTCCACCCAACACCCCCTACTCCCTCAGGCAATCCCCCCACCATTGTTCATGTCTATGAGTCATACATATAAATTCTTTGGCTACTCCATTTCCTGTGCTGTGCTTTACATTCCCATGGCTATTCTGTAACTACCTCTTTGTATTTCTTAATCCCCTCACCTCTTCATCCATTCCCACACATCCCCCTCCCATCTGGCAACCATCAAAATGCTCTCTGTATACATGACTCTGTCTCTCTCCTTGTTTGCTTAGTTGTTCTTTAGATTCAATTATTGATAGATATGTTTTTCTTTGTTTTTGCCATTTTATTGTTCATAGTTTAGATCTTCTTTTTCTAAAATAAGTCCCTTTAACATTTCATGTAATAGTGGTTTGGTGATAATGAACTCCTTTAGTTTTTTCTTGTCTGGGAAGCTCTTTATCTGCCCTTTGATTCTAAATTATAGCTTTGCTGAGTAGAACAGTCTTGGCTATAATTCCTTGGTTTTCATGACTTTGAACATTTCTTGCCAGTCACTTCTAGCCTGCCTTTTCTTTTTAAGTATATTTTATTGATTATACTATTACAGTTTTCCCAATTTCCCTCCCTTTATCCCCCCTCAACCCTGCACCCCCCCCCCACCCTTCCAGCACTCCCCACCCTTAGTTCATCTCCCTACCCGGCCTTTTCTTTTAAGAAATTAGCTGACATTCTAATAGAAACTCCCCTATAAGTGACTAACTACTTTTCTTTTGCTACTTTTAAGATTCTCTCTTTATCTTTAACCTTTGTCATTTTCATTATGATGTGTCTTAGAGTGGGCCTCTTTGTATTCATCTTGCTTGGGACTTTCTATGCTTCCTAGACTTTCATGTCTATTTCCTTCACCAAATTAGGGAAGTTTTCTTTCATTATTTTTCAAATACATTTCCAATTTCTTGCTCTTTCTATTCTCTTCTGGATCCCTATGATGCGAATGTTGAACCTCTTCCCCTGCCCCCCCCCCGCCGTTAATTATTTATTTTTCTTTTCTTTTTTCATTATTTATTTATTTATTTTTCTTTTTTTTTTAATCAGTATTTTTTAATTGTTGATATTGTACAGTTTTCTGTGTTTTACCCCGCCCTAGCCCACCACCCCAGCCCTCCCCACCTTCCTCCCATTTCCACCCCCCCATAGTTTTTGTCCATGAGTCCTTTATACTTGTTGCTCTAAACCGTTCCCCTTTTCCCCTGAAATTCCCTCCCCTCCCACTCTGGACACTGTCAGACTGTTCTCAAATTCAGTGTCTTTGTTTATATTATGCTTGTTTGTTTTGTTGATTAGCTTCCTGTTAAAGGTGAGATCATATGGTATTTGTCTTTCACTGCCTGGCTTATTTCGCTTAGCATGATACTCTCCAATTCCTTCCATGCTGTCGCAAAGGGTAGGAGCTCCTTCTTTCTTTCTGCTGCATAGAATTCCATTGTGTAAATGTACCACAGTTTTTTGATCCATTCATTAACTGATGGGCACCTAGGTTGCTTCCAGCACTTGGCTATTGTAAATTGTGCTGCTATGAACATAGGGGTGCATAGATTCTTTTGGATTGGTGTTTCAGGATTCTTAGGATATAATCCAAGCAGTGGAATGTTGAACCTCTTGAGGTGATCACAGAAGCTGGTTATACTACCCTAATTTTTTTTGGATTTTTTTTTCATTAGTTGTTCCGATGGGTTGTTTTTTGCTTCCTTGTGTTCTATGTCATTGATTTGATTCTTGGCTTCACCTGCTCTACTGTTGTTTCCCTGTAAATTGTTCTTTGATTCAATTAGTGTATCCTTTGTTTCTGACTAGATCTTTTTTATGCTGCTGAGGTCCTCATTAAGTTCCTTGATCATCCTTATAATCAGTGTTTTGAACTCTGCATCTGATAGATTGCTTATCTCCATTTCATTTAGCTCTTTTTCTGGCGTTTTTATCTGTTCTTTCATTTGGGCCCTGTTTCTTTGTCTCCTTGTTTTTGCAGCCTCCCTGTGTTTGTTTCTATGTGTTAGGTAGAGCTGCTATGACTCCCTGTCTTGGTAGCATGGCCTAAGTAGTAGGCGTCCTATAGGGTCCAGTGGCACAGCCTCCCCTGTCACTCAAGCTGGGTACTCAAGGTGTGCCCTTTGTGTGGGCTGAGTACACCCTCCTCTTATAGTTGAGCCTTGATTGCTGTTGGCAGGTCAATGGGAGGGATTTATCCAGGCCACTCAGCTGCAAGAATTATCTGTGACCCCTTACCACCAACCTCCACCTTCCGTGGAGAATCAGCTGTTCAGGGGAAGGGTGGTGGTGCTCCGATGTGGTCTGTAGCTCCCCACTGGATGGGCTTGCCCTAGGGCTTCTGGAATGTTGCAAGCCAAGGTCAGCCCCCATCTGTGTTTTGAATGGGGCCACCCTTCCTGAGCCATAATGCAATCTGAGATGGCTGCTACTTGTTCTGGGCTTGGAGATTCCCAGGCAAAGCCAGACTGTGAATCTATGCTGTCTACTGCTAGTGCCCAACCTGGGGCTCATTGAGGCCAGCTGTTGCTTGTTTGAGAGGATTTAGGAAGTTGTAAAGCATGAGCCAAGACCAGCCATTCATATGGAAAAGCAGGCTGTTTGGGCTTGTAAGTCAGTGGGGTGGATTCCTTGAGGATCCCCAAGGAGGGTCAGTCAGTGTTAGCCAGGTTGATGGAATCTCAGATATGGCACCATGTTGTCGTCTCTGTGCGGGGAGGGTTTAGAAGAGGGACAGTGACCTCTGCTTGCCTTGATGCCTAACATTCCAGTTCCTTCCTTTATGGCACTGGTACCTTTCAGGCTGCTACCCTAGTGCTGGAGGTCAGAGGGAGTGAGTCTGTGTGGATCCTTTAAGAGGAACTGCTTGGGGCTCCAGCAGTTTCTTCCACTGACTCAATCCCTGCTACTTTTTGCAGCCAGAAGTTGTGGGGGCTTAGGTTCATGACACTGGAACCCTGGGCTGCAGGGCCTGGTGTGGGGCTGAGACTTCTCATTCACTCTTGAGATATCCCTCCCAAGTTTTTATCCTCCACATGTGGGTGAGGGACCAGCCCATTCCACGTCTGCACCCCTCTTACCGGTCTGGATGAATGAGGTTTCTTTAATTCTGTAGTTGTCAGACTTCCATTCAACTGGATTTCTGACGGTTCTGAGTGATGGTTGTTCTATATTTTAGTTGTAATTTCAATGCAATTGTTCAAAGAGGTGAGAGCGTTGTCTCATGATGCGCCATCATCACAGGAAGTCTCATTTTTAAATTTTTTTATATTTTACATATTTTTAAATTTTTATTTGTTTTTATACAGAGGGAAGTGGGGAAGAGAAGGAGAGAAACATCAATTGTGTGCCTCTTGCATGCCTCAACTGGGGACCTGGCCTGAAACACTGGGCATGCACCCTGAACAGGATTCGAACCAACAGCCTTTCAGTTCACAGGCTGGTGCTCAATCCACTGAGCCAAACCAGAGAGAGCCAGAAGTCTCAGTTTTTTTTAATTTGAAACTCACTACTGATTCTTTGACCTCCACATAGTAGAGAATCTTTTTTAAAATATATTTTATCAATTATGCTATTACAGTTGTCCCATTTTTTTTTCTCCCCTTCATTCCCCTCTGCCCTGCACACACCCCGACCAGCATTCTCCCACCTTAATTTATGTTCACGAGTCGTACATACAAGTTTTTTGGCTTCTCTATTTCCTATACTACTTTTAACCTCCCCCTATTTTGTACCTACCATTAATGCTTCTTATTCCCTGTATCTTTTCCCCAATTCTCCCCTCTCCTCCTCCCTACTGATAACCCTACATGTGACCTTCGTTTCTCTGGTTCTGTTCCTGTTCTAGCTGTTTGCTTAGTTTGCTTTTGTTTTTGTTTATTTTAGGTTCAGTTGTGGATAGCTGTGAGTTCGTTGTCATTTTACCGTTCAGAATTTTGATCATCTTTTTCTTGGATAAGTCCCTTTGACATTTCTCATAATAAGGGCTTGGTGATGATGAACTCCTTTAACTTGACCTTATCAGGGAAGCACTTTATCTGCCCTTTCATTTTAAACGATAGCTTTGCTGGATAGAGTAATCTTGGATGTAGGTCCTTGCCTTTCATGACTTGGAATACTTCTTTCCAGCCCCTTCTTGTCTGGAAGGTTCCTTTTGAGAAATCAACTGATAGTCTTATAGGAACTCCTTTGTAGGTAACTGTCTCCTTTTCTCTTGCTGCTTTTAAGATTATCTCTCTCTATCTTTCATCTTAGCTAATGTAATTATGATGTGCCTTGGTGTGTGCTTCCTTGAGGCCAACTTCTTTGGGACTCTCTGAGCTTCCTGGACTTCCTAGAAGTCTATTTCCTGTACCAGATGAGGGAAGTGCTTCATTATTTGTTCAAATAAGTTTTCAATTTCTTGCCCTTCCTCTTCTCCTTGTGGCAACCCTAAAATTTTGATGTTGCAATGTTTAAAGTTGCCCTGGAGGTTCCTAAGCCTCTCCTCATTTTTTTGAATTCTTGTTTCTTCATTCTGTTCTAGTTGAATGTTTATTTCCTCCTTCTCCTCCAAAACATTGATTTGAGTCCTGGTTTCCTTTCCATCACTGTTGGTTCCATGTACATTTTCCTTTATTTCACTTTGCATAGTCTTCACTTTTTCCTCCATTTTGCATCTGTACTCAACCATTTCCATGAGCATCCTGATTATCAGTGTTTGGAACTCTGCATTTGATAGGTTGGCTGTCTCTTCACCATTTAGTTCTATTTTTGGAGCTTTGACCTATTCTTTCACATTTTTTCCTCTTGTCTTGGCTGTTACATTGTAAGGGACAGAGCCTTAGGTATTTACCAGGTTGAGACAACCCACTTTGCTGTGTTGTGGTGCTTTATGTGAGGGACAGGTCTGAGAGGGAAAAATGCAGCTTACTCAGGTCTTACCTGACTTTCACTCACTTCCCTTGCTACCCACAAGCAAATTGGGCTCTTCTGGTGCTGATTCCCAGGTGGGTGGTTTTGTGTACATTCTAGGACCCTGTGGGTCTCTCCAACGAACTCTCCTGTGAGACTGGGAGTTTCTCCTAACACCACAACCCCCACATGTTTTGTACAGGCTTCATTTCCTTGCCCTGGAATCCTGGGTTGCACGGTCTATCTCACTGCCCCGTTGTTCTCCCAGTTTATGCGCATGCAAATGTGGACTGCCCAGTCCTCCAGCCACCCGCTTGCTGCAAGTCCTCTCAGCACTGACTGCCCATCTCTGCCCCTCCTACCAGTCTGGATGAACGTTTCTTCTTTAACTCTGTAGTTGTCAGGCTTACATGCAGTTTGATTTTCGGCAGTTCTCGTTACTTTTGCTTTAAATTTATTGTTGTCCTTCATTTGTTTGTATGAGGATGCAAAGTGCACCTACCTGCCTACACCTCCATCTTGGCCTGAAGTTCAAATCTTTTTTTTTCTTTCTTTTTTCTTTCTCTTTTTAAACTTAAAAATTGATGCTCAGACCTATTTGTTCATGAAAGTAGATCAGTTAATAGCATGGAATCTACAGCCAGATGTCCTGGGTTAAAATTTCAACTCTAGCACTTACAGCTTTGTGACCTTGGTAATTTTACTTTATTTTCTGTGACTTAGTTGTCTTTTTTATAAAGTAAAGTGAATAATAGTAACCTATGTTATGGGATTACTGTAAGTATTAATATTTTTAATATGTGGAATTACCTAGAATAGTTCCATGCACTTAGTAAAGGCTCAGTAAGGCTTAACTGTTATCGTTGTTAGTACTCCTACAAGGGGTTCAAATATTGTTTTTATTTTCCCTTTTCAGATTCAATTTCCTGAGCAAACCTGTTGACGAGAATCATCAGCAGGATGGAGATGATGATTCTCTTATGTCACGTTTTTATTCTAACCCTATTGCCAAACCCATTCCTCAAACCCCAGAGACTGCTGGAAATAAACACAACAGCAGTAGCAGTGTGGATGATACCATTGTTGCACTGAACATGCGTGCTGCCTTACGAAATGGACTGGAAGGAAGTAGTGAAGAGACCTCTTTTCATGAGGCGTCACTGCACGATGACCGGGAAGAATTAGAAAATAGTACTTACCATATGCATCCAGCAGGTCAGGTTTGGATTGATACATGACTAGTCTCTTACCAGTCATTTGAAATTTCTTTTTGTTTCTCATAAATTTTCAAGGGAATGAAAGTCAGCTATCTGAACTTTTAAATATTCTTTTTACTGCATTTTATAGAAGTTAACATATGAACATTTTTCACTTATGCTTTGGTCAGTTCATAAATTTATATTTCATACCCTGGTATCATTTAAAAATCTCATAGTCGATAGCCAGAGAGACTATCCTCATATTTTTTTTCTAGCTTTATAAATTTACAGAGAGTACTTATTAGTTTTTCAATAAAATGATAGAGTATATAGACCCATATCATGAAGGCCTATAACAGGTAT
The DNA here is from genome assembly GCA_039655065.1 of Glossophaga mutica. Classification (NCBI taxonomy): domain Eukaryota; kingdom Metazoa; phylum Chordata; class Mammalia; order Chiroptera; family Phyllostomidae; genus Glossophaga; species Glossophaga mutica. The sequence goes on from CM077308.1 coordinate 46,393,804, forward strand.
AGACATTCAAATGGCAGCTGTTGCTGAGGTTGTTTATGATAATCTCAGTCCTGTGCTCTCCCCCAACCACAATACTGAACTGATTGATTTTTTTCCTAACTAATTCATGAAACAAGTAATATAAACTATAAGAGTGTCTTGATTGGATACTTAAAACTTGTCTTTTTTTCTGTGTTGATACACTGTCTCATTTGGGTTTTGATAAATGTCATTACCTTCTTTTTAAAAAATTTGTTTTATTGTTTGAGGTGCAATTTATATATTGCGAAATGCATGGATCTTGTTTCATTTCCATGAATTTTGTCACAAACAAATCCAGATATCTAACACCTCATGAAAGATGGAACATTTCTTTTACCCTGACAAGTTCCTTTTTGTCACAATCCTCAGAAGTTAATCAGAGTCTAGTTTTTGTCATATAGGTTGGTATTGCCTGTTCTTGAATTTCATGTAAATGGGATCATATATACATATTCTTTTTGACTCTAAGTTTTATGAGATTCATCCATGATGTATGTGTCAACACTTAATTATTTTATTGCTCAGTAGTATTTCATTATGTAAGTATACCAAATTTGGTTAATTCATTCTCTGTTAATGAATATTGGCTTGTTTTACAGTTATTCTTGAAGTGTCTATAAATTTTTTCTGTATCTAGTTATTTTACTGCCTTTATGTAGAGTTCAAACCACTGAAGAGTAAGCCAATTCTAATAATGTATGTTCTGGTCACTTGTTGCCCTAAGGAAACAACTTTATACTTTCACATTAAGAATTCCAAGCATACATACTTGTGTGTGTATAGTTACATGAATTTATTATGACACTACATCTTTTTTCGGATATTCAGTCTCAATTTTTTGTTTCTAGTTTTTTCATTGATACCCAATTCAAAAATTTATTCCTTTAAACCTTGCTGGTAGAGAAACAGGTATACAAATGGGCATTGCTGGAGTCTGGAGATTGGCCTGAAATTGTTTTCTCTCAAAAAGCAAGTTAGCCTGACATCTATATATAAATGGACAAGGAGTGCTTAGAACAAACATGCCAATGTACTATTTTCTTTGAATTGTTCAGAAATCTACCTAGTTGAAACTTTAAAAAAACCTAATTATATAAACCTTTGGGATTTCCATTTGTCTTTGGGATTTTCTCATGTAGGATTTTTCATCTTGATTTTAGCTGTACATGGGGTTGTAAATTTGAAAGATACAAGAGATTTATGGAAGACAGTAGGCTGGAAAATAAAAAGTACTGGGTTTGGAGTTTTATCTCCACCTATACCACTGAATTGCTGTGTAAGCCAAGGCAGGTTTATTCCATCCTGGGTTTTGGTATCTTCAGGTGAAAAATGTTTTCAAAAAATGGATTAAGCAAGCTTTTCCTGAAGTATATTCTATGGAGTGCCTTTCATACTTTAGCATATTAATGGGTATCAGTGAAAAGGTTCTGTGGTGTAGTCCGAGAAACACTGGATTAAGTAAAGTTAAATAGACTTCATTATTTTTCAAGTTTTCAGAACCTGTAAATATGCTGTCCCAAACATACTGTGCCTATTTCCCAAACTTACTTGAACAGGAAACTTTAAAACACATACACGCACACATTTTTCTAGCAGTAGTGCTTCTTAGAAAACCAGTTTGGAAAAATGTTTTATTCCTATATATTTTCTCTATATAACTTAGTTAATGATTATTTAGGTAATTTTTTAAATTACTCATAGAAAAAAAATTTTAAGTGAAATATTATTGAAAATTCTTCTGTCTTAGGATAATCACAATTAATATTATATTTCCTATTTTTGTACAGGCATTGTTCTCACTAAGGTTGGTTACTATACTATTCCATCTATGGATGACCTTGCTAAAATTACCAATGAAAAAGGAGAGTGCATTGTCTCTGACTTCACTATTGGTCGTAAAGGTGAGTGTGAGTTTAGTAGTTAGTAGTGTATAAGCCAGAGATCTATACCTTATTTTTGTAATTAAGTAAAGGAAGCTCTTCATAGCAGAATCCCTTTTTTCCCAACATTTGGACCCACCTTATCCTGAATAACAGACAAGTTACCAAACAAGACTAGAGCTTTATAATGTTCCTTAGTAACTGTTTGGCTCATTGCAGTGTTCTACAATTAAAGAAAATATTGTTAACAGCAAGAGAGAGAAAGTCAGAAAATTGAATAGCTGATAGGAGATGGGTAATCTTTAGGTTCAACTTCATATTATTAAGTTATTACAAATGTAATTTTTGGGGGGGAATCTCAGGTATTTTAACTTTTACTGCAGGCTGCTTGCTAAGGGTTGTTATATAGCAGCAGTATCGATAGATACTTGGTAAATGTTTAAGAAAGCTATTCGGAGAACAACATAAGTGCTATAAAAATACAGATGTTAAATCAGATAACAATGTAATTTATTTCATTCATACATATTATAGGTGAAATAATCCATTCATGGTATTACATGGTTATTGAAAATACTGATTAATGTTTCAAGTGGTTTGCTCCTTCTGATTATTAGAGGTATAATGTAAGTATTCGCCCTCTATACAGGATGAGTTTTTAACTATTTGTTCTGACTTACAGGTTATGGTTCAATCTATTTTGAAGGAGAAGTGAATTTGACAAATTTAAATTTGGATGATATTGTGCATATCCGAAGGAAGGAAGTTATTGTCTATTTAGATGATAACCAAAAACCACCTGTGGGTGAAGGGCTAAATAGGTATGAATTTCTTTTTTCTTTTTTAATATTTATTCATTTTTAGAGAGTGGAAGGGAGGGAGAAAAAGGGAGAGAAACATCAGTGTGTGGTTGCCTCTTACACACACCCTACTGGGGATGTAACCCAGGCATGTGCCCTAGACTGGGAATTGAATTGGCGACCATTTGGTTCATGGACTGGCGCTCAATCCAGAGGCACACTAGCCAGGGCTGAATTTCTCTATATATTTAAGAAATAATCAGCTAAATCGCAGTTTTTTTTCTGTAAACACAAATATGTGCCTGTTACATACAGTTTTTTGCAATTTGCTTTTTTAACTTACTGTACAATGTGTGTTGTGTCTCTACTTTTGTTTAAAAGGATAAATTATAAAGACTATGACTTCTTGACTCCTTTTTCCTAATATTACCAGGTTCAACTGTTAATATCTAAAAACATTTTTAGTAGTATTTTATTTTCATATTTCTATGGTGACCATGCTTAAGTCTTTCTCTGTGTTTTAGTATGAGATGAATTTCTGATATCTCTTAGGTGAAAGGCCCATAGTTCAAATTATTTATGTTCACAGCCTATCAAGATTGAATTATAAAAAAATAGAAAATCTGAATAGTCCTGTAAATAATAAATTGAATCAATAGTCAGATACCTCCAAGTCATAAAAAGCTTCAATGATAAATTCTACTGAACATGTTTTTTAAAAGATTTTATTTACTTTTAGAAGGGAAAAGCAGGAGAAAGAGAGGGAGAGAAACATCAGTGAGCAGAGGATACATTGATTGATTGCCTCTTGCATGCCCTCAACTGGAGACCTGGCCTGCAACCCAGGCATGTGCCCTGACGGGGAATCGAACCAGCTACCTTTCCATTAACAGGCTGGTGCTCAGTCCACTGAGCCACAGCAGTGAGGGCTCTACTCTAAACATTTAAAGAAGAATTAACACCAGTTCCTCTCAAACTCTTCCCAAAAATCGAAGAGGAGAGAATACTTGTGAACTCATTTTGTGAGGCAATCATTACCCTGATTTCAAGCCTTAACAAAAACATTGTAACAGATGCGGCGTTGGTGGTATAGTGGTGAGCATAGCTGCCTTCCAAAAACATTGTAACAGAACTACAGACCAATATCTGTGATGAATATTAATGTGAATATCCTCAACAAAATACTGGCAAACAGAATTTAACAGTACATTTAAATAAAGGTTTACACACCATCAGCATATGGGATTTTTCCTGCAATACAAGGATTGTTCAACATACGAATATTGGGTTGGCCAAAAAGTAGAGTAAAAGATACATTTTTCATTTTCATTTTTACCAATAACTTTATTGATTTGGATAATTTGAATATGTCAGCTATCTCCCGCTGTTGGCTTCTAGTGGGTAGAGGTCAGAACTGCTGGTGATCATCTTCCAGTGTATAAGGCAGCCCACAGCAAAAAATTATTTGGCCAAAATATCAGTAGTGCCAAGAAACTTCACAAACCATCTTCAACACTGTCGATTGGTCACAGCACCTTCTCCATACACTGCACAAATTTTGTATTTCAGTTGTGTTTTTGCCTTCTCGAAATAATAAAGCATAACATCAAAAATAGGTATTTTCTTCCATCTTCAGTATTAAAATGGATGCACAAAAATTCACCAGTTTTTATAAGCTTTTTTTAAATGCATGCTGATATGCCAGCTGTCACTATACTATCAAAATTGTTTCAAATGAAGTTAAAGAGAACTAAGCACTACTAGAGCCATCATGTGGAAAAAACTTTTTGGCCTCCCCAATATAGCGCATTTACAGAATGAAGAAAAACATATGAGCATCTCCTTTGCTTCAGGAAAAGCATTTGACAAAATTCATCATACTTTCATGATAAACATACTCAACAACCTAGTACTAGAAAGAAACTATGTCAACATAAGAAAGGTTGTTATTTCAAAAAAATCTACAGTGAATGTCATACTCAATAGTAAAAGACAAATTTTTTTCTTTTTTAATATATTTTATTGATTATGCTATTACAGTTATCCCATTTCTCCCCATCATTCCCCCCCTTTAGTTCATGTCCATGTGTCCTAAGTTCTTTAGCTTCTATATTTCCCACTATTCTTACCCTCCCCCTATTTTCTACTCACCGTCTATGCTACTTATTCTCTGTCCCTCTTCCCTCTCTCTCCTCCTCCCACTCTTCTGTTGCTAACCTCCATATGATCTCCATTTCTGTGGTTCTGTCCCTGTTCTAGTTGTTTGCTTTTGTTTTAGGTGTGGTTGCTAATAGCTGTGAGTTTGCTGTCTTTTCACTGTCATATTTTTTATCTTCTTTTTCTTAGATAAGTCCCTTTAACATTTCATATAATAAGGGCTTGGTGATGATGAACTCCTTGAACTTGACCTTATCTGAGAAGCGCTTTATCTGCCCTTCCATTCTAAACGACAGCTTTGCTGGATAGAGTAATTTTGAATGTAGGTCCTTGCTTTTCAAGATTTCAAATATTTCTTTCCAGCCCCTTCTTGCCTGGAAGGTTTCTTTTGAGAAATCAGCTGACTGTCTGATGGGAACTCCTTTGTAGGTGACTGTCCCCTTATCCCTTGCTGCTTCTAGAATTCTCTCCTTCATTTTCATCTTGGCTAATGTAATGATGATGTGCCTTGGTGTGTTCCTCCTTGGGTCCAACTTCTTTGGGACTCTCTGAGTTTCCTGGACGTCCTGGTAGTCTATTTCCTTTGTCAGATAGGGGAAGTTCTCCTTTATTATTTGTTCAAATAAGTTTTCCACTTGTTGCTCTTCCTCTTCCCCTTCTGGGACCCCTATGATTCAGATGTTGGGATGTTTAAAGATGTCTCGGAGGTTCCTAAGCCTCTCCTCATTTTTTTGAATTCTTGTTTCTTCTTTGTTTTCTGTTTCGTTGTTAGTTTCTTCCTTCTGATCCACTCCATTGATTTGAGTCCCTGTTTTCCTCTCATCTCTATTGGTTACCCATGCGTCTTTCTTCATTTCACATATTGTAGCCTGCATTTTTTCATCTAATTTGTGAGCAAAATCAACCAATTCTGTGAGCATCTTGATGACCAGTGCTTTGAACTATGTATCTGATAGGTTGGCTGTCTCTTCACGGCTTAGAGGAATTGGCTCTGGGGACTTCATTTCTTCTCCGGTTTGAGCCATTTTTGGTGGTTTTTTGTTTGTTTTGTTTTGGTTTGGTTTTAGTCTGGTCGAGGCTATTACGTAGTAAGGGGTGGAGCCTTAGGTGTTCCTCAGGGCGGGGCAGCCCAGTCACTGGGTTGTGACGCTATAGGTGGGGGCGGGGTCTGAGAAGGAAGAATGGCGCCTGCTCTGTTCTCTCCTGGACTCCGGTCCCTTCCGCCACTTCCCCTTTGCCTGGACCGTCTGTGCGCGCAAATGTGGGACCACCTGGTCAGCCAGCTGCCTTTTGCGGCCTCACTGGGTCTGCACAGTTGCCCCCTGTGCCCGGGGTCTGCCAGCTGCCGCCTGTGTGCCCGGGGACCGCCAACCGCCGCCTGTGCCCCTGGGAACTGCCAGCCGCTGCTGCTTGTGTGCCCTGGTCTGCACCTCCACTTTTTCCTGCTGCGACTCCACCCCTCTTACCAGTCTGGATGAATGGTTGTTGGACTTTCGTACAGTTCAATTTTCTATAAGTTCTGGTTGTTTTCTTGTTTCTAAATATTTGTTGTCCTTAATTTTGGTTGTGAGAAGAGGCACAGTGTGTTTGCCTACGCCTCCATCTTGGCCGGAAGTCTTAAATTTTTTTTCTAAAATCAGGAACAAGATAGGTGTGCCTGCATTACATCTATTCAACATAATATTGGAGGTCTGAGCTAGAGTAATTAAACAAGAAAAAGTAATAGAATCCAAATTGAAAACGTAGAAGGAAAATTATCTTTGTTTGCAGATGCTTTCATCTTATGTAAAGATAGCCTAAAGATTCCACTAAAAAAAAACTGTTAAAACTAACAAATTCAGCAGTATACAAAATCAATATGCAAAACTCAGTTTCTGTACACTAACAGTGAACAATCTAAAAAGGAAGTTAAGAAACCAGTTCCATTTACAATAACACCAAATAGAATAAAATGCTTAGGAATAAATAAACTTTACCAAGAAGGCAAAAGGCTTGTACACTGAAAACTATGAAACATTGCTGAAGGAAATTAAAGAAGGCAAATAAATGGAAAGATAACCCATTCTCATGGACTAGAAGACTTAAAATTGTTAAAAATCTCCACTCTCATCCAAAGCAACCTACAGATTTAATGCATCCATATCAAAATCCCAACGGCATCTTCTGCAGAAATAGAAAAGTCCACTCTAAAATCATATGGAATCTCAGAAGATCCTAAATAGCCAAACTGAACTTGAAAGAGTAAAATTTGGAGGGCTTATATTTTTTAACTTTAAAATTTACTACTACAAAGCTACAGTAACCAAAACAGTGTGGTACTGGCATAAAGACAGACAGTATAGACTAATGGAACAGAGAGAATAAGAGGACCCAGAAATAGGACTTCCGGCCAAGATGGAGGCATAGGTGGACACACTGTGCCTCCTCTCACAACCAAAATTAAGGACAACAAATATTTAGAAACAAGAAAACATCCAGAGCTAATAGAAAATTGAACTGTACGAAAGTCCAACCACCATTCCTTCAGACCTGTAAGAGGGGCGGAGTTGCAGCAGGAAAAGGTGGAGGTACGGACCTGGAACACAGGCGGTAGTGGCTGGTGGTTCCCAAGCATACAGGCAGCTAGCAGACCCTAGGCCCACAGGCAGCGGCTGGTGGACCCCAAGCACCGGGTGACAACTGTGCAGACCTAGTGAGGCCGCGCAAGGTGGCTGGCTGACCAGGTGGTACAACATTTGCACGCGCAGATAATCCAGGCAAAGGGGAAGCGGCAGAGGGGACTGGAATCTAGGAGAGAGCGGAGCAGGCCCCATTGTTCCCTCGCGGAGCAGGCCCCATTGTTCCCTCTCGGACCCGGCCCCCATATACAGGGTCACAACCCAGCAACTGGGCTGCCCTGCACTGGGGAACACCTAAGGCTCTGCCCCTCACTACGTAACAGCCGCGACCAGACCAAAAACAAAACAACAAAAAAAGCCCCACCAAAAATGGCTCAAACCAGAAAACATATCAAAGCCCCGGAGCCAATTCCCCTAAGCAACAAAGAGATAGCCAACCTATCAGATGCACAGTTCAAAGCCCTGGTGATCAGGATGCTCACAGAATTGGTTGATTTTGCACACAAATTAGATGAAAAAATGCAGGCTACAATATGTGAAATGAAGGAATACGCATGGGGAACCAATAAAGATGGGAGGAAAACTGGGAATCAAATCAAGGGAGTGGACCAGAAGGAAGAAAGAAGCAACCAAACAGAAAAGAAGGAAGAAACAAGAATTCAAAAAAATGAGGAGAGGCTTAGGAACCTCCGAGACATCTTTAAACGTCCCAACATCCAAATTATAGGGGTCCCAGAAGGGGAAGAGGAAGAGCAACAAGTGGAAAACTTATTTGAACAAATAATAAAGGAGAACTTCCCCAATCTGGCAAAGGAAATAGACTTCCAGGAAGTCCAGGAAGCTCAGAGAGTCCCAAAGAAGTTGGACCCAAGGAGGAACACACCAAGGCACATCAGAATTACATTAACCAAGATAAAAATGAAGGAGAGAATGCTAGAAGCAGCAAGGGATAAGGGGACAGTCACCTACAAAGGAGTTCTCATCAGACTGTCAGCTGATTTCTCAAAAGAAACCTTCCAGGCAAGAAGGGGCTGGAAAGAAGTATTCCAAGTCATGAAAGTCAAGGACCTATATCCAAGACTGCTCTATCCAGCGAAGCTTTCATTTAGAATGGAAGGGAAGATATAAAGTGCTTCTCAGATAAAGTCAAGTTCAAGGAGTTCATCATCACCAAGCCCTTATTATATGAAATGTTAAAGGGACTTACCTAAGAAAAAGAAGATAAAAAATATGACAGTGAAAAGACAGCAAACTCACAGCTATTAGCAACCACACCTAAAACAAAAGCAAACAACTAGAACAGGGACAGAACCACAGAAATGGAGATCATATGGAGGCTTAGCAACAGAAGAGTGGGAGGAGGAGAGAGAGGGAAGAGGGACAGAGAATAAGTAGCATAGACGGTGAGTAGAAAATAGACAGGCGGAGGGTAAGAATAGTGGGAAATATAGAAGCTAAAGAACTTAGGACACATGGACATGAACTAAAGGGGGGGAATGTGGGTAGGAGGGGGTGTGCAGGGTGGAGGGGAATGAAGGGGGAAAAATGGGACAACTGTAATAGCATAATCAATAAATTTAGGGGGAAAAAAAGAGGACCCAGAAATAAACCCTCAGCTATATAATTAAATGATTTTTGCAAGATTGCCAAGACCATAAAATGGGGAGAGAACAGGCTCTTCAACAAATGCTTTTAGGAAAAATGGATATTCAGAAGCAAAAGAATGAAATTAAGTCATTACATTGTGCCATATATAGAAGTCAAGTGCTCTGGCCAATGTGCCTCAGTTGGTTGGAGTGTCATCCCATAAACTGGAAGTTCACAGGGTCAATTCCCAGTCAAGGCACATTACCTAGGTTGCCAGTTTAGTCCCCGGTCTATCCAAAAGAATTGAAAGGAGGATCTTGAAAACATTTTCACACACCCGTGTTTGTAGCAGCACTATTCACAGTAGCTAAGAGTTAGAAGAAACACATCAGTGACAGATGAATGGATAAACAAATTTTATCTACATACAATGGAATATCATTCACCATTTAAAAAAGGGAAGGAAATTCTGACACAGGTGACAACATGGATGGACCTTCATTATGCTAAGTGAAATAAGCCAGTCAGAAGAGATAAATATGTATGATTCCATTTTGAGGCATCTAGAGAGCCAGATTCCTAGAAATAGACTGTAGAATGGTAGTTACCAATGACTAGAAGTAGGGGAAATGGAGATGTTTTTTAAGTCTATAGGTTTTCAGTTTTGCAAGACAAAAAAGTTCTGAAGATTTGTTGGAGAACAATGTGAGTATATCTAAGACTACTGAATATACAGTTAGAAATGACTAAGATTGTAAGTTGTATGTCATACCTTTTTACCGCAGTAAAAATGTTTTTAAAAGGCATCTATTATTACGTGCTAGTCACTGTGTTAGGTACCAAGCATATAGAATGAATAGGACACAGTCCCTGAACTCAGGTATTGATATTAGAAGGGTACATTAGCACTGTTGTCATCTTTACACTCTATTTAATGCATGATATTTTTTATATGGTATTTTGCTGTGTATAATGAACACTTTTGTGCCCAAATTTTTGAGGGAAAAATAAGGATGCATGTTATATGTGGATAGTACTAATTTCGTATCTGTATAAACGTTTTTCATTTTTATTTATGTTTATGCATGGAAAGTGTAACTCTAGAAAGTAATAACAATATCCTGATGCAAAATAATACTCTAGAATACAATAATTGTCTTCATCTATAAATAAAATATTGAATTAAAAAGTTAAAAGGAAAGATTTTTTTCCTGAAAGTATGGGCCAAAAATGTGGGTGCACATTATACATAGGAGTGCAGAATACACAGCAAAGTATAGTAACGTCATTCTGCAAGCATTTGCTGTTCATCAGTGTTAGTTACTGTTATCATTACTGTTGGTTGCTAAGTATGCTAGCACTGTAAGACCTTCACTAAGATTTAGGTCTTAGCACTGAACTGTGGCTACTGACCTATCCACACTGAACACTGTCAAGGATGCATAACTTAAGTGTTATTAAAATTAGATTGGAAGTAATTGTATACCATAGTAATTTGGAATAAATGGAATTTGACCCTTGAATCAGATACTGAGCTAGTTGATATGGGGGCTAATTCCTTGCTCTTAAGCTTATGTACTTTGGGAGATAAGATTCAAGTCTATGAAACATCTGCAGAGTAATTCCAAAGTAACATAGGTACCTTTATTTGCTATTTCTATAGATGTTACTTGGCTTTCTAGTCTTAAATATGAAACATTGACATTTTACTTGCTTTTATGTTACAGGAAGGCTGAAGTTACATTGGATGGAGTTTGGCCAACAGATAAAACATCTCGTTGTTTAATAAAGAGCCCCGATCGACTTGCTGATATCAATTATGAGGGACGGTTAGAAGCAGTTTCAAGGAAACAGGGAGCTCAGTTCAAAGAATACCGTCCTGAAACAGGTTCTTGGGTGTTTAAGGTATAGTCACTGAACTTAGTTATTCTTAACTATAGTTAGAGTCACAAAATGTTATTTTCAAATTAGGAAATACATGTAGGGATACATCATGATTTGCTCCAAATTACATAACTAGTTAAACCCCAGAGCAATAAGAACTATTTATAAAATTTTATGGCCTCACAATTCAATCTTGCGAGCATTTAGATATACTTCCTAAGGTGTGATTTTCTAATATGTGCCATCATTTAGAGACATCAAGCAGAATTTTTATCTCTTGATGAATCAGCTCCTTCTAAATTGTCATTCTTTTAAAGATTTCTGGGATGAGAAGATTGCCTTTCTCCCTTCCTTGATAGTTTAACCCATTGGTATCTTTCTCTTCTAGGCCATTTGGATTATTCGACTTAATGAAGGCTCTTGTGTTGGTAGAGAACAACTAGGCAGTATATAGATGTGAAAATAATGATGGCTCTTTTGGATTTCATTTCCTATGTTACTATTTTTAGTAATTATATGAGCAACTAGTATGTGTATCAACATCTTCTAAATCTTAATAAAACAGTAAAGTGTCATGAGTGACATTTCATGGTGTTTTAAATTTTTTTTTTCTAGTTTGCAAGGTAGCAAGCACAAATATTTTGGAAGCTCTTCTGAATAATACAATGTTAAAAATAATTTTGCTGGGTTCTTCTCTTCTTAGGTCTCCCATTTTTCTAAATATGGCCTTCAAGATTCTGATGAAGAGGAGGAGGAACAGCCATCCAAAACTAGTACAAAGAAGTTGAAGACTGCTGCTTTGCCTCCTGCAGGCCAGGACACACCATTCCAGATGGCTCTTAATGGCAAACCAGTACCTCCACCCCAGGTAGAGAAAGGACAGTGAATTTGAATGGAATCCGTGGTACAGAAGTTAAAAGCAAGTCACTCAGCTAGTATAAAGCTGTTTTATGACCCCCTGGAACTTTGAAAAGTACAAATGTATTGCCAATCATGTTGAGACTAGTACAAGGGAGGGCATGAGGTGGTACTGGCATCTGTTTTTTATTTGGGAGATTTAAAGCATTCTCTTGGTCTTTGGATCATTCCTTCTACAGATTGTCTTTCTTAAAAAGCTCCCACTTCATTTGGACTTGCTGAATACTCTGCTCAGTGATCAATTTAAGATACAGCCTTTTGCTTGCTATGAGTTGATGCAAAGTGAATCCTACTTTTGTTGACTGCTGATGTGCAAGTTTAATCTTGTACTTTATCTCCGTGTTTTTTTTTAAAGTTCAGTTAGTTTTCTGCAAGGATTTTTTTAACTGTTTTCTCAAGTTGTTTGCTTATACTTTAGGTAACTTCTTGATACTCGTATTTCAGTAGTACATAATCTTTATGAAAATAAAGTTTTAAGAACACAAATGAATTATTTGAACTGGGGAGGGTAGGGGATTCATTGTTTATTGCAATTTTCTGTATCATACTCTTTTTCAGTATTGTTAGCCTGCATAAACCTTTTGTCCTTGTAAGGAAAGGTTTGTAATTTAAATTTCAGGTAGTTTCATAGCCAACTCATAAAAGATTTACTTTCATTTGGGTGTTGTTTATATTCAATCAAGTTACAAAAAAATTTTTTTCTTTGCTGCCATACTCCTTCAAATAAGAGAGCTTGGTATAAAATTTCTTTGTAAAGAATCATCTCTACCTCTCAGCTGCTAAAAGCAGAACCTTTGGAATTTTCCATGCTACAATTCTTATAGCTGCTGATCTGTGCAATTTTTATGGTTTATTAAATAATTTCATGGGAGGCATTTCCTGGAGATTTTTATGTTTGTATGTTTATGTTTGAGCATACAGAGTAAGGAGGAGGGTATGATAAAAGTGGGAGATGGGAACTATATTGACTTCTATGTTTATAATCTTTGTAGCATTTAGAATACTCCTAAGATATTTCTTCTGAACTAATGAAACACTGTAAATGGACTTGGTTTTCTAGTTTATTTTGTCTCTATCATACTGTTTTTATAATCCCTTTCTTTCCAAAATGTTTTTTTTATCTTAACATATTATATGTATTTCTTAGGGTAAGAGTCAGATAGCCTTATTTTCTGCCAATAAATTCATACGGAGGAGCCTTGAGCCTTAAAATACAGCTGCAGGGAAAAAGCTTCATCCATGGACAGATGAAAATTTGTGAAATTTGACTATTAGCGGTTTTTAGGCTCTTCAATTTCCATAATACAAATAGTAACAGATAATTATAAGTTCTTGTGTTGACACTTGAGTAAATGAGAGCTCTTTGACAAACTGAACACCAAAAAAATTCAGAACAAGGTTCTAGGAAAAAGGTGTTAAGGGTCAAAATGGGCAAAGAGGATCCGATGGATAGGGGTCTTTTTTACAGATACCTTCTTTCAGGAAGTGGGTAGGTAGCCTTTGACCTTTTGAATAGGGAAAGCAGAAACGGGAGAAATGGGTCAAGTTGTTCAGGTATTCAGGCTAAGGTGTTAAAATAGTAAGGTGGATTCTAGAGAACTCTTCCTTCATACTGTTCAGTGGTTGCACAGTTTTTAGTACCAAAGACCTACATTTTACTTGTCATTAAAAATACTTAAGCCAACTGAATGAACTGGACAACCGAATCTTCTTATTCCCCAGGTCAAGGGGGCTATCCTTGCATTGTCACCTGGCCCCGTTAAGAGAGGTTGTTGTCCATGATACAGTGTTCTTTCAGTCTGCTGTAGCTTTCCCCCCTGTACACAATCTCAGGTTTTAGGAGGATTTACATTTGTGTTTAATGATCACATTTATTCCACTGCCTTTTATATAACATCTTCTGTCACCTCTTTGTAGTTTGTTCTTCAGCGTTACTTTGCTCCTAAAAAGGAAGTAAATCTAAGCAATCAAAAAACATAAGGTAACTAAAATTTCACATAATCTTCTCTTCTATGCATTTTAAGTTAGGGCACATTTTAGCAGAGAAACCTTTATACAGATGAAGTAGGGCAGTTGCAGAAATGTTTTATTTGGTAGTTAGAACATTATTTCCCAAATGATTATCTGAGATCCAGTTTTTAGCTGGCTGCATCAATCAATACCTTCAAATAAGTTTAAAATATTTTTAAGGAGAAAGATGGTTAGGATTTAGAAGAAAATTCCATTTCACCTATGTATACATTCTTTAAAAATAAAATGGCAGCTATCTAAATTTATCTAGATCAATATAGATAATTTATCTAGGTCAATATATATTTTAATATCTATTTTATATTTTTATGTAATTTATATGCATATAAAATGATTGTACAGCTACAAGCCTGTTTGCTTCAAATATTATTGTTATTGAGTCCTATACCTCCTGCAGTGATACCCCTTAGTGTGTGTGCAGAAATAACACACTTAATTTGGTGGGCTTTGAAACCCTGGTACGAAATTTCTCTTGAGAACATAATGTTGTTAACTGGGTTGATTTTCTAGCAAAATAAATATAAAACAATCTTTGCAGTTAAGAAAAAAGCTATTTTGGAGACAGGCAACAGTAGTAGTTATGTACTAGATTGAACTGTTTGGGTAAGAGGACAGTTATGAATTATTTTGATACCTGTTTGACCATGAACTGGTCATTTACCCTTTGTAGAATAAGGGTGTCTTGATTTACTGTACCTACTTTTATCACTTTACCTACTGGATTAAGAGATGCTTTATCTTTAGGGTATTGGCAGCTTCATTTTTCTGAGGAAAATTATTTTGAGTTAGAGAGTGGAGGTTTCTCAAAATCATTAAAAGTTTTAATCATGAAACCTTACCCTCCCATCTACCTAAATAGGCCGTCATTTCAGCTATGTACTTAGCATTTGTAATGTACTGTGCTGGTATTTAGACATGAGTAAGATATCCCACTTTAAAGAGACTACAGTGTGGGAAAGGGAGAGTTAAAAATGATACTCTGGCTGCTTCTCCCAGTATGTGCTTTTCTTTTCCACTGACCTCCCAGGAGATTCCTTTTTTATTTTCTCGCCAATTCCTTCTGAGCCTTTGTAGTAGTAGTATTATTATTATTATTATTATTATTATACTCTTCTTTCCAGGACTGGCTCTGAAGAAGTACCTGATCTCCCAAGATTTCATTGAAAATAAACACAGGCATATTTTGTGGGAGTTTATTGCAATTACATAGACACATTTCAACAAAATTCAGGGTTCCAGGAGCTTATCGGTCCTCATGGTTTCATAGTACTTCACTTTCCCCATGTCCACTTATTGGATGATATCTCATACTTTGAACTATGCTTGGGAATGGAGTGAATAAAACCTTGATTCTTAGGATTCTTCTAAAAGATATGCTGGTCCCTTGGATCTCTAACCTAATTATTTGATGAGACCATTCCCATTTGCCTAAAAGTGTCCTAGGTGAACATCTCTTAATGTTACCATTTTTTCTTTGTTGAATAATAAGCTGGAACCATCTTTCCCTTTTTTCTTTTCCTCTCACCCATCCACACTCCTTGTCCTGTCATAGTTAATTGCCTTCTCTACTGTGTACTAAGCACTGCATAAGGCAATATAAATAACAAAGAAAGTGTTCAGTGAATGTTAAATTTACCAGTGTGTTTGGTGTTATAGCAAACAGCAGGCCACGTCTGTTTTCAAGCCTCAGCAATCTGGTGGAATATAGATATATCCCCCCAAATTATATTACATTGTGATACATTGTGTAAAATAGATATAGCGAGGGTGTTATGGGAGCTCAATGGAGGAGAGTACTTTGAGGTCGACAGAGGATGGGAACTTGTCCTAAAATTTACATTGGTTAAAAATAACATTAGGGAGCTATTGGAGTGAGTGTTCCCTTAATCCTTGTAGTTATAATGAGTACATCATCACCAGGGCTGCATTTTTC
Source organism: Glossophaga mutica (assembly GCA_039655065.1). Lineage (NCBI taxonomy): Eukaryota > Metazoa > Chordata > Mammalia > Chiroptera > Phyllostomidae > Glossophaga > Glossophaga mutica. Next base: position 46,409,633 of record CM077308.1, read on the forward strand.
CCAGAATTTTAAAGCATAAGGTAATCAGACCTGCCTGTCACTTCCCCAGTAGGTAAGAAAATAGTATCATTTTTGCCTTTCGACTGTTATCTAGCTTCCAGTTTCTTGAAGCAGGCTTTGGTGATTGGTCACATCTTAAACAGCAGTTCACCATGTATCTAATGCATTGATTATTCTACCGTTATAAATGGGAGCAGTCATTCTTTTGGTAACTCTTAACACTTTTAAGCATAAAGGAATTATTTCCTTTATTAAAATTATTCCTAATAATATTTTGTTTTCTCTTTTGGAAAATTAGGCAGTCCTTACATGGTACTGCACAAGTAGACCTTAGGATTCAGTTACCCAAATGGTGAATTCCAGGTCCCACACTGTGTTAATTAGATACTTATTTTTAAATGGTTCCTTTAAAACAATGCAAAGTTACTAGAAACTTTGGTATTTGTACCTGTTACTCTTTTCCTAATGGCTTCTAGCTGCAAGGCAGTGTGATTGCAGGATGACCCTGTATAAATTAGAAAATGGTAATTGCTAGCTAAATTATGTAAGGCGTAGTTTTTGTCTGAAGACCACCATTTGTTCATTATGGATGTTGCCTTAGGTCCAGAGACCAGACCATGATATTACAAAAAGGTGATTGTATGAACTGTTGTTTGGAACCCAAATACTTACAGTGGAAAAATTTTAAATAATTGTTGAATCTTTTTTAGCAAATATGCTACCTCACATTGTATAGAATGGGCAGAATCTAATATTGCTGTATCATATTCTGAATAAACTACATATGTCTTGAAGCTCTATGTCTATTTGGTGTAATTTAATGCTGCTTCCCTGATCTTTCTACTGTCTACAGAGCCAGAGCCCAGAGGTGGAGCAGTTAGGGAGGGTTGTGGAACTGGACAGTGACATGGTAGATATCACCCAGGAGCCAGTTTTGGATTCCATGTTAGAAGAGAGCGTGCCTGAGGATCAGGAACCTGTGTCTGCCTCAACACACATTGCATCTTCACTGGGAATTAATCCACATGTTTTACAGGTGAAGTCCTAACCCACCCTTACTACAACAGGAAGCCAAACTAATACATCCTTTGCATCATATCAGACATCTTCCTTCATTTAAGAGCATTGAGTGCTGACTGGAATAAGAAAAAACAGGAATACAGCCCATGTTTGAGCCTTATTTTTACCATTCAGGGAGGAAAGGCTATGTTGAGATTCAGAAGGCCTGGATTCTATATAATTCCAGTTTTATAACTATTACTATGTGACGTTAGGCAAGTCACTTAACATCTATGAGCACTTATTTTTCTCTATAAAATATTACTTTATTTACTTCACAGGGTAGTTTTGAGGCTCCTGCGAGTGCTCCACAAAAGTTTTAAAAAATACCTAGTAGATTCCTTTTTCTTTAAGCTCTGTCTCAACTTCCACTTGTCCTTGCCTTTTGATATGTTAATTAGTTTAGCCTTTGGCTTGCGTTTGACTTTGAAATCATTTAGCAAATGTGAGTGATTGCTACATGCCAGGCTCTGGTAAGACTAGATACAATGGAGGGAGGAGTATTATATAACTTCTACCCTTCAGGTACTTTGAGTCAGTTACACAAATGTTATACCTGCTCTGGGCACAACCTTGAGGCAGAGTGATTTATTTGTTGTAAACTGCATTTTTTTTGTGGCCTTTGGATTTGGGGGAGCACATTCATTCTATAGATATTGCCTTTTTAGATCATGAAGGCATCATTGCTTGCTGATGAGGAAGATGCAGATATGGTCCTGGATCAACGCTTCAGCCGCCTTCCTTCTAAAGCAGATACTTCTCAAGAAATCTGTTCTCCCAGACTCCCCATTTCAGCATCCCACTCATCAAAATCCCGTTCATTAGGTACTGTAAAAGATGCTGTTTTATAAGAAAGCTATAAAGTCCTACTTTTCACGTATCTTCTAAATTGAGTCAACTTCTCTAGCATATACACCCCTAAAGGCTTTGACAAGGATGCCAAGAGAAAAATGTACTATTATATATATATTATGTGGGACCAGTTTTTAAAAACCATGATTTGCTTTATTGGTGCCACTGAAGAAGTTATATGGAGAAAAAAGCATCTGTTTTCTTTAGGGTTGCGTTTGCATTTGCTTGTGAATGTGGATTTGATAATCTCACATTTCCTGATTTTTATCAGACCATAGAGGAAACAGCAAGCTGTCCCTCATTATACTCTTATTTTACAGTCCTGACACTGTTGTTATTGCCTTTTGGGGCAAATGTTGCTTCTCATAATGCACAAAACTTGTCAGATTTCTCTTTTTCCGTAAACCTTCCCAAATTCCCAGGGAAGTCATTACATGTTTGATTTTAAACCTTTCCCTTTTCTAGTGCGCTTTTATCTATGTGTGTGGTATTGGAAGTGGTGGTGTCAGCAATGGACAAAAGCAGGTGTAATGTCAAAATATCTTGAAAACCAGAGGAACTACCAGAAAGAGACTTCTTTATGTTGTCTTAGAAACTAAATGTTTATTTTTCAATTTTTTTGAGTGCCCTAATATATTAACTTTCCATATTTAATACTTTAACTAGTAAAGTATCAGTTAAACTTTCATAAACCTTTTGTATAATGGGCACTACATGAAAATTTCATACTTCAACAGCTTAGCTCCTTGCTTTAGACAGGAACCATATAAAATCAGAAAATAGGCAATAGTAACAAGAACTCTCTGAAAGGCACATGTTTCATCACAAGATGCCTTATTGGGTCTGTGTTTCTTTAAGTCTAGCACTGAGCATTACAGTGGTAGGAATTTGAGTTTTGATCTTTTCTAGCTTTTGATAATTGACTAAGAAATGGTTACATTTGGCAATCTGACAGGGACAGGAGAATTGGTATCATCTTTCAGTCCTGCGACTGTAGTAGCTTTGTGGATTTGGATTTGAGCCCAATGTTCTTACTTATAAAATGAAGATGATAATGTTCTTCATTTAATGAAGTTATTAAAGAATGAAATGAAACAATTTCTAGAAATTGCTTATGCAGAGTCTGCTGTAGATAAGTACTAGGTAATTTTTTAAAATAGTAGCAGTAATGTTTATTATTAATGTTATTGTTGATATCATCATGAGAATTTCTGCCTTGATTTTTCTGGTTGAAAGAGTAATTTCTGCAGTATCTGATTTAAACCTGCTTCTGGTCTTCTGTATCTGATTTAATTAGTTTGGTAAAGCTGTAATTTCAACCTCACTGATTGTTCAAGAAGCAATAGTATATATTCTCTAATAGCTTTCTCCTCCTCCCTTATTTTAGTTGGTGGGTTACTGCAATCAAAATTTACAAGTGGAGTTTTTTTTACAAGTGCCTCTGTGCAAGAATGTCGCACTCCCAGAACATCATCTTTGATGAATATCCCATCCACATCTACTTGGTCTGTCCCTCCACCCTTGACCTCTGTGTTTACAGTGCCCAGCCCTGTCCCTGAGGTTCAGTTGAAAACAGTGGGTACTCGCAGACAGCCGGGCCTAGTCCCTCTTGAAAAGTCTGTTACCTATGGCAGGGGGAAACTCTTGATGGACATGGCCCTGTTTATGGGACGCTCATTTCGGGTTGGTTGGGGCCCCAACTGGACTCTTGCTAATAGTGGAGAACAGCTAAGTGGCTCTCAGGACCTGGAAAATCATCAGATTGCTGATTCTGTGGAATATGGATTCCTGCCTAATCCAGTAGCTGTTAAATCGTGAGTCATATTTTCTTACACTTTTTTTTAGAAGATTTTATTTATTTTTAGAGGGAGGGAAAAGGAGGGAGGAAGAGAAGGAGAGAAGCATTGATGTTCAAGAGAAACATTGATCGGTTGCCTCTCACATGCCCCCAGCTGGGGACCTGGCCTGCAACCCAGGCCATGTGCCCTGCCTGGAATCAAACCAACAACCTTTGAGTTTTTGGGATGACACTCAGCCCACTGAGCCACACCAGTCAGGGCTCCTTATGCTTTTTGAGAAGGGCAACACGGTGGGTGAGAAAAATTTTTTTATCTTCAGGAAATCTTTCTAGATACATTCTTAGCACAGTTTTAGATAGCAGAAGATATCTATATAATTAAAAACCGTCAAAGTAGTAGTTAAACTTTAGTTGGAAAAGTAACAGACCCAGAGATAATGCTGCAGCATTCCTTGGGCTTTCATTCTTTTCATTAGTCATTAGTCATTTTCACTCTTTTCATTAGTCATTTTTTAGTATTTTCTCACTTATTTGCAATTTCCTCATACGTAAGGTATATGAGGTCTGTCCAGAAGATATCCAGCCATATAATGTAAAAAACAGAGACATTTGTTGAAGAAGATACAAGATACATGAAACATTGTACATAGGACAATGACACCTCAGTCCCCTTCAAAGCAGGCACCTTGGGACCTCACATAGTTCTCCCAGTTGGCATCAGTTGCTCCATTATATTTTCCTGAATCTTACTGATGGTCTGAAATCTCTTCCCTTTCAAAGGTGATTTTAGTTTTGGGAAAAGCCAGAAGTCCCAGGGTGCCAAATCTGGGTTGTTGGGGAACTGAGTCACCTGGATGATTGGATAGTTCACCAAAAATCTCTGCACAAGATGTGATGCGTGAGCAGGTGCATTGTTGTGATGAAGCTGCCAATCACCAGTTATGGTCTGAATCATCATAGCTGTGGTCTGAATCATCCAAATACTTTTCTGTGGAGGAATGTTCAAGCTTAATGCAAAATTCGATGCAGATTCATTGCTCACTCAGTCATGTTGAATGCAATGGCCGCACAGTACACATGCTCACTCAATGGCATCTGTGGCCCCCACTGACTAGTACAGTGAAGTCATTGTTTACGCATGCGCATTCCAGTCCACTGTCCTTGGCTGCCAGGTTATATTGATGTCACACAAACGGTTCTCATTGTGTTAACAATGGCCTGGCTTTTTCCAGACAGACCTTGTATTCTCAACTAAACACGTTTTCTGTATCTTAGACCTGATAAAATGAATGTATGAAATGTGGATAATTCATGCATAAATATTTGGAAATAAGGTGACAGTTGATAACTATATATGTTACGTATTTCTATATAATCCCCACCATTAACATTTATATGTGCGTGCTTATAGGTCTATATATTCTACATATATGCCATACAGATTATATGTATAGCTTTCTGATATTTATTAGGCAATAAGCATACAGTTGTGTTGTGCAAAATACATAATAGTTTCCTATTTGTTTTTTATAATTACTATAACAAATTGTTCCATTTTTACTACAAATTAAGTGGTTATGATCACCTGTTGTTCTTAGTTTTTAGAGTTGACTTTGAAGAAATAAACAACAGCATCTCTTGCACCTCACAATTAGGAATGTTGATCCTAAATTTGGGTTATGCACAATGTCATGATATTTTGTTGGAGGTTGTTAATATCAGTCTTAAAAATTGAATCAAAGCCAGATTAACTGTATGCTTGTCTTAATTTAGAAGCAGATCTTCAGTGGCTTTTGATACCTTACAAAATACAATTTGAAAAAATGGGTGTCACAATTTTTGACTCTTGGATTTCATAGTATCCAGATGCATGCTGAAGTCAGTTCCAAGTCTAACTGATTCCTACACTTGTTGGAACCTCAGCTAAGAAGCCTTCATATTCTGAATGCATGGGTCAGATAATTTGTTAATTTAGGATACAGCAAATAATTTCATTGTAGTTTGACATGAGGAAACAAAATTTTTTTTTATTTTTGCATTTTATTTGTAATCATAAAAAGAAACAGTTCTGGTTTTAGGAGAATTCTAGCATCTTGCTTATCTTTATTTTCTATCTCGTTTGTCACTTGTCCTTGTAGCCTAAATGAGTCCCCATTCAAAGTTCATTTGGAAAAACTCAGTTTGAGAGAAAAGAAGCTGGATGAAGACCTGCAGTTATACCAGATACCTCTGGAGCTCAAATTAAAACATAGCACTGTCCATGTGGATGAGCTCTGTCCTCTCATTGTTCCCAATCCAGGAGTTGCTGTTATTCATGACTATGCAGATTGGGTTAAGGAAGCATCGGGAGATTTCTTGGAAGCACAAAGTGAGTATGGACTATGCTTCTATTTGGTGTCCCAGGAACAGGGGTAGGAGCATGTGTTCATAGGAAGATAAATTTTAATATGCCAGTGTAGTAATTGTGTGAATACCTGAGCATTGCCTATTGTTGAGTTGACATGAGCAAAATCCCAAGCAAGGAGAAATTACACCATTGTTTACAATTATTCTTACGGCCTTTATATAAGTTCTTGTTGCAAGGAACTGTAGCCAGTCAAATCTCCTGGATTTATGAAATCCCATTCCTTCCTGCTTTTCTAAATTTTACCCATTCTTCCATGGCCAGCTCAATGCTCTCTTGGTCTTCCCAACAACTGTTGTGTTTATAGCTTTCTTTCTGACCCCTCTCACAGTTGTCTCTCTATAACTGTTGTGACCATGTTTTTCTGAACCAACACTGTAAATCCATATATTAGAGTGGGCTCACTCATAAGTGCTTTAAACAGTGTCATTTAGACTCACTAAATGTTAGGCTATGCCTGTAGCAGGAAAGACTAATCTCTCACAAGTTTTTATAAGACATTGTATTTTTTTAAAGCATTTTGTAAGCAGAATTTGATCAAATCAAAGGACTTTATCATTTGAGGTTATGTTAGCCATAATTAGGTGGAGGAAACTGTTTAAAGGAGCATTGCGTTAATTTGTTACGTAAGTACCACAGGAACATAGAGTGAGCAGGCAGTTACACCAACTCCTCTTATAAGGAGGAGCCTATAAGACACAGCTGAGTAAGGTGGAAGCGGATTCAGGGAAATCACTTGGAGTGATTGGGGTAGTTATTAATTTATGTATTTTTACACCACAATTACAGCGCTGCCCCCTCTGTAGTTACGTAAGACTTTGTCTTAGCATTGTTTTCCTGTCCCTTCCTTAGTTGTGAAGCAGTGGAGCCTAACATGGACTTTGTGTGAAGCTCTGTGGGGCTACCTGAAGGAGCTTGACAGCCAGCTGGATGAACCCAGTGAATACATGCAGATTCTGGAGCGAAGAAGAGCTTTCTCTCGCTGGCTGTCCCATACTGCTGCACCTCAAATTGAAGAGGAAGTCTCCTTAACCCGAAAAGACAACCCCGTGGAGGCTGTTTTCAGCTACCTCACGGGCAAGAGAATCAGTGAGGCCTGCTCTCTGGCCCAGCAATCAGGTAGGGCATATGGTCCTTCTCTGCACCTCTGCCTACTCACAGTCGCATCCCTGTAATTGTGGGTTTGCTTTTGTCTTCTATCCCAAGCATTAAGTATAGACTCCCCAGGAAGATTGCTGGTTCCTCCAGAATAGGGACTACATCTTCTAGTTTACTTTTTAGAACCTTAAGTGTTAAATTTATTTAATTAAAGTTATTTTAATTTTGGCTCTTACTGGTGTAGCTCAGTTTCTGGGCTTTGTCCCACAAACTGAAAAGTGGCTGGTTCAGTTACAGGTCGGGGCACATGCATGGGTTGCGTTTGGGGTCCCCAGTTGGGGCACATGCAGGGGGCGACCAATTGATGTTTCTCTCGTACATCAATGTTTTTCTCCTTCTCTTTGTCCTTCCTTTTTCCTCTTTCTAAAATAAAATCTTTTTTAAATTTATTTTAATTTTATATGCTAAGTTCGTACTTGTAATAAAACTAGAAAATGCTGGTAAGACCTTCTGTAAAATATAAAGATTATGAATCATTAAAGAGATAAAGTTATGCTCACTGGCATGCATAAGTGTAGTGGAAGAGGATCTTAAGTGTCAAAAGTCAGGTCCTTAGATTTATTTATTCACAAACTCTGTTTTTCCCCATTTTTTCTTTTCTTACCCTAAAATTAAGCTTTTGACAAGGCACTGCCTTTCAGCTTAATAAAAACTTTTGCTTCACTACCTCCACTTTCAATGATTGATAGAACAACTAGGCAGAAAATCAAGAGTATAGAATACTTGAACTTTATCAACCAGTGTTACCTGATAACTACCCAACAAGACGAAACACCTCAAATCAATAACCTAAGCTTTTACCTTAAGAAACTAGCAAAAGAGCAAACTAAACCAAAAGGTAAAAGAAAGGAGGAAATAGTAAAGATTAGAACAGATATGAATGAATGAAAAAATAAAAACAGTAGAGAAATCAATAAAATTAAAGTTCTTTGAAAAGGTCAAGAAACTTAACAAATGTTTAACTACATTGATGATGAAAAAAGACACAAATTGCTAAAGACAAAGGTGAACGAGTGAACATCAGTATTAATCCTACAGAAAAGGGAATCCTGTGAGAAATTCTGTGTCAGCAAATTCAGTGACTTAGGTAAAATTGACAAATCCCTAGCAAAATATAAATCAATCAAAACTGACTCAAGAAAAAGTAGAAAATCTAAATAGATGCATGAAAAGTAAAGTTGAATTCATAATTAAAATCTTCACTCAGGAATGCCCATACCCAGATGTCTTCACGGCACACTCTCTTATATTTATACAGATGAATTAACAACAGTCTTTAGAGCTCTTCTAGAAAATACAGACCAGAGCACTTTCCAACTCATCCTTTGATGACATTATTACCCTTATGTCAAAGTGCATCTATGAAAACCTACAGCTGACCATCATATTCAAGGTTCAAAAGGCTGAATGATTGTACCCTAAGATTGGGAACACCATTTCTGTACAGTATTATAATGGATGTTGTAGCCAGTGTATTCAGACAAGAAAAAGAAGCAAAAGTTACACAGATTAAAAAGGAAGAGGTAGAACTGACTTTATTCACAGCCAGCATGATTCTGTATGTAGACAGTCCTACGGAATCCACAGAAAAGGTCATGGGAGTCATGAACTTAGTTCAACAAGGTGTCAGTATGCAAGGTCAGTATACAAAATTCAGTTGTATTTCCATGTTTTAGTAACAAACAATCCAAAAGTGAATTTTTAAAAAATCCATAATATCAGAAAGACTAAAATATTTAAGTAATACATGTAACAGAAGTGTAAGAGTTGTACACTGAAAATATATGACATTGCTGGAGAGAGAAAAGATCTAAATAAAAGAAGAGCCAGTCCATGATTATAGAATACATTTCAGCCTCAGTGCTATTGGCATTTTTAGTGAGTAATTCTTTGTCGTGGAAGCTGCCCTGGCATTGTAGGATATTTAGCAGCATCCCTACCCCTCTACTTAAAAGTCCTCTCCCTTCTAGTTGTGACAACCAAAAACATCTTCAGACATTGCCAAATGTGTTCTGAAAGTGCAAAACCATCCTGGTTGTGAGAACTGATGGATTGGAAACCTCAGAATTGCTGAGATGTCTACTCTCCCCAAATTAATCTATAAAGGGAGGGGCAAAGTAGGTTTACAGTTGTTTATATGAAAAATAATGCAATAATTAATACAAGCATAAATTCTTTGTTTTGTGTACTCACAGCTGCAAACCTACTTTTGTCCCACCCTTTACATTCCACACAGTCACTACCAAAATCTTGAGCAGGTGTTTTTGTAGGTCCTGATCCTTGTTGGAAACATGAAAAACCTAAAGAGTGTTATAAGTGAATGCCATCAAGGGACTCGATACTTTGTGATTTCAAAACTTCCATAAAGCTACAGTAGTCAAGACAACATACTGCATAAGTATGAACGTACAGGTTAAGGGAACAGAAGCGAGAATCCAAATGCAAAACCCTTGGTCAGTAATGTTTGACAGTGGTGCCAACATAATTTAAATGTTAAAGGATAATCTTTTCAATAAATAATGCTAGGGTTCTTGGATATTTATGTGTAAAAGATGGATTTAGATCCTTACTTCACACCATACACTAAAATCAACTTGAAGTACTATAAAATTCTGCCATCTGTTCAGGTATATGTTCTCATCAACCGTAATATCTGAAAAAGTCAAAGATTAGCAGAAACTGATTGGTTGGTTGTATAATCAGAGCAAAGAGAAATGATCTTAATAAATGATTGAATCAAGATAGGATACTCCAGGCTTCTGGAGTTCCGGCCAACATGGAGGTTTAGGTGGACACACTGTGCCTCCTCATACAACCAAAATTAAGGACAACAAAGATTTAGAAACAAGAAAACAACCAGAATTGATAGAAAATTGAACTGTACAGAAGTCCGACAACCATTCATCCAGACCGGTATGGGGCAGAGTCATGGGAGGAAAAAGTGGAGGTTGGCAGACCCCAGCACACAGGCAGCAGCTGGCAGATCCCAGGTGTACAGGCAACGGCTAGCAGACCCCAGGCACATAGGCGGCAGCTAGCAGACCCTGGGCACGGGCACGGGGTGGCAACAGACCCAGTGAGCCCGCGCAAGGTGGCTGGCTGACCAGGCGGTCCCACATTCGCGTGCAGATAATCCAGGCAAAGAGGAAGCGGCAGAACAGAGAGAACAGAGTAAGTGCCATTGTTCCCTCTTGGACCCTGCCCTCCCATACAGCATCACAACCCAGCAACTGGATTGCCCTGCCCTAATGAATACCGAAGGCTCCGCCCCTCATACGTAACAGCTGGGACCAGACCAAAAAGAAAAAAACCCAAAATGGCTCAAATGGTAGAAAAATCAAAGCCCCAGAGCCAATTCATCTAAGCGACTAAGAGAAAGCCAACCTATCAGATGCACAGTTCAAAGCACTGGTGATCAGGATGCTCACAGAATTGGTTGATTTTGGTCACAAATTAGATGAAAAATGAAGGCTACACTAAGTGAAATGAAGGAAAATGCACAAGGAATCAATAGTGATGGAAGGAAAACTGTGTCTCAAATCAATGGAGTGGACCAGAAGGAAGAAACAAACAACCAAACAGAAAAGAATGAAGAAACAAGAATTCAAAAAAATGAGGAGAGGCTTAGGAACCTCCAGGACATTTTTAAATGTCCCAACATCCAAATTATAGGGGTACCAGCAGGGGAAGAGGAAGAGCAACAAGTGGAAAACTTACTCGAACAAATAATAAAAGAGAACTTCCCCAGTCTGGCAAAGGAAATAGACTTCCAGGAAGTCCAGGAAGCTCAGAGAGTCCCAAAGAAGTTGGACCCAAGGAGGAACACACCAAGGCACATCAGAATTACATTAGCCAAGATGAAAATGAAGGAGAGAATTCTAGAAGCAGCAAGGTATAAGGGGATAGTCACCTACAAAGGAGTTCCCATCAGACTGTCAGCTGATTTCTCAAGAGACCTTCCAGGCAAGAAGGGGCTGGAAAGAAGTATTCCAAGTCATGAAAGTCAAGGACCTACATCCAAGATTGCTCTATCCAGCAAAGTTTTCATTTAGAATGGAAGGGAAGATAAAGTGCTCAGATAAAGTCAAGTTAAAGGAGTTCATCATCACCAAGCCTTTATTATATGAAATGTTAAAGGGACTTATCTAAGAAAAGGAAGATCAAAAATAGGACAGTAAAAAGACAGCAAACTCACAGATATTAACCACAGTTAAAAGCAAACTAAGCAAACAGCTAGAACAGGGACAGAACCACAGAAATGGAGATCATATGGAGGGTTAGCAACAGGGGAGTGGGAGGAGGAGAGAGGGGGAAAGGGTTCAGAGAATAAGTAGCATAGATGGTGGGTAGAAAATAGACGGGGAGGGCAAGAATAGTGTGGGAAATGTAGAAGCTAAAGAACTTTGACACATAGAGATGAACTAAAGGGGGGAATGTGGGTGGGAGAGGGTGTGCAGGGTGGAGGGGAATGATGGGGGAGAAATGGGACAACTGTAATAGCATAATCAATAAAATATATTTCTAAGAAAGAAAAAAAAATAGGATACTCCACTTTTCTTCTCTGAACTTGACTATCTTTAGTGTCCGATGATATTTACGTTTGTTAGTAAACCCTTGTAGATACAGAAGTAATCTTTTTATTTTTCTTCTTTTATTATCGTTCATCTAGTATATTAGCAGCTTATGATCAGGTGGGCTCAGCACTTACTGCACGAATCTTAGTCCAGTCATGCTTTCATTGCCCGCATACATCTGAGAGACACCTTGGCTTAGAAGCACCTTTCCAGATGTGTTCCTGATGCATGATCTCTTTCCTCCAGGCCTCTCTAATTTGTGAAGGAAACTATTTGAGATGAGAGCCTTAGTTTCTGTCAGAACAGTACTTTACAGTCGTGTGAGTACTGACCCATATACAAAAACAAAAGGAAAAGGACTATGGACTTTTAGGAGGTTTGTATTAAGGACTGGGACAGAGAATTTTTCTCAGCTCACAGTTTAACTAGAAATTTTCATAAGTTAAAATTTCTGTCCCCTCACATTCTAGTTAGACTTTTTTATTGCCCCAGCCTTTTATACTTAAAACATTTTATTAAAACATATTATCGGACTTGTAAGATTAAAGGCCTTAACCATTTTCTTTATATCTTACACACGTTTTTTCTTTAGGTGTGAGTTTGCCATCTCTCAGTGTCGTCACATAGTACATTCTAGTTGGGTATGTTTTCAATTTTGTCATCTCAGTTTCACTACCAACACTTGAATCAGATGATATTTTCCTTCATTTTATAGATGAAGTGTCTTTTCTAGGGTCACAGAAGTAATAGGAGAACTGTCACTGAGCTCTGTATACTATACAATCCATATATCATTTAGGCTAAACTACTTTGAAGATTGTGCTACCCAACCAGAAAGTGGTAAGTTCTTGATCAGTGTTTTGGCACTACTGCAAAAAGCAGTCGCAGGTGTTAAGTTCTCTGTCCTGAGGACTAGAAGAAATAAGGTAATGCCCCCAAGTGTTTTCCCAAGTCTATATAAATCCTCAGTATCACCGGAGAACTTCTGTTTTTCTTATAGGTGATCATCGTCTGGCCCTTCTTTTATCCCAGCTGGTGGGTAGCCAGTCTGTCCGGGAGCTACTTACCATGCAGCTGGTGGATTGGCATCAGCTCCAGGCTGACTGCTTCATCCAGGATGAGAGATTGCGCATCTTTGCCCTGTTGGCTGGAAAACCGGTACTTTCTTTTTATAAACTCACATAAATTTTCTTGTAAATTCAAGATTGTTTGAGGTTAAGGTAAAGAGCTATGTTTGTAAATTGTACATTTATATGGATAACTAAGCAGCTATTTTTGTTGGAAATATTTAATGGAAACTATTACAAAGTTACAACATGTACACTGTAAAACAAACAACTTTATATAGAAATAAAGATGTTAAAATTTACTATATCATATCATAGTGATAAACAACAAAGAATTTGTCTTTATAGCAACATACATGCGTGCATATTTACACATGTGCATATTCAGATAAAATCAATTATATGTATCAGTTCTGCGCCTTTTGTTTTACTTACTGTATATGGATTTTTTTATGTTGGGCAAACTCATTCTTTTTAATGGCCACTTCTATTTTATTTTATGGATGACATACTCTAATTATTTTAAGCCAGTTGTCTATTACTGCCTGCCTGTCTGATTGCCACCTTAAAGTCAATTTCCAAAAATGAAAAGGCTGGTCAGAATTTATTCACATCTATAAGTTTTATAAGTTGGCAACTGTGTGCAGCGTGAAGACCTTAGTGATTCACGTTGGTTCTCATTTCTTAGAGCTGTAATTGCCTATATCCACCCTGTCCCCTAGGGACTGTGTATGTTACTTCTGGGTTATTAACACTGCTATACCTAGGTCATTTAAAGTGTTACTTGAATAACTGAATAACTTGCAGACCTGGAAAGAAACAAGGTAATGTGTAATTCGTAGCTGTGATGGTGGTTTTGTCTCCTGCAGGTGTGGCAGCTCTCAGAGCAGAAGCAAGTTAATGTGTGCTCCCAGTTGGATTGGAAACGCTCGCTGGCTGTCCACCTTTGGTATTTGCTTCCACCAACAGCCTCCATTTCCAGAGCACTCAGCGTGTATGAAGAAGCATTTCAGGTATGTGTGTCCAGGAAAACCAGGCAACCATCCTGGTAGTTCCGTTTCTGCCAGAGAACAAGCCATCACATCACATTTCATAATGCTTTTTCCTAACTGTTTTTTTTGAAAGTATCACAAAATTGAAACAAACCCAGGAAATCTGATGGGAAACTTTTTACTTTTCTCCTGTCTCTGAATAGGGCTATCCTTAAACTTTTCCAAGTGTCTGCTTCTGTTTTATTTAATATGATGTGTTTCCACAACTGACTTTTTCTCTCTGCCAAACCAGCAGGGTTTCCTTCATTCCTAATCCTGTCTTATTTGGTGGGGGGAATTCCCTGAGATACTGCCTGGCCTTGGGTGTGCTATAGCCTCAAGTTAGGTCCCAGCTTTACTTCTAAATGTTACATTTCATAATCCTTGTTAGTGTTGAGGTTAAAGTGTTACTACTGTTTTTAATGCGGTCATTTCTTCTGTTCTTACTCTCCATTTGTATTATGTTTAATAGTATTTGTTAGTAAAAAGAGAGAACACTAAAGAAACTGAGTGTAGTAAGAATTGTGGCAAGAAAAGTGGTGCAACTAGTGAGAGTTATCTAACATCTTTGCCAGTCTCTTCAAGACAAGTGGAATATGTCACTGATCTAAATAAATTTAAAACCTGACACATTTCATTAGAAGGTGTCACATCATTCTTAATACACGTCTTGAGTAATTGAGACATGATAGCATCTGCGAGACACACAAGCAGCTGATGTATTGTTTTATCAAATTCTTACTTTCAGAATACCTCTGAGGGTGACCAGTATGCCTGCCCTCCACTTCCTTCATACCTGGAAGGCTCTGGCTGTGTGGGAGAGGAGGAACGAGACTCACGGAGACCGCTTCAGGATGTCTGCTTTCACCTTCTAAAACTCTACAGTGACAGGTAAACCAGAGCTGTACAGTATAGACACTTGAGGGCTCCATGGGCTCTTGGGAGTCCTTTCCCTTTCGTACCTGGCTACATTGCCACCAGTCTGTGTGAATCACCAAAATAGAACTCATAGCAGTTGAGAATAAAGAGCGCTAGAACTAGAGTTAGAAATCTAAAATTTATTTTAATCAACTTTAACGAAATACAGTGTGCATGTACTAAAGTGTGTGGTTTGAAGATTTTAAGATAATCGTCATCACAATCAAAACAACATTTACATTACCCCTAAAGAGGCCCCTCATGCCCTTTTGCAGTCAGTCACCACCCACCTACTGACCAACTTATCATTACTGTAGGTTAGTTTTGCTGTTCTTGAATTTTATATAAGTGGGATCATTCTGTATGTTATCTGTTGTGCCTGACTTTCACTCAGCAAAATGATTTTGAGATTTCATTTATGTTTATACAAGTATCAAAAGTTTTTTTTTTAATTGCATAATTTATTTATTTGTTGATGGATAGCGGTTTTCTTTTGGGGGGGCTATCATGAATGAAGTTTCTATAAACATTTGTATCCAAGAGTGCTTATCATTTTACATTCCCACCAATATCTATAGTTGCTCCATATTCCTTCAAATTTTGGTATTGTCATTTTTTTTAATTTATCATTGTTAGTGGGCATATAATGATATCTCTGTACAATGGTTCATGTATGTGTTTTAATAAGAAATGAGTGGTTTATTCTGCAATAATATTTTTACACATGCTATTTTTATATCTAATCAATTAAAACTATCTCAGAACTGTCTTTTTATATTTTATGCTGTATTAGAAACACTGAGGGGTTTTTCACCAGTTAAAACTAATAGTTCACATCTCGTTTCCATTCTTCAAATACTTTCTTTTAAATATAGGGTTTTTGCTCTGGCTGGTGTGGCTCAGTGGATTTGCTGGCCTGTGAACCAAAGGGTTGACTGGTTTGATTCCCAGTCAGGGCACATGCCTGGGTTGTGGGCCAGGTCCCCAGTTAGGGGCATGCAAGAGGCAACCACACATTAATGTTTCTCTCCCTCTCTTTCTCCTTCCCTTCCCCCTCTCTAAAAATAAATAAATAAAATCTTTTAAAAATATATATATAGGGTATTTAACTATGTTAATTGTAGAATAATAGTCTTTTATGGTAGTAAAATATATATAACTAAAATTGTGTTTTAATTGGCATTTTTCTAATGCTTAATGATTGAACATTCTTTTCATGTGCTTATTTACCATGTATATTATCTTCCTGGCTAAAGTGGCTGTTGAGATCTTTGCCCATTTTTTATATGGTTGTCTTATTGTGTTGTAATAGTTCTTTATATATTCTGGATATAAGTTCTAATGATAAATTTGTTTTTGCAATTATTTTCTTTTTATTTTTTACAAAGAAAATTAAGGAGCAGAAATTTTTATAAAGTCTGATTTATTAAAGTTCTAAAACAGTAAAGTCAATTTTTAAAACATATATAGAGCTGTTGAGGTTCTCTGTTTATTCTTGAGTCAGTTTTGATTATTTGTTTCTTCTAAGGAATTTGTCTAATTCACCAAAGTCACCAAATTTATTGGCATAAAATTATTCATAACATTTCTTTATTATCCTTAGGATCTGTAAATCTGCTCTTCCTTTCCTGATATTAGTAATTTATGTCTTTTTTCTTATTTTTTTTTTCTTGATTAGTCTATTTGCAGGCTTTGGTTTCATTGTTTAGCTCTGTTATTCATCTAGTTTGAAATGGATTGTAAACCTAAATGTCAAACTTAAAAGAATAACCTTTGGGGAGAAAACAAAGTAGAAAGTCTTTGCAAATGTTGGTTAGGCAAAGATTTCTCAGACACCAAACACAATCCATTAAAAAAAAAAAAAAGATTGGTAAATTTGACTTCAACAAAATTAAAAACTATTGCTCATTGAAAACTTAGGAAAATGAAAAGACATATTGGAAGAACATATTTGCAATTCATATATCTGGTAAAGAACTTGTATCCAAAACGTAATAAAGAACTCTCAGAACTCAATAATAAGAAAGCAAACAATGCATCTTAAAAAAAAATAAGCAGAATATTTAAACAGATTCTTTACCAAAGACCTGGATGTTAAGCCATGGAAAGATGTTCAGCATCAGTAGAGGACAGGGACATGCACATTAAAGCCATTGTGGGGTACCACTACCCACCTTAGGATGGCTGAAAATCAAAGAAACCTGCTGTACCAGTTGTCATCGTGGATGTGGAGCAATTAGAATTCTCACACACTGTTAGTGAAAAATGTAAAATAATACTGGCACTTTGGGAAACAGGTAGCTTAAAAAGTTGAACATATACCTACATACATATGGTCCAGTTATTCAACCCCTAGGTATTTATGCAAGAGGAATGAAAGCATATGCCAAATGTTGGTAGCAGCGGTATTTGTATTGGTCCAAAACTGGAAATAACCCAAATTCCCATCCACAGGTGAATGAATAGACAAATTGTGGTACATCCAGCCAATGGAATACTGCTCAGCAATAAAAAGGAATGAACTGTTGATCATACACCAACATAGTTAATCACAAAATAATTTTATTTAGTTTTAAAAGAGGAGAGACAAAAAAGAGAATATGTTAAAAAAAAAAAAGTACCTACTGTTGATTCCAATTTCCATAAGAGTCTGGAAACCGTAAACTAATCTATAATGACAGAAAGGAGATCAGTGGCTGCCTGAGAAGAGTCGTTATAGGGAGGCGCAGAAGAGAGGGATTATAGAGGGCCAAAGAACAGTATTGGAGGTGATGTGTGTGTGTGTTCTCTTGACCTTGGCAGTAGTTTCACAGGTACATAGATACGTTAAAACTTAAGAAAATTGTTCTAAATATGTGTAATATGTAATCTAAATATATTGTATGTCAGTTTTGTTAATGTGGAAAAAAAGATAAAAGGGATATCTCAAGGTGCCAGAAATAAAGAAACCAAAGCCAAAATAAGAGAGTAAGCCTTATTCTCATGAAAGGTAGAATTGCAATTTAAATTTTTTTAATTTAATATTTAGTTACTTATTCACACTAGCCCTGTTTGCATGTTATAAGAGCCACATGTGGCTGTTGACTATCATATTAGTCAAGGCAGGTTCTGGAACATTTCCATCATTGCACAAAGTTATAGCACTGGTCAAGAAAACTCTACTCCTTCAAGGAAGTATAAGGAAGTTATAAAATGTCTGGGATCTTAGATGAAAGCGAAAAGTTATTGGTTGGTAATCTAAGCTCCAGATCTTTAAAACTTAAACGTGTGGAATCTTAGTTTATACAGTTCTCAATGATCTGGAAATTCCAAGCTAGGAACTTAACACATGAACCGGTCCTCCAGCAAAAGAAAAAACTTCTGTGTAGGGACACTTTCAAAACCCAGGGCACCTGGATTTCTGTATAAACAATTATATCCACTTTTGCCCTGGACATGTAACTCAGGTGGTTAGGGCGTTGTCCCAATATACCAAGGTTGCAGGTTCAGTCCTTGGTGGGGCACATACAAGAAGCAACCAATGAATGTGTAAATAAGTGGAACAACAAATCAGTGTATCTCCCTCTCTCTCTCTCTCTCTCTCTACCCCTCCTCCCACTTCTCTCTAAAATCAATGGGGGGGAAATATAATACCCACTGTAGACAAAAATCAAAGGTAAAAATTACAAACTATGTAGACTGTAGCTTACTAGTCATGAAGACTAGTTAGCTGTTCAAACAAACAGAATTAGCACTCTAAGAGTTTCAGATAGGACAGTCTGAAAAATACTAAGGTACTGGTATGTATTTTTTAAATGGTTAAGAAAAGTAATCAACTCTGTAATGAATGAACGGAAGAGTGAGAGCTATGAAGACTCCCTGGGTGAAGATGGTAAAATATATAGACTAAACAAATACCAGCAAACCTGTTAGATCACCGCCACAGAAGAGAAGGTTTCTTGTTTTTTTGGTATGATCTTAATCTGGCTGAACCTAAAAGTAGATTGATAACAGCAGTCTCAGAGGGAGACTTGGAGGCATAAATGCCTGTGCTCTCAGGTGGCTACCTTTATTGTCTTCTAGTCAAAGCTAACGGGCATTCAGTGTAGGGGGTCTGCTGGCTGGATATGGTAACTCTCAGCCATTCTCCTTTACAGACATTATGATCTTAATCAGCTGCTGGAACCTCGAAGCATAACAGCAGATCCTTTGGACTACCGTCTAAGCTGGCACCTGTGGGAGATGCTGAGAGCTCTTAACTACACTCATCTCTCAGAGCAGTGTGAGGGTGTGCTGCAGGCCAGTTACGCTGGCCAACTGGAAAGCGAAGGGCTCTGGGAGTGGGCCATCTTTGTCCTCTTGCACATAGAGAACTCAAGGTGAGTGAGAAGCCATCAAACCCACTGGATTTATAATACACTGCAGGGTAGAGCCAAAGGAATCAGTCTCTCAGGGTTAAATTCAGCAAATGTTTAGAATGTTTTGGGTCCAACCTTGTGATAAACCTTAAGACAGTTCAACCCGCAGCCCAGAGTGTCTGTGTATTCATGTGACAAGTTAGAAATTAAACTGCCTTTGATTGAGTACAGATTTTACTGTTTACTATTCTCAGTAGTCTGAGAAGGGTGAAGAGATTTCTGGGAACTGCAGAGAATCTCTAGAAAGATTCAGAGAACCTGTAGAAATTGGAATATGAAATGATTAAGTGGAAAGAAAAGGATATGCCCAGATGGGGAAACCCCATTAACTTCGGCACAGATCCACTTGAGTGGCATGTTTAGAATTACAGCAGTACCCTCTTTATCCCCAGTTTTACTTTCTGTGGTTTCGGTTAACTTGCAGTCAACCACAGTACAAAAATATTAAAGGGGAAATTCCAGAAATAAACAATCCATAAGCTTGAAATTGTGCATCGTTCTGATTAGCACAGTGAAGACTTGCACTGTCTGGCTGCCTGTGCTGCCCGCCACCGGTTAGTCACTTAGCAGCTGTCTGTTATCGGACCAGCTGTCGGCAGCATCACAGTGTTCATGTTCCAGTAACCTTTATTTTACTTAATAATGGCCCTGAAGCATGAGAGTGGTGATGAACGTAATTTGGTATTCCAAGGAGAAGCCATAAAGTGCTTCTTTTAAGTGAAAAGGTGAGTACAGTACAATAAGATATTTTGAGAAAGGGTGAGACCACATTCACATAACTTACTATAGTATACTATAATTCTTCACTTTTGTAATTAGTTATTTTTGTTAATCTTTTACTATGCCTAATTTATAAATTAAACTTCATCATAGGTATGTATGTACAGGGAAAAACTATATATAGGGTTCAGTACTATGCACCATTGCTACCATCCACTGGGGGGCTTGGAACACACCCCCCTCAGATAAGGGGGAGTACTATATGCACAAATGGTGTTACCTGAGGTGCCTCAGTGGATCCATGAGGTGATGCAATGGGCTGACAGGAGGGCAGGTGGGCCCCTAACTCCTTTAGTGCTCATAGTGAACCTAGGAGATAGACACTCTTACTTATTTTTCAGATGAGCAACCCAAGACGCAGTGAGACTAAATAACTTTTGTCCAAAGTCACATATACAGTAAATGGCAGAGGGAGGCTTCCAACTCAAAACACCCAGAGTCTATGCTCTCAGTCACTGTGCTGTGCTATTTATAATGTTGTAGGGCGTGGAAAGAAGTTTGTTTTGTTGTCAGACTTGCCTAAGTTCTGGATCCACCATGTACTCACTTTGACTTGGGGTAAAGCTTACATTTGACTTTGGGTAAAGATACTCTCCAAGCCTTGATTTTGTAATCTGTAAAGTGATAATATTGATCCCTATTGAGGGTGATCAAGGAGATTAAAGAAGTGAAAGTATAATGCATCTAGTACAGCCTTTCCTTTAAGGAATTTTGCTTTTCCCTCACCAGAAGCAAAATGACCCCAGACTTTCCCTATGAGTTAATTTAAACATATAGGGAATTTCACATGATAAAAGGCAGGCTGATTGGGTGATAATGAGGCAGAGTGGGCTGTGGGGAAACAGAGCTTGTTTCCCAGGGGTGGCCGGGGAGAGGCAGTTGTGAGATTGGAAGCTCTTGAAAAGCCTAGGAGTTCATAAAAGAATCTAAGAAGAGAATAACTTAGGGCTGAAATTTAAATGGCTAATCTTTTTGCCCAGGCAGAAAAGGACTTGCTTCCTTAAGGGACCTTGAGAGGAGAAAAGAGTGAAGTTAGCCTAAATCTCGAAGTTGGAGAAAAAATGAATTAGGAAGGCTGATGGCTTTAAAGGAAAAAACAAGGACGTAGAAGAGATCTACAGCTACTTTGTTTACTTGTACTGAGACCATGTGGGAGACAGAGAAGGGAGAGGGTTAGAAATGAATTGCAGAGGACTGACTGCTTTGTGGAGTATAGAATTCCCTATCCCAGTCCTGGATCTCCCATTACTAGAAAGGAAATAAAGGAGAGATCTTAACTAGGGAAGGCCTTTTCTGGGCAGTGGCAACCTTCCCTAGAGTATTAGTTTTCAGACCTATTTCTTCCTGCAGCACGCGTGAGAAGGCTGTTCGAGAGCTGCTTACCCGGCATTGCCAACTGTTGGAGACCCCTGAATCTTGGGCTAAGGAGACTTTCCTCACCCAGAAGCTTTGTGTGCCTGCTGAGTGGATTCATGAAGCCAAAGCAGTGCGAGCACACATGGAATCCAACAGGCACTTGGAGGCCCTCTATTTATTTAAAGCTGGTCACTGGAACCACTGCCACAAACTCGTCATCCGGCACTTAGCTTCTGGTGAGTGCTTCATTCTAAGGCCTGTGTATCCTGGAATGACCCAGATTCTTCCAACCTCCAAACTCCATGACAAGTCAGGCCAGAGGTGAAGCTCAGTATGGGACGGGGCAGACATGAATCAGATCACACTTTGTGAAAGCTGTCTGTGCAGGCGAGGCTTGGCCAGCGTGAGGGGCTAGAGAGGCAGGGGTAGAGGGCAGCATTGTTATGTTATCATTCACCAGGAATATTCCTGATGTGTGCTAATTGTGTCAAGCTTTGTTTACTTAGGGAATTTTATTCAGCAACATCAAAAATATTTGGGGAGCTGAAGCCAGATATTTTTTGCATTATTTTTAGTGAATTTCAAAACATCTACTTGAAATTTTCAAGTCTGACCCCAAATTATTTCCCCTTCCTTCATGTCTTGGATTTCTGCCATGTGCTTCCTCTGGGCACTTTTGGGAACCATATACTTGTGCAAACATAGTGCTCAATATTTTGTTCTTCAGATGCCATCATTAATGAGAACTATGACTACCTGAAGGGGTTCTTGGAAGACCTGGCACCTCCAGAGCGCAGCAGCCTAATTCAGGACTGGGAAACATCTGGCCTTGTTTACCTGGATTATATTCGAGTCCTTGAAATGATCCATCATATACAACAGGTATTTGAGTTCCTTAAACCACTGGCTGGTTTTCCTTTTCCCTGTCCCTTAAAGAGACCTCAAAAGGCCTGAGCAACGACTTGAAAAACTCATTGGCGCTAGAGATACAGAGACAGCACTGTCAGTGCAGGAGGGATGTTTTGATGAGGCTAATTTGATGTGGCCATTTTGACTTGACAGCTGTATCAAAATTTAAAAATGTTTTCTGTGTTCATTACTAAATAGTGTGTACAATACACATTCTCGCAGTTTGTCTGCAGTCAGTTTCCTGTTCTTGTCCAGCCCTAGTTTCAGTGAGAAACTATTGAGACACAATAAGGTCAGAGATTTGGTAAGGATAATTATTTCATACATCATTTGGTATGTTTTAAAATTGCAAGTATTACTGCATTTTTAATCTTCATTAAAATGTCTTGGGGGTAGATCTCCATTGTTTACAGCACAAAAACCAAACTCATAAAGGTGTTCCAGCCCTTGTAAAGACTTACACCTTTTTTTTCACTCCTGCCTTAATTCCTACCACTCTTAACGCACACTCCAGCCTTACCAGCCTGGCCCACTCACGCTAAATTACTTGTTTCCAACAAACCTTATTTTATTCCACCTTCAACTCCACACTCATACTCATCCTTTATGACCACAGACCCATTGAATTCTAAAGACCCCTGGTTATAATCCCCTGCTATATAAAACCTCTCCAGTTTATCTTCTACTCTCATCTTTACCTTGAATTTCACCCCATAAACTTCTTTCATATTCCCACCTTGGGTGGGGTTTAGCTCTACTCTTTGCCTAGAAAGCTTGACCTTCCTCTTGTTGTTCAGGACTCCACTTAGATACAACCTTCCTCCAGGAAGCCTTCCTGACCCCCCAGCAGTCACCCAGCTTCTGTCTGTCACATCACCCTGTATGAGTATCTGCGTGGCTCGTTTCTTCAGGGGTTATTATTATCTGATATTAATCCTTTATTTTCAAGTTTTATGAGAGCAAAGGCCTTGTCTTATCTTGTTTACCATTTTTGAAAGTCAAGTTGAAGACTGGATTCCAGTGGATGAAAAGGAAAGTACTTGTATAGACATTAACTGGTAGATTCTGCAAAGCCTCCCAAAAGTGGGCTCAATGAAACATACTTCTTGGAAGGGTTAAGTTAGTCATTTAGAGGAGGAGGAGGAAGAGATGGGAGACTGAGTAGGTAGATGGTTTAATGTCAGAGTTGGGGAATGGGGGGCTAACCAAAAATTGTATTTATAGAACAAGGAAGGATAAGATGCTGCTGGAAAATATTTAGAGTGTAAATAATGAATGAAAACACACATTTTCATTTTAGAAAGACTACTCTGGCTACAGTATGATAGGAAAAAGAATATAGAGGGTATGACACTGAGGATTGTGATCAGGCTCTTCAGATGTTTCAAGTGAGAAATAATGGTAACCCGAGCTAGGGCAATGGCCCTGGCAAAGGGAATGGAAAAGTGGAATGTTAGGCTAGACATCAGCACATTGATTGTAACTGGAGCCATAGGAGTGGATCATAACACAGAACGAGGCTAGACACGGAGAAAAGGACTGCAAACTTGGAGGCAGGAGACCTACATTAAATGCTAATTTGGGTTTTACTTCTTACCAACTGTGCTTTTTAAAAAATTACACCATTCTTCTGAACCCGAATTTATCTAGATTTTAAAAAAATCTTCACACAAGGACATGCTTATTGATTTTAGAGAGAGGGGAAGGGAGGGATAGGCAGGGGGAGAGAAATGTTAATCAGTTACCTCTTGTATGTACCACAACCCAGGACTGAACCCACAACCTAGGCATGTGCTCTGACAAGGAATCAAACTGCGACCTTTCGATTTATGGGACATGCTCCAACCTACTGAGCCACACCAGGCAGGATTATCTAGATTTTTGGTGTTGTGTTAGAGCTTACTAGTAACATAGTGATCTCCAGACTTGCCTAACCCAAGGCTCTGTACACTATATTACTTTCCTGTTGTGTGTTACTGCTAACACCATGCCTTGTTCACAAGCAAGTAGCAGGATGGGGATGACGTGGCACTGCCAGCCAGCTTCTTGGGTTTCCCTGCCCTCATCTCACCGTTGTTTCAGAGTTCTGCATAGTCAGTCTATGGATAAGACTGTGGTGCAGGAGCTCCTCTTGGCCTAATGGGTTTCGCTGCTTTTTTATAGGTGGAGTGCTCAGGTTATGAGCTGGAGCAGTTACAAACCAAAGTGACCTCACTGTGCAACCGGGTAGAGCAGATCCATTGTTATAATGCCAAGGATCGCCTGGCTCAGTCAGGTAAGCCTCTCGCTGTATTCTGCCTGTTTGCTTCTTGTCCTTATGATTATTACACACACATTCCCTGCACCCCCCCCCCCCACACACACACCCTGGTGCCTGCTCTTCCCCACTTTCCATCCTTGGTGTTCACTCCACTTTTTCTCTGCAGACATGGCCAAACGTGTAGCCAACCTGTTGCGGGTGGTACTGAGCCTTCAGCATGCCCCTGATGCAACCTCTGACTCAACACCAGATCCTCAGCAAGTCCCTTTGCGCCTGTTGGCTCCCCACATTGGCCGGCTCCCCATGCCTGAGGACTATGCCTTGGAGGAACTGCGCAGCCTCACACAGTCCTACCTTCGAGAACTGACTCTTCAAGAACTGACTGTTGGGAGCCAGTGAGCCCCAGGCTCATCCCACCACACTCACATAGTCATTCACACTCACCACACAGAGGTCTCCTGCATTGAGTTGATCAGCACTGTTAGCCATTCTCTGGGTTGACTGTGGAATCCACCCTCCCATCCTGCCGCTCCAAGGAGCGTCCTGCAGTCGTTCAGGGCTTCCTTAATACAGAACATAGCATAAGGGCTTTTGGAACCCCAAAAAGAAGCCAAGTCTCTTTTTACCATCCTCAAGATCTTTTTTAAAATGGTCAACCAAGCGCCTTTGCTAGAATCCCCTTGAACCAGGGAATCCTTTTCTACCCTCGGCCATTCTGGATCTTGTGACCCTCCATGCCAGTCTGCTGTCCTAACCCTACCCCAGCCCTTTGATACTAGGACTCTTTAGGAGTGGGACAGATGATACAAATGTATTGATCTAAGGCCGTACTTTCATAACATGAACTGTCTACAGAAGGAAGGAGAATCTGTCTCTTAAGTAGGTTGACAAGTTAACCCTGAGTTAAAGAGTCAAAAGAGGGTTGGATTGAGTTAGGAAGCAGAGCAGGGTCTTTCTGACTGTTTAGGGGAGAAGCGAATGCATGCCATGGAGCAGTGGATCCTCAAGGCTTGTTTGTTCCTGCCTTGAATGTGCTCTGAACACAGAACTTTCCCCACCACCATGTGCAGGAGCCCTTGGTTCCAGATCCAAGTCTCTGGGAAGCTCCTGGAACTCAGTTTGGTCCCTGGTTTTCAGTCATCTTGCTAGGCCCCCTGTCTGGATTTGCCTGCGAGTTTGGATAAAAGAGAATACTGTACACTGTCAAGTTCTAGCCCAAAGCATTTTCCACCCTCCATCTACAGTCCCAGAAGGTAAAGCCATCGCTGAGCCAGGCTTCAGGGGCAGGCAGGGGCCCTTCGCAGCACTGCTGACAACTATGGGGAGCCCCAGGTAACGGCTTGAGGCAGGCAACATGGCTGCTCCTGGGGCTTTATGCATGAAGATTATGTAAAGGTTTTTATTAAAATATATATATATGAATAAATGATCTAGATTATTTTCCTCTTTTTCTGAAGCTACTTTCTTAAAAAATAAATAAAATGAAATGTTTATAGCATTCATGGTATTGGCTTTTTCCCTTTGTGTTTTTGAGACTTCTGGCCCCAAGGAGCTTTATGGAGCCTTGTTTCATTTGCAGACTAAAGGGAGACTGGCCATCTGAGAGAGAACAGTTTGCTACTGAACTAGGATACAGACTAGATCAAAGACCAGATTTATTAGGGCAAGTTTAGGGGTATGGGGGTGAGACTCTTTAATAATCCTGACTGCTGTGCATATATTTAAATGCTTGGATTCCCAGTGGGGGATAGGGGTGGAGTCTCAAATTGCCCAGTGTCATATACCTAACTTTCAGAGCCGCCTTGCTCTTCTGGGAGTGGAGGGCGGTGTCGTTTTCAAACCTTGGGTCACACTTCACCTTTCTTATTCTCAGTTTTCATTGTGTAAGAGAGAATAATGATCTCTGATGTTGCTTCTTCACAGGGCTGTTTTGAAAGAGATCAGATGAGACTTATGAATACTGTTTAAGTATTTTGGTTTGGTTTAGTTTGGTTGTGTGAACGTAAAATGGTAGAGCGCAAAGAACAATTACAAACATTTACACACCTAATGACATACTAGCAAAATACATTAGTCAAAAAAGGACAGAACTGTAGAAAGAAATAGCTCTACAATAATAGTTGAAGACTGTAATACCCCACTCAGTAATGGATAGAACAACCAAACAGAAGATAAATAAGGAAATAGAGGACAATAAACTATTACAGACCTATACAGAATACCAAACAACACCATACAGTTTTTTCAAGTGCACATGGGACATTCTCCAGGTTACACATGTTAGGCCACAAATGAAGTCTCAGTAGATTTTAAAGAGGTAGTTATACAAAGCATCATCTCTGACCACAACTGGATAAAGTGAGAAATCAACAGAAATAAAACTGGAAAATTCATACATTTATAGAAATTAACATAACCAATGAAACAAGACAAAATCACAAGGGAAATAATACATAAATGACGAACAAACAAAAGCAACATGCCAAAATGTATGGAACACAAAGTGCTGTTAAGGGAGAAATTTAGAGCTATGAGTGCTTACGTTGAAAAACAAGCCCTGGCTGAGCAGCTCAGTTGGCTGGACTGTCATCCCAGTGTGCCAAGGTTGCAGGTTCAATCCCTGGGCAGGGCACATATGGGAATCAACTAATGAAAGCATAAATAAGTGGAACCATGCATTGATAATTTCTCTTTCAAATCAATAAATAAAATTATTTTTTAAAAGAATGAGCTCAAATCCACAACTTCAGGAACTAGGAAAAAAAGAACAAACCAACTGTGAAGCTAGCAGAAGGTAGAAAATTACAAAGATTAGAACAGAGGTACATGAAAGAGAAGAGAAAACTAATTGGGAAAATTAATGAAACTAAAATTTGGTCCTTTGAAAAGATCAATAAAATTGGCAAACCTTTGGCTAGATGAACTATAAAAGACTCTTTTCTAAAATCAGAAAGTGGGGAATTTTCTACTGATAATGCAGGAATAAAAAGGATTATTATAAGCCCTGGCTTGTGTGGCTCAGTTGGTTGGAGTGTCATCCAGTAACCAAAAGCTTGCAGGTTTGATTCCCAGTCGGGCACATACCTAGGTTGTGGTTGAATCCCCAGTTCGGGCATGTATGGGAGGCAACCACATCGTGCTTCTCTTTTGCTTTGATGTTTCCCTCTCTCCCTAGGAGGAATGAAAAATGTCCTTGTGTGAGAAAAAAAATAATTACTTTTTATTTTAAAGTATATTTTATTGATTATGCTATTACAGTTGTGCCAATTTGCCCCCTTTGCCTCCCTCCACCTGGTACCCCCATTCCCTCCAGTGATCCGCCCCCTTTAGTTCATGTCCATGGTTGTGCATGTAAGTTCTTTGGCTTCTCCATTGCCTACACTGTTCTTAAGAGTCCCTGTCTATTCTGTACCTTCTCAGTTATGCTTCTAAATCCCTATGCCCTTTCCCCCATTCTTCCCCTTCTCCCTCCCAACTAATAACCCTCCAAATGTTCTCCATATCTGTGATTCTATTCCTGTTGCAGTTTGTTTTTGTTTTTTAGATTCAGTTTTTGATAGTTATAATCTTTTTTTCATAGTTTTGATCCTTCTCTTAAATAAGTCCCTGTAACATTTCATATAATAAGGGCTTGGTGATGATGAACTCCTTTAGCTTTGCCTTATCTGGGAAGCACTTTATCTGTCCTTCAATTCTAAATGGTATCTTTGCTGGATAGAGTAATCTTGGTTGTCTGTCCTTGCTTTTCATCACTTTGAATACTTCTTGCCAATCCCTTCTTGCCTATCCCTTCTTGCCTGCCATGTTTCTTTTGAGAAATCAGCTGATAGTCTTATGGGAACTCCTTGGTGGGTAACTCTTTGCCTTTCTCTTGCTGCTTCTAAGATTTTCTCTTTATCTTTAAACTTTGGCATTTTAATTTTGATGTGTCTTGGAGTGGGCCTCTTTGCATCCATCTTGTTTGGGACTCTGTGCTTCCTAGACTTGCGTGTTTATTTCCTTTGCCAAATTAGGGAAATTTTCTTTCATTGTATTTTCAAATAAATTTTTAATTTCTTGCTCTTCCTCTTCTTCTGGCATTCCTGTGATTCAGATGTTGGCCCTTTTGGAGATGTCCCAGAGTCGTCTTAAACTCTCCTCATGTTTTTGAATTCTTGTTTCTTCATTTTCTGGTTGAATGTTTATTTCTTTCTTACATTCTGAATCATTGATTTGAATCCTGGCCTCCTTCCCTTCACTACTGGTTTCCTGTGGATTTTTCTTTATTTCCCTTAGTAGAGCCTTCCTTTCTTCCTTATGCTTTTGCCATATTCAGTGAGATCTTTGAGCATTCTGACTACCAGCGTTTAGAACTAGGTGTCTGACAGGTTGACTATCTGCATCACTTAGTTCTTTTTCTGGAGTTCTGTTCTGTTCCTTCATTTGGGCCATATTTCTTTGTCTCTTGATTTCGGTAGCCTCCCTGTGTCTGTGTACTCGGTGGAGCTGCTTCGATTGCATTTTAGCGCACCTGATAAGTTGTATCAGGCAGAGCCCTGGGTATTCACCAGGGTGGGGGCAACCATGGCTTCATGTGGCAGGGGAGAGGCCGAAAAGGGAACAGTACTGCTGCTGGCTGACTTCTGGGGGCTTGTGTGGCCCTCACCCTATTTCCAGGCACTTTGCCCACTTCCCATATGCGACTGGTGCCCCTCCAGCTGCTGCCCTGGTTGTGGTTATCAGGGTGGGTGAGTTTGCAAACATTCTGGTGTCCTCAGATACCAGCATTTCTTCTGCTTCCACAACCCCCACTGGGTTTATAGCCAGAAATTATGAGGGAGGCTTATATTTTCTGGTGCTGGAGTCCTGGGCTGCATGGTCTGGCCAGGGGATAGGCTCGCTTACTCACCAAGTGTCTCTGATTTTTATCCACCCCACGTGGATGTGGGGCTGCCTGTTCTGGCCACCTCCACCTTGCTGCCTCTCCACACCCCCGCTCACCACCACCACACTGAGTCCTCTCCTCCCCAGCTCCCCAGCTCCACCCCTCCTACTCGTCTAGTTAAATATAACCTCTAAATCCTTGGTGGTTCAACTTCTGTACAGTTCTTGCTGTTCTTCTGGGTGATTTTCTGGCATTTCTGGGCATTTTTTGTTTTTAAGTTAGTTCCTCATGGTTGTGCAGTGAGGTGAGTTGTATCTACCTATGCCTTCATCTTGACTGGACTTCTAATAATAATTTTAAAAGAATTATGAGAGAATACGATACACTAACAAATTAGATCATTTATATGAAAAAGAGCCCTGGCTAGTGTGCCTCAATGGATTGAGTGCTGACCTGCGAATGGAAAGGTCACTGGTTTGGTTCCTGGTCAGGGCACGTGCCTGGTTTGCAGGCCAGTCTCCAGTTGGGGGCACTGGAGAGGCAGCCAATGGGTGTGTCTCTCGCACATTGATGTTTTCCTCCCTTTCTCCCTCCCTTCTCCTCTCTCTAAAAGTAAGTAAATAAAATTTTAAAAAGAAAAAACTCCTAGAACACAACACCTACCATGACTACATCATGAAGAAACAAAGTCTGAATAGACAGACCTATAACTAGTACAGATATTGAATCAGTAGTAAAAATTCTGATAAAAGCCCAGGACCTAATGGCTTCACTGGTGAATTCTACCAAAATTTGAAGAACTAATACCAATTCTCAAACTTTTCCAAAAAAGGTGAAGAGGTATTCTGTGTGGCCAGTATAACCCTGATACCAAAGCCATACAAAAAAAAAAAAAAAAAAAAAAAAAAAAAAAAAACACCTCCTACAGACTAGTATCTTTTATAAATATTGATGCAAAATCACCAACAAAATACTTGAAAACCAAATTCAGCAGCATACTAAAAGGATTACACACCAAGTGAGATTCGACACTGGATTGCAAGGACAGTTCAACATGGAAGCTGTAATACACCACATTGACAATAAAGAAATGAACATGATCATCTCGACTGATGCAGTAAAAGCATTTGGTAAAATTCAACATCCTTTCGTGATAAAAAGCATTCAACAAACTAGGAATAGGGGGAAACTACTTCAACATAATAAAAGCCATATACAAAAAAAGAGTAACAACCAATTATACTCAGTGGTAAAGAAGTGAAAGCATTTTCTCTAAGATCAGGATCAAGGCAAAAATGTCTGCTTTCACCACTTCCATTCAACATATAGTAGTGGGAGGTTTAGCCAGGGCAATTAGGCAAGGAAGACAAAAAAACATCCAAATTGGAAAGGAAGAAGTAAAATTATCTGTTTGTAGATAATATAATCTTATAGGTAAAAAGCTCTAAAGATTCCTCAAAAACAACAACAAAACCCTACTGTTAGAACTAACAGATAAATTGAGCAAAGTAGGATACAAAATTACACAAAACTCAGTTGCATTTCTATACACTAACAATGAAAAGAAAAATTAGGAAAACAATTCCATTTACAATAGCATCAAAAAAGAATAAAATACTCAGAAATAAACCTACCCAAGGAGTCGGAAGACATGTACACCGGAAACTATAAAACAGTAAGATGACACGGGTGGAAGACATGCTCATGAATTGGAATACTTAAGATCAAGGTGTCCGTACTGTCCAAAGCAATCTACAGATTTAAGGCAATCCCTAACAAAATCTCAGCAATAGGGTTTTTGTTTTTGTTTTTCAGAAATAGAAAAACTCACCCTAATATTCATATAGAATCTCATGGGATCCCAAAGAGCCAAAACCATTTTGAAAAAGAACAATGATGGAGGACTCACTTTCTGATATCAAAACAACTACAAAGCCATAGTAATCAAATCAGTGTAGTACTGACATACAAATATGTAGACTAGAAAGAGAATAGAGAACTCAGTAATAAACCTTCACATACATTGTCAAGTGGTTTTTGACAAGGGTACCAAGACCATTCAATGGGAAAGGACAGTCTTTTCAACAAATGGTGGGAAAACTGGAATCTACATGCAAAGAAATGAAGTCGGACCATTACCTAACATCATATACAAAAATTAAGTCAAAATAGGTCAGACTTAAATGTAAGACCTAAAACTATAAAACACTCAGAAGAAAATATAGGGCAAAAGGTTCATGACCTTAGATTTGGCAGTGATTTCTTAGATTTGACACCAAAGGTGCAGGCAACAACAAAAAAAATACACAAATTGGACTACTTGAAAATTTTTAGTTCCTCAAAAGTCAATTGAGTAATGGCAACACAGAATGGGAGAAAATACATATAAATTTTGTATCCGATAAGGGATTAATATCTAGAATACATAGAGAAGTCTTAGAACTGAACAACAAAAACCCAAATAAAAAACAAAGGATATGAGCAGACATTTCTCTAAAGAAGATATAAAAAGGTCCAATAAGCACATGAAAATATGCTTGACATCACTAGTCATTAGGGAAATGCAAATAAAAACTACAATGAGATACCACCATACACCCATTAGGATGACTGCCATCAAAAATTCAAAAATAGCCCTGGCTGGTGTCACTGAATGGATTGAGTGCCAGCCTGAGAACCAAAAGGTCACCAGTTTGATTCCTAGTTAGGGCACATGTCTGGGTTGCGGCCGGTTCCCTGGTTGGGGACATTCAGGAGTCAACCAATGTATCTCTTACATCGATGTTTCTCTCCCTCTCTTTCTCCCTCCCTCCCCCTCTTTATAAAAATAAATAAAATCTTTGAAAAAAGGAAGGAAATTCTGACACATGCTACAACATGGATGAACCTTAAGGACATTATGCAAAGGGAAATGAGCCAGTCACAAAAAGACAAATACTGTATGAGGTATGTAATCAAAATCATAGAGATAGCCCTGACTGGGTCAGGTGTGGTCCAGTGGGTTGGCCATCGTCTTGTGAACTGAAACCAATTGATGTTTCTCACATTGGAGTTTATCTCCCTCTCTCCCACCCCTCCCCTCTGTTTAAAAACAAAAAATCTCAAAAAAAAAAAAAAAAAAAAAAACATATCCCTGACTGGTGTAGTACAGTTGATTGAGCCAAACTGAAAGGTCGCCAGTTCGATTCCCAGTCAGGGCACATACCTGGGTTGCAGGGCAGTCCCCTGTTGGGGCACATGCAAGAGACAACCAATTGATGTTTCTCTTCTTATGCATCAATGTTTCCCTCTGTCCCTACCTTTCCTCTCTCTAAGAATGAATAAAAGCTTTAAAAAACATTTTTTAAATTCCATGCCACATTTGCTTAAAAAATAAAATAATTCTAAAAAATCATAAAGACAGTAGAATGTTGCCAGGGCTGGAGGCTTGTGAAGCTAAATCTGTATTCCTGAAGATATCCTAACTCACCGTAGTGCAAATACTATTGTTACTGTGTATCAGGCACCGTGCTGGGTGCTTGCTGCTGTTGGGTGGTCTCAGTTAATTCTTAAAACTTTTGAAGCAAGGACTGTTAATCTTGTTACTTTCCTGTTTGAGAAAACTGAAACCCAGGTGTTTCGGCATCTTGCCCAGGTAAGACAGCTCTTAGAACTGAAAGTGACTTTAAAGTCTTGTGTTTTCCCTGATGCCCAGTACAGCCCATGGTACTGGGCATGGGAGAACTCTAAGGCTGAGATTGGCATGGCTGCGGGCTGCATTTCCTGCTTTCTGTTGCCACCCGGAGCAGCACATGGCTCAGCACTGCTCCCAGCAAGAACAGAGAGCTTCTTTGGACAGATGTGTTCAGTCGCCACCTGGGTGACAGTTACCATTCATAGGATTTGGCCCCTAGCACCCTTAAGCCCCGGCGTCCTACAGATCCTAAACCTGGCATCTCTCTACCTTCCAACCCTTTCAGGCAGGGCCCGAGTGGAGCATGGGTGCTGCCTTACAGAAGTTGAATAATTCAGGCCCCAGTGACTTGAGGTGTCAGTTTCAGTTGCTCTATTCCCTTGGGCACAGGTGTAATTGAGCTAATGAAAAGAGCCAAGAGGAGAGGTGTGCTGTCCTGTGCCTCAGAGGGCTCAAGACTGATGGAGTGTCTGCCCCTGTCCTGCTGAAAATGCACCAGGTATGGGGAATGGAGGCAGGAAGTTGAGGAGGGGGCGGGGGGAGGGGTGTTTGCTGAGATAGAGGAGAAAAGGAGAGTGGAAGGAGGAAGATCAGGGTTAGGGAAGTCAAGAAAGAGTTACCGCCCTGGCTGGTGTAGCTCAGTGGATTGAGCGCGAGCCTGCGAACCGAAGGATCGCGGTTCGATTCCCAGTCAGGGCACATGCCTGGGTTGCCAGGCCAGTTCCCGGCAGGGGACATACGAGAGGCAACCGCACATTGATGTTTCTCTCCCTCTCTCCTTCCCTTCCCCTCTAAAGATAAATAAATAAAATCTGAAAAAAAATTAAAAAAAAAAAAAAGAAAGAGTTACCGAGAAATAGGAGGAAACAGACAGGCTGAGTGAGAGGTAAAGATGGAAGGGGGCAGAGAAAAGAACAGAGGCAGAGGCCAGAAGAGGCAAGGACTAGCAGAGAAGGAGACACAATAGATGCAAAGGACCAAGTACTAAAATCCAAGGGCAGGCACAAGAGGTAGAGTCAGATAACCAGATGGGCAGCAGGGCTCCCTGGTGGGTAGCTGGACCCAGCAAAGATCTGTCTTACTTCCTACTTTCAGGTATTGTCCACCCCATCCTTGCCAGCAGGCGCTGATGGTGCACCAGGTCAGGCCAGGAGGCTCACAACCAGAAACCTGTCCTGCAGGGCCATGGGGCCCAGGAGCTGCCTCCTCGGCCTTGGCTTCTCTGTCTCCAGACTGGGCCTTCTGCTCCTGCTCCTACTCCTCCCAGGTATGAAGCTCAATAAACCAGGCCTGGACTCTGGGTGTTGCTGCTGTTCTTGTCCTTCCCAAAATCTCTCTCCACATGCGCTCTCTTCATTTCTCTCTTCAGCACCTGTGCTGGAGAACAAGCTATCTGGGGAGTGTGCAGGAGGGGGTGCACAAAAGGGTGAGAGGAAATTTGCCTGATGGGCTGGGGTGGTGAGAGGGGAGCTCCCAGAGATAGGACTGGAGAAACAAGGGGGCCAGAAAATGGAAGGCCTTGAATGCCAAGCTGAACTGGGACTTTATCCAGCAGGCAAGGAGGAGCCACTAAATGGCTTTAAGCATCCCTGCCCTGGTCAGATGTGCATATTTAAAAGCTTGATCTCTCCTTAGTGTGGAGGGCAGTTAGAGAGGCTAAGCCTGAGGCGAGGGGGAGCAGTGAGGAGGCTGTGGCTGCTGTGGTCCATTAGAGGGAGGGTGAGGCCTGAGCTGGAGAGGAGATCAAACAATCAAGAGGTGGTCAGCAGTAAGACTGATAGGATTTGGGTTTTGGTTGGTTTGCAGGGGCAATTGGCAAAAGGAGGGAGGGATAATTCTCTGATTTCCAGCTGAAGTCACTGGGGGGTGCTGTTTGCTGAGACGGGGGAACACCAAACAAGAGGCAGGTTTCAGAACGTGGGGGCAGGAAATAAGTGTCTATTTTGGACCTAAACGTTTAGGGTGCCTATAGATGTTCAAGAGTGGACTACTGTATCTGGAGCTCAGGAGAAGGGAGGAGATGAGGGCCAAGGACAGGATTCTGGGAAGCAATACTTCAGTCAGGGACTGAGGACAATATGGCATCTCGAAAGCCTAGGGAAGGGTATGTTTTCAGGCGGGACTGGCCCATAGTGTCAGACGCTTTTAAGAAACCAAATGCTGTGCAGCTGGAGGAGTGGAGGCAGACTTGAGAGACTGGAGGGGAGTGGGGCAGTGGAGTTCAGATACCTGGTGAGAGCTCGGACTCTTGCGTGGCCTGTTTGGGCCCCTATAGAATGTGTGGTAGGGCAGGCCAAATCCAAGTCCTTGGGAAGGGAAAGGTAGGGAAGATACCCATCATCAGCCTTGCTTCAGAAGAGAGTACAAATTCACCCCACCTACCTCACCTCATTCATCCCTGGAGGCAGGCTAGGGAAGAACTAGAGTCCGGCCTGAGGAACAGAGGGCTGCCTTCAGAAGGACCAGTTAGACAGCTGGGAGACAGTGGGGCTGGCGAGGGCCCTGGCCTTGTGGGGGTGGGGGGTGTGAGGAGCAGCTCCTGGACTAGGGTAAACCTTCCTGCTGGTCTCCTAGAGTGCTTGGGAGCTGAGGGCAGGCTGGCTTACAAGCTGTTCCGTGACCTCTTCTCAAACTACACAAGTGCCCTGAGACCTGTGGCGGACACAGACCAGGCTCTGAACGTGACCCTGGAGGTGACATTGTCTCAGATCATCGACATGGTACGTCGTAGTGGTTGTACAACTGTGGAGTGTGTTGGTGACAGTGTCAAGGAATTTGGGGGTGGGAGACAAGTATTATTCACCAAATGATTCTTTTCTGGAAACATTAACAATAATAACTACTGACTTGGACACTGCTGGGTGCCCATGGTGTACCCCAACACTTGGCACACTGGAACCCCTGCCCAGCAGGGGTCATCACCCTGTAACTGCTAAGGAAACTGAGACCCGGAGAAGAGAAGAACCTGCCAAGGTCACAGCAAGGCCCGAGTGGGAACTGTAGGGGCAAGATGGGTTTGTGGGTACTGACAGCTCTGCAGGTGAGTGTGTGCACACAGGGAAGGATATGCATGGATATGTGTCCACATCTGTGCCCACTTCCTGCCCCCAACTAGGATGAGCGCAACCAGGTGCTGACCCTGTACCTGTGGATCCGACAGGAATGGACAGATGCCCACCTACGATGGGACCCTGATGACTATGGTGGCCTGGATGCCATCCGCATCCCCAGCAGTCTTGTGTGGCGGCCAGACATCGTACTCTATAACAAGTACTGCCTGCCTGGGCCCCTCCCCTCACCTTGCCCTCCCTAGAGTTGCCCTTGACTCTGGGTTTGCACTTACCCCTCATCCCCCCATGGAACCAGTTGCTGTGTTGCCCTGGAAGCTGTCCCCCAGGACCTTTCTGATCTGGCAGGAAGTTGTTTGTGGTGTTGGCTACTGGCACAGTGTGGCTTCCTGACAGCCCTGACACCGAGGGTCCTGGCGAGGGCCTGCTGAGGGCCAGCCCCTTCACAGCCCCTCCAGCACCTTAGGCTAACCCAAGGCAACCCAGGCTGAATGTCTCCTAGGAGCCCACTCTGCAGTCCATGGCCAGTTCTGTATCTTGCAGAGAAGTTTCTGGGGCACAAGTGTCTCTTTATGGCACGCTCCACCCTTCCAGGCTATCTCTGAGTCTCAGGACTCCCCAGAGGCCTGCCTAGGGCCCTCTGGAGCATCCCCTTATGCCGCCTAAGGCAGTTCTGTTTCCCAGACAGCACACGGCTCTGTATATTTCCCCAGGGGCCCCTCTACACACTAAGCAGATGACCCCCGGAGGAAGTCACTATGCAGCCAGGTGACAACTTTTGGAGAGGGCTTTTTATGCTGCCCAGGGCTAGATCAGTATTGTTTCTGGGCTCCTTGGGCACTGCCCCTCCTAGGCCTGCAAGAGCATAGAGGGCCCTCCCAGGGCACGCTCCACCCTCCCTGCGGAGGCACTGTGCCTTTGGGCCCCTGTAGCCACAGAACCCCGCCTGTCCTAGAGTGGCCTTGGGCGGCTGCCTCAGGGAGTCCCACCCTCCTGCAGGGCAGATGCGCAGCCCCCAGCTTCCGCCAGCACCAACGTAGTTCTGCGACATGACGGTGCCGTGCGCTGGGACGCGCCAGCCATCACGCGCAGCTCGTGTCGCGTGGACGTGTCGGCCTTCCCGTTTGACTCGCAGCGCTGCGGCCTGACTTTCGGCTCGTGGACGCACGGCGGGCACCAGCTGGACGTGCGGCCGCGCGGCGACCGCGCCAGCCTGGCCGACTTCGTGGAAAACGTGGAGTGGCGCGTGCTGGGCATGCCAGCGCGGCGGCGCGTGCTCACCTACGGCTGCTGCTCAGAGCCCTACCCGGACGTGACCTTCACGCTGCTGCTCCGCCGCCGCGCCGCCGCCTACGTGTGCAACCTGCTGCTGCCCTGCGTGCTCATCTCCCTGCTCGCGCCGCTGGCCTTCCACTTGCCTGCCGACTCCGGCGAGAAGGTGTCCCTCGGTGTCACCGTGCTGCTGTCTCTCACTGTCTTCCAGCTGATCCTGGCCGAGAGCATGCCACCGGCCGAGAGCGTACCTCTCATCGGTGAGTGTGTGAGGGACTGGACAGGGGTCGGGTGAGGGTGGGGGGCCAAGGGACCTTGGGGGAGAGCCTATCCCCTCCCAGAGACTGGCCGCCCCCACCCCCCGCACCCAGTCTGATGCATGCGGGTCCCCACAAATGCAGAAGTGAGGCCTGGGTCCCCAAAGCGGTTCCCGCTTCAGTGTGTAAGGGGCTGTCTTGAGAGGATGCCTCATTCTGAGATTGGGGGGAAGGCCCCTTCCAGGGAGGACACACTTCCCTTACAGGAAGGGGCAGAGGGAAGAGGTCCTTTCTCAAGGAAGTGACGGAGGGAGGTCACTGTACCCAGGGTCATAATTACAGGCACAATGTTTTGAGTACTCAACTGTGTGCCAGGCCCCCCTAAACCCTTGACGTTTATTAACTCAGGGAAGCATTACCACACACCTAGGAGGTCCATTCTGTTGTGACCCCAGTTACTGACAGGATCAGTCACTTGCTCTATGTCATGGCAAACCATTTGAGAGGATGACTTGTGGGGAAATGCAGCCTCCAGCAATGAGGGGGAAAATTAGCGAATTGGTATTGGATTAGCCAAAATGTCTGTTACATTTTTTCTGTAAAATAAAAGACACGTTTCATTTTCACCAATAACTTTATTGATTTGGATATTTTGAGTATGTTGGCTATCTCCCTCAATTGGCTTCTAGAGGGTAGAGGCCAGGGCTGCTGCTAAACATCTTCCAATGCACAAGACAGCCCCAAAGCTAAGAATTATTTGGCCAAAATGTCAATAGTACCAAGATACTTTACAAACCACTTTTGACATAATCAGTCAGTCACAGCACCTTCTCCATACACTGAACAGATCCTTTTTTTGCATTTCAGTTGCATTTTTACCTTTCTTGAAATAATAAAACATAATACATCGGAAATGTTGTGTATTTTCTTCCATCTTCAATATTAAAATGGCTGCACAGAAATTCACCAATTTTGATGTTTTTTTAAATGCACACTGGTATGACAGTTGTTACAATACAATCTAACAAAATTGTTTCAAATGAAGTTAAAGATAACTAAGCGCTATTAGAGCCATCGTGGGGACAAAAACATGACAGACTTTTTGGCCAACCAATAGCTTCTGAGAACCCATTTGTGGGAGTGCAGACCGGGGAGACCTTGGCCCTTACCGCCTTCTCCTTTCATCCACTGGGCTTGGAGGGTCCCGGAAACCTCGTGGTGGGTTCCTATTTATGCTGAGGTGGCTGGGAAGCTCAGGCCCTCTGAGTGCTTCTCTCAGGCCCCAGCTCACTCTGTCTCTTGCAGGGAAGTACTACATGGCCACCATGACCATGGTCACCTTCTCCACGGCGCTCACTATCCTTATCATGAACTTGCATTACTGTGGTCCCAGTGCCCGCCCAGTGCCAGCCTGGGCTCAGGCTTTCCTACTGGGACACCTGGCACGGGGCCTGTGTGTGCGGGAACGAGGGGAGCCCTGTGGACAGTCCAGACGGCCTGAGTCACCTCCTAGTCCCCAGCCTCCTGCTGGCCCCCCAGCAGGCCCTTGCCATGAGCCCCGGTGTCTCTGCCATCAGGAAGCCCTGCTGCACCACGTAGCCACCATTGCCAACACCTTCCGCAGCCACCGGGCTGCCCAACACCGCCATGAGGACTGGAAACGCCTGGCCCGTGTGATGGACCGCTTCTTCCTGGCCATCTTCTTCTCCATGGCCCTGGTCATGAGCCTCCTGGTGCTGGTGCAGGCCCTGTGAGTCCCAGGAGTCTGCTGCAGCCACAGCAAGTCCAGACAGGGATGGAAAGGCCAGGTGGTTGGTGGTCCTCAGATGGGCCACCCAGTCTCTCCCCACTGTGCCTACGAACCTAGGACACCCTTTCCCAGGATTAGCTCTGCTGACTTCACAGACCGTGAGGGAGCACTTGTTGTCTGTGTATCCTGATCTCTGAGGAAAATACAGAGCTCGCTGCTCCCCTGATTCCCTACAGAGGAGGAACTCTAAGATCAAAGTGCAGTCCTGGGGGACAATCGAACTTCCATGATGAGCGTTAGAACTTTCAGTCGGGAGAAGACAGAACTGCCTCCTGTCCTGCCTCATCTTCCCTCCTCAGTGGCTGCTGTTACACACACTTGATCATGCCTGTCCCTGCCTCAGGGCTCAGGGAAGGGGACTGGGGATTCAGATTCATGATCCAGTTTCCAGAGCAGGAGGTCACACAAGGATCTGGTCCCAAAGCCCCAGTTCAATCATTAAGTAAGTGTGTGCCTGGCACTTTCTCAATGTCCTATCTTACCTTTGGGGCCTGTGGTGGTGGGAGATGGGGATCCAGGCTTATCTCTCTAGAAACAGGAACCTTAGGACTCATGGATTAGAACAGGAATTACATCTTTGCTCACAAGAAAATGATGGATTCGACCAAGACCCTGGAGGGTACCCTAAGCTCTCTGCTCTGTCTCCTGCTCTCTTCCCTCTGGGATTAGCTTTAGTCACCTCGTTCCCACACACTGAGACTCAGAGAACTTGAAAGGGTCCAAGGGAGGGGCAGCGCGGAACCAGCTGTTCACAAGGTATATGTTTCTTCCTGACCTCTACTCTTTCCCCAGCACCACCTCACTGCCTCAGGCCCGGCCCCGGCCCTCAGGAACCTCACAGTCCAACACGGGCAACAGGCATGGACATGCGGTGTAGAGAAGCCCCAGGGACCTGTGGGGGCACAGAGGCGGCACCCAGCCCAGCAGGGTCAGAGAGGTCAGAGAAAGCTTCCGGGAGGAGTTAATAGGAGCTTTCCAGTTGCGCATGTGAGGCATTTGAGTGACACCAGCAAGTACCATGGCCAAGTGCTTTCCTCCCCAGGCACCCCCACCCTCAAGCAAGTTTGATCTTCTATCTCCATGTGAGTTGTTGGCTGTCCTGGAGTCCCCCCACCTCTCCTCAACACCTCACTCCTAGAACACTGGATAAGGTTCAGGCCCAGAATTCTTTTTCTCCACCATCAGGCCTGGCAGCTGCCAGACAAGGTCCCAGAGTTCCCTGCAGGCGGCGTTTCTGTGGGTCTGGGCCGCACTGAAAGCACACGTGTGGCCGACATCCCGTGTTGGGCAGAGGCGGCAGGCAGGGCTGTTCAGAGTCTGCGGGGTCAGAGGAGGCCTGGACTCTCTGGGGAGGCTCCCCCGACAAGGAGCCACAGCAGCAGTGCAAGGCACCAGACTGTAGAAAGGGGGCCCCGACCCATGGCTGCAGGGAAACAGAGGCAGAGAGAAAGACTTAGGGATGAAGGGACATGCACAAAGAAACGAGTCGAAGAGAAACGAGCAGAGTGAGCTGGAAGTCCTGGCGCGCAGTGCGAGTGCAGGCAGACGGAGAGCGACAGTTTAGGGAGGCCGGGAGAGGATGTTTGATATCTGCACCCAGCAGCTCCAGCAAGGGGTTAATATCCAAGATATATAAAGGACTCATACAACTCAATACCTAACAAACAACCAGTCCATTTAAAAAATGGGCAGAGGACTTGAAGAGACACTTCTCTCAAGAATACAGACAGATGGCCAAAGATACATGAGAAGATGCTCAACTTCACTAGCTTTTAGGGAAATGCAAATCAAAACTACAACGAGATACCACCTCACACCTGTTAGAATGGCTGTTATCAACAAGACAAGTACTAACAAGTGCTGGAGAGGCTGTGGAGAGAAAGGAGCTCTCATTCACTGCTGGCGGGACTGTAAACTGGCATAGCCACTATCAAAAACAGGATGGCGGTTCCTCAAAAAATTAAGAATAGAGTTACCACATGACCCAGCAACCCCTCTTCTGGGCATCTACCCAAGAAATTTGAAAATATTTGTTCACAAAGATATATGCACCTGTCTGTTCACTGCAGCACTGTTCACAGCAGCCAGGACATGGAGACAGCAGAAGTGTCCTTCGATAAAGGACTGGATAGAGAAGGTGGGCACGTATGTACAATGGAACACTGCTCAGCATAAAAAAGATGAAATAGTGCCATTCGTAACAA
Organism: Glossophaga mutica; assembly: GCA_039655065.1. Taxonomy (NCBI): domain Eukaryota; kingdom Metazoa; phylum Chordata; class Mammalia; order Chiroptera; family Phyllostomidae; genus Glossophaga; species Glossophaga mutica. The sequence goes on from CM077308.1 coordinate 46,451,344, forward strand.
CATGGATGGACCATGAAAATGATCGTGCTAAGTGAATCAGTCAGAAAAAGCTAAGAACCATGATCTCACTCATATGGGGGCATAAAACTGAAAGTAACAAATGAAAAACAAACAAACAAAAAACCTTGTAGACACAGAGAACAGCGTGGTGGTTACTGGAGGGTAGGGGTGGGGCAGTAGTAGAGGGTAGAGGGGGCCAAATACATGGTGACGAAGGTGATTTGATTTTGCCCAGTGGGCACACAATGCAATGTACAGATCATGTGTCACAGAAATGCACACTTGAAACCCCATATAATCTTATTAACCAATGTCACCCCAATAAATGCAATTTAGGGAGGAAGGTGAACAGAGATGAAGAGCCTGGGAGATACCAGAGGTTTTCAGGTCTATCCTCCTGCCTCCTGCGGGCACACACGAGGCCTCACAGGGTGGGAAGGAGCATGCTCAGAGAGCCAAACGGGGTCTTGGTTCCTCTGCCCAAACCCCGGTAGGACACATTCTGGTGGGCCAGGGGTGGGAGACCTTAAACTTTTCTAGTGCATGAAATTTCATCAAAACTCAAAGAAGCAGGTTGGAGCCTGGAGACTGGCTTCTGGCCCTGGCTCTGCCACGGACTCATTCTGTCACCTGGGGAAAGTCACTTCCATCTCTGCGTCTCACCTTACTATACAATGAGGGTAATACTCCCCGCTCCGCCCCCTTCCAATAGATTATTGTGCAGCAGGGGATAAAATGAGATGGCATTCAGGGAGGTGGGGCCAGCCTGGGACCCTGGAGCTTAGGGCCAGGCTGTCTGGCCCCCAGCCCTTACTAGCTGTGTGCTGTAGGGCTGGTTGCCTCACCTCTCTGTGCCTCAGTTCCCTCATTTGTAGAACTGGGGAGATGACAGACCCACAGTGCCGGGCTGTGGTGAGGATTCATGGCATGGTGTGCCCGGAACTCTGAGTGATTCTGTGTCATGGAGAATGGTGAGGACATAGCGGAGGCTGGGGCTCCTCCCTGTCCACTGTTCATAGAGCCCAGAGGGAGGTAGGCAAGACCCACGAGGAGGGGCAGCTGCAGAATGGACTGGGAATGGACTATTCCAGTAGGTTCCCCTGGAAAAGCCAGTTCCCAGCTTGAGAAGTTGTGGCCCAGGTAGGCCCTGGCACAGCAGGTGTTGGAGGGAAGAGAAGTCATGGCTGAAAGTGACCTGGGGATCATCTAGTCCAATTGGCGTATTATACAGACAGAGAAACAGGCCCAGAGAGGGAATAATTGCTCACAAAGAGAGTTAGGACAGAGCCTGGACTAGAGCCCAGGTCTCTAGTACTTGAGGTCTGGCCTTCACCTTGGAATGAGGTCTGAGGGAGTGCTGAGTCAGCAACAGGGACAGAGGGCTGTACAGGTGGAGGAGGAGAAGGCCTGGGGAGGACTTCGTGGGACCAGCCCGGCCCTCCATCACCTCTGTGCAACCTGGGTCTCTCTGGGGCCTGATTGCTGTCTCCTGTGAGGGAGGGGCAGCCCCACGACGGGCGGCCCAAACGCTGCCCCATACGTATAAATACGACCTCTGCGAGAGCTCAGCTATCCCCACAGGGATCTGCTTTAGAGGGTTTACTTATTTATTTTTAATGAAAAGAGCATCGTTTTCCTTATAAGGGGGGCATCCAGTGAGGGGCCCAGCCAGCCCATCCCCAGTGGAGCCCCTGCCCCAGAGGCCTGCAGCCCTTACCTGAGTTTTCCAGACGGCAGGGCCTGGATTTGCACTGCTTGTCTGCAGAGAAGAAACAGAAAAGAATCAAAGGCTTAATAGCTCTCAGGATGGAAAGCTGCGGGCTCCTCCCTGACTTGCTCTAGGAAAGCTGGTACTTTCTCCTCCAATTCTGCTTCCTTACGGTGAGACCTCCCTCGCCTAGGTTTGACTTGATATCTGAGCAGCCAGGCCAGAGGGAGCCAGCCCTCAAAACCAGGGCCTGTCCAGGTACTCCTCCTGCTCCCTTCACCTCCGTGCCGCACCTACCTCTGCCTCTCCAAGCCTGTCCCAGCTGTGGGCAGGCTGGTTTATGTTGTTTGCATGTCTTCCTCACTTTCTGTCAACTCATGCATGCTCATGATGCTGTCCAAGGTGGGAACTGAAGCCACCCGGGGCATTTCTGCTTATTAGATGTGGTCCACGGTTCCAGCAAACAGTCTGCCCCCAACTGTGAAAACTGGGCCTTGCAGGCCCCGGGCACTCAGCCAGGGCCAGTAGCCCGCAGCCCCGACAGATCAGGAACCTGGGCCCACCCTCATGGTTCCTCCTTCGTCTTGCCCTGGGGGAGGGACAGGAAGAGTATCTGAGACCTGCCACAGCCTGAACTGGAACTTAGGGGCACAGCACCCACCTGAGGTCTCCCCACCCCCACCCAGCACACACAACAGCCCAGGATTTCGGTTCAAAATAAACACTGTCCTCTTGGAGACCGAGGTTGGGGTTCTTGTCATTTCTGGCCACTGCAATCTGTGTGCCAGTACTGTAGCTAGAAATTAATTCCCTTCCGGCTTCCAGCCAGGAGAAAAGCCTGACCCGGTCTGTTTGGCCCTCAAATGGCCAGAGACCCCTGCCTTGGCCAGGAAACCCTCGTCAGCCTCCCAGCAGGCAAGCAGCCAGCTCTGGCTCAGACATTGCCAGGGACAAGAAGCATCCTACGTCAGAAGGTTACCTGCCCTCAGAAGGAAGGGAGGAGGGGTGGGGACAGGACTGTGCCCCCTCACTGTTGGTTTGTTTTTAATGTTTCTATTTGTATCCCCTGAAAGCAGGGCAGGCGTCCCCCGCTCTGCACAGGTGCACCCACGTGCCCCTCTCACCTTTGATGTACTCGCAGTTGTACGTGCTCTGCTCGCCCAGGGACTGGAGGTAGATGCGGGTGGGGCCCTGGGACGGTCTGCTGGTGTTGATCACCTGGAAGGTCTCAAAGGGAGGGATCAGCACCTCCTCCTCCTCAGGGAAGAAGGAGTAGCCCCTGATAGGGACCCCGAGACAGGTCCAGATGCCAAAGAAGGTTTCCTTACCAAAATTCTGGGCAGCGGCATTCTGCAGAGACGCCGAGGCAAAACCCCCCAGCCGGACGGTGGCCCCAGGCCCTGCTGGCCGGAAGCGCAGGCCTTGCACCCCTCGAAACACCTGGCGGCACCGGGGGGAGCGCTGGGCCTTGCCCAGCAGCTGCAGAGCCTCCGTCAGCAGGAAATGGAACGTCTTGAAGGAGAAGTGTTGGAGGTAGTGGGTTCGGGTGCGGCCCACCTCTCGCAGGGCCGCATTGAACTCCTTGAACAGGGGGCTGTTGGCTGTGTAGGCCAGGAGGGCCACCCCGTGCTCATCACGGAAGCCGGGGGGTGGGGGTGGGGGTGGGGGTCCCCAGGCTTGGCGCTCCTGCCATCGGCTGCTCCCCAGCACCCAGCCGTCAGCATACACTTTGTTGGTCTGGAACTCCGTGCGATTGAGCTCTGGGAGAGCAGCGGTCATGGCTGCTGCACAGCCAGTGTATTGGTCATCAAAGGAGGTTGGGGCCATGTCCAGGGGCCTTTCTTGAGAGAAGAGTTCTCGTCGTGTGATGGGGTGGCTCTGGGCCTAAGGGAGAGGGAGCAGCAAGGACCGAGAGGATGGGCCCTAGGAGTATGGGAGCCTACCCAGCTTTCCCTGCTGCTCAGCAGAGGAAAACACTATAAGGGCCCCAAACACACCTGGAGGGGAAGCAGGGTTGGGAACTCCTAATGGCAAACTCCCTGAGACTGGGGTTTGGGGCTGCCCCCTCAGGCTGAGCGAGCCCCAAAGGAAGCATCAGGCATTTTCTCTTCCGTCTGCTCTTCTTTCCAGAATTCAGAAGAAGCTGACAGCTCAGCTGCCCGCTGGCACGGGGATGGCAGAGGGTGACCATACCTGAAGTGCTTCCATGAGGCCCATGGACACAAGCAGCAGAGATATCACAACAGGAGTCTGCATGTTGGAGGTGACCTTGGGTAAGTTACTGTCTCTTTGGGGGTCTCAGTTTCCTTATCTGGAAAATGGGAATGTTAACCTATATAGTTTACTAAACATTCATTGACACCTAGTCTCTGCTACTCCCAGTGCCTGGCAGAGTCACACATGGAAATGGAGGCTCAGGAGAGGACCCTTCTTGCTGCAAGCAACATGGGAGACTTCCTGGAGGAGGTGATATGTGAACAGGGACTTGCAAAATGAATAGGAGAATAAGGCTTCAATCAGTGGAGAGAGGGAGAGAAAAGTTTGGAGTTTGGGGTGGGGAAAGGAGTTTGGGGTGGGTAAAGGAGTTTGGGGTGGCAGGAATGAGAAGAGCAAAGGTACTGGAGGCAGGAATTCTCAGGATGTAAAGAGTAAGATACATTGGGTCTAGTGTGGCAGAACTTGCTGTGTGGGAATGTCAGAAAGACTGGGGCCGATCATGAAGGAGCTGCCATGGCGAGGGGCCTTAGCTTCACCTGGGGATGTGAGGCTGAGACAGGGCAGATCCAGGGGTGGTTGGCTGCTGGAGCCACAGCAGGACTCCAGAGACAGGCTTAAACCAGGGCTCGAAGAGCCAGAGGACTTCGCTCCTCCCTCCAGTCCTGCTGAGAGCTGAGCCCTCTTCCCCAGCTCTCAGGTGCTTCTGGGGCAGAGACAGATGCAGATCTCCAGGTGAGGAGGAAAGAGGGACTCAGGGAGCCGGAGAGGACAGAGGGCACCGGCTTCCCCTAGGAAAGCTGGAGGGAACCGCAGCCTCCTGCACCCTGTGGGTGGGTGCTGGGGGCCCGAAGTAGTGCAGAGAACAAGGCGTCTCAGCTTTGGGTCAGAATTGGAACAGACAGTTTCTAAGCCAGTGCTGCTGCTTCTCTCCTGCTTATTTTATTACAAAGTAATGCGTGCTTGTTGTGAAAAAATGTATAAGCAAAACACAAAAGCTAAGCTCCCTTTTCTGCTTTCTCTCCCTCTGCGTTCCCCTTCTCTCTGTTCCCCACGCCTGCCCGTGCGTGCGTGTGTGGGGCGAACTGTGATAAAGGTGCCCTTCAGGACCTTTTCCTATGCTCGGATAATGTAATTGTAAATATACTTACATAGTTTTATACGTACATTTAGTATACTTACATATAAACACACAGTCCTCTGTGTGCAGCCTATTTTCGTTACTTTGTTCAAAAATAAAACTGAAACATCCTTGCACATACGCATTCTAGAACCTTCTAAATATGTCATGGGCTTCTTCCGTGTTGTACATACGTATCTATGCTTTGTTCATTATAATGGCATCATGGTATTTGGGGGTGCAGTTAAGCAATAATTTACTCATTTCCTTATTAATGGATGCACATTGTCCCCCAATTTTTCATATTACATATAATACTACACGAACATCCATGTATATAAATGCTTGTCTACCTGTGCGCATATTTTATAGGAAAGGTATCAAGAAGTGCGATGATTTTTAAAGTGTATGGATAGTGTTTATTTTGATAGGCACTGCCGGATTGCCCTCCCGCCAACAGTGAATGAGAGTGTCCTGTTCTCCACGTCTTCGCCAACACTGGATATAATGAATCCCCAAGTTTCATTTAACTCGATCATAACTTTAACTCTTAATATTTTAAAGTTTTAACTTAATTTTGTTAAAGGTAGTACATTTTTATTGTTCAACATGTCCATAGTCCTAAAGGCACACAGCGGCACATGTACTCCTCACTCGCTCCCCAGTCCCAACCTCGTCTCCCAGGGGCGACCCGTGTGCCATGTTCTGTGCGTCCTTGCAGAGACACGAGCAAATTCATGGGCATTTCTGTTTTCCCTCTTTTACACAAACAGTGCTACAGTCAGTGGTTCTTCATTTTTGAGAATCTCATGAAAGCTGAAACCTGTCCTCAGAAAACAGGTGTCTGCGCCTTCACGCAAGTGTTACACTGATTTCAGGGAGCTACTCCTCTGCCCCATCTCGCTCAGGTGGGGTGTCCTGCTTCACCACCCGCTCTGGCCCTTGGGGAGAGGGCCTAAGTTTTGACAGCTCAGTGACTCGAAGACACTGGGATTCTATGTGTCTATAATTTTATGAGTCTCCAAATCTAAGATCCTACATATTTCCAACGTACAATTTAAATCGAGGCATGAGTTTCTGTGGGCAATGGAGTCAGCGGCAGTTTTTATCAAATTCAATTTGTCCCAAACTGGATTCATTATCTTCTCTCCCTAAACAAAAAAATTTTGAGCCTCTGTAATAATGTATCAGGCACTGAGGATAAAATTATGAACAGCAGCAACGACGAACCCCTTACCCCTGCTTCTTTAAGTTCTTTTGCAGTGGAGATGGAGCTGGAGTGAGTAATTTCAAGCAGCATGTGACATGTCTTATAAAAGGAAGCAAAAGAGCCGAACAGAAACAAATTTGTACCAGGAGTGGGGTTTAAATGAAGGGCTGACCAGACGAGGCACAGAGTATACTGAATTGAAAACAGCATCATGGTGGTGTGCAAAGCAACAGACACTGCTTCCCAATTCCAGGATGGAATGCTAATGGGCAGAGTACATGGCAGCAAAATCTACTTGGACTCTTGTCTGTGGTCTCTCGGAATCCACCCAAAAAGCTGAGTTCCATAGTAGATCCTCTCTTTCTGGTGGAGAACCCAGCCCACCGGTTCAGATGGGGCTTACCCCCATGGCAGGAACACGTGAGCCAAAACTGTACTCGACTACCCTGGCCATTGTGATTGGCTCAGGGATAGACACATGACCTAAGCAAGGCCAATCAGAGTCTCTCAGGACAGAATCCAACCTCATCTGGCATTTGAGGACCTCTGTGACCCAGCCCTCCGGGACCTCTTTAGCCCCCTGCTTGGCTTCTATAGCACAAAATGAAGTTCCAGGCACACCTTCACTGTTTCCCTCCCTGTGGCTTTGCACACATTGCCATCTGCTGGGGGCACCCTTCTTTTGCTATTCACTCTTCCAGGCTTAGCTCAGGGGTCACCTCCTCCGGGAAGCCCTCTTACTCCTCTGGACCCTGCACTTTCCTGTCACTGTCCTGATTGTACTGCCCTTATGTGTCTGTCTCCCCTCCTGGCTTGTGAATTCCTTGAGAGCAGGAACCAGGTATGATGCATTCTGTGTCCCCAGAGTTCAGCCCAAGGCCATAGCCCGATGAGGTGTCCCAAAATGTTTGCTGAGAATCTGAGAGCCTTTCTGGGTACAACTAACAATGTAGATCACTGCAAGCAGGCGGATCGATGACTCTGGTGACCAGTTTTGGGGAGGAAATGGGGTGGGGGCCAGAGGAATGGGGAAAGCATGGGCACTAAGGAAGTAGAGGCACCAAGCAACCCCTTCAAATGTTTCCCCAGGAATCTCCAGATTTCCCAGTGGCCCCAAACCTCTCTGTCAAAGGTACTGTGGTCTGAATGCTTGTCTCCTCAAAACGCATCTGTTGGAATCCTAATGTCTGTGTGATGGTATTAGAAGTGGGGCCTTTGGGAGGTGATTAGTTCCTGAGGGTGGAGCCTACGTGAATGGGATTAGTGTTCTAATAAAAGAGACCCCCCCACCCCCACCCCGAGCCACCTTCCACCATGTGAGCACAGTGAGAGGTACCAGCTGAGATCCAGGGAGGGAGACTTCATGCAACCACACTAGCACCCTGACCTTGGACTTTCAGCCTCCAGAAATACGAGGAACAGACACAGATAAAAGAATCTCTAAAACTTGTCCTAGTGATTCCTAAAACTCTACCATTAATACCCCAATTCCCCCTAAAAAATCTTCCCTGCCCAGTGCCAAGGAGGAGGGTGGTGTACCCCTTACCTAGGCCTTCTCCAGGGCAGGAAAGCTGGTGTTGGGCTCCTGTAACGGCCACCAGGGGAGGGGGAGGTCAGGTTCCTCCTTTATACTGTACCTCCCCCACGCAGCTGCTTAGAAATGGGACACTCCCCCATCTATTTCTGGATGTCTCCTCAGGGCTCAGGAACTAGCCTCTGCCCAGTCTGCCCTGAGCCAGTGGTCTTCCCACAAAAAAAGGAATCCCTAAAGCCAGAGAACATGGACTGAGGCATGGAGGTCCTGCATCCAGCACCGCTGGCCTCTGGGAATCTCTCCTTACATCCGTTCCTCATGTGAGCACGGAGACTCACCTAGGGTGCAAGGAGAGATGCCCAAATCAAGAAGGCTGGGTCTGGGTCCCAGCTCCAGCACTGATTTGCCATACAGTCTTGAAGGACTTTCTGCCTCACGCAGGACCCCTGTTCAATGACAAGATTTGCCTTCATCTCTTGGGGCCTTTCTTGGGGTTCCAAGTCTTGGGATGGGAGAAACGACTCCCCAAAGCCTAGAGGTGGAGAAAGGATAAAGCCATGGTTCAAGTGTATCTGGTCCCAGGAACCACTGTCAGCCGGCCTTACTGTTCCAGACAGTATCTCCTGTCCCAGCCACTGCAAAGGCTCAAGTCCCTGCAGGCCGGCCGGCTGTGTAAGCAGATGCTGCTTTTCGCAGTAATGGTGAACAGTAGAGAGGCTCCCAATTCGCTAACCTGGGGTGCTCTGGGGGTGGCCAGTCTCTTTGGAAAGCGGCAGAAGGACTTGTCTTGAGGCTGTTTGCCTGGCAGGCACTCTTGCTTTGGGGGATGCCATTGTTTCCACTCTCCACCCTCCCCCAAGCCCAGGCACAGAGTTTATCTTCCTTTTTGGTCTGCAGGAAGGCTTTTGGAGAAAGCAGGATTCTAGGTGAAGGGACTTTTTTATTTGGCTGGCAGTCTGACAGGAATGGGGGAACAGGGATGGGGCTAAACTAATGAGCCAGACCAGATTGGAGGCCTGGGGTAAATCCAAGCTCGGTGCTTAGCTCAGCCACAGCAGGAAGTGGGCAGTGTCTCTTAAATCTTGACATTCAGTACCCTCCAACTTCTCTGTCCACCCTGGGGGAGTACTTGTTCCACCCCCAGAAGCTCAGGCCCCCAGAAAGCTCTTCCCAGAGCTGCTTACTGGTTCCTTCTCCCATTACCCGGGACTGGGCATCCAAAATTCAGAGCCAGGTTATTTATAGACAAGCCCACAGAAAGGGAGGGGAAGGGCCAGTGTTTATAAACACCAGGTCACCTGAATCTGAGAGGTCGAGGGAGAGAGGGTCTGGGAGGGTCTGGGAGGGGGCTGGACCGTAAGCATCTGGAAGGGAGGGCTCTGTATCTGGTCTAACCCTACTGACAGGCCCTACTGACAGGGAAGGGGGCAAAGAGACGGAAGGAGGTGGGTGCCGCTCAGATGCCGGGCCACTCATGACCCAACGGGTGGGCCATATGCAAATTGCACGCAAATCAGCAAGTACACAGTGGTGACCTCTTGGCTAGCGAGACCCTCGTTGGGGTCCCAGGCCTAGTGGTCTGGGGACCAGGTGAGGCCCCCCTGAGGGAGAGACCAAGTCTCATCAGCTCCCTCCCCCAACCCTGGACTTGCTCGGAACCAAAGAAGGTCCTGGAGAAAGAACTGAAGTTTGGGGAGGGGAGTCAGCAGCTCAACCCCTTCCTTGTCACTCCTACTCCCTCCACCACAGTGTCTGTTGTTGCGGAAGAGAGGTGTTGGGTTACTGCCGCGGGGGCTATAGTTAGATGTGGGACTTTGCTAGTCTGCGGGACTCCGGGAACAGGCTGTGCTCGTCCAGACACCCGCCGGCGGAACCAAACGGTCCAGTTCTCGGCCTCCGGGCTCCGTGATCTCCAGGTGCGTGCCAGGCCAACGCCCCCTCCCCATCCAGGTGGAGCCAAGTCACCTTCACCACTGCAGAAAGATCTCCTGGCAGTAGGCACTGAGTTTAGGGGTATCCGGAAGTCAGGGGAGCGGAGAGCAGGGGTTCTGCTTGTGCTGGGGGGTGGAGACAGTAATACCCAAGGTCCGCCCACTCTCGTAGGCCCGCCCTTGGCCCCACCCATGCCTGAGCCCCGGGCCCTGGACCATCTTCACACCACAGAAGGGGTGTGGATCTCTTCCCACAGCCCACTGAAACCAGAATCAACGCTGCCACCTGCATCCGGACCCGCCCTCCTGCCTCCCCAGGGATGATGCTGGCTGCTCTGCTGCTCACCCTCAGCTGCCTTGGCCTTCACACCCTCTGGCAGGTAACTGGGGGAACCACCCCCTGCCACAAAGGAAAGAGTTGGGCGACAGAGGCCTCAAAAATCTCTCCCAGGGACTATTCTCTGGGACCCCAGGCTTTTTAATCCTCTTCCTCTTTGCAACCTTCCTCCCTGAAGGGAGCCCCCAAGTTCTCATTCCCTCTCCCAGAACCCCCATCTTTACCAACTGAATGCCCTGTGGTCCTCCTCCCTTCATATCATCCCTCCCTAGGGACTGCCACTGACCTCCTCATCCCCAGTTCCCGGCTCCACCACAGGTTCAGCCTAGGCAGACTGGGTTGGTTCCTGTGTACTGCCCTCATGCAGCCCCTCCCAGGTCTCCTCCCCACACCCCACCCCTCCCCAGGTTTGGGGATGAGGGCTTCTGAAGCCGGAGAGGACGCAGGAGTCTCCAAGCTGACAGTGGTTTGGCGTGGTGGCAGAGCACCTGCCTGGGAGGGAGAGTCTGAGGATGGGACAGGGTCAGGTAATTGGGACATTGGTGGCACATTTGTAGTATAATCTGCACCCTGCTTCTCAGGGCCAGAACAGCGCTTGGCAGCCAGCTAGCTCCACTTCCCACTGCGTGTGGGAACCTCTCTGATGACAAGACAACCCCTTTTAGGTTGAACAGAAGTGAAGATCTCTGTGCTGTCCTCACAGTAGCCCTGTGAGGTTGGAAGTATCAGTTTACAGGTGGAGAACCTGAAGCCCAGAAGAGTTAAGAGACTTGCCCAAGATCCCACAGCGAGTAGGTGATGAAGTCAGGATCTGAACCCTTGTCTGCCTGACTCCAGTGCCCGTGTTATTTAAGCCCTTGAGCCCTTGCCAAATTGTATATACCAGATATTTGGGCGTAGAAATGAGATTCTGTGTTTCTGAATTGATCTGCCACCAGGACTTCTGTCCGGTGCTCTGAATCTATACCCTCTCTTGTGTGACTCCTCTCTTCCTTACCTCATTAGGCCCAGGCTCTTCCTATCCTGCCCCTGAGCCTGGCTCCAGACACCTTCGATGATGCCTACGTGGGCTGCGCAGAGGAAATGGAGGAGAAGGCAGCCACTCTGCTGAAGGAGGAGATGGCCCGCCATGCCTTGCTGCGGGAATCCTGGGAGGCAGCCCAGGAGGCCTGGGAGCAGAAACAGCGAGGGCTCACCCTGCCCCCTGGCTTCAAATCCCAGCATGGAATCGCTGTCATGGTCTACACTAACTCATCTAACACCTTGTACTGGGAGCTGAACCAGGCCTTGCGGACAGGCGGCGGCTCCCGGGAGTTCTACATGAGGCACTTCCCCTTCAAGGCCCTGCATTTCTACCTGACCCGAGCCCTGCAGCTGCTTCAGGGGAGCAAGGGCTGCACTAGGGGACCTGGGCAGGTGGTGTTCCGAGGTGTAAGCACCCTTCGCTTTGAACCCAAGAGGTTGGGGGATGCTATCCGTTTGGGCCAGTTTGCCTCCAGCTCCCTGGATGAGGCGGTGGCCCACAGATTTGGTAATGCCACCTTCTTCTCCCTAAGGACTTGTTTTGGGGCACCTATCCAGGCCTTGTCTGTTTTTCCCAAGGAGCGTGAGGTGCTGATCCCTCCCCATGAAGTCTTCTTGGTCACCAGGTTCTCCCAAGATGGAGCCCGGAGGCTAGTGACCCTCTGGAGCTATAATAAGACCTGCAGCAACTTTAACTGCGCCTATCTGGGTGGTGAGCTGTGCATGAAGGAAGCAGGACTGTGGGGGGGGGGGGGATGTGAAATAAGCCAGGATGTCCCTGTACAATCCCCAGTACCTTCAGGAGACCTACATAGTTCATGGGGAAGTTGAGAGCCAGAGGTCAGCTGCAGTTACTGTTCTCTCTGATTCAGGTCCTGTCAGCTCTTAGCAGGTCCTATCAGTGTTTTCCAGATCTGTGCATATTTTCAAATGATTCTGTAAATGTTCTCGAAAGGTTTCATCTGCTATATAGAGTGCAATGGAGCAAAAGAGCCCCGTTCAGGAAATCAGCAAGCAGAGGAAAGTGACAGGGATGCTGCTTGGGATCTCAGGGGACCCTAGGCTTACTGGGGTCCACAGGGCACATCTGAGCTATTCCCACATGCCGAGGCCGGGACAAAATGCAGGAGTGACTGGGGCTAGGGTGGGAGCAGGGATGGATAGGCTAACTGGGAAGATTTCCCGGGGGAAAGAGGAGGAAAGGAAGTCGTAAGTTTGCATTTAGGAAAAGGGAACGGTGGATTGAGAAGGGGGATGGCCAGTGCCAGGGCCTCGTGGGAAGGAGAGTGTGGGGTGTGAGGGTCAGCTGACCTGAAGGCCTCACCTTGCTGTTTATTACAGGGGAGAAGAGGCGGGGCTGTGTGTCCGCACCAAGTGAGTGATCTTCTTCCCCCATCCCCCACCCTCAGCTGCTTTGGCTCCTCCTCGCCCTGTGGGCCCCTCACCTCCTTTTTTTCTCTCTTTCCAGCAGCAGGGGCAGCCAGACTCACCCTCCAACAGGGCCATCTCTCTGCTCTTCTGGACGACCCTGCTCTTGGCCCCCGTGGGGTTCCAGCGCTCAGGAGCTGGGCCCTTGAAAGTCCAATGCCTGCCACTTAGGAGTCTTGGAAACTGCTGACCTTCATATGAAGAAGGGGCCTTCGAGCAGCCTCGAAGCAAGAACACAGTTTCAGACCAGCCCTGGAAGGCATCTCCCATCCAGGATGTGGGGGAGTCTGAGGCCATGGAAGGGTGGAGGAAGCCCTGCTATGTGGTGGGGACTCCCTGAGACAAGTAAGGCTAGTACTGTGATGACCATTTGATTAAACAGTGTTGGAGTGTGGTGACATTGAATTTCATGATTGGTTTATCCCGTGACTCGCCCATCTGCCCTGCTCTGGCCTCATGGGATTGAGGGACTTAAAAGAATGGCTTCTTTATCACTCCTAAACATGGCACCCCGTGCAGACCCCCGTCACACACTGCAACTCCCAAACCCAAAAGCTTTAACAGCCATAGGTCCTCATAACCCCCTGAAGGCAGGGACAGGACAGATGGATTCCTCTGCTCATTAGTCGGATGAGGAGTGCAAAGCCAAGGAGGAAAGCTCAAGCACAGAGTGAGTGCTGAAACCAGTCCCCGCCTCACAGCCCAGAGCTCTGCACTGAAGATTGAAAGAAACTCAACGGGGGAATCCTAAGCCCAAGATACTTGGGATCCTGTGGCCGTTTCTCTCTGCCCTCCTCCCACAAGGGTCCCTTTCGGAGCGGGAGGGAGGGAATCTCAAAACGTGAGCGGACAGAGATTTTCATACGCTCCGGAGGCATCTGACATCCTGAACAGAAGCTTTATTGAGGTGAGGAAAGCAGTATAGGCCCCTCCTAAAATGACCCTCACGCTCACCGTGCAGGCTGCTCTACTCAGCAACAGAAGAAGGAACCTTTCCACTGCAGCAGGAGCCCTCCTTGGGTCCCAAATCTTCCTCTTGGGGCAGGTCCCCAGCGCCCTCTGAATCCTGCTGTCTGTGCACTAGCACATGAGCTGGGGAGGAAGGACCAGACTCCCCAGGACCTGGAGTCCCAGCTCCTCCAGCGTCCTGAAGTCCAGTTTCTGAAGATATCTGGGCCCCCACAATTCCTGGCACTGTCAGCTCTGGGGTCTCAGGGATGGGGGGCCCCAGGTTTTGGAAGCTGTTGCGCACTCGGGTGATATAGCGGCTGAGGATGCTGGCGCCTTCAGGGGGCCGGCGCGTCCCTCCCTCCGCCAGAGTGCGCTGCACCCCAGCTACCTCACTTTGCAGTCGAGAAACGGTCTTGGTCAGCTCTGTCAGCCTGTTGCCCAGGTCTGCAGGAGGGTGGGAGGGGGGGGCGAGAATTGACAGGAGGTCCCTCAGAAGATGAACCTGCCTTGTAACACTTCTATCCCTGACAGAACCCCAGGGTGCATCACGTTTGGGGTTCCTGAGGGAGAAGTGGGGGGAGTGAGAATGGGGGTCGAGTGGGTGGGTGAGTAAGGGCAGGTGAATTTGAGAGGGGCCTGGTGGTGGCGAGTTCAGAAGATACAAAGATGGAAAGTCTGTGGATCAGGGAAGGAGTCAGGAACCTGAAGGCTGGGAAAGTGCTCTGACAGGTGGACACTTGTGCGTCTGTCCTGTCGGCCCCCGTCCCCATCGGCAGCGACCTGTCCAGCTCACAGCCATCCTCAGCACCAGGTCCAAATTCCGCCTCCTGTTTCTCCAACTTCTGGTTCTCTGTTCTTCTTCCTTCCCCTGAGCCCCTCAAAATGAGAGGCTCCTTCTCTCCTTCGGGTCCCACTGCCGTTTGGGTCTATCTTAGCTAACTAAGCACTTTCTGCCTAGTAAGATGGTTTCTCTTCCTCACCAGACTGAGAGCTTCCTGTGTGTCCCTGCCCTACACAGTCCCCCTCCCTCCAAGACAGGGCCTGGAACGAAGGGGACAGACGTGGCAATGAGTGTTGGCTGAGTGAATAAATAGTGAATTAAGTAAATGAATGAATGACCAAGGGAGTGAATGAGAATAAATGAACACATGAATGAGGGTGAGAAGATAGGATTACATGAAAAAAGCGGAATAAATAAATGGGTCAGAGAGTAATTCAGTGCACGGGGCCACACTGCAGGCTGTGGCTTCTGAGGGCAGGGCAGGATGGGGCCAAATATAACTGTGGGCTGCGTGAGGGACCTAAGTCTGGGTGTGGTGCATTTACTCTAAGCAGCAAGGAACAGGAATGGGGAAGGCTGGGAGGCGAGCAACCAACCTTTCCGGCGGGTCTCCTCGAACTCCCGCCGGGCAGTCTCTATGTAGCGCTGGACCAGGGCCTTGATGACTCGAAGGCGGTAGGATCCGTGTTCTCTATCCCCAGGCCCTGCCCCTGCTCCGGGGTTGGCCTGGGATGGGAAGGAAGGAGGGCGAGAGAGATTCTCCAGGTCAGCTTTTTTCTAGTTACTGCTCCCTCCTCCAGGCAATGAAGGATGGGGGCAAAGTCTGTGCAGACTTTTCTGTCCATGAAGGCCACCCATATAGACCCCGGTGCAGTCCTGGAAGGTGGAAGGATGGCGGCCAGGAGTTGGGTGGTGGGGTGAGGGTTAGGAGGTGGAGGGGGCGGAGGGCAGAGACGGAAATATTGAGCAGGGCAGAATGGAATTTCCCTCTGGCCACTATCCCACCACTGGTTTTCCTGAGTTGAGTTAGTCCAGGTAGCCCTCCCCTTCAAACTCTGAATACTTAGGAAATAGTTATTTATATTTATGTAGTTTTTTCTTTAAACATTTTATAGTTAGCATATTTACTTTTATAATATAAAAAAGCAAGGCGCTTCGGGAAACACAGTTAAAAGGAGATACGGAATTGACAGAGATGGGGCAGGCAGAAGTGTAAGAGAGAATGATGGGCCCTTTCAGCCACAGAGTATATAAGGCACTTTTCTTGTATAAAGTAAAGAATAAGAACTTTGGGAAGCTGTTTCCTGAGGAATGCAGGACAACTGGGAGGGGACACACGGTTGGCTCATCAGAGAGCAGGCCAGGAGGTGGGGTAGCTGGAAGACGGGTGGGACCTCAGGGGAGGTGCAATGGAGGACTGCAGGGGGGCCCCCCAGCGGGCTGGCGTGGTGGGATCCAGTGACCCCGCCCAGCCAGGCTGGCACAGGCCCAGGGAGCTGAATACAACCTCAGGTGAAGAAGCTGAGTTTCCACCTTAGGGTGGAAGTAGTCCCCACATGTGGTCTGCAAATATGCACCAGGCATCCAGGACAGGGCCAGGAAGTGGGTGGGGGGTGGGTCCAGGAGGGTGACAGAGGTGTCCATGCAGGATATCCTGGAGCCAGGATGTGGAGAGAACTGGGAACTCTGGAATTTAGTTTCTTGTAAGAGTCATGTTTTCTCCATGCGTTTGTACACGCTGTTCCCTGTGCTTAGATCCCCCTTCTCCACCCTGCCTCCCATCACAGGGAGGGTTCCTGTTTATCCTCCAGGATTCTGTTCTGCCCTCCAGGTCTCTAGGAAGCTCCCCGACTCCTGAGGCTGGGTCTAGGACCCCTCCTCTGTGCTCACAGCCCCTGCGCTTCCCTCTGTCATAGGCTTGTCGTCCTATACAAGTACAGTCCATTTCCCTCTGCTACTCTAGACTGTTGGCCCCTCGAGGGACCACCGTTATGCATAGCTTTGTTTCCAGTACACGTGCTTTGGTGTTTGTTGAACAAACTATTGACCAACCAGTTAAGGGAAGGCCTTCCTCACCTGGGGATCCAGGGACCTCAGTACTCCAGAGTTGGCCTGTTGCCCCATAGTGCTGACCTGGAGGCCCTGGCTCAGAGAGATACTCAGGTAACACGTTTCAAGGGGGACAGGTAGGCCTGGCACTGATACTGGTCTAGTAGGGAGCAGGAAAGGAAAGGCATGTGAGCCCCTTGGAGGCCTGGTCTCCTCTCTTAGGCCTCTCTCAGCCTTCTAATTTCCCAGTGTGTGGGGCACTTTTCCCTCCACTTCTTAACATGCTTTAAAAAAACAAAAAACAAAAAACCCTTCAACCACCTGGCTATTGTAGCTCAGTGGATTGAGCGTGGACCTGCAAACCAAAAACATTCAGCCATGTCTTGGCCCAGTTTAGGGCAAAAAAGTTGGTGGCTTGGAAGGAGGGTGGCATGGACTTCTGTTTAAGCTGCATGACACAGGGTTGCAAATTTAGGAAAGGACCAGAGCCAAGAAGAAGGAAAGGCATGCCATGTGAGAGAGTAGGAATTGGGAACAGGCTTTCTGGGGAACACACCTGGAAAGACAGACAAGCCAGGGGTGTGCAGACAAATGGATGGAATAGACAATAGAGTTGAAGTCAGGCCTGATGTGAGGAGGACCAACCCTAAGCAGATGACATACTCACAAAGATGGGGATTGGGGGATAGTCTGTCTTCTTGGTTTTGCAGCAGGAGCAGCAACAGCAAATAAACCGGAAAATTTTCCTGAGAGAGTTAGATGGCGGGCAGAGGTTAGTCAGAGGACAGGGTCTAGGGAAATGCGGGCAGATAGGCGGTGGGGCGGTGGGGTGGGGGTAGGGGGTTGGGAGTGAGAGCTCTGAGGTCATCACCGGAGAAGGTAGAAGAGGGCCTTGGGGGAGGGCAGGATGTTGAAGGGCACAGGCAGGGTCAGGCCCTCTCGGAAGTAGGACAGGTAGAGCTTGGAGCGAGCAAACTTCCATTCCACGTCAGCATCGTCCTGTGGGCAAGGAGGTACGGGGCTCTGCGGGGACCACTTGTGTACCCAGCCCTCTGTCTGCTCAGTCTGCCCCATTTCCCGCTTCTTCACATCTTTTCTACTTAAGGTGCCGACCACTTTTTTCTCCTCTTTCTCATCTCCGTTGCCATCCATCACCCACATTTCCCCTTCCTATCTGCACTCCCTCCCCATTATTTTTCATCCTCTGACATCCAGTTCCCACCCAGAGATTTCTCCAGCCACAAGCCCTAGCCTATCCCTTTCTTCCCTCTCCCTTTTTAGTTTCCCACCTACTTTCCCACAATGCACCCATCCTCCCAACCATAAAGTGAAAAAGAACACTAGCCCTGTGTCTGGAGAAACTAACAGCATTACTGAGACCCTCATGTTACAGATGAGGAAAATGAGGTCTCGAGGGGAACACTTGTCTCCAGCCACAGCACAAGACAAGAGTGGAGGCAGAGAAGAACCCAAGCATCCTGACTCCTTGTATCCTATTCCCCTCTCCCCCTTTCTCCCTTCTTCTCCATGGCCTAAGCTGGCCTCAGTTTACACACCTCAATCTTCTGGAAGGAGTTGGTGATCATGGCAATGAGCATGTTGAGCAGCACAATGACCATGACGATGGTAAAGATACCGTAGAGGGCCCGGCCCACAAATTCAGGCACGAGAAACTGAGGCATGTCTACCACGCTGTGCTCTTCCATGCCAAACATGGTCCAGAACAGAAACTGGAATGTCTCGTTGAAACTGGCATGTTGGGACAAAGGGTAGGATGTGAGGGGTGGGAGATGAACCTTAGCGCCACCCGGACACTCTCCTTTTCCCCATCCAGGACCCAGCAAAAAGTGTTCTTCTTCCATGAAGTCCTTTGGACCACCCTGGCTCAGAGACACTTGCCATTTCTGAGCTCCAACTTTCATTCTCTCAGTGAACCAACATTTATTGAGCACATAGTAATGCTATAGATGCTAAGGCTACAAGACAAGCATGGTCCCTGTCTCCAAGGACCTTATGTTCTAGGGTGGGACTAGGGGGTGAGATGGACAGTAACTATAGCAACATTTTAAATAGTAGTAAGTGCTATGAAGAAGCATCACAAGATGTTATGACCTAGTCTGGGAGGTGGGGAAAGATTCTTTGAAAAGCATTCAAGCTAATCTCTGCAGGATCCACGGGAATCAACCAGGTGAAGGAGAAGGCTATGTGAAGAATGTTCCAAGGCAGGGACGCCTGAGAGCATTGAGGAACTGAGAGCAGGCCAGCATAGCTGGTCTCAGAGAGCAAGGGAGAGAGGGGTTTGTGAGGCAGAGGCTCATGGGATGTAACTAGGGACCAACCTGGTCGTGCAGGACCTTGCAAGATAAAACGAAGATCCTTACCATGACCTACAAGCATTAGGAAGCTATGAAGAGTTCTAAGCAGAGGGGTGACACCTGATTTTCATGTTGGCTGCTGCGAGCAGAATGCAAGGGAAGCAGATAAGGGGGCGGGGCATGCAGACCAGTTAAGAAACTGTTGCCATGGCCTGGGTGAGAGAATGGTCGTTCGGACCACAGTAGTAGTAACTCCAATGCTACCTCTTCTGGAAAGCCATCCCTGGACCTCCTTCTCTGCCTCCAGCAGAAAGAGCATATCCGTGAGACACTCACAGACCTGACCACAATAGGGTGGGTCCTATTGCATCTATTTGTAAATCTGTCTTACTCCCTCCGTTTCAGCGCCAGTTCAGGCCTAGATGACTGCGACAACCTCCGTGACTGGTCTCTGATTCAGTCTCTCTCTGGTTATTTCATCCTCTACACTGCATCCAAGGTGTTCTTTCTAAATATTGATCTGATGTGCTGTACTTCTGCTTGTCCAACGTGAAATGCCCCAGCTACCTCAGCAATGGGGTAAACCGACATCGTGTGTCTCCCAACGAGATGTGATGGAAAGTACGCATCATCAGCTAGGTTGTGTTCTTGCCCAAATCGCTTCACTTGAATCTAATCATGAGGAAGTAGACAAGTTCCAACCACGGAACACTCTCTACAACATAACTTGGTCTGTGTTCTTACGAAAAGTTCATTCATCGTGAAAGACGAAGAGAAGGCAGAGGGGGGTTCCAGACCCCAGGAGACAAAAGAGATGTGACGACAATGTGCGATGCATGACCCCAGATCGGATCTCAGGTTTTTTAAAAACTAGAAAGACTTTTTTGGGGAGCACCTGGGGAGCTCTGAATAAGTAAGGTCTGTATAGAATATTACAGAATCGATGTTAACTTCTTTGGGTGTGATCATGGTTTTGTGGTTATGCTCTTAGGAAGCATCCTGAATGATTTAGGGGTGAAATGTCATGATGTTTGCAACTTACTTTTCAATGATTCTGGGAAAATAAAAAGAATAAAGAGCAATAGATCAAGTAAAATGTGGCAAAAAATTAACAATTGGTAAAGCTAGATGAAGGGTATATTGGTGTCCATGGTGTTTTTAACTTTTTCATAGAACTGATACCTTTCAAACTAAAAGTTTGGGGAGAAAGTGAAGGGCTGAATAAATGAATGAGTAAATGAACAAATAAATGAGAGTGAATAAATAAGAGAGTGATTCACCAAACCAGATAATTAATTACTGAGTGAATAGAAGGGGAGGGGGTGGGTGTAGAAAGAAGTGGCTGCTAAGCTCCAAGCTGAGGGTCCCAGACTCCCACCTGCCCATCCTGCCTCCACCCTGGCATACTTGCCCAGCCGTTCTGTCTCCTGGTAGGGCACGTAGATGTTGTTGAGGCCACAGAGGAAGGCAGTCAGGATGATCATGAGGATGAACATGAACCTGGCAGGGGGTGGGATAAGGGAGGATCAGGCGAGTCTCCACCCTGGGAGCTCTGGGAAGAGGGATGGGATTGGTGACAAGTATTTAATTCGGTTACTATTAAGAATGGGGAGGTTAGAGGGTGGAAAATGAGAAAGGGTGTTAAGTGAGTGCGAAAGCAAGAGCTCTCTCTCTGGAATAAAACTCTCTGAGTTAAAGCAGTCAAAGCTGGGATGGGCCAGTCTCCCAGGGAGGAACTAAGAAGCGGAGATGTGGTACAGGAAGGAGTGAGGTCAGGAGTGCAGCACTGAACACCAGCAGAGTGAAAGCCGAGTGTGAGAGTGAGTTGGCTCTGACAGGATGGGCAGGAAGAGTCTTGGGCTGGGGTGGGAGGTCCTTCTCCAAGCTCTGCTGAGCTGAAGATGTCCACAGGCAGAACCAGAGCTTTTCTCACCAAGGGTGCCCAGTCCAGCCCCCAGGGAAGCCAACATTAACTACGGGCTCCGATCAGGTTAAGAGGCCAGATTTGGCTGTAAATGTTTAGGTGATAAACACCAAGAAGACTAGATAATGCCATGGGTTTGAAGAGCAGTTGTGTAGTGGGAGGGGTCCACAGGGACCCCTGAGTCCTTACCACAAAGGTGGAAACACTGAGGCCAAATGGGGTCATGGAGACAGTAACGGAATGGAACTGCAACTCCCAACCAAGGGTTCTTTCTACTCTCAGTTGTTCCTAACCTTTTCTGGGGTCGTGGGACCCTGAGAATTAGATGAAAGTTATAGACTCTCCCTGCAGAGCAGTGCACATTTACGCCCTACACTTTGCCTATAGTTTCGGGTTCTCAGAGGTCTCTGGAGCTTATGCAAGGAAAGCACATGGAACTGCAGTGCTGAGTAGAGGCGGGGGGGGGGGCGGGTAGGGGTGGGGTGGGACGGGGGTGGGGCGGGGGAGAGGTTTCAGAAGGAAGTCCAGTGGCAGGTGGAGTCTATCAAGGGGGAGGAGGCCCTGGGCCCTGACAGTACGCACCGGATCATGTCGTCGATCATCTTGCCAATGGAAATCTGCAGAGTGCCGAGTGACTCGTGGGCCGGCAGAATGTAGGCCAGGCGGGTGAAGCTGAGCATGCTGGTGATGGCAAAGAGCACCTCAGCCAAGAACTGGGGGTCCTCTGTGCGCCACTCACTTCTCTCTGTGCAGAGTGGCATGCGGGCTGAGGCTGAGAGCCGGGAGGAGAAGGGACTGGGGGATTCAGGCTGAGCTGGGGGACACTCACCAGCTGAGGTGAAATAGTGGCAGGCAACCCCATTGGGGGCATCCTGGCAATGCATGTGGGCGAGCCCGGCCAGGAGGAGGCGCAGCGCAAAGGCCGCCAGGTACAGGGACAGGATGACGACGTCCAGGAAGTTCCACCAGTCCAGGAAGTAACTGCGCAGGCCCTCTATCCACACTTCCTTACACTCAAACCATAGGAAGCCTGAGGGGAAGGCAGGTCAGAGCTAGATTAATGGTTGGGGGAAACCTATCCATGGTGGTGGTGAGGGCTAAAACATCACGGGAATGGAGTTGATAAAATGTAAGCACTCAGTGATTTTTTGTGAAAATAAAGACTCCTGGCTGATTCCGACTCCTCTGCAGTGTGGCCTGTACCCGCGATCCCCATCAGCTGACGTTCAAGGTAAGGAACGCCTGGGAGAGGCTGATTATTGGGAGGGAATGATTTAAATCTGTTTTTTTCTGCCTTCTACTAAATAAATATTGGACAAATATTTAAAGAATATTGATCTGACCCCCGGCTGGTGTGGCTCAGTGGATTGAGTACTGGCCTGTGAAACAAAGGGTCGCAGGTTCAATTCCCAGTCAGGGCACATGCCTGGGTTGCGGGCCAGGTTCCCCGTAGGGGACGCATGAGAGGCAACCACACATTGATGTTTCTCTCCCTCTCTTTCTCCCTCCCTTCCCTTCTTTCTAAAAATAAATTTTAAATATCTTTAAAAAAAAGAATATTGATCTGAAGGTGGTCCAAGTTATCAACCTGCTCATTATCAGTCAGCATGGGGTCCAATGCCAGACCTGGGTGCGGGGGGTTCTTGGGAGCTGGACCCCTCTTAGCCAGGCGATTGGCACATTGTATTCTTTTCTGGTCTCTGGACACAAGCCTGTGCTTTTGCACTCACGGTTCTGTCTGCCTGGAATGCCCTTCCATGCCCTTTTGAAGCCAGGCTTACCTCTGTGGCCCAGGTCAAATATTGCCTCTGTGATGCCATCTCTGTGGGGCACTGCAGGGGCCTGTCTCCCTTCACCTCTCAACTTGGAACCCCTCAGGGGCAGGGACTGTGTCCATTCACCTCCCTGTCCCCAGTGTCCAGAACAAGGGCCCTAGTCATTATTAAACCAACATTTACTAAGCTCCTACCATGTGCCAGTGGGGTCCTGTGGTGAATAAGACAGATATAGTCCTGACACCCCAGGATTCATAATCTAGTGAGTGAGACAGGCGAGTAGCCAAGCAGTTATAATCGAGTGTGGGAAATGCTAAGGCTGCAAAGCAGGGGAACAGAAGCTGTTATGGAAATAGGTCCCCACCCTCATTTGGGGATTAGGGAAAGCTTCTCACGGAAAGTGACCTTTCAGCTGAGACCCGACAGGAGTAGAAGCAGCTGAGTGAAGGGGAGAGTGCTTTGGTGACAGTGAGTGAGCACCGGCCTGAGGACAAGTGGGAGCGCAATGTGGTCAGGCACTGACCCAGTGCCCACAGCAGGAAGAGCACCTTGTGAGTGGGGTGGATGCTCAGCAGTGTATGCTGAATGGGGGGATGGAACTGTGTTTTATTCATCTATTCATTCGTGGGGTAGAAACAAGCATTTACTGCAAGAAGAAATGAGGAGTTTTTTTCCTTAAGACTTTTTCCCCACCGTGGGCAGGAGCTGTATTGTTTTCACCTCCACCCAGCAGGGGCCAGTAATGCTTAATAAATAACTGGATGAGATGAGAAACTTTCCCTCTTGGACTGTTGTTGTTTCATCCCCCAGAGTTTTTTTGGTCACATGTCCCTTCAGGCATCATTGATTAGCTTGGTACAGGGAGCAGCAATGGGCTTAGTGTATTTGTGCCTTGGAGTTTGCTAAGTAAGCTGGAGCTAAATTTGGGGGGAGGGCAGCTGAAAGAGGGCCCACCAGTCCAGCCTGCTGAGCTAACAAGCTAGAGTTCTGGGGATTCTCGTAAACTGCATTGCTGAATTGTTTGAGAATACTCAATTCCGCTATAGAAGAAAACCCCAAGAAAATGGATGAAACATATTAAGCAGAGATAAGTTAGCTATCTGGGTGAACAAATAAAGTTAAGTAGAGCATATGTGTGTAAAGATACATAGAAAAGGATGGGTAGACACTAAATAAATATTCATGACACACTGAATATTCATGAGGCAGATGAGGCACTCAGGATTCATCAGATCTTAAATCAGCTACACACTGGTGATAGCCATTCTGGCCCCAGGTGTCCTCTGCCTGAAGATTGCAAAGAGAAGTCACAGCTGCTTATCAGGGTGATTGGCAAGCTACAGCTGTAGCTGTACTTGCCCCGGGATTTCTCCCATAGTGCAAGTGTTGGGCCCAGGCAACTCCTGGCTTTTGCATCCCCTGCTCAGACCCCAAGTCTGGTCCTCTTAACAATATCATCATAAGTATACCACTTATGGATTTAATAAACAGATTGATTGAAGCATCTTAATTCAGTCTGTGAGTCTTTCTGTTCCATGACCTTTGGGATAGATTGCCTGGTGGTGTACTTGCAAGGTACCATTACACCAAGGTAATTTCCCACCTGACATTATGGACCAGTGAAAGGATGGGAACCTCCACAGAGGGTAGCAACTGGTGTCAGGTGGGGGAAGAATGGGGTCCTTGCTCAGGGAGCCTATTATAGGGCCAGGACCTCCAACTAGGGATGAAGGGAAAGTCCCTTTGGTGTGCCGGAGCCCAAAGGGGTCTGATTATGTTCAGGGGCATCTACAGGGGTGGGGGACCCCCCATTGGGGTCCTCATCACAAAGAGCAGATTGGGGGCTCCCTGAGGGGACTGCCTCAAATAAAAGGCCCACACCTGTACCTGTGACCCAAATCATGTGCAGTGAAGTCTCCCAGACGCTCTGGCTGCGGCCACGGAAGGTACTCAGCTGCGTCTCCATGACCAGGGACTCTCCCAGCAGGAAAATGAGGAACCACAGATAGGAGGCAGAGTGCAGCAGGAACTTCAGCACTGGGATCTTCAGCAGGCGGCCCAGCTTGCGGGGGAGGAGCGAGAACAGGGCTCTCAGAGTCCTGTTCATGTCTCCCCCGTCCCAGAAGAATGCGGGAGCGCTCAGCCCACACGTGACCCCCTTTTTGCTCACTCTCTTATTCAGACCTCTATCAAGAATTTACTATAAGTTAGGCGTCACACTCATATCTATTGGTTCCTCCACAACCAGTTGAGGTGGATATTATCATCCCCATTTGTTTTTCTCAGCTAAGGAACTGAGGATCTCAGAGATAAAGTAACTTTCCCTTGGAGGTCCGAGAGGCTCTTCAATCTCAGCCATGAAAAGCCAAAATAAATTCATCACCTTCTGTCTCAAACTCATTCTTCCTCCTCCTTCTGTGTACTCATCTTAGACAATGACCCAACCATCCAGGCCAGGAACCTTAACAGCATCTCTGCACCTTCTCTCTCTCTCTCATACTTTGAAGTTTCCCCTAAGTCCTGCCCCCTCCCCACTCCATCCTCTACTACTAGTAGAGAGAGCTTTCCTTCTAAAACACAAAATTAATGGAACTGCTCACCTCATTAAAAGCCTGCAATGGGCCCTAGCCAGGTAGCTCAGTTGGTTAGAGCGTCATCCCAGTAATAAGCCAGGTTGCAGGTTTGATCTCTGGTCAGGGCACATGCAAGAATCAACCAGTGAATGCATAAAGAAGTGGAACAACAAATCGATGTTTCTCTCTCTCCCCCTTCCTCTCTCTGTAAAATCAATTAAAAAATAAAAAAAGGCTATAGTAGCTTCCATCATTGCTTATAAGGCTCTGAGAGATCTGGCTACTTACACTTACTGGTTATTTGCACGTACACTTTAGCAGCACAGAGTTCCTTTCAGTTTCTCTGCTACGTTACAATTCTCCTCCCCTGGAGCCCAGGCCTGCTGTTCCTGCTTCCCCGGACACTGCTCTCCCCAGCCCTCTGCAGGTCAACAGGGACAGGGCTTCTCATCCTAGCCCAGCAGCAGGCACTATGCCTGGCTCACAGGAGGCTCTATAGGAAATATTTGTTGAACAAACAATTAAATTATCTGGGTCCACAAGAGCTCCCAGAGAATTTGTCAGTTGGGGTAGCAGTCTCTTTTAGGAGGATTTAGGGTTGTATATAGGATTCAGGCTTTGGAGGCAGACAGACCTCAGCTTAAATCCTGACTCTGCTGTTACTCTGTGTCCCCTTGACAAAAAGAGCACTTCTGTCGCCTGTGCCTGTATATTAGAGGTAATGCTTACCTTCCAGGGCCACCTCCAATTACTTAATGGGAATATTCCCAAAGTGCCTTGCCCAGGACCTGGCATGAAACAAGTGCTCAAAAAGTGACAGATATTATTAATTTTATTCTTAGTACCCGGGACTTGGGCGCCAGCCAGTAGCCAAGGCAGAGGAGGGGCATGGTGAGGAAGATGAGGAAGGCAACAAAGAGCTTCCAGATGGTGGTGCTTCCACGCCAGCCGGCCAGGCTCCCACACCAGATGGAGGACAGGACTTGCTGACAGATGGGGTGTGCCACAAACTGAGAAGAGAAGGGGTGTACGTAGACAGGGCAGCCAACGGGCAGGGAGGAGGAAGCAGGGAGCCAACAGGGAGCACGGCCTTTACTTTCCCACCCTAGAGACTGAGCAAGTTTCTTTCCTCCCCAGGGCAGCCAGCTCAGAAGGGAGGCAACTCATTTGCCATGTGACCTTGCACAGGCCCCACCCCTCTTTGGGCCTTGGTTTCCTATAAAGGAGAGCCTGGGCTCAGATATCCCTGGACTCTCTGGAACAGGATACCCAAGTGCCAGAACCTTCAGGGTCCCCTGCCTTAGAAGTGTGGGGCACCAGCCTTAATGGTCTTGAGGAAGAGAGGAGCAGGGGAAGTGGGGGTTGGTATTTTGGGGGGCCATTATGAAGGAGAGTTCTTAGTGGGCTAGGATATCAGAGGGTGTGTGAGAGGGAGGGAAGAGTAAGGAGTTGGGGGAGGCTGGGAAGGGAGCCTGCCTTTAGCTGAGGGGGGAGGGCCTCTGATGAGAGAGGGCATCTAATAATGGAACCAGTTGATATCTATGTCCTCAGAGAACTAGTCTATTCTTGCTGACTAGAGCAAGATACCAAACAACATAAAAATACAGACCAAATTACTGAGCAGGCCAGAGGCCGAACTGAGTGTAAGACTCAGATGCCTGGAGGGCAAGTGGGGTCCTGGTGGGTGATGGGACTTCCAAGGGCTGGGAGAGGTTAGGGGCTTAGACTGAAAGTAGGAAGGGAGGGTGGGAGACCCATAGGATCAGGGGCCTAGTGCTCAGGATTAGGTCTAAGGGGGTCCCTAAGGAAGGGGAAAGGTCTTCTTTGGAGTTGGAGAGGGGATACCAGGGCAAGGGATCAGGGCCGGGCAGGGGGTGGGGGCTGGTGGTGGGTAGGGCCCCGCTGACCCGCTTCTGGTTGTAGTTGACGGCCAGTCGCAGCCTCGCCAGGTTGGGGATGCCTTCCTCAAAGGCCTGGGCCAGGCCCTCGGCCTCGAGCTCAGTCTCGCTGTCTTTATCCAGGTCATTGAGCACCGCAGTGACCTCGCTCTGGTTCCGGCACATGCCCAGCAGTTCAAAGCCGTAGTCCTGGCTCAGTGACTCCAGGGCAATGTACTCGGGCTGTAGGGAAGCAAGTCCGTGTGTGCCTGATACCATGTGGACCCGGCCCCATTGTCAGTCCCCCACCCGCCCAACAGTGAGCCTGGGCCACCTCTGTCCTACCCTTGGGCCATCACTCTCCACATCTGGTGTCACCCTGGGTCATCCATTCTTTTCTTCTGCTACTTCATCTCCCCTCCTTGCTGTAACGAGGTACCTCCTACATCAGCGCATCCGGTGCTGCCTCTGTCTCATCACTAAGTCATTTCAACCTAAATCCTTCTGCCACCTTTGCCCATCCCTGTATTTCCCCTTTGTAATTCCTATTTCCTATCACACTTCTACTCCTATACTCAGACCTTTCTTGTGTTCATTTACTTAACTTTCCTGAGCACCTACCTTATGTGAGAGGCCATGCTAGCAGTTTGAGGAGAGGCAGGCATGAGCGAGACAGATCTTGCCTCCACTTTACCCATCCTTTCCTTGGTTTCACTTGGGGCCCTACCCCCAGAGAGAATGCAGCCTAGGATCTCAGGAGGCCAGGCCTGAGTCCCAGCACTGTCCCTTGGGCAGGGTCACATAGGGTAAGTTTCTTCCCCTTTCCAGGCCTCAGCTTCCATGCCTGGAAGGGGGGATGGTAATTCCTGTTGCTTCCTTCCAGGACTGCTGCGAGAAGGGAGGGGAAGCCCTTGGGAGAGGACTGCTCTTTACAGCTCCCTTATCATCCTCTGGCCCTTCCTTCCACTACCCCAGTGAACCAGCAGCCAGTGCTCCTGGCACAGGTCACATCCTGCCTTAGGCCTTGTTTTAATAGCCTTGTCTGTTTCCCTGGCTTGAGTATGGGGACCGAGTCTCCCTGGCACAGAGGGGACGTAGGTGGATGAGTGATGGATGGAACTGGACGGGCAGTGCTCAAGGCCCCTGACCAGTCCCTGCTATAGGCCCCCCTCAGGCATTGCCCTGCTCAGGCGCCTGCACACATCACTGTGTCTACTTCTGCTACCCGAGAGCCTTACCAAGCCTGCGCCTCTGCTCGTCTTTGTTTGTATTAAACCACCCACTTGCGTAGTCAGGATTAATCCTGCTTCTTCCAAGGAGTCTGCCATGAACACAAGAGCTGTAGCTGCCTGACCTCTCTTTTCTGGGCATTGACATTTTTGTGCAACCATCTGCATAAGCACTGAGTGAAGCTGAGCATCCCGGGAGGGCCTGGTCTGCCTCCCTCTGCCCTCTCCCTGCTTGTGATCACAAACTCGAGGCCCTGACACACCACGCTCTGGGTGGGACCACCACCTGGGAGCTATTCAGAGACAACAGGTTTTACTGAACATCTGTCCAGTCACTTTGGTTTGTCTGTGTTCTCTCTCTTCCCTCAGACAGACCAGGGCACCCATAGGGTGGGGGTTGTGCTATCCCCATAGGGTAAGGTGTGCCTAAAGTCACAGCTCTCTGCCATTAGAGTGAATCCCCTTCAAGGTGGGATTCTGTGCCTCCCCATCAAAATGGAAGTTTCCTGAGAACAGAGCAAGGCCTCATTGTCTTTTTGTTGCTTCCCACTTCCTAGAACACCCATCATGGGCCCAATCATACCCAGGCACCCAGGGGAAAGTGTGAGAGACCAACCTTAAACTCGGGTTCCTTGCGTGCCAGGCGCTTGAGCTCCTGGCTGAGCTGGAAGGCAGCCAGCATGGCGTCCTCGCTGGCCAGTGAGAGGTGGGCCCTGCTGGCAATGCCGCGGTACGTGTTGATGCGAGACAGGGAGAACTTCAACAGGTCATAGCGGCGGGCATTGCTGCACTCAAGGCAGGCACAGGACACAGGGTGGGGCCGAGCGATGGTGTGGCCCTGGTCCATGAGCAGCTGTGCTATCTCGTACAGGTCCTTCTGGCAGGCCAGGGTGAGTGGAGTAACACCAGGTGCAAAGCGGGAGCCATCGATTGATGAGTCAAAGAAAGCCAGGGAGAAAGACCTGGTGTCCACTTTGCGGCCCTTCTCCCGCTCCAGCCGGGCCAGCAGACGATGCACTACTGCGGGCTGGTTTGTGTCCACTGCCACTAGCAGTGCCTCGTGGACCTGCCGGAAGTCAAACTTGATATTGGCCAAAAGCACGTCAGCGATGGCCTCGTGGCCCAGGCGGATGGCCAGGTTGAGAGCTTCTCTCCAGGAGCGGTCCTCAGCCTCCTCCACATTCCGCAGGGGTCCACCCTGCCCGCCGCCTGGGGCCTCTGATTCCAGTAGCTGCTGCACGAGGCCCAGCTGCCCCTCCTGGATGGCACCCAGGAGTCGGGGTGGGAACTTCAGCTTTTTGTTCACGATCTCTGTCCAGTTAGGTTGTGGCTGGATGAAGGAGTAGAGAGGGTGGGACTCCAAGTTTCCAATCCCCTTTGTTTTGGGGCCCCCTCACCCTCCCACTTTCAAGCCTATACCCTTCTATACCCAGCCACCATTATATTCTTCCCTGTTCCGAACATATACTAACACAAATTGTCTTAGTCACCATTTTATTATGTGGGTGCTCAGGTTAGGAAAGTGCCAGGACTGAGTCTGACTGGAGCCTGCTTCCTCAGCATGACTGCCACCCTCACGCCGTGCAGCCAGATGTGGGTACATGGAGAAAGGGGAGGTTGAAGTGGCTGGACAGGGCTGCACTGGGAGCCTGACCCCGCACACAGAGCACAGCACCCGTGCAGGACCCAGCTCCCACCTTGTTGACTTCATCTCCCAGCTGCTCATCCCTCTGGAAGTCCCAGAGCCTCTGAAGGACAGGTCCAGACACGTCCACATAGGAGGGTCTTGGAACTGGGCTTTCCCCAAGCCCCTTAGCTCTGTCCAGCCGTCGTGGTAGGACCCCAACACTCGCGGCCTCCACCAAACTCTCCCCCACTCCCACCCTGGCTTCGCCCCCTCCAGCGTGGGGCGGTGTCCCCCCCAGTGCTGCCTGTCCCTCTTTTCCACCAGGCTCAGCCCATCCTTATCGCTCTTCTCTTTTGGGCCCAGGCTTGGGGCTCCAAGGGCTCCTCTCCCTCCCACATGGTGATGTCCACCACCTGCACTGCAGCTAAGAGGGGTCCACCTGCCACCCCTCTTGGTCCATCTGTTTTCATCACGGCCAAAATGGGGCCAGGATGGGGGAGGGTAGGGGAGCAGAGGTCCTCTTACCGTGAGAGGGTCCATGGCCGCACCTGCCTATGCTAGCAGGGGCTGCAGGACAGAACTGCTCTGCTTGCTCCTCTGACTGTGTCCAGCTGCCTCCTTCCTATTCATTTAAAACTCTGCCGAGGCCCCCCCTTCACCAGGACCAGCTGCTCCTTCTCAGCCCTGTGCCCTGGAGACCAGGGGAATTGATGTCAGTGCCACACAACAAAACTTTCTGGGAAGGGGCAGAGAGGACATAGTTGCTCAAAAAGGTGGGAAGAGAATGTAGAAAGCCATAGCTGGAGCAGACCTCAGAGACCCTCTGGCCACACTGCCTCATTGTACAGGTGGGGACGTGCATTTGCTCAAGGTTCCCAGCCAAGCCTAGAACCATTCCTCAGCCATTAACCCATCTGATCCCTATAACAGCTCTGTGAGCAGCACAGGGGGTTTATCGGTTACTGAGGGTTAACTCTGGGCCCAAGATAAATAACTTGCTTCAAGTCACAAAGCAACACGGTTATCTAATTATATCTAGAAAGAGAACCCACAAAACATACGGAGAATTAAGTTCATGGGATGCTGGAGGTCAGTCTCATGCTCAAAAATCACCTTCCTAGTACAGCCCAGGATCTCATTTATCAGGCAGTGCATCTTTTCACAGGGCCTCAGTTTCCCATTCAGGAAAATGGGCACAAGGATGCATACCATTCTCTAGGGAAGGACATCTGGACTGTGTCCCAGAGCCCAAGAGGGATCACCAGTTCTACACCAGAAGTTCCAAAGGGGAAAAGGATGAAGCTGTCCTTGGGAAAGTAAAGCGCCATGGTGACAGAAGCCTTGACAACTGGGAGTGGGGAACAGGCTGGGCCCAGAGGTGCCATCAGGCAGAGTCCTGAGGGAGTGAGTGGAGGGAGGGAGGGAAAACGCTTGGCCTCATCAGCCCCTCTTTACTGTCAAGAGATCCACTCCCCAGTTTTAGTCACAGACAGCAATGGGCTCAAACCACAGGTCCTCGAGGCTCATGGCTCAGGGACCTCCCCACACATGCTGGCATGTTCTTCCACTTCTCCTGCTGAGAAGTGCAACTGGCAGATAGGGCACTGGACCCAGGAAACGGGTGATGAGCTCTCCGAGGACACCCACAGTACAGACGGTGATGTGGGTGGTGACGAGGAGGGAGAGGCTGGCTGAGGTGGGGAGGTCTCTCCACAAGTGGCAGCGTGCTGGGGAAGAGTCCCAATGCTGAAGGAGCCTAAGGGGGAGAGAAGGAGGTAAGCAAAACTGGGCCTACTCCCAGGCAGGATGCCACCCCAAGCAGCCCATCAAAATGCAGTTGTTTTTGTTGGAACTAAAGACTTTACATAGAGACACTATCCAGTCATGAATCCTCGAAATATTTCTCAAGTGTTTACTACGTGTCTGACTCTGTGCTGGGAGCTGAGGCATTTAAAGCCAGGCCTGTCCTTAGGGACTGCAGAGTTAGGGGTAAAGATAAGCTGTGGCCACAAGTAACTATGACACAAAGCAGAAGGTGAGAAGTGCTAAGCCCAAGGGAATCTGAGAACGGTCCAGGAGCTCAGTTGGGAGAAATTACCTGAGAAGATTAGAGACTTGGTAAACAAGTAACATTTGAACAGAGAATCAGAGAGTAAGTTGATTTTGGACACAGAGGAAAAACTTATGAAGGAAATTCTAGGCCCTCTTTGATAGTGTTTTTGTCTTTTTTCCAGAACTTTATTTTTAAAGACCTCTTTAAGTATTTTATTGCCTTCTATCGAGCAATCCTGCATAAACAATCCAAATGAGGGAAAAATCTGATAGTGTTTTATATTGTTTTGTTTCATGTTTCCCCTGAGGACGTGGCGCCTGTCCCTTCCTCGGCTTGGCCAACACAACGTGAGCAGGTGCTCAATACAGACTTGTATGTAACTGCACAGCAGACAGAGGGTAGGAGGCCAAGGTCAAATGTTTCCTGGCAGCATTCCCAGACCTCCTATTCCACAGTCCTGCGACAAGCCCCTGCGCCCGAGCAGCGTACCTGCGCAAATGGGACACTCTCCACTATCCTGGACTCCGCTGGTCGGGGCCTGGGGCCGGTGGTGTTCTCTCTGCCCTGCCTTTGCTCTCCCCCTCCTGTTTGGCTGAGAGCTTGAGTAGGATAAAGGCCTGTGAGAAAGGACAGTAAAGACCAGCTATTAGCAAGAAGCCATAAGGGCTGAAGGAACCTTAAATTAGGGTGAAAAAAGTGTTTAGTTGATATGGAGCCAGAAGCCCTGAGTTGGGAGTCCTGGTCTTCCCACTTGATGTATCTGACTTTAGGGAGGTCATTTAACCTTTGAACACCTGAAAACAAAGCTTCTATTACTGCCTTTAGGTTTATTATTATTTTTTACTGAGATATAATGCACATTCCACAAAATTCATCCTTTTAAAGTACACTACTCAATGGTCTTAGGATATTCACAAGGTTGTTTAACCACAACTACCTAATTTCACATTTTTATCACCCCCAAAAGAAACTCTGAAGCCATCAGTAGTCACTCCCCATTCTTCTATCCCCACAGGCCCTGCGTATACCCAGTACACCTTTTTCGGAGAAAAATCTATTCAGATCCTTTAAAAAACTAGGTTCTTTTAGTGTTGAGTTATAAGGGTTCCTAGATATTCTAGATACAAATCCCTTATTGAATGTATGATATGGAAATATTTTCTCACATGTTCTGTGGGTTATCTTTTATTTTTATTTTTTACAGTGTCCACTGAAGCAGAAAAAGATTTAAATTGTAAAGAAGCCCAAGAAGTACAGTGTATTCAGCTTCAAATTCTGGTTCACTACCTCCTTGCCCGGCCCCACGCCTGACACCATGTGGACAAAGACATTTTTCTCTTCTACCCTCTAGGTCCAGACTGCAAGATCAGGCCCCTGATGTAACTGCAACACAAGTCGGGATGAAGACAGGTGAAGAGGGCAGTAAGGTTTGGGGAGGTGATTTGGGTCTTTCAGGTGAACCTACTTACCTGCGGGCTTGCACTTTCTGTCTCTTCATCTTGCCCACCTCATTTTCTGAGCTCTGCTCCTCTGGTCTGGGTTCTGTATGAGAAATACTCAGTCAGTCTAGCTCATTAACAAAAGGGCCTTCACATGTGATGTTCCTTCCTTTAAGAATATTTTTTCTACCCTCTTTTCCTGGTTAATTCTTGGTCTTTTAAGTCTTAGAGAAAATGCTAATTCCCTTGAGGAAGTTTCCCTGGGCTCTCTAATCCAAATCTGGTCATTCTATCTTGCTTTGCCTTTCAAGCATTTTCCACAGTTTTAAGTTTTAGATCTCTTGTGTGACACTGACATGCGCCTCTCCACGAGGGTTGGAGCATTGTGTTTTATTTACTGTGGTATCCCTGGCACCTAGCACAGAGCGTTGCACAGAGATGGCCAAGTGAATAATAACAAAACTCAGCAACAACCACCTACCTATTTATCTAGCACTTACGAAATACTTTGTATAGCATTTAATATGTTCAAAGTGCCTTCACAGCTCCAGCGCCCAGCCTGTAGGGTGCCTAAAAAAGTTTAGTTACCTTTCCATTCTCCATCTCTTAAAATAATAAACTACATCCTTTCCTTATGTAGTAGGCAGATTCTGAAATGATTCCCATGGATTCCTGCCTCCTGGTATTCATGCCTCCCCTAGTGGGTGGGCAGGACCTAGTAACTTATTTCTAATGAACAGAATTTGGCCAAAGTGATGAGAGGTCACTTCTGTGATCAGATTACGAGATGCACTTCTTTCTTGCTAGCACTCTCTCTTGCCCTCCACCTTGTTCACTCTGGTGAAGCAAGCTGCCACACTGTGAGGTGCTCTGTGGAGAGGCTCTCATGGTGCAGGAGATAAGGGAACCCTCAGTCCAACAGCCCAGGTGGAACTGAATCCTACCCACAAGCACATGAGTGAGCTAGGGAGCAGATCCTTCCAGGGGAAGCCTGCAGTACCGCAGCCTTGCGACACATTCAGAGCCAGAGGACCCAGTTAAGCCACACCTAGATTCCTACCCATGAGAAAGTGTGAGATAATAAATATTGTTTTAAGCCACTAAAATTTTTGAGTGATCTGTTATGCAACAAAAGGTAACCAATGAAATGATATACTCATTGTTTCACTGATTTGTTCAGTTCTTTGAAATGACAGATAAACCATTTCCTTTCAGTGAAGCCATGAGTGAAACCAAGGTTTTTCAGTGAGAACACTCTGCTTGTTTTCTCGCTCTCACTACCCATGGTACAATGGTAAGAACATGGGCTCTGGGGTGCACATCTCGGCTCTGCAACTCATGAGCTGTGTGACTCAGGATGCTCTACCTCACTGAACCTCAGCTTCTTTTTAAAGTGAGTATAACACCATCTACTTTGTAAGTTTGTGGTGAATATCAAATAGATAAAGTTAGTAAAAGCGCCTAGCAATGTCTGGTGCAAGGTAGGAACTCCAAAATGTTTACTCTTTTTTCCCTCTGTGATATAAGCACAGGATTCCCCCTACTTTATTTCTCCAATAAGCTCCATACACGAGCTCCCTGACTTAACTGTCCACCTGAGGCAATCACAGAACAGTAATAGTGTAAAAGGCATAAAGAACAATTGGTTTAATTCCTTTACTTTGAAGATGAGGGAATCGAGGCCCAAAGAGATAAGGCTTTCTGATTCCTCGGCCAGTGCTTTTTCGGTCACTATACCATATTTGATTTCTCTTCTGGTAACAAGACACTGACAGTTCTTTTCTGCCACATGAAGTCCCATTTGTGAGCTATCCCTGTAGAGCAGTAGTGGATACAAGAAGGAAGGGTGGTGCTGGGGAGAGCAAGGAGCGAGAGGTAGGTCATGGGGCCTCACCTGCACTGTCTGGACAACTGGGACCTGGTTCTGCAGGGCTGTGTTTTGGGCTTGCCCCACGGGCTTGGGGCGCCCTGTGGGCAGCTGAAAGTACCATGCGAGCTGAACGCCCCAAAGTCCCTGGCTGCAGTTGCTGTAGGATATTCCTAAGCTCTGAAATTTCCTTGGTGCTCCTGCAGGGAAAGAGAGAATGCTTGGTTTCATTTCAAACAGAGACTCCATTTTGCTCACCCAAGTTAGTGGCATTTAACCAAGAAAGCCAGTTTGATATACAGATATAGGCCAAGAGTATGTGATTAACTGGGGGAACCCAGGTAGGGCTTGCATGCCTGTGAGTGACTTGGTTGTTTTTCTTTTCTAGGAGGAAGAACTGATAAGTGGCTAGAAGACCTCCACCCGGGCAGCTACCTACGTTTGGGGCTCTGGGAAGAATGTCCTCCGGATGGAAGGATTAGCCATCCAGGGGCTGGGATCAGACTCTGAAGCATTAGCACCCTGAAAAGGAAATGGAGAAATATGAAGTACAGACATTCACCACCAGGGGATGCTGCCACCTAGTGCCATGTATACTCTCAAACCTAAGGACTTCAGCTTAGTGAGTGAATGTATATGCAAAAACTTGTACAGGGCAACTTTGCTTGTGTGTGCACACTCTCTTCCAGCTCTAAGATGTGAATTTTGGTGATTTTGTATGCTTTGTTCCCCAGTGCTAAGGGTTCTGTCATAATCCTGAAACACCTGGGAAAAAAGAATACATGCTACTGGGAAAAAAGAGTCTATGAGATTGATATCATGTGCAAACTTTTCAAAGTGTGTGTGCATATATATAATTTTATATATTAAATAAATATAATTAATATTTAATTAAATATAACATTCAATTATATATTAAACTTATACATATATAAAATTGATTCATGTAGACATAAAACTCCAATCACTCATCTCTATACACCTGTGCGAGAGAAACAAATTATATACATATATTTCTTTATATTTAAAAATAGTTCTATTTTGAACTATTTGGGGACATTTTTATCACTTTTCTAAATATTGTTTAATTTCCATTATAATTTATTTTGTGAATTATTTTGATTACATGCAACTAAACACCTACCAATGTTAGCCATGTATAAAAAGAGATGTGTGTGTGTGTGTGTGTGTGTATTAGTGACACATGCCTTTTCCTAGCATTGGCCACTGTGTCTACCACAGGTGTTATATAAACCTCTCCAGTTCAAACTCAGAAAGGTCTGTGTATAAAAACCACACAATAGATCATTTCTACATGGGTTTTACTTATGTGGAATGCTATGTCTTAATTCTTTGCCACAATTCAATTTATCTGTGTCAATTCATCTGTGGTTATTTCCTTCTTTATTTTTCTAAATTTCATTAAATTAAAAAAATTAAACTATTTTAATTTTCAGCGCTGATTCTCTCATCACAGTTTCCTTTAAAGGTAAATGTCTTTCTTGTAAAGCATCACTTTGGCCTCATTCTGCAAGTGTGAGAAATGGTATTTTTATTCACATTCACTGTTTAATATTTTCTAAGTGCCATTATGATCTCATCATGGACCCAGCATTAATTTTATTTTTTTATAATTTATCTTATTGATTATGCTATTACAGTTGTCCCATTTCTCTCCCATCATTCCCCTCCACCCTGCACACCCCCTCCCACCCACATTCCCCCCCTTTAGTTCATGTCCATGTGTCATAAGTTCTTTAGCTTCTATGTTTCCCACACTATTCTTGCCCTCCCCCCATCTATTTTCTACCCACCATCTATGCTATTTATTCTCTGTACCTTTTCCCCCTCTCTCCTTCTCCACTCCCCTGTTGCTAACCCTCCATATGCTCTCCATTTCTGTGGTTCTGTTCCTGTTCTAGTTGTTTCCTTTTGTTTTAGGTGTGGTTGCTAATAGCTGTGACTTTGCTGTCTTTTCACTGTCATATTTTTTATCTTCCTTTTCTTAGATAAGTCCCTTTAACATTTCATATCATAAGGGCTTGGTGATGATGAACTCCTTGAACTTGACCTTATCTGAGAAGCACTTTATCTGTCCTTCCATTCTAAATGACAGCTTTGCTGGATAGAGCAATTTTGGATGTAGGTACCTGCCTTTCAAGACTTCAAATACTTCCTTCCAGCCCCTTCTTGCCTGGAAGGTCTCTTTTGAGAAATCAGCTGACAGTCTGATGGGAACTCCTTTGTAGGTGACTGTGCCCTTGTCCCTTGCTGCTTTTAGAATTCTCTCCTTCATTTGAATCTTGGCTAATGTAATTACGACGTGCCTTGGTGTGTTCCTTCTTGGGTCCAACTTCTTTGGGACTCTCTGAGCTTCCTGGACGTCCTGGTAGTCTATTTCCTTTGCCAGATTGGGGGAGCTCTCCTTTATTATTTGTTCAAGTAAGTTTTCCACTTGTTGCTCTTCTTCTTCCCCTTCTGGGACTCCTATAATTTGGATGTTGGGACGTTTAAAGATGTCCTGGAGGTTCCTAAGCCTCTCCTCATTTTTCTGAATTCTTGTTTCTTCCTTGTTTTGTTTGGTTGTTTCTTTCTTCTGGTCCACTCCATTGATTTGAGTCCCAGTTTTCCTCCCATCTCTATCGGTTCCCCATGCATCTTCCTTCATTTCACATATTGTAGCCTGCATTTTTTCATCTAATTTGTGAGCAAAATCAACCAATTCTGTGAGTATTCTGATCACCAGGGCTTTGAACTGTGCATCTGATAGGTTGGCTATCTCTTGATCGCTCAGAGGAATTGACTCTGGGGCTTTCATTTGTTCTCTGGTTTGAGCCATTTTTCATGTTTGTTTTTTTTTTGTTGTTGTTGTTGTTATTGTTGCTGTTTTTGGTCTGGTCATGGCTGTTACTAAGTGAGGATGGAGCCTTAGGTGTTCCCCAGTGCGGGGCAGCCCAGTCGCTGAGCTGTGACGCTATATGTGGGGGCGGGATCTAAGAGGGAACAATGGCGCCTGCTCCGCTCTCTCCTGGATTCCAGTCCCTTCCGCCGCTTCCCCTTCACCTGGATTATCTGCTCGCACGAATGTGGGACCACCTGGTCAGCCAGCCATCTTGCGCGGCCTCACTGGGTCTGTGCAGTTGCCGCCCTGTGCCCGGGGTCCGCCAGCCACCTGCACTCTTGGGAACCGCCAGCCGCTGCCACCTGTGTTCCTGGGTCTGCACCTCCTCTTTTTCCTGCCGTGACTCCGCCCCTCTTACCGGTCTGGAGAATGGTTGTTGGACTTCCATACAGTTCAATCTTTTATTTGCTCTGGTTGTTTTCTTGTTTCTAAATATTTGTTGTCCTTAATTTTGGTTGTGAGAGGAGGCACAGTGTGTCCACGTAGGCCTCCATCTTGACCCCCCAGCATTAATTTTAAAATATTTTGTTTACCAGCTTTTATTTTTTCTTTACTCTGTCTCATAAATTTTAGAGTGAATACTACTATAAAGGGTAACTAGCTGTCTTTGTAGAGATAACTCTAAATAAGATGAATTGTCAGGAAATAAGCTGCCCTGCAAAGGTGAAGCAGAGTGAGGTGGCCAAGGCTTATTTAGCAGTGTGACCTGGACACCCCACTGAACTTCTCTGGCTTCTGTTTCCTCACTGGAAAATTGGTGATCACAAAAGATCCTGTTTCACAGGATTAAAAGCCCTTATGTTCTGCTTTCACTATAACATACCATTAGAATGAGACATTCTTTTAAAAAAGCCTATGGCATTTTAGACACCTTAAATTAAAAAACTAAGCGTCATCAATTCATTTCCATGTATCAATCCTCTTTTATAGAAATGTTTCAGGATCTCCTTTCCATGTGGTTTCATTGAGGTACCTGCAGTATGTTTCATTCTGCTGTTGATGTTCAATGCCTTTGTAACATTATGGCCCTGTAGTTGCTGACTCACTTCTTCCTTGATCCCACCAAGGTCTTAAAAGTGCAGAGTAATTTAGATGGCCAAAATGGAAAAGACTCTACAAAGTACTTATTTATCCTATGATTAGGGCGACGGTATGTCCTGGTTTGCCTGGGACAGTCACGCTTATCATGTCTGCTGTCTCAGTATAATTATTATTATTATTAAAGATTTTACGTGTTTATTTTTTAGAGAGAGGGGATGGGATGAAGAGAAATGTCCATGTGCGAGAGAAACATCGATTGATTGCCTCTTATGCGCCCCCAACCCGGGACCTGGCCTGCACCCAGGTATGTGCCCCAACCAGGAATCAAACCAGCGACTTTTCGGTTTGCAGGACAATGCCTAACCCACTGAGCTACACCAGTCAGGGCTCAGTATAGTTATTAATAGCATTTTTTTTTTTCCTCTTAAAGCATCTCAGTTTGGATGATAAAATTTATAGTAGCCTTATCTACAATTCTCCTCCAAAGGTCATTTAAATAATGAACACGTTTACTCAAACCGTACTTTGTTCCAGCTGCCAGGAATGTATCACAGAACAAGACAGACAGGTTCCTAGTCTCACAGAGCTTCCATTTTATTGTCTAGCCAGGGCCACAGAGCTCTAGCTCCATTCATGCCAGCTCCCAGCTGTGATGCTGGGACTTGGCGGAGACACTGGACTGCTTCTGCTGGTCCTTTTGCATTACTTAGCTCTTCCTCCAATGGAAGGGTAAATCTCAGACCATGCTTCACCTATCTCAGCTCTCTGGGTCTCTCCCAAGGCTGTACTACAGGCATCTGCTCCTCCTTTGTCTGCTCTAACGCCATTTTTTCTCCCAATGTTGTCTCTTCTTTTTCTCAGTAACCTCAGTAGGATTGAAGCTCACTCCTGGGAACTGAAATTCTTTTGGTTATGTTGATGTTTACAACTTCTAAAAATGTATAGTGTGTCATAGAAGTACTGTGGTGTAATGATAGGAGACCTGATTTCTGGTCCCTACTCTCATCTGACTTGTTGTGTGAATTTGAACATGTAAGTTTCCCTAAATGACATGTAAAATGAGGTGGTTGGGGCCTGATGCTCTCCAAGTGTTTTTCCATCTCTGGAATTCTATGACTCAAGCTTTGTGTGATTATATGAGGTCTGTCCAGAAAAAGTCCAGTCATTATTAATATAATGAGAAGGGTTTGAGAAACATCTGTGTAACCTGGGAGCTAAGGAGAGTGGACTGGAATGTGCATGTGTGAACAATGACAACTTCACTATACTAGTCAGTGGGGGCAGTAGACGCCATTGAGTGAGCATGTGTACTGTGTGGCTATTGCATTCCAAATGATTGAGTGAATAGAGCAACGAGTCTGCATCAAATTTTGCTTTAAGCTTGAACATTCTTCCATAGAAACTATCTGGATGATTCAGAAGGCGCAGCTATGGCAATTGGTGATAGGCAGCTTCATCACAACAATGCACCTGCTCATGCATCACATATTGTACAGAAATTTTGGTGAAATATCAAATCACTCAGGTGACTCAGCACCCCCCTACAACACAGATTTGGCACCCTGTGACTTCTGGCTTTTCCCAAAACTAAAAATCACCTTTGAAAGGGAAGAGATTTCACACCATCGATTAGATTCAGAAAAATACAATGGGGCAGCTAATGGTGATTAGGAGGACTAAGGTTCCAAGGTGCCTACTTGAAAGGGACTGAGGCATCATTGTGCTAAGTATAATGTTTCATGTATCTTGTATCTTCTTCAATAAATGTCTCTATTTTTCATATTACATGGCTGGATACCTTCTGGACAAACTTTGTATCTTTATATTTGTGAGTGAATCATGGTGGAGGGTACTGGCTTGGAAAGATAAAGAGAAACACCAGTATAAAGAAAGCAGGAGCCAAAATAAGCTTAGTAAGAAAAAAAGAACAACTAGGAAACTAGCTGAGAAAAGGGGAGGGAAACTGACTAGATACTTATACACAGCCAGAGACCTACGCGTCTTCTTTGAGGGGTGTATGTGCACTGTGCGACGAGAGAAAGCCAGGCAACGCAGGAAATTGCAGAGCACGTATCTAAGAACACAACTGGCTTGGCTAGGCAGTTGAGTCAGGGAACCACGACAGAGGGACTGTAAGTGAGTCCTGGGAATTTCAGATGCTAGAAGGAAGAGTCTGATAAAAGTTGGAGTCCCCATTAACCTAGAAATAAAGTATGAGATTAAGTCTGAACCCCCAAAGAAGTTCACTATGACTGAAGGACAAACGGCCAATAGCTCTTTGCGCACTACATTGAAGGTTTGCTCACCTGGATCTTTCACATGTGGAAGGGAGAGTTCACTCTTACCTGTAAGTAAGGGTAATGCACCCATTTATGTTTGTATTTGAATGTATGTGTGCTGATTTGCATCTGTAACTCAATCAAGCACCACCTTCCTAACCAGAAGCTGACAAGGGTGGGAAAATATCAAGTCCTTGCTCCACCATCGCACATACCTGGCTCGGCACAGAGCTCACAGGGGCTGACGGATCCACCACAGGATCATCTGAGGAGTCCAGAGAGGAACACACACGCAGGAAGGCCAGGCCAAAGGACTGATTACGCGTGAAGGGTTGGGAACAAGTCAGGCGAAGTCTATCCCATGACTCACTGGAGGTGGGAGCCAGGAAATCATCTCAAGGGAAAGCAAATGAGAGGGAGAGGAAATGTTTGAATGGGAGGGAGAAAGGAAGACAAGGTCAATAACGAGCAGGGGCAAGAAAAGGCAGGGACTATATAGAGTAAACTGCAACAAAAGGAATAATGGAGGTCATCAGCAGCCCTCTGGCCTTGGTGCTCTGGGTTTGGCAGTGCCGAGCAGGCCAGTCAGGGCCCTCTCACGCATAATCGCTTCTCCCTTCACGGCTCCACACCACTCCCAGCGTGAGCACATCCTCATTCTACACTTGTTCTGTGACCTTATCAATGTCTCATTTTAACAGGAGGTATCTGCAGTGCTGGGGTCTGGGGTGACCACTTGCCCAATGAATTAGCTGAGCTGCATCCACCCTTCCTGGACCAGGAGCCCTTGGCCTCTCTCACGGCACTACATGCCCTGACCACTCACTCACAGCATCACACAGCAGTACAACAAACCCTTCTCTCCTTCAACCCCAGCACTGTCTAGTAGGACCTCATCTCCTCCACTTCATATGCCCCTCTCTTACCACTCTTCCCTGACATTACAAACACCTCCAATTTAAACACAGACAAATCCTAAATCCCCAGAGGCCAGGAATCAGGTCTTATGTTTCTTCTGCGGTGCCTAGTAAACACAGAGCTTTGCATAGAACAGAGCTCAAGAAACACTATATGCTATGTAACTATAACCATCATATAGTCTTCCATCACTTATATAAATA
The DNA here is from genome assembly GCA_039655065.1 of Glossophaga mutica. Lineage (NCBI taxonomy): Eukaryota > Metazoa > Chordata > Mammalia > Chiroptera > Phyllostomidae > Glossophaga > Glossophaga mutica. Next base: position 46,493,652 of record CM077308.1, read on the forward strand.
CCCATCCTACATTGATGCTTACACTCACACGTATATTTATACAAACAAAAACACACTAGTCGCGAATGCAGGTTCTCCATCAGTCTTCATGGAATCACGTTAAGTGTAAATATAAATCATAGCTCATAAATATCCCAAGGTCCCATGCATTCTCATCATGGAGAACTCACTCACAAACATACCACATAGTTGTCCGCTCACTAACTACCATGCTCCCCAAGAGATACAACCAAGCCCCTGCAGAGTTTCCCTCCTACAGTACACACCTGCCAGCTCTTACGGCCCTCTATTGTACCGCAGCTCTTTTTCTCATAGTCTCTCTCCCTCCCTCCTTCCTTCAATTTCTCTCCCAATCCTGCTTTTGCCCTCCTTACCATCTTTAAACATGCGAACCCCTGAGCGGTTTTTCCCCTGCTTTGAATCAGCTGGAGACATTAGCATGGTTGCAGGGAGCAGGGTGACAAAAGGTCTATCCAGGGACCAGGAAGAACGGCCCACATCGATCTGCAGGAAAGCACAGCCACAGTTACCTGGGGACAAGAGGTTGAGAGAAGGAAAAGGGTTATCGGATGACAGGGGCTCCCCTGACTGTGCACAAGGGAATCAGGGAATAGAGCTACTTGGAAACTCAGAAAGGTCAAGCAACACAATGAGCCAGTACGTGATGCGAAACAAGCCCTTATCCCACTAAGTGGCCACGTGAAGGTTCGCCGTGTTCCTCTCAGCCAGAAGCCTTCCCCTGACTAAAGAGACCTGCTGCTCCCTCATCCCCTGGCTCTGGCAGGCCGTGCGAAACTCTTTCTCTTAAATCCTTGCTAGGGAGGATGTCCTGACACCTCTCTGTCCTGACACTGACAGAGCTGAGACTGATGGTCTTTGTCAGATCTATATTCCAGAGAATTCTAAGGCCAACCTTTTCAACCCATAAACTTCCATGGAGCCTTCCCACATTAGCCTGCAGAGTTCACCCCCAGCATCCTCTTGACGCTGAAATTTAAAAGTGTTTATTGATTGTTTGTTGGCATTTATAATTATGTCAGTGTCCCAAGGCTTCACCCAGACCACTCGGATCAAGGGAGGGCAGGTACATCGCACAATTCAAAGGGTGCCATTCGCATTCAATTCTATGTGAATGGAACCCTTAGCGTTTGCCAATACCACCTACCTGCTCTGAGGGCAAGGGCCATATCTTCCCTTCACACCAGTTATGGCTCATTCCATGAAGGCTAGTCAGCCAGACTGAATTGAGACATTTTGGCGGAGCTTTGGAGGGGAATGCCATTCCAGTGTTCTCCCGAGGCCCCAGAGATCTCACTCACCTATGTCGATGTAGCCAATGGGCACTGCCCTCTCCAGCTGCAGTTCCACTTTGAGTTGCCCACTCTTATCTTGAGGGCAGCTGAGCCAAGGTCCCCTCTGGCTGTCTGGGTTCAGCAAGTTCTCCACAGGATACCTGGGATCCTACGTCAGAGAGAGGAGAAAATCAGGCACCTTACTGAGCCCAAGGGAACAAAGGAAGCCCATGAATGAGGGCTCCCTATACCCTCAAACCTCTCCAGGCATCTCAACATGATAAAAAAGGCACCTGATGGAAGTCCACAGGAACGCAGCTATCACGTACCCGGGGACTTACAGACATTGTTTACCACTCCTTCATTTACCACACTACCTCATTTAATCCTCAAAGCAATTTTAGGTGGTTACTATTATTTCTTCATAGTTAACAGATCAATAAACTGAAGCTCGGGTTCAGGAGTTGATCCAAGGCCACAAGGCTGAATAATCAGTCAGAGCCAGAACTCCCAGGTTTGTAAATCAAGAACTCTTAAGCACCGCACTACGCTATTTTTCATTTATAAGGTGTTTCCATAGACATTTGTCTTCAAAGTAACCCTATGAGATAAAAAAGGCACAGATTTTTATTCTAAGTTTACAAGTGATAGGTAGAAATAATATGATTTATTCAAAGGCTGCAATAGTGATACTGAGATAGAAATTTTCAAACTTTAGTCTTATACTAAAGTGTGCATGTGTGTGTGTTTACAACAAATAAAAGCAAAGCCCTTTTTAAAGCAGAGTTTGGGGGTGTCTAGAGACATACATGTCTCTTCTCCCTTCGACTTCCTAAAGTGGGTCCCCACAGAGTAGTTTGAAAACCACAATATTAGAAGACAGCTAATGTTCTCTAGCATTTTATAAGGCTGAGACTGTGAAAAAAATCATTTAGGCTAACCATGTACGTATGGAGGACAAAGGTAACTTTTCTTCTATTTAACTTAGAAAAGGACTTGATACAGTAGTTCCTAAAGATGCTCTAAAGGTCTTTCTGAAATGTGCGGAGATGTTTTTGACTATCATAATGACTAGGAAGTATAATGTCATTAGGGTGTAGAGGCCATGGATGTTAAATATTCCACCATACAAATGATACTGCTATCAAATGCAGGCCTATCTGACCCAAAAGGCCAACAGCACTCCTTGAGAAAGACGAGGGTAACAGAAGGGGAAGAGTAGGGAGAGTGGCTATATGGAAAGGAAAATGACAGCAGAGGAAAGGGAGGGAAGCCCTTAATCACCACAGTGGGTCAGTGCTGGGTGCTGGCATCTAGCTCCAATTGGGACGACTGGGATTTCCTGAAAGTGGACTTTTAGGGAGGAAGCTGAGCTCACCTTTGCTGATGGTGGTGATATCCTCACAAGTCAGGGATGACCTTGAGTGGCCTGGTCTGCTTTCAATGACAGAGTGACTAAACTTCCCTTCTGGGAACCCTGGTATAGATTTTGGTCCTATAGCTTTGTCAGTTTCCTCCAAACTAAGGGTGGGATCTGAGGTTGTTTCCTTGTTTATCTTTAATTCCTGGGAATACTTCTCTGATGTGTCCTGCATTGCTTTGGAAAAAACCTGGGGCAAGAGCTAGATTTTGCCCCTTCAACTCTGGACTCCCGGAGAAGAGACAATGTCTCTCCTATTAGAACTGGCAATTTCCTGAAAGCGTAGCCAAGTCTCCTATTTTTTTTTTTTTTCATTCCTTTTGGTCACCAAGAAGAAAAAAAAAAAACATGCCTGCTAATTAATATACCTGAGAGGAAAATGATACCACGTGGCTAATCTTCACAGGAGCCATTGTGGGCCCAGCAGCTGCCCCAAGTCCAAGGCAAGAATGCTTTCTCCTGAGATTTCTTCTGTCAGTACTTTGGCACTGCCTACGTTTTGGTACCGTCAGCTTCCAGAAGAGAAAAAAATCCTATTACTCCTGAAGAAGAGAACAAAAGAAAAACAGACTAGCCATGGCTGTTTCCCTGGTAACAGGAGTTATTTGCAGCAGACTGTTACTGATTATCGCGACGTGCTTGGTGGGGATGGGGGCAGACACCAGATCTACCTACACCAACTGATGAACCAGATCTGAAACAGCTAGAATGCAACCACAGGGCAACAGAACAGCAAAAGCAAAAAGATATGTTGATATGTTAATGTTGGGTTTATATTTAGTGAGGACACGGATTGTGCCTTAAATCATTCATCTTTACATCCTTAGGCTGGCACATAGTAAAGATGCACAACAAATGTTCAAGTAAATATACGATACAAGCCTTTTTTTTCTTCCCATAAAATGAAGCTTCCTAATTTAGCTTTTCATTAAGTCACTCCTCTACTAGAGAGCTTCAATGGCTTGCTGATGTATGCAAACCTCTTGCTACATGGTGGGCACTTAATTCAGCTTGGCCCCTCAAACATGTACAATGTAGATCTCTACATCTCCTGCTTCACCTCCTGTTCCTATAATCAGAGGATGTGCTTTACTTGACTATCAGTGTTTTGTTTATTTAATCTTAAAAGTTCATATGGGTATTTGTACTTTTGTCTTTTGCTAAACATTTTTTAAAAAGATTTTATTTACTTTTAGAGAGGAGAAAGAGTGGGAGGGAAACATCAATGCAAGAAACATTGATTGGTTGCCTCTCACAGGCACCCCAACCAGGGACTGAACCTATAACCCAGGCATGTGTCCTGACCTGGAATCAAATCAGCAACCTTTTGCTTTGTGCTCAACAATTCCTTGGTCGGAGGTGTTTTAAAGTTGTGTGAGTGTATATATGTGGATCTCTCTCCAAATATTTGTATCCTGCCCTTTTTACTCAGGTTTGTTCCCTGGCCCCTTAATATAAGTCCACGACCCCTGATGTACTCTTGGCTATAACGGTCTTCTTCCCTCCTTCCCACCCCAAAATATTTTCTCACTTCCAAAATTTTGCTCATTCCATTGCCTCTGCTTGGAATGTTCTTTCACTTAGCCACTTATCAAATCGAGTGCAACTTGGATGCTAAAATGTCATCTCCACTCTGTTCAACAAGCTCAGGGTGACAGCTCCATCCTCTCAATTCTGTATTACAATTATCTGGGTGTATGTCTTAAAAAAAAAAAAAGACTTTATTATTTTTTTTTTTAGAGAAGGGGAAGGGAGGGAGGAAGATGGAGGGAAATATCAATGTGAGAGAGAACATTATCAGTTGCCACTTGCTCGCCCCCAAGTGGGGACCTGCCCATAACCCAGGTATGTGCCCTGACTGGGAATTGAACCAGTGACCTTTTGGTTCTTAGTCCAACACACAACCCACTGAGCCACATCAGGCAGGGCTGGGTATATGTCTTATGTACCTCAACCAATTGTAAGCTCTTAGAGAACAGGCTTCATGTCTGATTCATTTCTGTATCTTCAGTGTAAGAGGAAGAAACTTACAGTTCCAGATTAGCAAATAGCTGATGACTGAATAAATGACCATAAAAACTGAACTCCAAAGGACCAGCAGTCATCGAGTGCTCAGAGTGGGATGGTAACAGACTCTTAGTGAAAGCCATGTAAAGGTCAAGCATTCCTCAGAGGTCCCATTCAGCACGGTGCCAAGGCTTCAAAAAGAGAAGGCAGGATGAGTTCTGAGTTACCTTTCTAGGCCTTTAGATTAATTAGAGCTGTTTATTCCCACAATAGGAACTCACTGAACATTCAACAATTTTTCCTATTCTCTGCTAGGCATTGGAAATATAGAAATAATTAAGATATGGTATGTTTGGAGATATTTCCAGTACACATTTATGATTTGATGTGAAAACTCCATCATCTCTCATCACCAACATACCTAGCCAGCCTCAAACTACACTCTAGGCTTGGAGACCCTGAAGCTGTCAGTCTTGGGTATTTCATTTAGTTAATATTTGGGGGTTGTTTGGTAGGTACCAGGCCCTGTACCAGGTGCTGGACATAGAGTGATGAATAAGATACATACAGTCTTTTTCATGAAGATCACCATCTTACAAATTGCTCATAGATATCCAAGGATTAAGTACTTTCTGACCTCTCTGCACCAGCATACACTGTTGTTCTTGTTTTTTGGCAATGGTGTGTTTACCCTGTTTGTCTCCCTACTAATTAGTGAGCTCTGTGAAGATATAGATTTTTTGTATGTTGGCTATCCCCCACACCTCAGAGAAGTGCTCAAACACAATAGGCATAAAAAAAATAGCCATCAAAAAGAGTAATTTATTAAGTCAATATAATTTTAATCAGAATTTCAGCAGGAGTTTTTGGCAAACATGATACTCATGAAAAATAAACAGCCACAAGTTGCTAAGATGATTCTAGAAAGACAGATTAAAGAAGTGGCCCTGACTTCTGTTTAAGATGGCAGCATAGGTAAACTCAGCTCACTTCCTTGTACAACCACATCAAAATTACAACTAAAATAAAGGAGAACCATCACTCAGAACCATCAGAAATTGAGTTGAATGGAAGTCAAAAACTACATAATTAAAGAAACCACATCCATCAGACTGGTGTGGGGGTGGAGAAGCAGAGATGCGGAATGGACTGGTTCCATACCCACATGTGGAGGGTGGGATATCTTGGGAGGAATATCTCGGAAGCAAGGAAGGAGGGATATCTCCGGGACAAGGAGTCCCAGCCCCATACCAGGACCCCTAGCCCAGGGTTCCAGTGCCAGACAGAGAAATCCGCATAACTTCTGGCTGCAAAAACCAGAGGGGATTTAGTCAGTGGAAGAAAATTCTGGAGTCCCAAGCAGTTCCTCTTAACGACCATACACATGGACTTACTCAGACTCATTCCCTCTGAGCTCTGGCACCAGGCTAGCAGCTTGGAAGGCACCAGTGTCATATAGGGAGGAACTGAAGTGTCTGGCATCAAGGCAAGAGCTGGGGGATAGCTGATTCCCAGATGAAAAGGAAGGCAGAGACCATTGTCCTTTTTCTGAACCCTCCCCACACAGAGCCACAAAATAGGCATGAAGGTACCATATCTGAGACCCTATGAACCTGGCTAACACTGTTTGCCCCACCTTGGAGATTTCCTGAGACTACATCCCACCCAACTTCCAGGCCTACCCAAGCTGAACAGTAACTTCTCCATATGAATGGTTGGTCTTGGCTCATGCTTCACAACTTCCTAAATCCTCTCAAACAAGCCACAGCTGGCCTCAGTGAACCCTCAAATCCCCTTACCTCTTGCTAAGTAGCCCCAGGACCAGTACTAGCAGCAGCCAGCCTAGATTCACAGCTTGGCTTCCCCTGGGAATCTCCAAGCCCAGCACAAGTAGCAGCCATCTCACATTGCTTTATAGCTCAGGTGGGGGGGGGGGGTGCTGGGGAAAAACACAGGTAGGAGCTGACCTTGGCCTGTACCACCCAGAAAACCCCAGAGCTGGCACACTCAGTGGACAGCTACAAACCATGTTGGAATACCACCACCCTGCCCCTGCACAGGTGATCCTCCACGGAGGGCGGAGGTTGATGGTCACAGCGAGTCCTTGCAGCTGACTGGCCTGGGTAAATCCTGCCCATTGATCTACCAACAGCATGCAGGCTCAATTACAAGAGAAGGGTGTACTCAGCCCACACAGAGGGCACACTATGAGTACCCAGCTTGGGTGATAGGGGAGGCTGTGCCACTGGACCCTATAGGACACCTACTACATTAGGCCATGCTACTAAGACAGGGAGTCATAGCAGCTCTACCTAATACATGGAAACAAACACAAGGAGGCTGTGAAAATGAGGAGACAAAGAAACAAGGCCCAAATGAAAGAAAAGATCAAAACTCCAGAAAAAGAATTAATCAAAATGGTGATAAGCAATTTATCATATGCAGAGTTCAAAACACTGGTTATAAGGATGATCAAGGAACTTAGTGAGGACCTGAACAGCATACAATAGATCCAGTCAGGAATGAAGGATACACTAATTGAAGTAAAGACCAATTTACAGGGAAACAACAGTAGAATGGATGAAGCCAAGAATCAAATCAATGATTTGGAACATAAGGTAGCAAAAAACAACCAATCAGAACAATGAGAAAACCAAACCCCCCAAAACAAGGATAGTATAAGCTGCCTGAGGGACAACTTCAAGAGTTCCAACATTTGCATTATAGGGGTGCCAGAAGAAGAGAAAGAGCAAGAAATTGAAAATCGATTTGAAAAAATGAGAGAAAACTTCCCTAATTTGGTGAAAGAAATAGACATGCAAGCCCAGGAAGCACAGAGTCTCAAATAAGATGGATGCAAAGAAGCCCACTCGAAGACACATCATAATTAAAATGCCAAAGGTTAAATGTAAAGAGAGAGTCTTAAAAGCATCAAGAGAAAAGCAGTTAGACAGCTACAAGGGACCTCCCATAAGACTGTCAGCTGATTTCTCAAAAGAAACTTTACAGGCTAGATGAGATTGGCAAGAAATATTCAAAGTCATGAAAAGTGGGGACCTACTGCCAAGGTTGCTCTACCCAGCAAATCTATCACCTAGAATCGAAGGGCAGATAAAGAGCTTCCCAGACAAGAAAAAACTAAAGGAGTTCATCATTGCCAAACCATTATTGTATGAAATGTTAAAAGGACTCATTTAAGAAAAAGATGATCAAAATTATGAACAATAAAATGGCAATAAATACATGTCTATCAATAACTGAATCTAAAAACAAATTAAGCAAACAAGAACTGAGACAGAATCATGGATACAGAGAGAGTTTTGATGGTTGACAGATGGGAGGGGGGTATAGAGGAATCACTGAAGAGGTGAGGAGATTAAAAAGTACAAACACCTATTACAGAATAGCCATGGGGATGTAAAGTACAGTATAGGAAATGAAGTAGACAAAGAACTTACACACATGACCCATGAACATGAACAAATGTGTGGGGATTGCCTGAGGGAGTTGGGGGTGCCTGCTGAAGGGGACAAAGGGGGGAAAAATTGGGACAATAGCGTAATCAATAAAATACAATTAAAATTTTAAGAAAAGAGAAGTGGCACTGACTGGTGTGTCTCAGTGGGTTGGGCGTTGTCCCACAAGTGGAAAGTATGCTTGTTCAATCCCTGGTTGGGGGGTATGAGAGGCAGTTGATGTGTTCCTCCTTCCTGTCTCCTCCCTTTTACTCTCTCTAAAAATGAATAAATAACATCTTAAAAAAAAGAAGTGGAGTTCAACTCCTTTGAATTGCCAAGTCAGTCATTAAAACGTACTGTCTATAGCAACAAGAATGTAGATACCAGAAATAGATCCATATAAAATGGGAATTTGCAATCTGCTTAGTTGGTTTTAAGAGAATAGAAACATGATTCTGTTAGAAAAAAAGATGAAGTAATAAATGGTATTCAGAAAACTGGCTCACAATGTGAAGAACAACAGAAGTAAACTATACCTCATAACATATTTTTTTCTTTCTTTCCCCTCCCACAAAGTTGTTGCAGAGTGTCTTCCAATCACCAGCTACAGAGCAAGCGGGGAATGGAATGGGTACCTCTGCCAGGCTTGTTTTCCCTCCCTTCTCCGACCTCATAACATATTTTAAAAATTATACTCAAATGGATCAAAAACGGAAACATAAAAAATACTTTAAGTAACACAAACAAGGTTGAAATACAAATAACTGACCAAAAGAAGATATTTGCAACACATATAAACTTAAAAAAATATTTTTTAGACAGAGGGGAAGGGAGCGAGAAAGAGAGAAACAGCAATGGTGGTTGTCTCATGCACGCCCCCTACTGGAGACCTGGCCAGCAACCCAAGCATTAGTCTGTACTCGGAATTGAACCTGTGACCCTTTGGTTCGCAGGCCGGCACTCAATCCACTGAGACACACCACCCAGGGCACATATAAACTTTGAGAGTATTCAAAATTCCTATTTTTAAGTACTACAAATCAATAAAAAAGGGGAAACAGTTCAATAAAATACTGGAGAGAGGATATAAACATATGGTTCACTTAAGATAAAATCTGAATGATCAAAACCCAAATTTAAAAAGTCCTTGGCCTCCCTAGTAATAAAGAAATTGCAAATACCTTGTCTTTTAAGACTGGAAAAAAATTAAAAGTTTATAATATGAAAGACTGGCAATAATATGGGGAAACAGACCTCCTCATAAACACTTCCAGCACATCTTTATTCTGACTAGCTATATTTTCAGTAGTTAGGTTATTCGAACAGTGTAGCTCTAGATAGACTCACATTATGCACAGACACATGCAATGTTTCTAATAGCAAAAACCATAAAATTCTAGTGTCCATTAGTTGAGGAATGGATGAATGCAATGCTGTATTTCATACAATACTATTTAAGTTAAAAGGAATACTTAGATGTGAATATACATAAACATGGACCGACCTCAAAAAATAGCAAAGTGAAAGAATAAGTTATAGATAATACACAGAAAATAGCACTTATTTCATTTACAAAAACAAAATTAATACAATACTTATAGTTTGCATATACGCTTTTTCATGGACTGAGAGAAAACACAGCTAATTATACTAGTTGCTCCTGGAAGGGATGAAAGAGTAATGGATCTGAGAATAGAAGATAGATAAGTTCAATTTTTATCTGTTTTATCTTTTTGAAAAATGAGGAAGCAAATAGATCACGATGTCAATAGTCAATTTAGGGTAATGGGTATACAGTGTTTATAATACTCTGTATTAAGTTTCACATAATAAAAATAATACCCATTTTAAGTAAATGAGACGGCTGTAGATGGTGTAAATATTACCCTGTAACTTCCTGAAGGCCCCCAAATAGTTGTCTGGCATTCTAGACCTGGTAAGCCCACAGGTCATCCCAGCCCTGTTCACCGGAAAGACCCAGCAGGAACGCCCCGGGAGCGTGAGCAGGGGCTTTCGAGGTGTCGGGTCCGGATGCACAAATAACAGGGTGTTAGAAATGAATTACAGTACTAAGCTATAAGTTGGGGTGCAGCACATGAATAAGGTATATAAGAAGGGGGGAAAGATGTGGGGTAGGAAAGAGTACCGAGATGTGTGATCTGGCTCCGGAGACGTGAGAACCGTGGAAACAGTTTGGGTGCCTTGGAGGCCCCGCAAGGCTCTTCAACATCTGGAGCCTAAGCCGCGCGGACACTTCCACAGCTCCTCGGAACCTGCTGTTTTGGCCACCCCTTCTCCCTTTCGGCCAGTACCCTGCCACCAACAACCCCCAACGCCCATCACCGGGGACAATGAACCTCGAAGAGGTACCACGACCTCAGATGGTGGACCACAAACCCATTCTCCCGCCAATTCAACTCACTGAACTCCGCCTTCTGACGCGAGCGCGACTCTTCCGCTTCCCGAAGCCCGGAAATCCGTTCTGGGGCCTCAAGCAGTCTCTGTTCCTAAAAAATGACTCCCACCGAGGCGAAATGACGTATGCTGTGAACAGTAAAACCCAATCAAGAGTTAGAGCTATATTCTCATTCAATACAAATCTCCCCTCGAGAGAGCGGAACTGAAACTTCCGGGTCAGATTTGATGCATTCTGGGAAATGTAGTTCTTGGCCTCCACGCTTCGCTCTTTGATATCTAGAGTGAGGGAGCATCGCGAAAGCTGACGGTTTATGGATCCTTCTCTTTGGTTCTCCAAAGGGGAGAATTGTTGAAATATTTGCCCTTAAAATAATACAAGCCCAATTTCTCATTTTCCAAGAACGTCCCCCGCCGAAGCTTGGAAGTACAGGGGAATTGTCCTCCTTGACCTTTCAATGTGCAGCAGGTAGATGGTCTCTTAGTCCCTGTCAGGTCTCAGCTCGTCTTGATGCCCCGCCCCCTGTGCGGGAGCCTACGCCGTCAATTGGCTAGGAGCCCTTGAGCGGCGGAAGCAGCTGGCTCGCGGGCGCACGGGGGAGGGGGAGAACTAGGAACATGGCGGTAGTGGTGGAGGTGCAGGTTGGAGAAGGTATTCCCGGGAAACGGGAGCTGGATGAGGTAAGAGTTGAGAGTCAAGGAGAGACTCAGCCTGAAACTGCAAGAAGGAGAGGAGAGGCAATTCAATGGGAGTAATTCATTTTATAGGAGAGACGGGGTCCGGAGAGGGAAGGAGCTAACTGGTGGGCAGATGCGCGGAGAGGGAAATCTGAGGTACCCTGAATTCGGGTACTGGAAGGTGGCCTTGTGAGTAGAACACTTGCAATAATCTCAGGGGTGGAGATGGAGAACAGAAGAGAAGCCAGAGGGCTGGTGGTGTAAAATTTGACATTATTGGCCAGGGGCCCTAGGGTAGGACTAAAGGGTTGAGAAGGTAGCTTGAGTTGGAGGGGCGTGGACTTCAGCAAGGGAAGGTTGGGTTTTCACTGTGGGAAAAGACTAATTTGGTTTCTGTTGGGGGTTGGGGATGCGGACCGGGGAAGAGTGCTAATCTACTAGTATTGTAACTTTCGGGTTTTTTTTTTTTAATTAATCAGTTAATAGTTTATTCATGATTGATTCATCATTTACATTTTTATTGTATTTTTTCCATTTGAGTTACTTTTACGTAAGAGCTATTTTAGTTATCCTTACAGTCTAGGAGATTGTACATAATGTATGCTTAGTAAAGTTTGGGTCAACTAGTGAAAGAACGAATGCATGAATGAATAATTGTGTAATCGGATTCTTCCATTCATTCATTTAACAGGCATTAAGTATCACATTTGTGCCTAGTCCTGGGCTAAGTGATAGGGACGCAAGGGGCCTGTCCCATTGAAGAGCCCACAGTCTAGCTGTGGGAGATACACAAGACTAGTCATTGCATCAGAACTATACTGTAATCGTGGCACTGAGAAGAGGGGACAGATTATATTTGGGCTGGGGAAGGTTTCCCAGAGGAGCTGAGTATTAAAGGATAAATGAGCATGCTGGCTCTCTCTCTCTCTCCCTCCCCTACCCAGACCTATGAGTTCTTTGAGGGTGAGTTTCTGGAGGGTATATGTCCCCTCTATCTAATATATACTTAAGGACTGGTGTGTTCAATTACCAGTGGTCTTTCAAGAAATCACGAGGAGGAAGGAGATACTGAGTTTGAAGGGAATGAAAAACTGGAGAAGCAGAGAGAGAAGGTGGAAAAGGCAAGAGAAAAGATCCTGAGCCTAAAGATGCATAGGAGTGCTCGTGGTCTTACACATGGTAGCGTGTGAACAGCACTGAGTAACAGGAGAAAGGAGACTGACGATCAAAAATGGAACCTGTGGAATGTCTGCAGGATCAGAATCTTTTTTTTTTAAAGGTTTATTTATTTATTTTTATTATTTATTTATTTATTTATCTATCTTTAGAGGGGAAGGGAAGGAGAGAGGGAGAGAAACATCAATGTGCGGTTGCCTCTTGTATGTCCCCTGCCGGGAACTGGCCTGGCAACCCAGGCATGTGCCCTGACTGGGAATCGAACCGCGATCCTTTGGTTCGCAGGCCCGCGCTCAATCCACTGAGCTACACCAGCCAGGGCCAGGATCAGAATCTTAGAGGCCCTGGCCTTGTCGTGGGTTGTGGGGTGGGTGGGGAGAATTGAAGATGAGGCCCAGAGAAGAGATTAGAAGTGCACTTAAAAAGCAAAGACTGTTGTTTGGCAGTAGGATGACTTGGAGGATTTGGTTTACTTGATTGTGATCATGAAGGTGGGCAAAGGAGACTGAGAAACTGTTGGGTGGTGAGAGCAGGGGCTGGCTTTTAAAGAAGCTTTTAGTACCATACCTCCCAATCACTAGATAGAGTCTAGAGGTGTTTGAATACCACTTGGTTGGTGAGGTGGTTGTGAAAATGACCTCCAAGGCCCTTAAATTTCTGTGATTAGAGTTGGCTGCAGTTCAGAGATGTATTTGAAAGTGCCTTGAGAAAGGTATATACTGTATTAAAGTTATTGTATATGGTTTGTTAGTCTTGTGATCTCCTTTGAGGGAGCCTGATTTTAGGTACATATATTGGGTTTATGATGAAGACACTTCTGATTTTTCCTCCTAGATTTTCTTCCCTAATTGTTTTTAGAACTTAAGAGTGTCTAGTATTGTCATGCCTAGGGGTCAACTTTACATGTAACCACAGGCATTCATCTCACAAACTTCTGTTACCTGTTACTGAGAAAGAATATAATTTGTTGTTTAGAAATTTTGCATAGACTGGTTCTGTCCTCTGTATTTTTAAGAAATTAACTCTGAGAAGCAGGAAGAGTCAGTCATCCCTTCAAACTCCAAACAAACTCCCCCCCCAAACAAGGGTCCGGTCTGACAGACCATAGTTTGTGAGTGTCTGCTAATGTCTTCCCAGCTGTTTCTTAGCATCCTTAACTCATGAAAGAAGGTGAAACGCATCTTTCAATTTGTAACTATGGGGATCTGTGTGTTATGTACTAGGAAATCAAAGATGAGTAGGACAGGATCTTTACCAACTTACAGAATAGTGAAGGGACATGCAAGTAGCCTTTTGCAATATGAGATAATTTCTATTCATAATGGAAGAGTGTAGCAAATTCAGTGGGGGCACAACAGACAAGCCCTTCCGTTGGCATGGGGAAGTTAGCGAAGTTCATATGATAGAGACAGGTTTATAAAGAAGCAAGGATTTGCATGTGGTATTAGAATAGCCTTCCTGTAGCACTTTCTGCTTGGTAGGGACTGGACTGTGGAGCCCAGATTATAAAAGAGTAATGGATAGTCTAGCAAAAATGCTTTGATATTCATTGTCACTCCTTTGGAAAGATTGCTCATGCTATGGTTTGTCCTTCAGAATGTTGTATCTATGTTTTTCAATATCACATGCCATTAGTGTGATACATAGTCTAGAATGGTGGCGATCAGTTCATCCACTGTACTTTCCTCTTTTGTGTTTTTCTTTTTGTGTTATTACTTCTCTAATAGTTGAGCTAATTTAGGCTTTGCTAACTGATTTTCCTGCTTTAGAGAGGTGGATAGAAAAGAGGGCTTAGGAAAAGAGCTACCAATAAAAAGGGCTATTGTTTATCCTTACCGTAAACCAACCCCTGTTTAAAGCCTTTTCCTTTCGTTATTTCATTTATTACTAACAGTAGCTCTGTCAGTTAGATGATGTAAAACCACATTTTGTAAGTGAGGGGTCTGAGGCTAGAGCGATTAAGTAACTTTCCTAGAATTCCACAGTTTGTGAGTGGGGAAGTGCAGATTCCAAGCCAGGACTGCCAGTGCTGTACTGAACTTAGCCCATGAGGCACTGAGCACCTTGATTCCATTTTTTTTCTCTATTATTGTGCTCTGGAGGTAGGTAATTTAAAACTATGGTTTCAATTTTATGTGAAAATTGATGTAATACATTTGGTAAGTGACTGATTCGAAAGAGCATTTTTAGTCTCTTATTTGTGAAGTAAGTTATTAATTAGTAAGCTCTGTTTATGATCAAGGAAGTTAGATTCAGAGTATTTGAGACATTCCAACAGTCTTGCAACTACTAAGTGGTATCACTAAAATTTAAACCCGTTTTATACATTCCAAAGTGTTTGTTTCCCCTCAGTTTAGAGACCTGAACTGCAGACTCACCTTACTAAAGTAAACTACCCCTTTCTTTATGTACAAAAGTTCCATCTCCAAAACATGAAGCAGCATTTCATTACTCACAGGTTCAAAGTGGAGGCTAACAAAGGAATATTAGTTTTTCTCTACAGATCCTTCAATTTACTGATAATTTGATTTTGTCGAACCCCTGGTCACGAGCGATTAGCCCAGAGGTGGTTAGGAAGGTGAGAGATGGGTCTAGCCAGCTTAGACTGAGTATTAAACAGGCTATGACGACTGGCTAAGCTCAGTTCTTTCTCTCAACTTACCAACCACAGGGTGCTTGAATTATAGCCTGGGTACTGGCTAGGAGGCCCAGAGCAGATTCAGATCTACTCTTGGACACAATGAGTTCCTCCCAGAAGGGGTAGCTGGCCAGCTCCTGAGAGAAATTGGAGGCATCATTTTGGCACAGAGAGAGCTAGCTTGGAACCTAAGGTAGAAACGCACTTAAACATCCAGTTAGCACCAACCTGTCTGCCTAACCAGTACTTGCAAATTCTGAATGTGTCCACTCTCAGTGCTTGTTCATCTGCCAAAAGGATGTGATATCATGCAGATCAGTGAATAGTTTCCAGCTCAAGCTCAAAGCAACTATTGTAGCCTACAACTAACTTGAAGTATTATTGCTTCAAGTGCATAATTTACCTCTCCTGGGCTCTGTTTTATTCTTGCTAAAAGAGGAGGTTGGACCAGATTGGTGGTTTTTAAACCTTTATTTAGTCACGAAACTTTATTCAAATAAAATCTCATTTCGAAACCTACAGTCCTTGAAGGGACTCAGAATGCCTTTCAAGGAGCTGTCTCTTCCTGCCTGCTGATTGGGTGACCCTACTTTATATTCTTTCAGATCCCTTTTACTTCCCCTAGCCCAGCCCTAGCAACCATTATTTTAATTGTCTGTCTCACCCACTAGACTGTTAACTATATAAGAAAGCTGAGTCTAAGTCTATTTTGTTCATTGTTGTAGTCTCTTCACTAAGCATGGTGCCTGATATGCTTGTATACATCTGGCATCTAATAAGTGTTTGATAATTATTATTTTTGACTAGTAGTAATAATAGCTACCATTTAGCAAATGTTTATAGTATACCAGTTCCTCTGCTCAGTAGTCCATACTTTTTTTTTTTAAAGAGAGAATGGGGAAGAGAGGGAAAGAAACATTGGTATGTGAGTGAAACATCAGTCAGTTACCTTTCACATGTGCCCCAACTGGGGACTGAGCCTGCACCCCAGGCATGTACCTTACTGGGAATCAAACCAGTGACCTTTTGCTTTGCTGGATGATGCTCAACCAACTGAGCCACACCGGCCAGGGCAGTACATACTTTTTGATTGAATGTTTATAACATCCCTGTGAGAAATGAACTGTTGGATTAAATAATATCTAAAACTTCTGATTACTCTCAGGTCTTTGTTGGCGCTGTCCTGTCTGCCTACAATACCTTTCCTTTCCCTACAAATTCCACTTGAACTCTAAGGTTGTTCTTGTCCTGGACTCTCTTGGCTTCTGGAACTATTCTGATCTAAACTGCCAATTTCTTTCCAAGCATTTTATAATTTTTCTCTGTGTTCATTTATTGTCAAACTCTTCTGAAGTACCTGCTGAGCGCCAGGCACTGTGCACTATACCTGATAATACCAAGATGGATGAGGAGTTCACAGACGAGCATAGGTAGATAAATAAGTACAAAAATGTGTCACAGGTGCTGTGGTATTGGGTATATCAAGGATAAAATTGCAGTCCATGTCATATCTCCTCTTCCTAGCTAGATTGGTAAATCCCAGAAGGCAGAGTGTGGTAGTTCCCATCCTCGCTTCTTTAAGTAGTAATCGCTGCTTTGTTTTGTGTTTTGTTTTTCCTCTTGTGGGTCTCTCCCTATAGACACTTGGTAAATGTTCCTTGTTTCCAGGGGTTTTCTTCTCTAGGGATTGTCCATGAAAGACAAGGTCTTATTGAGAGTTTGAGTCATGTGTGACTGAATTTAATCTTGGATATCTGACCATATATTTTGGTTTTTTTTTTCTTTTTTCTTCCTTTTTTAGAAAGAGAGGGAAAGAAAGAAACATCAATGTGTGAGCGATACATCGATCAGTTGCCTCTCACATGCCCCTACTTGGGGACAATCCAGGCATGTGCCTTGACTGGGAATTGAACCAGCAACCTCTCAGTTTGCAGGCCAGTGCTCAATCCTCTGAGCCACACCAGCAAGGGCCTATTTTGGGATTTTTTTAAAGGCATGTAAAATGAGTAGTAGCATAGTATACTGGGGAAAAAAAAAAACTAGAGTAGTAAACAATAGACCAAAGTTCTAGACTAGAAGTAGCAGATTTGTTTTATCTTAGAGATAGCCAAATGATAGTAGATGCTTACAAGGCTATGTTGAGAAGGATTCTGAGGCCAGGGCTCAGCAGGAAAGTGCTGAAGGTGAAATAATATGGAACACTTGCTCTGTGCCAGGTCCTTCATAAGTGTATTATACACATTTTAATACCACAGCCTTATAAGATAGGTACTGTTATGATTATCCCCATTCTACAGATGTGGAAACTGAAGAATAGATTATTTAAGTAATTTGCTTAATGTCATACAGCTATGGGATAGCACTGGGGTTCGAATCTAAGACTCTAGTACCTGCGCTCTTAATCACCCTGGGCAATATGAGTACTATATGCTTTCCATACTGTTTTACAACTAGACATTTCTAAATAGGACTTCAGAGGTGATTTGACTGGGGTCATGCTGTCTCTCTCTCCCATAAGACTGGATTCTCCTTGAAAGTCCTATTTATACTTACATTCCTGGTGCCTGGCATAGAGTATGATTCTATAAATGTGTGAAGATACGAACCGATGAAGGATTCTAACCTCTCTGTACCTAGTTTCTTTATCTGTAAAATGATTGGTTTGGAACAGGTGACTTTAGAGGTCTCTAACAGCTTTGAAAGTCCTGAATCCCAGTGTTTGACTATGCCTTATGTTTCCTATAATTCCTCTCAGGTATTCAGTAAACACTAGTGAATGACTGAACAAAGGTATAATTATTGTTAATAACATGTGCTAATAATATTGGATAAGAGAAGAAAAATGGTGATAGGAAAGTTGTAGATAAAAAGGCCAATATATGACCTCGAATTCCATAACCATTAACTTTTCATGTGGAGTCTCACACTCTGGCAGAAACAGGTCTGCAGTCTTCCCTGTTTGGTTTCCCATCACAGCACCTCCCATCCCCCTCTCTCTCTTGCTTTCTAAGTCGCTTTTTGATTAACATTATGAGTTAATAACTTATCTAATTCCAGAAGGAGTTTAGGTGTCATCTGATCAATAAATGGGGATTGGAGAGAGAGGAAGATGAAGAGAAATGTTCTAACTCCTCGAATGAAGGGACTGTCTTTCTCATTTCTGTACATTCCTCAGTGCTTGGCACATAGTAGACACTAATATATTTATTGAATAAATGAGAATGTAGATACAGATTCTGCTCAAGATTAAGGAAGTGTTGACTAAATCAAAGCTTAGCTGACATAAATAGCGCTTGACAAATATTTACTTATGAAGCATTTTCATGTTTTAATTAATGCCACACTGCTTCTTACCAAGGAGTTATGGGCACAGAATCTGAGGCCCTGCTTTCTGCCACCAGAGCTCCCTATACAGGTTTCTGTCAGCGCTTACTGTGTGGCATTGTTTGTCTCCCCCATTAGGCAGTGAAGTCCTTGAGGGGACAAAATGATATCATTCTTCATCTCTGTGTTCCCAGCACCTAATCTCTCGCAGTAGCTAGAACAGGGTAGATATTCAAGTGTTTATTGAAATTGAATCTTAAATCTAGTCCATCCACACATATTGAACATCCCCAGCAAGTGCTCACTCAGTCTGTGTTTAAACCCTACTAATGATAGGGAGCTTATCATTCTACAGTAAGTCTATTCTCTTTTGAATACCTCTGTTGCAAAATTCTTCAAGTCCTCTTGGTACCTTTTCCCAGATCTTGCTTCTTTATATCTTTGACCCTTGGAGAGGTGCAGGTGCTGCCAGAGAATGCCTCTGGAGAGGATAGGCTCAGTCCACCTGGAACTGTTTGGCCTGAAAGCCAACCAAAGAGAATTCATCTGGTGTCATTCCTCATCTCCACTTTATTTCTTTGTGTTTTCCCTTCTTGAAGTCATTTGTTATCTCTTTGCTCCTCAGAGGAAAATCTGTAGGTAAACATAAACTCATTAGCTCCCCCTGAAGTGCAGCATTCCAAGAACATGGCCCGCTGGGTCCTCCAAGCCCTGGAGGGGCTGAAAATGGTGGAAAAGGACCAGGATGGGGGCTGTAAATGGACACCTCAGGGACAGAGAGATCTGGACAGACCTGCTGGACAGGTGGCAGCTGCCAACAAGAAGTATTAGAACAAATGATGCTGGGTTAATAAATTACCTCATTCATTAAAAAAAAAAAAAAAAAAAAACAACAATAAATAAAGTGCAGCTTCCCCTAGGGAATGCAGAGTATAGCCATGGGACTTTTGGCACTGGGCAACTAGAGAGAAACAGTGCAGAAAGGGGAAGCAGAAAGCTGGAGGCAGAGCCAAGATTTGTGTTCCCTCTGTCCTTTCCCCTTCTGGTAGGGTATTCTCAATAACTGAATGCCTCTGTTACTTAAGAGGTCTCCAGTGACATTTTACCCCCCATATTGCCCATAGGATTGAGCCTGACCTCTTCTTGAGTCTGTTATTTAGTGCCTTGCAACAGTCTTTTCTCCTTTTATTCTAATGATGACAATAATAGCTAACTTTTTTAGTGCCTAGTATGTGCCAGGCATTATGCTAAGCATTTTACATGCGTTAGCTCTTTAATTCTGTTGGAATATTATTATTATCTTTATTTTTCAGATGAGGAAAACTGAGGCACAGCTAAGTAATTTATTCAGGTTGCATAGCTTGTAAGTGGACTTAGGATTTAAACCTGGCAATGTGACTTCATAATCTCTATTCTGGTGTATTCTATAATATGGATTCACTATTTTCAAAGTTAACTATATATTTACTAAGCTTTTAATTATGCCAGATATTTTAGTTGGTCTTGGGAATTCATACGTGATTAAAGAGACCTCCTCTGCTCCAGAAGAGTTCTTGTTCTAGTGGGAAGAGGAACCCATCAAGTGCTAAAGGCAATATAGTGTGATGACAATAGGTACCATGGTTACATGGAAGAAAGAGTGCTTAAGTGTATTGGGGAGAGTTGGAGAAGACTTCAGAGAGGTTATGACATTGGGCTGATTCTTAAAGGAGTGGTAAAAGTTTACCATATGGCTAGCAAGCCTGTTTACACCAACGTAAAAGCATATAGGTGAAGGAATGAAAGCATGAAATCTTTAATCCTTAAGCATACTATTCTCCACTAATAAAACATCTATTGGTAACTTGTTGCTATGTGCAAAGCACTCTGTTAGGCACTTGGTATGAGAGAAAAGATACTAATTCATGTTTCTTGCCTTCATGAAGCTTATAGTTCAGTTAGACAAATAGGACATGTAGCCTAGTTGGAAAGGAAGTGGCTATAATTATACAATTAGAAATATAAATACCATATCAGTAGTAAAAACAAGGTGCTATTGGGGAAGTGAATCCCATTTCATTGGTATGGTTAGGAAAGACTTCATGGAGGGGGAGCCATCTAAGCTGGGCCTTAATGGATAATTAAATTTCACTAGAGGGCATATTAGGAATAAAGGCCTCCCAAGTAAATGTGAGAAAGAAGGATATGTTTGGGGATCAACGAGTAGGAGAGGACTAAGTGCTAAATCTAGAAACAGGTTGGGACCAACATGAGTTGACTTTGAATGCCAGCTGGGGATTTAAGATACTGGATTGGCCAAAAAGTTTGTTTAGTTTTTTTTGTACGATAGCTCTAGTAGTGCTTAGTTGTTTTTATTTCATCTGAAACAATTTTGTTAGATTGTATTGTGACAGTTGTCATAACAACGGCATTTAAAAAAATCAAAATTGGTAAGTTTTGTGTAGCCATTTTAATATTGAAGATGGAAGAGGATGCACAACATTTTTGGCATATTAAGCTTTATTATTTCAAGAAAGGTAAAAACACACCTGAAACAAAAAAAGATTTGTGCAGTACATGGAGTAAGTGCTGTGACTGACTGAATGTGTCAAAAGTGGTTTGTGAAGTTTCTTGGTACTACTGACAGTTTGGCCAAATAATTCTTTGCTGTGGGGCTGTCTTATGCATTGGAAGGTGTTTAGCAGCACCCCTTGTCTCTACTCACTAGAAGCCAATAGCAGGAGACAGCCAACATACTCAAAATATCCAAATCAATAAAGTTATTGGTGAAAATGAAAAACATGTCTTTTACAGAAAAAACTAAATGGACTTTTTGTCCCATAGCTCTCCAACCTCAGCGCCATGGACTGATACTGGTCTGGGCCTGCTAGGAACTGGGCCACACAGCAGGAGGTGAGCTTGAATGTAATGCACTTGAGTCATACTGAAAGCTCCTGCTCCACCCTCTGCCCCATCTGTGGAAAAATTGTCTTCATAAAACCGGCCCCTGGTGCCAAAAAGGTTGTGGACTGCTGTTTTGGCCAACCCAGTATGTTTATTTGTTCCTTTAGTAATTCATTATTGAGTGCTTCCATATACCAGGTACTGTGCTGGGGACACAAAAATGAAGACCTAGCTCCTACTTTCAGGGGGCTAACAGTCATATTGAGGAAGACAGACATAGAAACAAATAATTGTAGAATAGTGTAAGTGTGTGTTATGACCACGGTGGCACAAAAGAGGGAATGATTAACCCTGCTTGGAATCATTAAAGAAGATGCATGAGTTAGTTCTTGAGGATATGTTTGAATTCAGTATATAGTCCCTGAGGTAGGGAAGAGTGGTTTAGCAAAATGAGAAGATATGCAAAGTCTTGAAGGCATTAAACAACATGGACTGTTCTGGGAACTATAAAAATTTATGTATAACTGGAGTATAGATTAAACTTAAGGGATGGCAGCAAGTGATAAAATTGAAGATTCTTTTTTATCAACATGCTAAGAAACTTGGGTTTCTACCATGTTCAGATCTATGTTCCAGAATGATCAAAGCTCTGGTAGAAGTATTGAAGTTATTTTTTGAGGGGTAGGGTTGGGGAGAGGAGAAGGAGTACTGCGGTAGTCTAAGATAAATGTGATGAGGAGCTAAACAAGAATAAAGGCAGTAAGTGTGGAGAAAAGTGAGCAGCTATAAAAATATGAAAAAGCAGTGCTTCCACTTACTTTTTTTGACCTTTCCATTCCTCTTCCTAATTCACACATTCATCGAGCATTTATTTATTTATTGTTATGTTTTAATCCTCATCAAAGGATATATTTTTATTGATTTTAGAGAGAGAGAAAGGGGGAGGGAAAGAGAGGGAGAGAGAAACATGGATTAGTTGTCTCCTGTACATGTCATGATGGGAGACGGAACCCGCACCCTAGGTATGTACCCGATTTCCAAATCGAACTCGCAGCCTTATGATGCATGGAACGATGCTCCAGCCAACTGAGCTACCCCACTGGGGCTCATCAAACATTTATTAAGTGTGTAACGTATATTGTTTATTCTTCAAATATTTGTGACTTAGGTATACAGGCATATTTCAAGGTTCCAGTAATTCAGCAACGAACAAAACATCCTAGGTCTTTGCTCTTGTGAAGTTATTTTCTAATGGGTGAATCCAGATAACAAATAAGTAACAAACAAGATAATTCCAAATGGTGATACATGCTTTGAGGAAAGTAGGGTAATGTGGTAGAGAACAAGGTGCTACTTTAAATCGGGTGGTTATGGAAAGCCTCCTAGGAGATGATATTTGAACCAAGACCTGAATAATGAAGACTTAGCAATTTGAAGATTTAGGAGCAGACATGTGTCAGGTAGAGGGAGAAGCAAGTTCAAGTTGGTGCAAATGAGCTAAGCATGTGTTGGGCCCAAAAAGAAAGCCAATGTGACTATTACAGTAGCAAGGGAACAATACTACCATATGAGGTCAGGGAGTTTGGCAGAGTTAGATCTGTAAGGACTTATAGATGCTGCTAAACATACTGAATTTTATTGACAGTCCAGTGAAAAAAATTTGGATGGTTTTAAAAACAAGTTAAGTGAGCCAGTTTACATTTTTAAAAAGATCTTTCTGGCTGCTGTCAGGAGACTGGATTGTGGGGGGTGGTGGCGGTGTTCAAGGAGAGCAATTAGGAGACCCCGTCGTAGTAGTCCAGATGAGAAATAGTGCTGGAGTAAGAGGTGGGTATGGGGGAGGGGTGGCAGAGGAGACCTTGGAGAAAAGTGGATGAATTTAGATTGTTTTAAAGTAGAGCCTACAGGACTTGCTTGCAGAACTGGATTTGGGATGTAAGGGAAAGAAAATAATTGAGCTTGACTTCCGAGGTTTTTTGGGTTTGTTTTGCTCTGACTTGATAATTGGCAACACCATGGTTGATAGTATCTTGTGCTGAAACAGGAATGACCGGGGAAGAAATTTGGAGGGATGAGGGAGGAAATGTGAAACATTCTATTTGGACACATTAAGTGTGAAATGCTGCTATTTAAACATCTTAGTGGTGGCGTTAATTAGATAAGTGGATATACGGACTTAGTTTAGACATTGGTCTGGGACTCTGAAGATCTGGCTTTTTATCCTAGTTCTACCACACAGATGTTACTTGAGGCAAGTCAGTACAGCACTCCGAGTCACCGTGTTATCAGCTTTAATATTAATAAAGTTATTTGTTATGCCAGGCTCATGTATATGGGGGGAGAATTCTGTTCATTCATCTGTCCATTCATCAAACATACTTTGAACAAGGCTTTATTTTAGCTGTGAAGGATAATGAAGACATAGGCTCTGTCCTCAGGCTGCTCATAGTCTAGTGGAAGAGTTAGTCAAATAAACAGATGTAACAACTGCTGTGATAGAGAGAAGCACAGAAACCTCTGGGAGCACAGAAAATGGTGGGCAAGGGATCAGGAAAGGCTCTGCAGAAGTGGTACTTTAGCTGGTGTGAAAGATGACTAGGAAGTAACCAACCAAAGAAGGAAGGGAAGGGTCCTCTAGACAGGAGCAACATGTGGGAGGTGACGGAGAGAATGGCACTGCCAAAGAACTGTGTGCAGTTTAGTGTTACTGGAGCATCAGAGTAGAAGGTGGGAAGTAATCAGAAAGTAGAGACTGGAAAGGGAGACAGGGGCAAGATCATATAAGGCCTTATATGCTGTGCTCAGGAGTCTGGATTTTTATGTGTGTTGGGTGATTAGCTATGGAAGAGCCCTAAGCACTTAGCTGAGTGACATGGATCAGGTTTGCATTTTAGAAAGATCACTCCAGGGACAGAAATGGAGAAGGGATTAAAGAGGCAGGGAAGAGTTGCCTTAATCCAAGTAAGTAGGACTTCCAGATTTATCTAATTCCAAAGTACACGTACTTTCTGGTATATTATACGCAGTACAGAAGAGCATATGTTAAGTGACAGAGGAGTGCGGGGACAGAGGAAAGTAAAACTGGAAAGGCAGTCAGGTCAACCTGTGGCCTGGTGTGGTCACAAGAGCTCACTTTCAATGCTCTTGTGGAGGGCATTTTGTAGCCTGCTGAGGAGTTCTGACTTGCTCTTGGGTGTGAGAGAAACATCAATGGGTTGCCTTTCGCAGGCTCCAATTGGGAACCTGGCCTTCAACCCAGGCATGTGCCCTGACTGGGAACGAACCAGTGACCTTTCAATTTGTGGCCAGCGCTCAATCCACTGAGCCACACCAGCCAGGGCTTGATTTGTATCTTAGAGTGAATAGAACTGAACTAGACTGTGGAGGTGGGGAAAGAATTCTAGAGAGGAGACAGTAGCAGCCTTCAGTAGAAGCATTGAGGGATAAAAAGGAACATGTTAGAATGGTAGGTGGTTCAGTGTGGCTGGAGTATAAGCTATTTTTTGGTGGAGAGCGGTGAGATACTTAGGTAGTTGAACCAGTTTATAAAGTACCTTGTGTGTCATGCAAAGGAGTTTGGACTTTAAGCTGAAGGCAATAGAAAGTTATCAGAATTTGTCACAGTAGCAGTCAGATGTGTGTCTCATAAAGGTCACTGTGGCTGCACTCGTTTATGAATCTGTTCTGGCAAGATCAGAGTCAGAGAGTCATCTCGAAAGTCTCTGAAATGATCTAGGAGAGAGCAAGGATAAAGTCTGTGCTAAGGAGGAGTGGCAATGAAAAACTCAGGGGAGATTTTATAGGTAGGTAGATGTGATTAGCACATGAATAGTCCAAACTGTAAAGGCTTTAGGAGTTCATAGAATGGATAGGTCTGGAAGAGTTTCTGGAGGAGGTGACATCTGGGTTGGGTCTTTAAGGATGAGAAGAAAAATATAGAGTGTATGGGAAGCTGGACTGCATATAGGAAAGAGTGAGAGAGGAGGGCCAGGTGGGAGGGGAAGCCAGTCTGAAGAGTAACAAACTTGGTAGGATAGGAATTGAAGAACCAAAGAAGGAAATGTTAGGTGCCCCCAATTTGATAATTGTTGAATGGGAGAGAGGTCATTAAACTGTTTCTTTACTTTTGTATTTAGTTGAAAAGTTTCATTTAAAAAGCTTTCCATCTCAGCTAGCTTGAAGGATGTGCTTTCTTCTGATGGTAGGAGGGGTGGGTGTGGAGGGCAGACAGTGGCGGCAGCGGCAGTTAATGCAGCCAGCATCTACTTTCACTTCGCTGCCTAGAGTGTGCTGTGTTAGGCCTTACAGTTTGGCTGAGCATGATCCCCAGGTGATTTATGAGGTTTGAAAAGTGAGGTAGTTTCACTTCGATTTATGGTCTTGAATTCTTGGCAAGGTTAAGAAGTTGGAGAAAAATGTGAATGAGAGGAGAATGGGGAGCCACAAATATGGGTAGGCTGTGAACCTTTCAGCTTTACTTCTTAATCTAATCACCTAGCAGACCACAGTATCTGTGTCCACGAGATAGCGGTGACCAATTTGGTGGTTGTGCTGCAGTCATACCAGGTTTAGGAGCTAGGTAATGTCTCCCTTCTCTGCGCTTACACAGCATTTTGTTCATATGTCAGTGGTTATCCTTATCATATTATATTATGTTTAATGATCTGTTCCACCTGCCCGAGCCTATGAATATCTCAAAGGCAAAGGTTGGGCTTAATCATCTTTAATATTTTGTGAAAGAATGAAGTCTCTAGCTGCATAGGTGATCAGTCTTTAAGTTGTAGAGGAATCTGTTTTCTTTATTCTCTTTATTTTTTTAATATATTTTATTGATTATGCTATTACAGTTGTCCCATTTCTCTCCCATCATTCCCCCCACCCTGCACACCCTCTCCCACCCACATTCCCCCCTTTAGTTCATGTCCATGTGTCATAAGTTCTTTAGCTTCTACATTTCCCATACTATTCTTGCCCTCCCCCTGTCTATTTTCTACCCACTATCTATGCTACTCATTCTCTGTACCTTTTCCGCCTCTCTCTTCCTCCCACGCCCCTGTTGCTAACCCTCCATATGATCTCCATTTCTGTGGTTCTGTTCCTGTTCTAGCTGTTTGCTTAGTTTGCTGTTGTTTTAGGTGTGGTTCCTAATAGCTGTGAGTTTGCTGTCTTTTCACTGTCCTATTTTTTATCTTCTTTTTCTTAGATAAGTCCCTTTAACATTTCATATAATAAGGGCTTGGTGATGATGAACTCCTTGAACTTGACCTTATCTGAGAAGCACTTTATCTGTCCTTCCATTCTAAATGACAGCTTTGCTGGATAGAGCAATCTTGGATGTAGGTCCTTGACTTTCATGACTTGGAATACTTCTTTCCAGCCCCTTCTTGCCTGGAAGGTCTCTTTTGAGAAATCAGCTGACAGTCTGATGGGAACTCCTTTGTAGGTGACTGTCCCCTTATCCCTTGCTGCTTCTAGAATTCTCTCCTTCATTTTCATCTTGGCTAATGTAATGATGATGTGCCTTGGTGTGTTCCTCCTTGGGTCCAACTTCTTTGGGACTCTCTGAGCTTCCTGGACGTCCTGGAAGTCTATTTCCTTTGCCAGATTGGGGAAGTTCTCTTTTATTATTTGTTCAAATAAGTTTTCTACTTGTTGCTCTTCTTCTTCCCCTTCTGGTACCCCTATAATTCGGATGTTGGGATGCTTAACGATGTCCCAGAGGTTCCTAAGCCTTTCCTCATTTTTTTGAATTGTTTCTTCCTCATTTTCTGTTTGGTTGTTAGTTTCTTCCTTCCGATCCTCTCCATTGATTTGAGTCCCAGTTTTCCTTCCATCTCTATCGGTTCCCCATGCGTCTTCCTTCATTTCACGTATTGTAACCTGCATTTTTTCATCTAATTTGTGAGCAAAATCAACCAATTCTGTGAGCATTTTAATAACCAGTGCTTTGAACTGTGCATCTGATAGGTTGGCTATCTCTTCATTGCTTAGAGGAATTGACTGGGGTTTTCATTTTTTCTCCGGTTTGAGCCATTTTTGGTGGTTTTTTTTGTTTGTTTGTTTGTTTTGGTTTGGTTTTAGTTTGGTCATGGCTATTACATAGTGAGGAGTGGAGCCTTGGGTGTTCCTCAGGGCGGGGCAGCCCAGTCGCTGGGTTGTGACGCTATAGGTGGGGGCAGGGTCTGAGAGGGAACAATGGCGCCTGCTCCACTCTCTCCTGGATTCAGTCCCTTCCGCCACTTCCCCTCTGCCTGGACAGTCTGCACGAGTGAATGTAGGACCACCTGGTTAGCCAGCCGCCTTGTGTGGCCTCACTGGGTCTGCACAGTTGCCCCCCTGTGCCCGGGGTCCGCCAGCTGCTGCCTGTGGGCCCAGGGACCGCCAATCGCCGCCTGTGCACCTGGGAACTGCTAGCCGCTGCTGCTTGCGTTCCCGGGTCCGCACCTCCACTTTTTCCTGCTGCGACCCCACCCCTCTTACCGGTCTGGATGAATGGTTGTTGGACTTCCGTACAGTTCAATTTTCTATAAGTTCTGGTTGTTTTCTTGTTTCTAAATATTTGTTGTCCTTAATTTTGGTTGTGAGAGGAGGCACAGTGTGTCCGCCTACGCCTCCATCTTGGCCGGAAGTCCGAGGAATCTGCTGAGACCTCTGAAATGCCAGGTTGCCCTGGTAGATGGGGTTCCAGAGTTTAGGTCCCTTTGTAGTTAGCAGGTACTTGGAGCCAGAGCAAGAGGCCATCCCCTGAGTGATGGGTATTCCTGATGCGTGCATGTGGTAGTCACTTGGTACATTTTCATTGATTTAATTTGGTCACATCCTGTTATATCACACCTCATCATACTGAAGGCATTTTACTTTTACTTCTGTGGTAACTAAGGAAACTGTGGGAGTTTGGAAAGCCAAGTGTTATAGCTGACTCAAAAGCTTTGGAGTTAGACAGGTTTGGTGTGAATTACTGTAATATTTTAGCTTTAAGGGACTTTGAAAACCACCTAAGCCAACCTCCCCCATTTTATATGCAGGGAAACAGAGGCATAGAGAGAAGTGCCCTGTTCTTTGAAATAAAGCAAATATCAATAATAGCTATGCCAGATTAAGACTTACAGCTGTTTCTCTTCACTGAGAAAGGTAATTATTGTCCTGAAACCATTTCTTGGGGTGAAAATGGGAATGAGATAAAACCCAAGTAATTAAGACATATCACACATGGGCTAATTTTCACTGTTTATCCTGCCCAGCATATTCTGTTGTTGGAAACCTTTTGGCAAAACCAAGTGTCTACATGTAGCAGCAAAACAGCCGTATAATTTACTTTTTCTTCTCTTCCTCAGCTTTATTTTTCTTTATAATGTTTCTACCGGAAATTATTTAATGTATATAAATATATGCTTATTTACATATTTATCTTTTACATTAGAATGCAAATTTAAATTTTATAAAGAAAGAGACTTTGTTTTATGCCTATGTTGTGATTGAATGAATGAATGAACAAGCATGTATTTATTGGCTACCATCAAGATTCCAGGCACATGCTTCCCATAACTTTGGCATTTGTGGGTCAGTCACATGTCTGTTTCTTTGTTTGGGTTTGATCATTTATGAATGTATCTTCATGAACACAGAATATACATTATTGTCAAATGATTGCCTAATGACTTTATAGTGCTTATATGAGTAGATTGGGGTTACCGTTTTTTTGTGTGTGTGGATTTAGGCAGTATGAGATTTAGTGTGAACTTAAACCACATACTGCTTGATCAGGTAGTCCCAGTAGAGAGGAGAATCTCAGAAGCCACAGAGCAAAGTGACTTGGCAGCTTGGGGAGACAGACCCAGGGCTAACTTACTCGTTAGGTACAGTAGGCACAGTGCCCAGAGATCCACAAAAAATGCCTAATTTCTTTTAATCAGGAAAAATAAGTAGATGTAATGCAGTCTGGTTTGTACATATTGATATATGTATAAAATATATCAATAATCATAAATAGTATTAAATAGTCATAAAATATATTTTAATATATTTTTTCATGGAGGAAGCAGCCCACAAAAGCAAAAATACCTAGGTCTCATGAAAGTCATAATGTGACCT
Source organism: Glossophaga mutica (assembly GCA_039655065.1). NCBI lineage: Eukaryota > Metazoa > Chordata > Mammalia > Chiroptera > Phyllostomidae > Glossophaga > Glossophaga mutica. Next base: position 46,523,034 of record CM077308.1, read on the forward strand.
TAGAAGGACCTTGTGACTAATCATTAGCTTGACCATTTGAGGCCCTGTGTCCTGACTGATTTTTCCCGTAAGGTCTGTGACTCTCTTCCCACCACTTCTGCCTCTGTCCTCAGTAACCATAATCTTCAATGAGTCATTTATTACCTTTATATCTCATTTGTGCTGTCTGTAAAATGGAAATGATTGTGCTCCCTGGGCCGAGTTAAATGCATGCTTTTAAAACAGCCTAATTATTTTATTTTTTTAGAATAGGAATACCTTAAGTCGGAATTGAGTAAATAAATAAATGAACAAACTTTACAAATAGCTTCAGGGGCTTGCCTGCTTTATTGATCGATTGATTGATTCTATTGCATACAGTTCTCCAGCTAATCTTTTATTTTTGTCTTTTTTGAGGGTCTGTCACTAAAATTTATAGAGCTGTGTGGGCATTCAAGAAAATGATGTGGAAAACAAGGGTAATGTACCATCTTAGAGTTGAGAGCCAGTTATGAAAAATCAGGTACGCATGGGTAATGAATAGTCTTTTTAACAAATGATGCTGAGACAAGTAGATAAGCATTTGCAAAACAATGAAGTTGGACCATACCATATACAAAAATTAACTCAAAACGGATCAATAACCTAAATGTAATAACAAAGAGTTTTCTTCTAAGAGTTTTATAAAACTCTTAAACATAGTCATAAATCATGACCAGATTAGGCAGTGGTTTCATAGATATGATACCAGAAGCACAAGCAATAAAAGAAAAAAAAATGTTAGACTTAATCAAAATGAAAAACTTTTGTGTTGTGAAAGATACCATCAAGAAAGTGAAAAGACAACTTACAGAACGGAAGAAAATATTTCCAAGTCATATCAGATAAGGGAATGAAGAACTCTTAAAATTCAACAATAAAAATATAAATAACCCAATAAAAAGGTAGAGGAAGGGTTCTGATATGACATGCAAGAAGCTTGGAGGTCTCCATTTTGTTCTAACAAGTAAAAGGCTGAATAAACTGAAAATCAACAGTTCTTTTTAGATCTGTAAGAAAGGTGAGGTCACAGGACAAACTCTTGCCCTGATAATTGGAGAGACCAACAGGCAAATACAGAGAATCAGAATTTAAAGGAGCAGAAAAGTCTGTGGAAACCAGTGCTGGAGTAGGGAAACCTGGACTGTAATTGACGAATTACTGGAGGCTCAGTGTGGACAATGCTGAGAGCTGAAAACTCGCAGGGGACTCAGTCACTGAGGACCTGTTAACAATTTTGTGGGTTTTACCTCCTGGATATCTATCAAGTTTTTACACTGAGTATTGAGAAAAATCCCCTTGTGTTTCTGATGTGAAGAAAAGGAACCATTTAAAATTACTGCAGGGCATTCTGTTATTCTCAATAAGGTCAGCTATCAGGAGAAACTATTTAACCATAGCCTCACCTGCTGGGGTTTTATCAGATATCAGAGCCTAACTCACCTAGGGGAAGGGAAATACACAGCTTTAGCCAGCTCTAGCCTTTCGTGTGAGAGAAGGGAAATACTGACTCCAGCTCACTCAAGCCATCATGTGTCCTCTAAGGTGGCTGAGGGACTGAGAAGCACTTAATGAAGTCGACACCGACTAACTAAAAGACTGAAACCCAATCATCAGACTGTAGAGTACTTACCCTCCTCCCACAACTTACCATCGCATTACTGAAGACCTGTTTTATAGCAGTTCCTTTTCATGCCCAGCTGTCAGGAGAAATTATAATACCAAAAGCCAATAAACACAGTTTGATGAGACAGACCAAGCATCAGAATTAGACTCATTTTTGTCAGAAAAAAAATAAATTGGATTTCATTAAAATAAAAATCTTTTTTGTATTGCAAAGGCATACCACAAGAAAGTGAAGAGACAGCCCACAGAATGACAGAAAATATTTGCAAGTCATAGATAAGGAAATAAAGAACTTTTATAACTTAACAATAAAAATATAAGTAACCCAATAAAAAAGTGCACAAAGTGTTCTGATATAACATGTAAGAAGCTTGGCAGTCTCCACTTTGGAATTATTGGACTGAGAATTTAAAACAACTATGATTAATATGTTAAGCGTTCTAATGGATAAAGGAGACAGCATGCAAGAACAAATGGGCAATGTAAGCAGAGATGGAAATTCTAAGAAATAACCAGAAAGAGGCACTAGAGATTGAAAACTGTAACAAATAAAGAATGCCCTTCTCAGTAGACTGGACACAGCTGAAGAAAAGAATCTCTGAGTTTGAGGATATCTCAATAGAATCCTATAAAAGTGAAATGTAAAGAGGAAAAGGACTAGGAAAAAAAAAAACAATATCCAAGAACTGTGGGACAACTACAAAATTTGTATGTTTTTTGGGTGTCCCTCAAATTTATATCCTAATCTCCAACGTGATGGTAGTAGGAGGTGGGTGTTAGAACACAGACTCGGAAAGGTCCGTGGACTGAAAATATATCTCTGTTCTGGCCTGGGTCCTGTTCATGGTTCAGACATTGGTCGCACCTTGAAACTCTCTCCTCCATAGTAGGGCCTTCGGGAGGTGATTAGGTTATGAAGGTAGTGCTCTCATAATTGAGATTTGTGCTCTGACTAAGGTGGCTCCACAGAGCTCTCTAGCCCCTTCCCCCATGTGAGGACACACCAAAAGTTGGTGAAACAACTTTTCAAAGCAGTAAACTCTCACTAGATGCAAAATTTGCTGGCACCATGATCCTGGACTTATCATCCTCCAGAAATGTGAGAAATAAATATTTGTTGTTAATAAGTCACATAGTTTATAGTATTTTTGTTATAGTAGCCTGAATAGACTAACACATACACATTATGGGAATACCAGAAGAAAGAAACAGAAGAAATATTAGAAATGACTGAGAATTTCCCCTAGTTATTGTCAAACACCAAACCACAGATCTAGGAAGCTCAGAAAACACCAAGCAGGATAAATGCTAAACAAAACAACAACAAAAACCATAACTATATCTAGGCATAATCATTTTTTAAACTATAGGAAATCAAAGATAAAAAAAATATTGAAAGAAGCCAGAGGAAAAAATAGCTAAGAGGAGCAAAGATAAGAATACATCTAACTTCTCCTCAGAAACTATAAGCAAAGAGTGGAATGTAATGTTTAAAATGTTGAAAGAAAACCCCCACTATCCTAGAAATCTGTACCCTGTGGAATTATCCTTCAAAAGAGATGGAGAAATACAGACAAACAAAAACTGGGGCAATTTGATGCCAGTAGACCTGCCTTGCAAGAAATGTTAAAAGGCATTCTTAAGAAACAAGGAAAGTGATACAGGTAAGAAACTCAGATCTACATAAAGAAAGGAAGAGTATTGGAGAAGAAATAATTGACATACTTTACTTATTCTTTTTTTATGACTGATTGTAAATTTTATTGTATTTCAGATTCCCACATGTTGATTGCTAATATATAGAAGTACAGTTTTTTGTGTGTTTATATTTTATTCCCATACCTTGCTGAACTGTTATTAGTTCTAGGATTTTTTTCTGTATATTCTTTGGGATTTTCTGTGTAGACCATCATGTCATCTACAAATAGGGGCAGTTTTCTTTCTTCCCAATCTGTGTGCCTTTTATCTCCCTTTATTGCGTTACTATGCTGTCTAGAAACTTCAGTATGATGTTTAATAGTAGTTGTGAGAGAGGATAGCCTGGCATTGTTTTTGATCTTAGTGGGAAAACATTCAATCTTTACCATTAAATATAACGTAAGCTATAGAATTTCTGTAGATGCTCTTTTATTTTATTTACTCTTAATTGATCTAATAGATAGCATTTTTTCCCAAAATAATACCAACATTGTATTCAGCTATGTATACTTACATAGTATGTTTGTGTGTGTGTATGTGTATGCATATGAGTAAGTGAAATGAATGACAGTGATGATACAAGGCATGAGAGGGCAGAATCAGGATTACTTTGTTATTATAAGGTACTCACACTGTCTATGAAGTGATGCAGTATTATTTGAAAGTGAACTTGATTAGTTGTAAATGTATATAGCAGACTCTAGGGCAACTACTAAAAGAAGTAGTATAACTACTTCTTTGAAAATTAGCAGTATAACTGATAAACTAAGAAAGGAGAGAAAATATAATCATGTAAGTTTCTCATTTATACCCACAAAAGGCAGAAAAAGATTGGAAGACAAAAATAGGAACAAGAACAAGGGCAACAAATAGAATACAGTAACAAATACAGTAGATATTAATCCAACTGTATCAGTAATCACTTTGAACATCGATAGTCTAAATGCACCAATTAAAAGACAGAGATTGTCAGAGTGGATAAAAAACAAGACCCAACTATGTTGTCTCTAACAAACCCATTTGAAATAAAAGGACACATACAGATTAAAAGTAGATGAATGGAGAAAGGTATGTCATGCTAACATTAATCAAAGAAAGAGCAGGAGTAGCTATATTTATCTCAGACAAAGCAAACTTCAGAGCAAGGAAAGTTATTAGGGCTCAAGAGGGGCATTTTGTAATGATAAAGAAGTCAATTCTCCAAGAAGACATAACAGTCCTTAAATGTGTATAGTGGGTACCTTGGTACTCATTGTTAACTCGTTCTGGACTTTGTGACAGGTATCAAAGCCAACAAATATTGAGCAAGTGATGAGTGATGAAACATTTTCTCTTGCAGGGCAGCATTGTGACCCACACAAGTTCTAGCGAGTGTAACAGGTCCCAGGCAAGTGCCCAGTGCTGAAATATTTTTTCTCGTCCAAATGCAACAAGTACAGGGTTTAAACTAATTACTAAAATTCTGTGGCACATCAAAAATATATTTTTGATAACCTGACAAAAGATAGAAATAAATTCGATTCACTCACACCAGATGGCTGTTGTGTTGGCTATTGTCATTTTTTTAAATATCATAATCTAAGGGAAAAGAGGTCAGTGCCCCTCATTGCATGTTTTAAAAATTCTTGTGGCACACCACTTGAAAATTGCTGTGGTAAAAGATCGTTGTCCAAAATATACAAAGAACTCTTAAAACTTAATAATAAGAAAAGAGCCTAATTAAATAGAGGCTAAAGGTCTTAACATAGGTGACCAAAGAAGATATACAGATGTCAGAAAGTACATGATAAGATGCTCCATATCATAAACAACAATAAGATAACCACCACACATCTATTCAAATGGTCAAAACCCAGAACACTGACAGTACCAAATGCTGGTGAGGATTTGTTGTTCCACTTATTTATGCATTCATTGGTTGATTTTTGTATGTGCCCTGACCGGGGACCAAACCTGCAACCATGGCATATCAAGATGATGCTCTAACTAGCTGAGCTAACCTGGCCAGGGCCTTAAGTGCATATTTTAAGTGAAAGCCAGTGTGAAAAGGCTACATGCTTTTTGAGTTTAACTATTTGACATTCTGGAAAAGGCAAAATTATGGAGACAGTAAAAAGATCAGAGATTAATAGGGGTTAGGAGAGATGGAGGGATAAAATAAGCAGAGCACAGAGAACTTACAGGGCAGTGAAACTGCTCTGCATGATGTTCTCATGGTGGGTATGTGCCATTATACATTTGGCCAAATCCATAGAATGTACAACATCAATAGTGAACTCTAAGGTAAGCTTTGGACTTTGGGTGATAATGATGTAGGTATCCTGTGGCGTCCTGTGACTCAGTCTCCCTGGTCACTTGAGTCCGGTGCTCTGGGGGTGTCCCTTGTGTGGATTGTCTGTACCTTCCTGTTGTTGAATTTTGATTGCTGTTGGCATGTCAGTGGGTAAGATTGACTCTCGGGCTGACTAGCTGAGGAATGGCCATGACTGCTGAGATGAGTTGTTGTGCAGGGGGCTGAATTCATGGAGCTGGATTTGCTTAGTGGAGCTATGGTGTCTGGTGAGTCTACCCTTTGGTTATGTCCTTTGTGGAGTTGATTGGGTTGTGCTCTAGTGTGGGCTGAAGTTAGCTACCAAGTATGTTGGTTCTGGGGCCTTTGGGAGGGACTCTGATATGGGCCAAGGTCAGCTGCTCCCTATGCTGGGCTTGAAGGCACCTGGGAGAGGCTAGGGTGTGAACCAAGGCCAGCCGCTGCTGGTACCAGGTTTGTGACCACTTAACTAGAGGTATGGGACTCTTCGAACCCATCTGTTGTTTTTGTGGGCTTTGTGGACCTTTGAGAGATTTTACGAAAATCTTTAGTGCTAGCTGAGGAAGGCTGCTTGTGTGGACTGGTTGCTGAAAGAGGTTCCGGCCTGGTGAGCGAGTTGGTAGGGCCTGGGATCTCAGGGAGTCACCAGGGTGTGGTAAATGGTATTGGCCAATTTAATAGGGTGTTCCAACTTTGCCTGTGTGCACCTGCTGCCTAGGTAGGGAGAGGGCTCAACAAAGGAACAGTGGTGTTTTCTAGCACTTTCGTCTGGGAAAGACTGCCCTGACTGCTGCCCTTCCAGCCCTTTCCTAGAAGCTAGTCAATTCAGCTTCTCCCCTACGTCCTTGGTACTTTCTGAGCTGCTGCACTAGCCCTGGAGCTCAGAGTGAGTGATTTTGAGTGAATGAGTCTGCGTGGTTCCTTTAAGACCTGGAGCGCCTAGTTTTCTAGCAGTTCCCCTGAACCCCTGACTCCTGTCACCCCTGTCACCTGCCATTTCCACTTGTTTTCTCAGCCAAATATTATGGGCACTTCTTTTCCCAGCAATGGAGTCCTCATCTGGGGAGTCTAGTGTGAGGCTGGGACCCCTCATTCAGGGGGGACCTCGGCAGCCAGAAGATACTCCCATTTCTTAGCTGCCACACCTTGCATGTGGGACCTGTTTGTTGCATGTCTCCACCTTTCCTGCCAGTCTTGACATGACTTCTTCATATTCTAAGTTGTAGGAGTTGTGTTCAGATGGTTTTCAGTGATGTCTGTTCTGTAATTTGGTTGCAATTTTGATGTGGTTGTGGGAGGAGGTGAGCACAGCACTTACTTACTCTGCAATCGTTTTTTTAAAAAAAGATTTTATTTTTAGAGAGAGGGAAAGGGATGAAAAAGGGAGAGAAACATTTATGTGAGAGAGACATAGATTGATTGCCTCTCATACACACCCTGATTGGGACCAAACCTGCAACCCAGGCATGTACCCTGACTGAGAATTGAACTGGTGACCTTTCACTTTGCGAGATGACACCCAACCAACTGAGTCACACCAGTCAGGGCCTACCCTGCCATCTGGACTGGAAGTTCTCCCGCTCTGGATTCTTTTTTTTCAATCCTCACTTGATGATACGTTTTTATTGATTTTTAGAGATGTGAGGTGGGGGAAGAGGTGTACCTCGATGTGAGAGAGCAACATTGATTGGTTGCCTCCCGCATGCACCCCTACCAGGGATCCAACTTGCAACCTAGGTATGTGCCCTGGCTAGGAATTGAACCTGCGATGTTTTTGGTGCATGGGACAATGCTCCAACCAACTGAGCTATCCGGCCAATATCTGCTCCGGATTCTTAATTGCCACACTGTGGGTGTGGAACCTGCTTAGACTGTGTCTGCCCCTTCTACCATTCTGAATGTGTGAGGTAATATGTGAAGTAGGAAAAGGGAGGAGGATGACTGACTTCATTACCCATTGGCTTTGTGAAGTAGTGGGATACTGTTCCTCCCTCCCTCCCTCCCTCCCTTCCTTCCTTCTTGCCTTCCTTCCTTTTTACTTAGCTGGGATATGTAGAAACTAGAAAGCCCTACCTAGTGTTGATCATTTTCACTACACACACACAAATGATGCCTGGTAAACATGTGCTAGTTTGACTAGTTAGTGGAATGGAGTTCTGCCCATTGTACTTCAAACATTCCACTTCAGGTATTTTTCTGAAGTTATAAGAACAGTGGGAGTGGGTCTTGAACATCATAATTACTAAAGGAATGTTTGCTGATTGATTCATTTGATTGATCCTTGTCTGAAGCCTCGTTTCTCTTCTCTCCATCAAGGAACATTTTCAGCTCAGTTCAATATAAGGATGTATTGCATGACTTAATGTACTGAGACTTGGGTATGCTTTTGTATGGCTACAAAATACTTGAGCCCCAAACTCAAAAAGAGTTTAGTATTATTCTAGAGCAGTGGTTTTCAGCTGGGGGCAGTTTTTGTTCCCCAGAGGACATTTGACAATATCTGTAGACATTTTGGTTGTTGCATCTGTTTGGAAGCTACTGGCATCTAATGGGTAAAGGCTAGGGATGCTGCTAAACATCCTCCCTACCCCCCAAACAGAGAATTAACCAGCCCAACATATCAGTAGTGCTAAGGTTGAGAAACTCTGATCTAAAAGGACAAGGCTGACAAATAGAATCAGAACTTTGAGTTTGGAAGGCCATACTGCTAGTTAAAAGCAGAGCTGTTACTAAAGCTTAGTCCACCCTAGTGTAACGTTCCGCCTGCTATCATGGGGCCATTTAGAGTCAAATGGCATTATATGACAGAATATTTTATTTAGCTTCATTCCTATTAATCCGGATTTATACTTTTTGCTATAGCCATACTCAATTGTTTGTATGTTTTGTAATTTCATCTTCATGTTAGTCCCTTTCCTGAAACATATTTCTCTCATTTCCTTATCTGGATAACATTTCACATTTCCTCCAGGAAGTTTTCACTAATCTGTCACATCTCAGGTTGGATTAGAAGCCACCTCTTTATTCTTCCATAGGTAGTTTTCAGCATCCAATAAAAAATTTTTCTGTTTTTATGTCTACTTTTCTCACTAGGCTGTGAGAATTAGGTTCATTCTTGGGAATTAGATTCATTCTTTTCTCTTCATTGCCTAGCATAGACATGCAAAACAGTGTGAGTCATAGACATGAGCCAAAGTAACTGGTTGGTTCTAGAAGGGAGAGATCACTGGGGATTAGAGTACTGGGGAAGGCTTCATAGAGACTGTGACACTTGACGCTTCCTCTAATTCCTTCAAGATATTGATGAATGTGTGAGCACCTTATTTTGGGCAGGGATAGTTCTAAGGCAGTAATGGATTTTTTCTGGTTGTATCTTTCTACAGGTTGATATGTCACACCTCTCCCCAGAGGAGCAATGGAGGTAAGTGTGACAGCGTGGGCCCCCAGGCTGGGAACTGTAGGTTAATCCAACTAATAGAGTTGTTTATCAACCCTTTTTTGCTTCCTTGTCTATGGGAGGCAGTGACTCATGACCAGTAGGATAAGTCTTTTGGGACTTTTTTCCAGTACCTGGGTCACTTCTGGGTAGCTCCCGCAGTCCTGAGAAGTAAATACATAATTGTACCAAACCATCCACCTGGGTTTGAATACTAGTTCTACCATAGCTATGCGTGGGCAAGTTACTTAATTTCTCACTGCCTTAGTTTTTTTCATTTGTAAAATGAGGATCAAAACAGGCCTATACCTAAGAGAGTTGTTGTGAAGATTAATATATGTGAAATTCTTTGAATAGTGCCTGGCATGTAGTAAGCTTCCAGTAAGTGTTACCTGCTTTGATGATGATTATCATTATTTATTTTAATTTTAATTTTAATTGTTGTTCAAGTACAGTTTTCTGTCCTTTACCCTCATCCCAGCCCACCCCCCCAGCCCTCCCCTCCTCCCTCCTGTGTCCACCCCCCCTTGTTATTGTCCATGTGTCCTTTATACTTGTTCCTGCAAACCTTCCTCCCTTCCCCTAAATTCCCTCCCTTCTCCCCTCTGGTCATTGTCAGCCTGTTCTCAATTTCAATGTCTTTGGTTATATTTTGTTTGTTTGTTTTGTTGATTAGATTCCTGTTAAAGGTGAGATCATATGGTATTTGTCTTTCACCCCCCAGCTTATTTCACTTAGCATAATGCTTTCCAGTTCCATCCATGCTGTTGTGAAGGATAGGAGCTCTTTCTTCTCTTTCTGCTGCATAGAATTCCATTGTGTAAATGTACCATAGTTTCTTGATCCATTCATTTACTGATGGGCACCTGGGTTGCTTCCAGCACTGATTATCATTATTAACATCATCATCATTATCCACAAAACAGGGCAGAGGGCTCTGAGAAAATGGGAGATATGCTTCTGATCTCAGTTTGCTAGTAACTCTCTGTGCAACCACAGTGGGTCACCAAATATCTTATTGTCATGATTTCTACTTAGTAAAGGAGTTTCGATGTGCTTGCCCCACAAATTTCACAAGATGGCTGACCATTGAGCTGAAATCAACTAAATAAAATGTAATAATGAGAAAAAAATCCTTCTTTAAGATTAAAACTATTGTAAAAATATAGAATGGCAAAGATATGAACTCATATGACAAACTCAGTGAAATTTTAGATGACTTCAAGGTTAATATGCACCAGTTATATACCTAAGCTACTGAAATAATTCAGATAATTTGGAAGATATTCATAGGTTTCTATTTATTCCATCTGCCTTAAGGGAGGAACAAAGCCATTGGTCTCTACTACACTTAGGCCACACTGGATATTGTAAATGCTACATTATATGAAGATCTTTAGCTAGATGATGTTTAGAAAAAGGCAGCCAGGATTAATGGTCTTCATATTGTGTTATATGAATAGTGTTAAAAAATTCTAGAACTTGTAATAGAACAATAATTAAAAAATAAAAGCTTAGCCCTGACTGGTGTGGCTCAGTGGACTGAGTGCTGGCCTGCGAACCAGAGGGTTTCCAGTCCAATTCCCAGTCAGGGCACATCCCTGGATTATGGGCCAGGTCCCCAGTAGGGAGAATGTGAGAGGCAACCACACATTGATGTTTCTCTCCTTTTTTTTCTTCTTTCCTTCTCCTCTCTCTAAAAATAAACAAATAAAGCTCTAGAACTAAAAGGGCCAGGAGAATGGTATTAGGAACAGTATAATTTTTTATTTTGTTTTTTTAAAATAAGATCATGAGAAATAAATTGTTGGAAGGGGTGGCGTTGAGAAAGTGGAGTGAGTATGTCCTTTATTTAAAGTTCCAGTAATAGGTTTAGGTCAAGGCATTGAAGCTGTAGGAAGATAGATTTTTATCTCATTATTAGAAACTTCTTTAATAGTCATGGTATATTGAGAGGTAGAGTACCTCCTGCCTCTTAAAGCATTGGAGTTTTGTTCCTTCATAAGCACATATGAGTATCTACAATGTGTCAAAGACTGCTGACACACATCTAGATTAGATTGGGTTAAGAGGCATATATTCTCAAGCCAATAGAAGTATGCAAACAAAGGATATCAAAAATAAGTTTTGAATTGAGTGGGAACATGAAATAGATGACTTTTCTGGTCTTTGTTCTAGATCCTTTCATTGTTGTGCACACCCATTCAGTTACATATTGTCTGAGAACAAGAAACTTATTTCTTGTTATCTTTATAACTCCCCACAGTCCTTAGGTTATTTAAGTGTTATCTCTCCTTTAGTTTAGCTCATTCTCACAACACCCCTATGAGGAAGGCAGAAAAGATACGGACTCCTTTTGACAAATGAAGAAGTTGTAATGTAGAGATATTCATTTTCTTGGCCAAGGCCACAGAAGTGTGTCTGAACCTTAAAATTTCTGACTGTAACCCATTATCTTTTTGTCAGATTTTTCCACCCAGGATAGTATTTTATGTAAAATGAACCCTTAGCTGCTGTGGCTGGCTGGCTCACCGACATTGGCTGCAGAAGAAAGAAGTGCACAGTGAACACCCTTAAACTTACCACCAAGATTCTATAATTAACTTTTCGCTCTGTTTGCTTTATTGTTTATCTATAATTCATCCTACTGGGTTCTTCTTGCCTTTGGGAATTCCATGAAGTTACCATTTATGCTGTCCTTTCCTTCCCTCCCTAATACCCCTATGTATGAAAAATTTGTATAAAAGCTCCTAACTACAGGCTACATTAGTATTTAGTTTTGTCTAACTTCTTCATTCTTCTCCCTTAGTTGGTTCTTGACCTAGAGTGGTAGAACTAACTATTCTCTGTTCTTAGAGAAAGCTTTCTGCTTTTATTGGCCAAGGAAATAGCTTGCTGCCAACCCTCAGGACAAGAGAATGCTGGCCCTAGATTAAATAAGAGTTTCTAGTTGTAGTATTCTTGAGTCCTTGAGGAGGCTATTTACCTGTGGATGTTAATGGTGAAGTTACTCCTGAATTACTGTAAAGTCAAAGCAATCCAGATTTTTCAGGCTGTAACAAGTCTTCAGGATCCCTGTCCTGACAGAGAGGGTAAGACAAAAAAAGCAAAACTTTAACCTTAGAATTAGCACATCTTTGCAGTGTTACTCCTTTATTGGTATCATAAATATCATTGACTAAGAGTATAAGAATTAATGGCTATCATCTTCTCTTTGGGTTACTTTTTCCTTCCAGTGACAGGTTGAAGTATGTCTGAAATGGGCAATGGCATAGGCTTCTCCTGGGATCTCTTTCCTGTCATAGGAGAGGTGTCAGCTATATCTGCCATTGGGGGCAGGCAGCAGACCACCTGCATTTAACCCAATAGCTGAGCTTGGTTATTGGGGCCCACAGAACCTCTAGTCTGTGTCAAAATGCCTGTCCTCTAAGGCATGTGTATTTCTAGCCCCTAATTTGCATAGTGCCCTGCAGCTGCGAAGCACAAGGATGGTCTGAACTATGGCCTGGTAGGATATCCCTGGGAACCACTGCCCCTTTACCACCACACCATCCCTGACCTGGCTAACTCCATGTGTTTGGCTTTCAGGGTCGAGCATGCACGCATGCATGCCAAGCACCGTGGTCACGAAGCCATGCATGCTGAAATGATCCTCATCCTCATTGCTACCTTGGTGGTGGCCCAGCTGCTCCTGGTGCAGTGGAAGCAGAGACATCCCCGATCCTACAATGTAAGCCATTTTCACTCTCTCTTCTTTGTCAGCTAGTAAGTAAGAGATCCTTCCTAAGTATTCTAGGATCTTGCCCAAACCAAACCACATATAGGCAGAGAAATGACAATAATGATGAACTTTATGTATGAATGGTGAATAGTGTGTGGTGAATGTGTGTTTAAGGTGCAATTAATTCGGAGGATGAAAACAGGGATAGAACCTGAGACTACTTTTATGGCCAGAAAGGGTAGGCTCTTCCTTTTAAATATTTTGGGACATATTCATGAAGGAAATATTCATTAGGAACTATTGAAATAGAGGGAGAAGTGATCACTTACCTGGGAAGATCAAGCCTCTGATAAATCTTATAGGTAGGATTTACTTAATTTTTTTTTGAAAAGGCAGTAATGAAGGATGTGAGTAACAAAAATATATAAAACATACAGAGAACACACTCCTAAATGGCAGAAGTAAATCCTTCCTTAATCAGCAGTTACTTTAAATGTAAATGATTAAATTCTATTAAAAGGTAGAGATTAACAGATTGGATTAAAAAACCCCAGATCCTCTATATATTGTCTATAAGAGTTTCACTTTAGATACAGACACACAGAGATTGAAAGTAAAAGGATGGAAAAAGATATTCCATGTATGACAACAAATTGGACATCCTAGAAGAAATGGATGTATTCCTAGAAAAATATTACCTTCCAGGTCTGAATCATGATGAAACAGCAAATGTGAATACACTGATTACAAGTAAGGGGATTGAATCAGTAATTAAAAAACTTCCCCAAAACAACAGTCTAGGACCAGATCATTTCCCTGGTGAATTCTATCCAACAGTCAAAGAAAATTTTAATAGCTGTTCTCAAATTCTTCCAAAAAATTGAAGAGGAGGGAATGTTCCCAAACTCATTTTTGAGGCCAGCATTACCCTGATACCAAAACTAGACAAGAACACTGCAAAAACAAAAACAGACAAAAAAACCCAAGAGGCCAACATCGTTGACTAATATAGATGCAGAAATCTTTAGCAAAATATTAGCAAATCTAATTCAATAATACAGTGAAAAGATTATGCATTGCAATCAGATGGGATTTATTCCAGAGAAGCAGGAATGGTCCAGCATCTGCAAATCAATCAATGTGATACACTATATTAACAAAAAGAAAGATAAAAGTTACTATCTCCAACAGAAATGGAGATCATATGGAGGGTTAGTAACAGGGGAGTGGGAGGAGGGGAGAGGGGGAAAAGGTACAGAGAATAAGTAGCATAGCCAGTAGGTAGAAAATAGACAGGGGGAGGGCAAGAATAGTGTGGGAAATGTAGAAGCTAAAGAACTTATGACACATGGACATGAACTAAAGGGGGGGAATGTGGGTGGAAGGGGGTGTGCAGGGTGGAGGAGAATGATGGAGAAATGGAACAACTGTAATAGTATAATCGATAAAATATATTTTAAAAAAAGCTACCATCTCCATAGATGCAGATAAAGCTTCTGACAAAATTCAGTATCTGTTTATGATTTAAACTCACAACAAAGTGGGTATAGAAAGAAAATACCTAGACAAAGTAAAGATCATGTATGACAAACATCATATCAATGGTGAAAAGATGAAAACTTTCTGAATCAGGAACAATGCAAGTATGCCCATTCTCTCCACTTTTATTCAACATAGTATTGGAAGTCTTAGATATAGCAGTTAGGCAAGAAAAAGAAAAGGCATATAAATTGGAAAGGAAGAAGTAATACTGTCATTATTAGCAGATGACATGATACAATATGTAGAAAACCCAAAAGACTATACCAAAGAACTGCTAGAAGTATCAAATGAATTCATTAGAGTTAGCAGGATTCAAAAATCAATATATAGAAATCTGTGGTGTTTCTAGATGTTAAAAACAAACTATCAGAAAGAAATTAACAATCTCATTCATAATTGTGTCAAAGAAGATAAGCTACCTGAGAATAAATGTAACCAAGGCGTTATAAGACCTATACACTGCAAACTATAAGATACTGATGAAATAAATTGGAGAAGACACAAATAACTAGAAAAATACTCTGTGGTCATGGATTGGAAGAATTAGTATTGTTAAAATGTCCATGTTAGGCAAAGCAACCTAACATTGCAATTCAGTGCAACCCCTTACGAAATTCCAATGCCATTTTTTACAGAACTAGAACAAACAATTCTAAAATTTACATGAAATTACAAAAGATCCTGAGTAGCTAAAGCAATCTTGAGAAAGAAGATTATTGAGAAAAGAACAAAACAAAGGAGAACAAATCACACTCATTTATTTTGAATTATACTATAAATTTGTTGTAATCAAAACATTATGGTATTGGCATAAAACAGATCCTCAGATCAATGGGACAGAACTGAGAGCCCAGAATTAAACGCACACATATATGGACAATTAATTTATGACAAAGGAGCCAAGAACATACAATGGAGAAAGGTCACTCACTTCAGTGAATGGTGTTGGGAAAATTAGGTGCCACATGAAAAGAATGAAACTAGACCACTGTTTTATACCATACACAAAAATTAATTTAAAGTGAATTAATATAAAACCTGAAACCATAAAATTCCTAGAAAATATAATAGTCAATGAGCACCTTGATACTGGTCTTAGAAATGTTTTTGTGGATGTGATTTAAAAGGCAAGGGAAGGACTTCCAGCCAAGATGGTGGCGTAGGTGGACACACTGTGCCTCCTCTCATAACCAAACTTAAGGACAACAAAGATTTAGAAACAAGAAAACAATCAGAACCTATAGAAAATTGAACTGTATGGAAGGCCAGCAACTATTCATCCAGACTGGTAAGAGGGGCGGAGTTGCGGCAGACAAAAGTGGAGGTTGACGGACCCGGGTGCACAGGCAGCAGCGGTTGGCAGATCCCAGGCATGCAGGTGGTGGCTAGGAGGCCCCAGGTGTGCAGGCGGTGGCTAGTGGACCCCAGGTGCACAGGTGGTGGCTAGTGGGACCCCAAGCACAGGGTGGCAACTGTGCAGACCTAGTGAGGCCGCGCAAGGCGGCTGGCTGACCAGGTGGTCCCACATTCACGTGCAGATAATCCAGGCGAAGGGGAAGCAGTGGAAGGGACTGGAATCCGAGAGAGAGTGGAGCAAGCGCCATTGTTCCCTCTCAGACCCCACCCCCACATACAGCGTCACTACCCAGGAACTGGGCTACCCCGTCCCGGGGAACACCTACAGCTGCACCCCTCAGTACGTAACAGCTGGGACTAGACCAAAAAGAAAAAAACCCAAAATGGCTCAAATAGTAGAAAAATCAAAGCCCTAGAGCCAATTCACTTAAGTGATGAAGAGATAACCAACCCATCAGATGCACAGTTCAGAGCCCTGGTGATCAGGATGCTCACAGAGTTAGTTGATTTTGCTCACAAATTAGATGAACAAATGAAGGCTACAATAAGTGCAATGAAGGAAAATGCACAGGGAACCAATAGTGATGGGAGGAAAACTGGGACTCAGATCAATGGAGTGGACCAGAAGGAAGAAACAACCAACCAAACAGAAAAGAAGGAAGAAACAAGAATTCAAAAAAAATGAGGAGAGGCTTAGGAACCTCCGGGACATCGTTAAACGTCCCAACATCCGAATTATAGGGGTACCAGAAAGGGAAGAGGAAGAGCAACAAGTGGAAAACTTATTTGAACAAATGATAAAGGAGAACTTCCCCAATCTGGCAAAGGAAATAGACTTCCAGGAAGTCCAGGAAGCTCAGAGAGTCCCAAAGAAGTTGGACCCAAGGAGGAACACACCAAGGCACATCATAATTACATTAGCCAGGATTCAAATGAAGGAGAGAATTCTAGAAGCAGCAAGGGACAAGGGCACAGTCACCTGCAAAGGAGTTCCCATCAGACTGTCAGCTGATTTCTCCAAAGAGACCTTCCAGGCAAGAAGGGGCTGGAAAGAAGTATTTGAAATCTTGAAAGGCAAGGACCTACATCCAAGATTGCTCTATCCAGCAAAGCTGTCATTTAGAATGGAAGGGCAGATAAAGTGCTTCTCAGATAAGGTCAAGTTAAAGCAGTTCATCATCACCAAGCCTTTATTATATGAAATGTTAAAGGGACTTACCTAAGAAAAAGAAGATAAAAAATAGGACAGTCAAAAGACAGCAAACTCACAGATACTAACAACCACACCTAAAACAAAAGCAAACTAAGCAAACAACTAGAACAAGGACAGAAACACAGAAATGGAGATCACATGGAGGGTTAGCAACAGGGGAGTGGGAGGAGGAGAGAGGGAAAAGGTACAGAGAATAAGTAGCATAGACGGTGGGTAGAAAATAGACGGGGAGGGCAAGACTAGTGTGGGAAATGTAGAAGCTGAAGAACTTATGACACATGGACATGAACTAAAGGGGGGAATGTGAGTGGGAGAGGGTGTGCAGGGTGGAGGGGAATGAAGGGGCGAATGGGACAACTGTAATAGCATAATCAATAAAATATATTAAAAAATAAATAAAAAAAGGCAGGGAAGCAAAAACAATAAATAAATGGGATTATTTCAAACTAAAACGTTTCTGCATGGCAAAGGAAATCCTCAACCAAATGTAAAGGCAGCCCAGTAAATGGGAGAAGATACTTGAAAAACTTACATCTGATAAAGGGTTAATATTCAAAATAAGTAAAGAACTCACACAACTTGATAACATGAAAATAAATAGGCAATTAAGAAATGGGCAGAGGATCTGATTAGATATTTTCTAAAGAAGACATACAGATGGCCAACAGGCACATGAAAAGATTCAGTATCACTAATTATTGGACAAATGCAAAGCAAAACCACAATGAGATATCACTTCATACCTGTTACCATAACTGTTATTAAAAAGGCAAGAAATAACAAGTGTTGGAGAGGATATGGAGAAAAGGGAGCCCTACTGCACTGTTAATGGAAATGTAAACTGGATACAGCCTCTCTAGAAACAGTAAGCAGCTTCCTGAAAAAAAGAATAGTTACCCATATGACCCAGCAATTCTACTTCTGGGTATTTATCTGAAGAATACAAAAACACTGATTTGGAGAGATATGTACATTCCTACGTTTATTGCAGCACTATTTACAATAGCCAAGATATGGAAACAATGTAAGTATGCATCTATAGATGAGTGGGTGAAGAAGAGGTAGTGCATATACCCATATACACAATGGAATACTACTTAGTCATAGAAAAGCTGAAATCTTGCCATTTGCAACAACATGGATGGACCTTAAGGGGATTGTGCTTAGTGATATAAGTCAGATGGAGAAAGATAAATGTTATACTATATAATTTCACTCATGTGGAATCTAAAAATAAATGAATAAGCAAAGGACAACAAAAACAAACTCATGCAGAGAACAGATTGGTGGTTACCAAAGAGGAAAGGGTCTGGGGGTGGGTGAAATGGTGAAAGGGTCATTTGCGTGGTGGTGGATAGTAACTAGATTTTTAGCGTGATCACTTTATAGTGTATACAGATACTGAAGCATAATGTACATCTGAAACTTACGTAATGTTATGTACCAATTTTATATCAATAAAAAGAAAAATAATTTCCCTCACCCCAAATAAATGATATTTCATGCAAATGATAACAAAAAGAGAGCAGGGTTGGCTCTTAAATATCAGACAAAATAGACTTTAAATGAAAAAAGTTTACAAGAGACATAGGACATTATTTATTGATAAAAGGTTCAATACCACAAGAAGTTAATAACAATTATAAACATATATGTATCTAACAAAGGAGCCCCAAATATGTGAAGCAAAATTTGACAGAATGTAAGGGAAAAATAGACAGTTCTACAGTAATAACTGGAGACTTCAGTATGCCACTTTGGATAGAGCAACAATATAGGTCAGTAGTAGAGAACTTGAACAGCACTATAAATAAATTAGACTTAATATATATATATATATGTAGAACGCTCTACTCACAAGAGCAGAATGTATACTCTTCTCAAGTGCACATGGAACATTCTCCAGGACGGACTATGTTAGACCACCAAACAAGCCTAAATAAATTTTAAAAGTTTGAAACCATAGATTCAAGTAGTCTGGATTAGGACATGGCAGGTAGTGTATTGGATTCTTTTACAAGTATTATCTTAGAAGCTTCTAACCTTTTCAGATATGACAGCCCTTTTTAATATAAAACTTCACAAACATCCACATGATTATAGTCGTATTTTGAAAGAATACATAAGCACATATAACAGTAACATAACTTTTGATGAATTCTTCCTATACCAGTGTTCTAAACACTTGTAAAGACTCATCTAATCCTCACAATAATCGAATAAGGTAGGTACTGTTTTTTCTAATTACTGATGAGGATCCTGAGACATAGACAGACTAACTTGCTCCAGTGATAAAACTTTTATTTGAACCCAGACAATTTTACTCTAGGGCTTTGAGCCTTAGAAACTAAATAATTTAGTTCCTAAATTATTCTTTTTCTGTAGTGTATGCCTTTTTAGGCCTCTTGTAATATGGCCACAGGTGCCCAGGGGTCTGTAGCTCACAGGGTGGGAACTGATGCACTATCTTATTTAGTTTTCCTAATAGCTCATGAGGTAAGTAGAATGAATAAACTGAGGCCCAGAGGATCGAGGCATGAAGTAGATACTAATATATAGAGTCAGGATTTGAACTCAGGTCATTTGTTTCATGTTTCATAATTTCTACTGTACCATATGTTGCCTCTGGCAAAGGTAACAAAGGGTAATCTGGAACATGGGAGGAAGAGAGGCTAGTCTTTGCCCTTGAGCCAGGACAGGTTTCAAACTTTACTGGCCTGTAGCTAGCTCAAGTGTTGTAGGCATGCACAAGTAGAGATGTCTTTACTTTCACATCACGGTGCATGGAATGACCACATGGCATGAAGGCTTTTGAAAAATTGGCACCATCCCAGCAGGCTAAGCCACCTGGGTTAGGGCTTCATGCCTGGAATCTGCTCATGCTTTACCCTGTCATCTGAGACAAGTCACTTATTTCTCGGTTTGTGGTTATGGTGCCTACTCTGTAAAATGGGGATTACCAAGATGGTTTAATTAAGCTCAGTAAATTAAGAAAACCCAGTGTAGAGTGAGACCCTTGGCATTACTGTGTTTGTACTTAGAAATAATCTTAGTTATATAATGTTGGCTAATGCGCAAAGATTTTTAAAAATCTACTCTGAAGGAAGTGAGGACACACGTGTACTGCAGTGACTTTTAGTGTTTTTTTTTTAAGCTGTGGAATCCTTTTTCCAAACATTATATTAAGGAGACACTCCATGTGGAAAACATAGCCTTAAGAGGCTTCTCTGCTTGACACAGGTTTGGTAACCCTGGCCCCTCTGCTTCCTCCTTAGGAACCTCTGTAAGACATAGAGTGTTAGAAAATCAGTTGTGTCATTCACGAGTTAATCCTTAACAGGAAATATGGCTGTAGCCTAATGAGGCTAGTTGTATAAAGAACATGCACAATCATCTCCTTACTTTACTGCCATGCCCTGTGAACATTGTTCTGAACTTCACTGGTAAGAGGATATGCAAACACGATGGCATACTGAGAAATTTAAACCTGTGTTTAGAAATTTAGCAAAGGAAATCTGTAATTTTTTGCTTTGTGCTGCTGTCAATACTCTATATTAGTTTTGTTAAAATTTTTATTGTGCACAAGAATATTGTTAGTGCTTTAATTAAAATACTAACTTTGGGAAAAGAAAAATTGCCCAAGATGCCTGTACATGATGGCATCTCCTATCTTTTTTCAAACTTAGAAGTTGAAGCAGTTTGCCTTGGAGACAGTCTGATTCAGTGGAGTCAGACCAGTGTGGCTCTAGTGACCAACTCTCCCATTTCCTAGCCATATGTCTTTGAGCCTCAGTGTTTCACCTCTCAGTTGGGTTGTGAAGATTGTATAAGATTGTATGGCAAAATGTTTTGTAAATACTAAAGCTAATGTTGGTGACTATTACTGTCACTCCTAAGAGAAAAAACTGAAGACAAATATCTCCAGGTGCTCTTTTAGGTGGAAAAGGAATATGATTTATTTTTGAGGACAAACTCACATACAATACACTATATTAACCATTTTAAGTGTATAATTCAGTGGCTTTTAGTATATCCATGGTGTTATACAACTATTGCCACTGGTTATAGAACATTTTCATTACCTCAAAGGAAGTGCTGTACCCATTAAGCAATCACTCCTTATTTCCCCCTCTCACCAGACTCTGGCAACCACGAATCTACTTTCTGTGTATTTGCCTCTTCTGGATATTCACATAAATCAAATAATACCATATGTGGCCAACCATTTTTCATATAGTGTAATTTGTGTCTGGCTTCTTTCATATAGCATGTTTTCAAGGTTCATCTATGTCGTAGTATCTATCATTATTTCATTTCTTTTTATGGTTGGACAATGTTCCATCGGATGGATATACCATGTTTTGCTTATGCATTTATCAGTTGATAGACATTTGGGTTGTTTCCATGTTTTTTGGCTATTGTGAATAGGGCTGCTGTGAACATTCATTGTAAGTTTTCATTTGAACATTCCTAAGTATTCTTTTTGATGCTATCGTGAATGGAATTTTTTCCTTAATTTTCTTTTTGGATTGTTTATTGTAAATATATTAGAAATAACAACTGACTTTGTGTGTTGATTCTGTGTCTTGCAACTTTGCTGAATTTTTTTTAACTCTTATTGTTTTTTGTGGATTTTGAGTATTTTCCGTATATAAGATCATGTCCTCTACTTTACTTCTTTTCCAGTTAGATACCTTTTGCTTCCTTTTCTTGCCCAATTGCTCTGGCTAAAACTTCCAGTACAATGTTGAATAGTGTCAAATGAACTCAGTAAGAGTCTGGAAGCTTTGCTAGAAGTGAATGACAAAGGGACTTAGAGTGTGCTGACTACAAACACATCTAGGCAGAATCCCAGAAGTGTTCTGAAGAAAGGAAAGTTGAGAGTTCTTGTAGTAAAAGTCACATCCTTGAGAATAATCAGTCCTGCATTCTAGGCACTAGGATTACGTCTAGGATTGTTATCAGTCAGATGTCAGGCTCTCTGGATGATGGATGCCAGGTGGTCTGCTGGATGGTTGCCAGGAGGTCTGGTCACATCCTGAGACCTTTAGGGCAGTTGTACCCAATCTTTTTGTCACCAAGGATGGGTTTCATGGAAGACAATTTTTCTGTGGAGGGGTACTGGGGGTGGAGACAGGAGGCGCGGAGCTCAGGCAGTATAATGGAGTGAAGCTTCCCTTGCTTACCAACCACTCACCTCCTGCTGTGCGGCCTGGTTCCTAATATGTACAGACCCATATCAGTCTGCGGCCCAAGGTTGGGCACCTCTGCTTTAGGGGGTAGTCAGAGGGTTATCTGCAGGTAAATACATTTTCAGGCATTGACACAGGACTGCAAAGTTCAAAAGTTAAGTTTTCAGGCTAGTTAACACAAGAAATATAATTGTTTCCCCATGTCTCAACCTTCATAATGTTAGTAGTTTAGCAGTTTGATTAAAGTGACTCCATTTTGTGTTTTCCCTCTTCATTCTTTCTTCAACAGTAATGGTGAAACGGGCATCAGTGTCGTTTTCCTGATCTTGAGAAAGCTTTCTGTTTTTAATTTTGTATGTTAGCTGTGGGTATTTCATAAATGCCTTTTATCATGTTCAGGAAGTTCCCTTCTGTTCCTAGTTTGTTAAATGTTTTTATTACAAATGGGTGTTGGATTTCTCAAATGGTTTTTCTACATCGTTGAGATGATCATATGCATTCTTGGAATAATTCCCTCTAGGTCATGGTGTATAATCCTTTTAATATGCTTCTGGATTCAGTTTGTTAGTGTTTTGTTTAAGATTTTTGCCTCTAGGATTCATTAGGGATTTTGGTCTGTAGTTTTCTTGTCATGTGTTTGTCTTGCTTTGTTATCAGGGTAATGCTGACCTCGTAGAATGTATTAGAAAGTGTTACCTTCTGGACTGAAATCCAGCAGAGAGTGGAGCAAGTGCCATTGTTCCCTCTCTGACCGTGCCCCCATGTACAGTGTCACAACCCAGCAACTGGGCTGCCCTGCCCTGGTGAACACCTGAGGCTCTGCCCCTCATACGTAACAGGCACGACCAGACCCCCCCAAAAAAATGGCCCAAAGGGAAGAACAGATCAAAGCCCCAGAGCAAATACATCTAAGTGATGAAGAGATAGCCAACCTGTCAGATGCACAGTTCAAAGCACTGGTGATCAGGATGCTCACAAAACTGGTTGATTTTGGTCGCAAATTAGATGAAAAAATGAAGGCTACAATGTGTGAAATGAAGGAACATTCACAGGGAACCAATAGAGATGGGAAGAAAACTGAGACTCATATCAATGGAGTGGACCAGAAGGAAGAAACAACCAAATAGAAAAGAATGAAGAAACAAGAATTCAAAAAAAATGAGGAGAGGCTTAGGAACCTCCAGGACATCTTTAAATGTTCCAACATCCCAATTATAGGGGTACCAGAAGGGGAAGAGGAAGAGCAACAAGTGGAAAACTTATTTGAACAAATGATAAAGGAGAACTTCCCCAATCTGGCCAAGGAAATAGACTTCCAGGAAGTCCAGGAAGCTCAGAGAGTCCCAAAGAAGTTGGACCCAAGGAGGAACACACCAAGGCACATCATCATTACATTAGCCAAGATTCAAATGAAGGAGAGAATTCTAGAAGCAGCAAGGGACAAGGGCACAGTCACCTGCAAAGGAGTTCCCATCAGACTGTCAGCTGATTTCTCCAAAGAGACCTTCCAGGCAAGAAGGGGCTGGAAAGAAGTATTTGAAATCTTGAAAGGCAAGGACCTACATCCAAGATTGCTCTATCCAGCAAAGCTGTCGTTTAGAATGGAAGGGCAGATAAAGTGCTTCTCAGATAAGGTCAAGTTAAAGCAGTTCATCATCACCAAGCCTTTATTATATGAAATGTTAAAGGGACTTACCTAAGAAAAAGAAGATAAAAAATAGGACAGTCAAAAGACAGCAAACTCACAGATACTAACAACCACACCTAAAACAAAAGCAAACTAAGCAAACAACTAGAACAAGGACAGAAACACAGAAATGGAGATCACATGGAGGGTTAGCAACAAGGACGTGGGAGGAGGAGAGAGGGGGGAAAAGGTACAGAGAATAAGTAGCATAGACGGTGGGTAGAAAATAGACGGGAAGGGCAAGAGTAGTGTGGGAAATGTAGAAGCTAAAGAACTTATGACACATGGACATGAACTAAAAAGTGGGGGAATGGGAGTGGGAGGGGGTGTGCAGGGTGGAGGGGAATGAAGGGAAAATGGGACAACTGTAATATATTTATATATTATATATATAATATATATAAAGAAAGTATTACCTTCTTTTTTATTTTGTGAAGAACAGAATTTTGGTATAGGATAAAAAGCTTTGAAGTGGGAATCAAGTGATCTAAGATCTATTTCTCAAACCTCTGCTAATTAGCGATGGACCTTGGACAAATTACTTCCTTTCTTTCGTCATCCTGATGTTTCATCTTTAAAGTAATAATTTAAGCCCAGTTGATGTATCTCTCACACATGATATTTCTGTCCCTTTCTTCCTCCCTTCCTCTCTCTCTAAAAAAAATAGTCTACAAAAAAAAAAAAAAGTAACAGTTTAAGGCTAGATGATTGCTGAAGTCTCTTTAATCTTTAAAGTATGTTTTCATACTTGTTCTTTGTAACTCCAAAGGTCCAAATTAAAGGTAAGTAATGAGTTTTAAGATTGCAGCCCTGGCTGGTGTGGCTCAGTGTGAATTGAGAGCATTGGCCTCCAAAAAAATGTTCGCTGGTTTGATTCCCAGTCAGGTCACACGCCTGTGTTGTGGACCAGGTCCCCAGTAGGGGGAACATGAAGGGCAACCACACACTGATGTTTCTCTCTTTCTCTTTCTCCCTCCCTTCCCCTCTAATCTAAATAAAATCTTTTTAAAAAATAAAAATAGAAAACTGTACAAGAACAACAATTAAAATAAAGAAAAAATAAAAATAAATAAAAATAAAATGAAAAAGAATGCAGATTTTGGCTAAGTATTATAAAGAAATTTTCACTAGTGAGAGCTGTTCCACAGTGGAATGAACTGTCTTTTTTTTTTTAAGATTTTATTTATTTATTTTTAGAGAGGGGAAGGGAGGGAAAAAGAGAGGGAGAAAAACATCAATATGTGGTTGCCTCTTGAACACCCCCTCCTGGGGACCTGGCCCGCAACCCAGGCATGTGCCTTGACTGGGAGTTGAACCAGTAACCCTTTGGTTTGCAGGCCAGTCCTCAATCTGCTGAGCCATACTAGCCAGGGTGGAACGAACTGTCTTAAAAGGGAATGATCTTCCCATCACAGGCTATTTTTTTTTTTTTTAAGATTTTTATTTATTTATCTTTAGAGGGGAAGGGTAGGAGAGAGGGAGAGGGAGAGAAATATCAATGTACGGTTGCCTCTTGTGTGTCCCATGCTGGGAACTGGCCTGCAACCCAGGCATGTGCCCTGACTGGGAATCGAACCGTGATCCTTTGCTTCGCAGGCCCGTGCTCAATCCACTGAGCTACACCAGCCAGGGCTATTTTTTTTTTTTTTTAATTAGGAACTAGAAAACCCCATCAGTGATATGTGAAGGGGATTTTTGTGATTTGGATTTTTTTTTTTTTTTTAAGTGGCTAGGCTTATTCTCAGCTCTAAAATCTTTATCTAATTGTATACGTAAGAGAGGTGAAGGCCTGTCTTGTTCTTAGAGGACAAAGCTGACCTGTGTAGAGACAAAGGATGAGGTTTTATTGTCTTTATTTTGTTTTTATTCTGATTACGAATATTATACATTCATTTTAAAAATATCAAACAGTATATATGTGACATAGAAATCAAAAGTGCCCAGAGAGAAACACTACTAACAGTTGTTAAACTTACAGATTTTTTCTATAAATATTTATAAATTTTTAGGTGTTTATGACATCCATTAGGTTCTGCTACATTTTCTACCCTAAGACTATACCTTAAAATATTTATTTACCCATATTAGTATGTATGTCATTCTCTTAAACTAGTAATGCATAGTATTCTTTTAAATAGATTTTTTAGAAGTATTAACTTCTGTGTATAGACATGTTAATTAACATTTTATCACTGTTAGAACAATGATTTAGTAAACTTCTTACATATATAATCTGCATAACTTGGTAAGTATTTTCATAAAATAAATTTCTAGAAATGGAATTGCTGGATTAAGAGATTTTAATTTTATTTAATTATTAGTGGATCTTTTTTAATTTCCCTCTAGAAAAATTATCAGAGTTAACAATCCCACCAACAGAGATTAACAGTATTAACCCAGTGTTAGAGAGAGAATAGGGAATTATCAGTATTTTTAGTCTTTGCCAGTCTAATAGGGTGAAAATATCTAATTTATTAAGTAAATTAGTGAGGTTGAACATGTTTTCATACTGATCATTTGGTTTCTTCTGTCAATTGTTCATAATGTTGATTAGTTTATAGACATGATATTTTAATTTTTATCATGCTAATATAATAGTTTTTTTAAAAGTCAAATTGTTCTGCAAGGCTTAAAAGCAAAATACATCAGTATTCTACCTTAAGTGTATCCATCCCTAATTCTTACTTCAGTGGCAACCACTTTTAACCTTTTTGGTTGTTTTCTGGTACTTACCTCTGTGTTTTAAATAACATGACTATATCAAATATAAATGTATACATAATTTTATTATTAAGTATTATGTATAGACTTCTTTGTTACACTTACATCCCTCACATATACTCTGTTCCTCCTACCAATTTTCAGTTGAATAAATATTTCTTTTTTTTTAAATATATTTTATTGATTATGCTATTACAGTTGTCCCATTTCTCCCCCATCATTCCCCTCCACCCTACCCACCCTCTCCCACCCACATTCCCCCCTTTAGTTCATGTCCATGGGTCATAAGTTTTCTAGCTTCTACATTTCCCATACAATTCTTGCCCTCCCCCTGTCTATTTTTTCCCATTACTATGCTACTCATTCTCTGTACCTTTTCCCCCTCTCTCCTCCTCCCATGCCCCCATTGCTAACCCTCCATATGATCTCCATTTCTGTGGTTCTGTTCCTGTTCTAGCTGTTTGCTTAGTTTGCTTTTGTTTTAGGTGTGGTTCTTGATAGCTATGAGTTTGTTGTCTTTTCACTGTCTTAGTTTTATCTTCTTTTTCTTAGATAAGTCCCTTTAACATTTCATATAATAAGGGCTTGGTGATGATGAACTCCTTGAACTTGACCTTATCTGAGAAGTGCTTTATCTGTCCATCCATTCTAAATGACAGCTTTGCTGGATAGAGCAATCTTGGATGTAGGTCCCTGCTTTTCAAGATTTCAAATATTTCTTTCCAGCCCCTTCTTGCCTGTAAGGTCTCTTTTGAGAAATCAGCTGACAGTCTGATGGGAACTCCTTTGTAGGTGACTGTCCCCTTATCCCTTGCTGCTTCTAGAATTCTCTGCTTCATTTGAATCTTGGCTAATGTAATTACAATGTGCCTTGGTGTGTTCCTCCTTGGGTCCAACTTCTTTGGGACTCTCTGAGCTTCCTGGACATCCTGGTAGTCTATTTTCTTTGCCAGATTGGGGAAGTTCTCCTTTATTATTTGTTCAAATAAGTTTTCCACTCGTTGCTGTTCTTCTTCCCCTTCTGGGAGCCCTATAATTCGGATGTTGGGACGTTTAACGATGTCCCGGAGGTTCCTAAGCCTCTCCTCATTTTTTTGAATTCTTGTTTCTTCCTCGTTTTCTGTTTGGTTGTTAGTTTCTTCCTTCTGGTCCACTCCATTGATTTGAGTCCCAGTTTTCCTTCCATCTCTATCAGTTCCCCATGCATCTTCCTTCATTTCACAGCCTGCATTTTTTCATCTAGTTTGTGAGCAAAATCAACCAATTCTGTGAGCATTTTGATCACCAGTGCTTTGAACTGTGCATCTGACAGGTTGGCTATCTCTTCACTGCTTAGAGGAATTGGCTCTGGGGCTTTTATTTGTTTTCCGGTTTGAGCCATTTTTGGTGGTTTTTTTTTGTTGTTGTTGTTTTGG
The DNA here is from genome assembly GCA_039655065.1 of Glossophaga mutica. NCBI lineage: Eukaryota > Metazoa > Chordata > Mammalia > Chiroptera > Phyllostomidae > Glossophaga > Glossophaga mutica. The sequence continues at coordinate 46,550,970 of CM077308.1, forward strand.
TTTTAGTCTGGTCGCGGCTATTACGTAGTGAGGGGGTGGAGCCTTAGGTGTTCCTCAGGGCGGGGCAGCCCAGTCACTGGTTGTGACGCTATAGGTGGGGGCAGGGTCTGAGAAGGAGCAATGGCGCCTGCTCCGCTCTCTCCTGGACTCCGGCCCTTTCCGCTGCTTCCCCTTCACCTGGATTATCTGCGCACGCGCGCGTGCTGTTACGTAGTGAAGAGTGGAGCCTCTGGCGCTCCCCAGTGCGGGGCAGCCTAGTCGCTGGGTTGTGACGCTGTATGTGGGGGTGGGGCCTGAGAGGAAGCAATGGCGCCTGCTCCACTCTCTCCTGGATTCAGTCCCCTCCGCCACGTCCCCTCCGCCACTTCCCCTCCGCCTGGACCGTCTGCGCGCTTGAATGTGAGACCACCTGGTCAGTCAGCCAGCCGCCTTGTGCGGCCTCACTGGGTCTGCACAGTTGCCCTCCTGTGCCCGGGGTCCGCCAGCTGCTGCCTGTAGGCCCGGGGACCGCCAGCCGCCACCTGTGCACCTGGGAACTGCCAGCCGCTGCTGCTTGCGTTCCTGGGGCCGCACCTCCACTTTCTCCTGCCGCGACTCTGCCCCTCTTACCGGTCTGGATGAATGGTTGTTGGACTTCCGTACAGTTCAGTTTTCTATAAATTCTGGTTGTTTTCTTGTTTCTAAATATTTGTTGTCCTTAATTTTGGTTGTGAGAGGAGGCACAGTGTGTCCGCCTACACCTCCATCTTGGCCGGAAGTCCTGAATAAATATTTCTTATTCACATTATTATGACACGTAAATACTATTCACAGCCAAGCCATGTGATATATTTGGTCACATTTCCTTTTCTTGCTTAGGATTCTTTTGGAATGTTTCTTACTGATTTGTAAGAGCTCTTTGTATGTTAGGAATAAGTCTTTTAACATACATGCTACAGGTATCTTTCCCTAGTTTCCTATCTGCTTTTATTTATATAATTGGTATAGACATTTTTTATAGACTAGATTTATGGATCATTCTGTGGACTGAGGATTCTATTATTTGCTGTTATATTTGGATGATCCATCTTATTATTCCTGGTTTGCCATCCTTGTGCATCTGAATTCATTCTCCCTGCCTAGACAGATATTAGATACTTGCTCTAGTCACCAGATTTACAATTCTTGGGGACCCCTCACCTTCAAGTCTGCTCAAGGTTAAAGGTGGGTTCTGAGGAGGCGAAGCTGAGCAGAAACATTTTTGGGACATTGCTGAGGTATGAACTTCACCATTATATAAACATAATTAATAGCACCAGCTCCCATTTATTGAGTGCTTTATAATGAATGTGCCAAGTATTTTGCTGTGAGGTAGGCAATATTATTTTTGCCATTGTATGGATCTAGAAACTGAAGTTTAGCCCTGGCTGAGTGGCTTGGTTGGAGTGTTGTCCCATGCACCAAAAGATTGAGGGTTTGATTCCTGGTCAGGACACAAACCTAGGTTGCAGGTCTATATGGGTAGCAACTGATGTTTCTCTCCCTTTTTCTCTCCCTGTCAAATCAGTAAACATACCCTCAGGTGAGGATTAAAAAGGAGAAAAGAAAAGAAAGAAACAAACTCAGAGAGATTAACTGAACTCCACTCAACCAGTGATTAGCAGAGTCAGGATTACGCCGTCCATCTGACTTCCGTGCTTTCTCCATTCTTCCATGATGTCCATATATTTCTTCAATTAGCAGACATTCTGTTATCCTGTATAGTGCTGTCACATGGTTCATCCTCTTGTCCAGCATATGCTGCCCCGTCATTAATCACTTAGTAGCCATCTTGGTTGTCAGATAGATTAAAGATCTGATTATGAAAGCTAAAATTATAAAGGTAATAAAAATATGTAGGTAAATAAGATAAAGATTTGATAAGTTGGATTATATTAATGTTTTTATTCAATAAAGGATACCATTGACAAAGTTTACTGATAAAAGAATGGGAGATAAGTATGATTAAAATTGATAGTAGGTTAATATGTAGACTGTACAAAGTAACTCCTATAAACACAATACTTAGCACACAATTTAAAATTTATGAATTGTTTATTTCTAGAATTTTTAATGTAGTATTTTTTGACCGAGGTTGACCATGGGTAACAGAAACTGCAGATAAGGGGGAACTTCTGTAGTGAGTGAAAAAGTAATAAAGTGGCAATTAATAAATTAAAAAAATGTACACACAAAAAAATATGTTTATAAGAATATTTGTGGGATGAGGAATGGTAATGAAAATAATCAAAACAGCTCCCCAGGGAATGTTGTATAAAGGAGAGGCAGTAGGATTGTTGAGTAGTAGAAAGCATTCAAGATTAGCTATCAGAGCTTTCCAAAAAAAAAAAAAAAAAAAAAAAAAAGGTTCTTATGACGTGCCAAGAAATGATGGAATTAATCGATAAGGCTCTTTGCACTCAAACTGAATGAAGTTTTCTGTTCTTCACTGGTGCTGGTTGGCAGTGCAGCCTTTCCACCGAATGGAAAAACACTAGCTCCTAGACCAGGTTTCTCAATAGGGAGACTATTAACATTTGGGCCCTGTGATTCTTCATCTCTGTGGGGAGTTATCCTCTTCATTGTGGGATGTTTAGCAGCAACCAAAAGTGACTACCCACTAGATGCCAGGAGCAACCAAAAGTGACTCTAGACATTGCCAAATATCCCCTGGGGAGGAAATTCACCCTTGATGAGAAACACTGTCCTAGACTCAAGGACTAGGTCAGCATAGACGGTGCCAGTCATGAGACTGATTATGAGGAAGTGTGTCGACTTACTGGTTTCACAGTGTTATCAAACTGCTCTCTGTAATTTAAGAGTACTGGTCCAACCTTCACGTTAAAAAAGGAGAAACTTAGTCTAACTGCTTTTGGGAGCAAGAGATCTTACTGTTTCTGTATTTAAATTTCAGTAGTTCTTTTGAATAACAGCAACAATATTAATAATACCTTAAATTGCTTATAATTTCAGTTTGTTGATGTTAAGAAAAAAAAACCAACTTCTCATTCGCTGTCTCATTGGGACCTCACAGCAACTTTATAAGATGGTCCGGATAGGGGGTTATCTCCAGTTTTCAGATTAGTAGGCCAACATGCAGAATCCTGAATCCTGAAGTGATTTGCCAGGAGCACATGACCATTAAATTGGAGAGCTGGACCTAAAACCAAAACCTGATTCTTGGTTAAATGCTCTTTTCATAGAGCTACTCAACCATGTTTTGAGGTTTTTTAAAAGTGTTAGGAAATTATTATCAGTTTCTGTCATGGTCATTTCTGTTTTAATCACCCAGATATTTCCTTTTTTGATGACTTTCGCCCAGGTCCTTCAGGCACTTTTCACTCCTGTCTGCCTTTACATCATCTTGCCTCCTCAGGCTTTTCCGGGTTTCCCACAAACTCAATATGCTAGGGAGGCAGGACTTGGGAGACAGATCTGGATTGGAACCCTAGCCCAGGACACACTTTCTTTTGGGCCCCTCTCTACGTCAGTTTTCATCATCTCTTCAGAGAGTCTAATATTTATTACTCTCTCTATAACTCCCTCAGTGATGTTAGGGGAAAGAAGTAGTTTATACCTAGAAAAGTATAATCTATTCTATTTTTGAAGATCTCCAAGGAGAAACTTTCATTATCCCTGTCCGTTACCAAATATAGCATCTTTTCAAACTCCTCTCTGCTGATCTGCTGTTTGCTCCTGGAATGGATGAGTGGCAAAATCTCCTACCTGGAAATCTTTAAAGTACTGAAGATTTTTCTCAGTCCAAGACCTTAAGAGGCTAGAGGATGCTGATTCTGATGGTAAAAGATTGTAATCTAACTTCTATGAGAAATAAAAAATTTTCTCCTTACCATATAGTTAAAACTTCTGTGATGCAAACATCAGCCTCCTCCTCCAAAGAGCCTTGCCTACCTCTATAGGTTCATTTCTCATACCTCCCTCAAATACTAATTTTTCTCAAGCATACCCTGTTCCCTCATCCTGAAACACTGATCATGATGCCTCTCTTCACCTGCACCTAACGAGGTCATCAGGACAGAGATCAAAGGTTGCTTTCTTCAGGAAGCCTTCCTTGGTTCTCCTATGTTGAATCAAGTGCTTCTCTACTTTCTTGGCCACCAGGGCCTACTCTATTATAGCACTTACACTGAGTAGTTCTTTGTTTCTCCTCAGAAGACCTGAGTTCTTCAGGAGGTTTTGTTTTTTATCTCTGAATCCCACAGTCCTTAGCATGGTATGCAGTAAGTGCTCAGTGTTTTTTAAATAACTGCTTGACTCACCCTTCTGCCTGGAGAGTAGAAGACTTGGATGGGAAATAGTAATTTTAAGTATTGTGAAGTAGTCCAAAGAAACGGAGTAAATTTACTCTGTGCGTCTCTGAAGGACAAGAGTTTCAGACCCAGTGGCGGACGGGACACAAAAGCAGGTTTTTCGGAGGCAGTAACTATCTAGCACATTTATTAGCAATGGAAGGACCTGCCTCATTCATGCAGTAAGGTTGATCATTTACCAAGGGTGTGGTAGGAGGGAATTGTCAACCAAGTTTTTACCCTCTAGGGTATTTCAGCATGTGTGGGGTCTTACGAGACCACAACACCTACATGGAATATATCTGCTTACTGGGCCTCGGGATCATGGTCAGCAGCCATGCCATCCCGTAGTTTTCTCCAGGCCTAATATCCTGGTGCCTTCAGCTGTTCATTACATGATTTGGTTTCCAGAGCCTTGTAATTCTGGCTGCTCCCTGATCATGCTTATTTGTCGGTGTTTTTTGTACTGTGTGGTCCAAAGACCTGATCCCATGACCCCAGGGATGCTTTGACAGAGCAGAGAATAGTAGAGCTGCTGTCTCCTCCATTCTGAGTCTGTTCCTAGTTAAGCAGCGTGAGGTTGCCTTGACTGTTTTGGCAGTGGCCCTGCTGGCATGTACTAAGGGAAACCCCTCAAAATGGAATTTATTTATTAAAAATTGTGTATTTTTTCATACATGTTTAAACTTCAGTCAACTTCAAAGTACTCTCCATTTGATGCAATACACCTGTCAAGATGTTTTTTCCCACTGCTCAAAACAGTGTTTGAACTTGTTGATATTGATGTCTTTTAGTGCTTCTGCAGTTTTTTGTTTCACCTCATCCACATCAGCAAAACATTTCCTTTCGAGGTGTTTCTCCATCCTGGGAAACAAAAAAGTCAGTTGGGGCGAGATTGGGTGAATAGGGAGGATGAGGCATGGGTGGGGGGCCATGTTGGTTTTGGTCAAAAAGCACTGAACACTCAGCATGGTGTAGGCAGGTGCACTCCTAAATCACCCATCGTGAAATGGGCAACAGCATTGAGTCTTCAGCAAAATTCACTGAAGCCAGGCACAGTCTCACAACAATGCCAGATGGTATACCGATATAGATGGGTTCCTAGAACACTCACCTACCAAGGGAAGCCTGTACAGGGGTCTCACCCTCCAGGAGGTAATTCTGGTTTTTTCGTGTCCCCCACCCCTCGTATTTCTTGGCAATTTGTGCTCATCTGAAATCCTAGATCTGTTTCATATGAGCTATTAAATCATTCCTTCCCTATCCTATATTTGCAGTTGATTAGTTTTCGGTTCTTCATTTCAGCTTACTAGTTCATAGAATATCAGAGAAGAATTCTGGAATAGCAATTTTCAATCCTTTTCGTCTCATGGCACACATAAACTAATTATTAAAATTCTGCGGCACACCGAAAAACATTGTTTTTTGCCATTCCGACCAAAAAAATAGTTATAATTTTGATTCATTCACACCTGACAACCTGACAGCTATTGAGTTGGTTGTTGTCAGTTTTGTTTTGTTTTTTTTTGTGTGTGGGTTTTTTTCTTTAAGGAAAAAGAGGTCTGTGCTTCTGACTAGTCAGGTATTGCATATTTTAAAAATTCTTGTGGTTGAAAATCGCTGCTCTAGAAAGAAGCTTTATTCATTTTGGATCTTGCTGCTTCTGTTTTTCATGTTCACTGCCTTGGGTCTTTCTCACCTCCCAAGCTTTGTGCTGTTCACAGTTTGATAAGCAGATCCGTTGTATTTGCATCCAAATCATGAAGATACTGACCAGAACTATGGCGCAGATCCCTGACACCTTCCTCCAGTTGACCTCTGTTTCTTTATCAGCATTTTTTCCAAGCCAATTTGTCCTGTTAGCTGGGAGTCTTACTTTGTTCTATTACCTGGACATGTGGTTTTATTTCATCCTTAATATTCCTTTTCAGACAGACATGGTGGGTGATCCCTGTCCCCCAAACATACAAAGATGTAGAAATGGCAAGAATTCTGCAGGGCCATGCATCAGCAGACTGGCAAGGCAGCTGGTGCTAGGAAAGGAAGTCATTTGGGAGCTCTTTCTGACTTTTCATGAATTATAGTTTCTGAGATGAAAAATCTAAAATAAAGACAGTCCATTTAAACATGCACTACCTCCTGTTGGTAGCTTCTGACTTTGTAGCATTGCAGAGATAAGTGGGAGATTGCTTTTCTTACCTTCCACATTGGAAAGCTGGAACCGTCCCTCAGTAAATGTTTGCTGAATCAATCAGTGAGTTGGTTTCAGGATAGTCTTCACATCAACTTTGTCTTTCCAGATTCAGGGAAAGAACGATAAATGGCTTTTGCTTTTCCCATTCACTTGGCCACATACAGACTAGCCAGATCTGTGCCTCTTCCAGGCAGTCTTCCCTGACAGCTCCTGATCATACTGCTGCATCTCTCCTCTGAACTCTCATGTCAGTACTTGGTTTGCATGACTGCCCAATTGATGTGTTTAGGTATCATCTCCCCATATCCTGCAAAATAAGTTATGGCCCAATGTTCCCATTGTTTTGTGCATTCCACAGTATCAGGCAGTACTTAAGCAAATTATCGAACCAAATGTGTCTGCGTGAATTGTTGCCACCAGATGGCACCAGAGTCATTGCCATTGTTTTGAGAATCTTGGCCTAACTTTCAGCCATTTATTGTCAAGCTAGCAGTTAAAAATGCCTTTCTTAGTGAAGAAGTGTTAAGTTATTTGTTACATAAAATGCCAATAAATGCTACAGTAGAAACAAAGAAATTAACCAGACAAAGTTGTAACATAACATTTCACATGGTAGACTATTGTGTTCATTCAGACCTTTTGCCCTGCCTCTTGTCAGGCACTGGACTTTCACCCCAGCAGTTGCTTTCTAGACCCTGACCAAACAGAGTCTAGCTTTCAAGGCTTCCTAATGGAGAATGCCTTAATACTGTAAAGTGGCCTCAAGTCCTTGGTTTATGTTTTTGGGTCATTTATTATTTTTTTTCCTGTAAAGGACAAATTAAACATTATAATAAGGTACTGTAATGCCCCCCCTTTTAATATGTTGATTATTTTGATTGCCTCATTGCAGTCTTTGCTCCCTTATATATGTGACTTTATGCAGTTTTGATCATGCGAAGCCATAATAAGAGCTCTCATTTACTGAACTTTTACTACAAATTATGTACTGTTCTTGTTTTATATACATTACTTTTATTTAAATGTCAGAGCTGATATATTGAATACCTACATTATATTTATTACATTACTTATATTGAATGCTTACCTTGTTAGGAACTGTTCAAAGAGCTTTTCATGCATTAACTTACTTTAACCCATATAACCTTGTGAGAATAGATATGTTAAATCCATTTTACAGTTCAGAAAACTGAGGCTTATCAGGTTTGAGTGACTTACCTAAGATAACAATAAATAACTATATTGGGATTCATATCTAGATCTTAATTCTAAAATCTCTGGTGATTTCACTGTAATGTATCATTTGGCTTCAGTGATTTCTGTTTGGACTTATTCTAGAAAGGGTCTAAAGATTAATAGAATCATTAAAATGGGGTTTGATTTATATTTTTCTCCTGCTGCTAGACTGTTAGATCCTTGAGGACAGGGACTAGAGGTCATGTTTATTTCTTCATTTCTCTTCCCATTAAATGCAGAGTAAGTACTTGATGGATGAATGAATGAAGCATTTTTAATACAGAGCAGAAAAAGTTTGTGCACAGGTGCTAGCAGAGCTAAACATCGAGAACTGCAGTGGAGAAATACTTGATATTTTCTTATGCATGGCACCACTCAGGAAAACGGGAGGCCAATACTCAAAAGCCTGAACTCCTCAATGGCATGTAGGTTATAGATCATATGGGACAAAATCACCAGACACCGGGGTTAGGGGTTTGCAGTTGGGCGGAGAGCTGATTGGTTGAAGGTGAGGCAAGGGTAATAAATCATTTCTTCAGATCTTGAGGACAGTTCTGAAGTCTTTTCCTGCTTCCCTTTGTTTGGTCTCATGGGAAAGTAGCCAGGGGTCATTCCACCTTATGGCTCAGGAACTGAAACATACATTAAGTCAGGATGTTATCTTGAGATCCATGGTGTGACCATTAGTCAGGTTCTGGCTACTGTCTTCTGATGCCTCGGGGGTTGCTGCTTTTCAAGGAGGAGGCTAGGTCTCTGAGGGGTATGCATAGAGAGGGATATGGTTCCTAGAACTAGGACTTAAAACTAAATTTAATCAAAATCATAAGCACACTTGGGTTCACTCTCCCAGGAAGTCTAAGATACAGGCTGCTTAATAGAACTGTAGCATGTTAGAATTTGAAGTGATTTGAAAAATCAAATCACACTCTTCCTTTAAGGAAGAAGGACCTCCTTGGGGTGACCCAATGAGTTGGAGGCAGAACACAACTTAGAATCTAAGTCTACCGGGCCATCTGGTTTCCAAGAGCCTAATCCTGTCCCTAAATTAATCAATCCTTTACCCCCCCTCTCCCTTCCCCATCCCCCCTCCCTCCCTTCCCGTCCTGTGAAATAACACCAAGAAAACTAAGGCTTTTTCTCACCACATAGCAGTCTGTAAGAGAACAGTAGCTACAGACCTAAGCGTGAAAAGGTGCTCTAAGCTGCACTTTCTAGTACAGTAGCCGCCAGACCCATGTGGGTGTTGAGCACTTGAAATGTGACTAGTGTCTGCGATAAATATGAAATACACATTAGATTTCAGAGCCTTAGTACAAAATAAGTAAAATATTGCATAAATAATTTGAGTACATGTTGAAATGGTAATATTTTGGATGTATTTGGTAAAATATATTATTAATATTGTCTGTTTCCTTTTACTTTATAAAATGCAGCTACTAGAAATCTTAAAATTAAACATGTGCCTTACATTACATTTTGATTGTGCAGCACTGGTCTAGAAATCCCCAAGAATAAATACTTTCTCAAAAGTTTACTTCACTAAGTGCTAATTATCCTTTTTTTTTCTTTTACACCTGCTACTCCTCTGAGACGAGTGAAATCTAGTGAAAGGTGAAAGTTGGGTAGTTGGAGAGGGAGTTAAAAGATATTGGGGAGCAGAAGAATGGTGATTAGTCCAAACTTCTGACTTAGAATTGTTTTATATATTTGGAACTCTTCAGCTCACAAGTCTGAGGTAAAGACCTGAAGGAGGGAAAAGTGAAATAGATTCTTTGAAACAGAAATATGCCTCCCTCTTTGGGTTCTAGTCTTGCTTTCCACTTATTTATCAACATTTATTGATGCTTGGGTGTCCAACTCTTTGGCATCTCCGAGCCACACTGGAAGAAGAGTTGTCTTGGTCCACACATTACATACGTTGCGACACATAATCACAAAAAAATCTCATAATGTTTTAAGTAAATTTACGATTTTGTGTTGGGCCACATTCACAGCCATCCTGGGCTGCGTAGAGCCCATGGACTGCAGGTTGGACACCCCTGCATCATGTGCCAGTTTTCTAGCACAAGACACAGATGAATATGGCCTAGTGACGGCTCTCAAGGAGCTTGTGTTCCAGGTAGAGAATTAATTTGAACCCAGTCTCATACTCTAGATAAGCACTGTAAGAGGGTAGAAAAGAAAATGCTGTTGGAGCGCTGTGAAGTCAAGCTCATTCTGCCTGGAAAGGAGACTAAAGGCTTCATTGTCTCGGAGGTGATGTTATCTGGCAGAAAGGCAGGTGGGAAAGATGTCTTAGCCTGAGAGGGAAAGCCTGACTAAAAAGCATGGGGAATTGTAGAAGATGACCCTTGGAATAGTAGTTTGGACCGTATTTGGGGGGATTTGACTTCCTGTCTGAGGAGTTGGATCTTACTCTATATGCGGGGACCAGTAGAGGGTTTTAAGCAGAGGAATGACATGTTCGAGACTGTGTGTTAGAGATGCCACTCCAGTGCTCCTGGAAAGGTAGATTGGAGGGGGAGACACTGAATGCAGGGAAGCTCAATAAGGAAGTCATTGCATTTAGCCAGGCAAGGGACAGCATGGAATCAAATGGAAAACGGAGAGAATGTGTACAATAAAGAGTTGGGGGAGGGTTGAAAGGGAAGTGTCAAGCATGGTCCCAGGTTCCTAACTTAGATTCCTAGGGGGTGTCTTTGTCCACAGCTGGAAATGTAGAAGGGGATCAGGCTGAAATGGAGCACAGAAGTACTCTAGACTTACGGTAGAGCTGCAGAGGGAGCTGGCTAGAGCTGCAGTGCTTGTGTTTGTGTTTCAGATGGTGACCCTGTTTCAGATGTGGATTGTTCCCCTCTATTTCACATTGAAGCTGCACTGGTGGAGGTTCCTAGTGATCTGGATCTTCTTCTCTGCTGTCACAGCTTTTGTCACCTTCCGGGCCACCCGAAAACCACTGATACAGACAACCCCAAGGTGAGAATTTAGGTATTGGGAAAGGCTAGGTTTCCTGAAGCAAACAGGTTGGGATGCATGGGAGGGGGGTGGGTTTACACTGAAAACATTGTGGTTTTTATCTGCCATGTTTACTTGGCACTGGGTCCCACCAAAACAAGCTGATTGGGAGACCTACACCCCACTGACAGATTAAAACAACCCAAAATATTTCCCTATAGCTTATCTTATAGTTTATTTCAAGCTTTGTTTACATTAAAAGCAAATAGTCCTAGCTGGTGTGGTTCAGCTTGTTGGAGAGTCATCTCATATACCAAAAGGTTGGGGGGTTTGAATCCTGGTCAGGGTACATACCTAGGTTGCAAGTTCAATCCCTGGGAGGCAACCAGTCGATGTTTCTCTCTTCCCCTTCCTCTGTCACTAAAATCAATAAACATATTTTTTTAAAAAGCAAACAATAGAGTAAGCAAATCCTGGTGATCATTGTATCATTTAAAATGTTATTTTCTTCTGTGAACCCTTCTCTGATAGCTAAGTTAGACTTCCTGTTATATTTTTTTCAGAGCTTATTATAATTTATAACTAAATATTATTTTGAGGGTCTATCCACTGAACTGTAACTATGAGATTAGCAACCACATCCATTTTGTCCATCACTGCACACCCAGGCCCTTCCACAGGGCGTGGCATGTAGTAGCCTACTCTATGAATTTTTGTTGAGTGAGTAAACCTCAGCAAATTGGCAATTTTTCTTTTTTTTTCTTTTTTTTTTTAATATATTTTATTGATTATGCTATTACAGTTGTCCCATTTCTCCCCCATCATTCCCCTCCACCCTACACACCCTCTCCCACCCACATTCCCCCCTTTAGTTCATGTCCATGTGTCATAAGTTCTTTAGCTTCTACATTTCCTATACTATTCTTGCCCTCCCTCCCCGTGTCTATTTTCTACCCAGTATCTATGCTACTCATTCTCTGTACCTTTCCCCCACTCTCCTCCTCCCACGCCCCTGTTGCTAACCCTCCATATGATCTCCATTTCTGTGGTTCTGTTCCTGTTCTAGCTGTTTGCTTAGTTTGCTTTTGTTTTAGGTGTGGTTGTTAATAGCTGTGAGTTTGCTGTCTTTTCACTGTCATATTTTTATCTTCTTTTTCTTAGATAAGTCCCTTTAACATTTCATATAATAAAAGCTGGGTGATGATGAACTCCTTGAACTTGACCTTATCTGAGAAGTGCTTTATCTGTCCATCCATTCTAAATGACAGCTTTGCTGGATAGAGCAATTTTGGATGTAGGTCCCTGCTTTTCAAGATTTCAAATATTTCTTTCCAGCCCCTTCTTGCCTGTAAGGTCTCTTTGGAGAAATCAGCTGACAGTCTGATGGGAACTCCTTTGTAGGTGACTGTCCCCTTATTCCTTGCTGCTTCTAGAATTTTCTCCTTCATTTTAATCTTGGGTAATGTAATTACGATGTGCCTTGGTGTGTTCCTCCTTGGGCCCAACTTCTTTGGGACTCTCTGAGTTTCCTGGACGTCCTGGTAGTCTATTTCTTTTGCCAGATTGGGGAAGTTCTCCTTTATTATTTGTTCAAATAAGTTTTCCACTTGTTGCTCCTCTTCTTCCTCTTCTGGTACCCCTATAATTCGGATGTTGGGACGTTTAACGATGTCCCGGAGGTTCCTAAGCTTCTCCTCATTTTTTGGAATTCTTGTTTCTTCCTCGTCTTCTGTTTGGTTGTTAGTTTCTTCTTTCTGGTCCACTCCATTGATTTGAGTCCCAGTTTTCCTTCCATCTCTATCAGTGCCCCATGCATCTTCCTTCATTTCACGTATTGTAGCCTGCATTTTTTCATCTAGTTTGTGAGCAAAATCAACCAATTCTGTGAGCATTTTGATGACCAGTGCTTTGAACTGTGCATCTGATAGGTTAGCTATCTCTTCACTGCTTAGAGGAATTGGCTCTGGGGCTTTTATTTGTTTTCTGGTTTGAGCCATTTTTGGTGGGTTTTTTTTTTGTTGTTGTTGTTTTGGTTTTAGTCTGGTCGCAGCTATTACGTATGAGGGGTGGAGCCTTAGGTGTTCCTCAGGGCGGGGCAGCCCAGTCGCTGGGTTTGTGACGCTATACGTGGGGGCGGGGTCTGAGAGGGAACAATGGCGCCTGTTCCGCTCTCTCCTGGACTCCAGCCCTTTCCGCTGCTTCCCCTTCACCTGGATTATCTGCGCACGCGCTCGTGCTGTTACGTAGTGAAGAGTGGAGCCTCTGACGCTCCCCAGTGCGGGGCAGCCCAGTCGCTGGGTTGTGACGCTGTATGTGGGGGTGGGGCCTGAGAGGGAGCAATGGCGCCTGCTCCGCTCTCTCCTGGATTCAGTCCCCTCCGCCACTTCCCCTCCGCCTGGACCGTCTCCGTGCGCGAACGTGGGACCACCTGGTCAGATAGCCAGCTGCCTTGTGCGGCCTCACTGGGTCTGCACAGTTGCCCCCCTGTGCCCAGGATCCGCCAGCTGCTGCCTGTGGGCCCGAGGACCGCCAGCCGCCGCCTGTGCACCTGGGAACTGCCTGCAGATGCTGCTTGTGTTCCCGGGTCCGCACCTCCACTTTCTCCTGCTGCGACTCCGCCCCTCTTACCGGTCTGGATGAATGGTTGTTGGACTTCCGTACAGTTCAATTTTCTATAAGTTCTGGTTGTTTTCTTGTTTCTAAATATTTGTTGTCCTTAATTTTGGTTGTTAGAGGAGGCACAGCGTGTCCGCCTACGCCTCCATCTTGGCCGGAAGTCGCAATTTTTCAACAAATAGTTCTTCCTTTTGGGGCACAAAGCACCTCCAGCCTGTATAATTCTTTGCATTTTATCTAAATGCATTTCTTATTTGATCCTCCCAACCACCTTGTGAGGTCATTTAATATCTGTACCTAAAAGGAAAAAAAAAAGATTTTCTCATTCATTCATTCATTTATTCATTCATTCATTCAACAAGCACCTACTATGTGTCAGGCCCTGTGTTGAATGCTGGGGATACAGAGCTGGATAAGACATGGTCCCTGCCCTCAAGGAGTGCTTGGTTTAATTGAGGAGATGGACAAGAAAGCAGCTGTTTCAATGCAGTTGGTAGTATAGGTCCGGGAGAGCCTAGCAGAGGAAGTGGCCAGCCTCCAAGTTATAACTACTTGATCCAACGTCTTCCATGTTGCAAGTTGCTCTTTTTCCTGTGCCTCGGATGTTTCACTGTACTGCAACCCTTTGGCCATCTGAGTTTCATTGTATGTAGTAAAATTTATCTTCAAGGTAAGTTGGTGATCCAGAAGCCCCTCTCTGGGTGTGGTAGTTTACTTTATGTTAAGGGCCATTATATTGAAGATACAGGCTCTGTAGCCAAATGGATGTGGATTGGAAAGCCCAGCCCCACCATATAATTGTTAATTATATGACCTGTGCAACTTCACCTTTCTGAGCATTGAATTCTTAATCCCTAAAAGTGTGGTAATAATTACTACTTCATATAGGGTAATATAAAGAAAAAATGTAATAAAGCATATTAAGAGTCACCAAGTCACAAACAGTATCAACTTCTAGCTAAAATGACTAAAAATAGTCCATTACTTGGAAGGTTTTTAATAACATTTGATAGTGCTTTACTATTTCAGAGCACTTTCATAAACATCCACATATATTCACACAGCATTTATTGAGCCATGTGTTATATACACCAGGAAATGGGCTCTGTATAAACCAGTGAGAAAGATAGCACAATTTCCCTGTTTTACAGATAAGTGAATTGTCTCAGAGGTGATTTGACTTACCTCAGGTTACCCAGCGAATAAAGCTCATATAGTCCAGATTCCACCTAAAATGCCACATCCTTTCCATTGTGTCTCACTCCCATCTGCTCAGCACAAACCCTGGGTAATAGAACTGTGTGTGGTCTTTGAGGGCAGGCACCATAAGATGTTTAGGGCCTTTCCTTTGCCCAAGAATTTATCACCCTTGTTTAGCTAAAGCAGAGAGTTACAGGCAGGGACCTTGAGCTTTCTCCCTGGGGCCTGGCATTGTTGGCATAACCTAGTTGGCTCAGGAGCTAGATGGGCTTGTGCTGGTTATTTGAGCAGATTACTAAATTGCTCATTTGCTCTCATCGCAGGTCGAATAGTGGCTCCTGCTATTGGAGACCTGTCTCTATAGCATTTAAAAAGCTAGCCCTGGCTGGTGTAGCTCAGTGGATTGAGCGCGGGCCTGCGAACCGAAGGATCGCGGTTCGATTCCCAGTCAGGGCACATGCCTGGGTTGCCAGGCCAGTTCCCGGCAGGGGACATACAAGAGGCAACCGCACATTGATGTTTCTCTCCCTCTCTCCTTCCCTTCCCCTCTAAAGATAAATAAATAAAATCTTAAAAAAAAAAAAAAAAAGGAAAAAAGCTACCATCTTTTCTCTCTGAAACTAGCTGGAGTGAACCAGCCAGATTCCACGCTGCTTTTCATTGGCTCCTCGGGAGAACTCCTCCTTCAGGAGCATTGCACAACCCCCACTCCATCCCAGCACCACCATCACGCACACATTACATCCAGTTCAGAGGTGTTCTTTGAGTGCCTCCCTCTTTGTCCCTGTTACTCTGGAAAAACATTTTTTTCAGAAATAAGTCATTAACTTCCGGCCAAGATGGAGGCGTAGGCGGACACACTGTGCCTCCTCTCACAACCAAAATTAAGGACAACAAATATTTAGAAACAAGAAAACAACCAGAACTTATAGAAAACTGAACTGTACGGAAGTCAGCAACCATTCATCCAGACCGGTAAGAGGGGCAGAGTCGCGGCGGGAGAAAGTGGAGGTGCGGACCCAGGAACGCAAGCAGCAGCGGCTGGCAGTTCCCAGGTGCACGGGCGGCGGCTGGCGGTCCCCGGGCCCACAGGCAGCAGCTGGCGGACCCTGGGCACAGGGGGGCAACTGTGCAGACCCAGTGAGGCCGCACAAGGCGGCTGGCTGACTGACCAGGTGGTCTCACATTCGAGCGCGCAGACGGTCCAGGCGGAGGGGAAGTGGCGGAGGGGACTGAATCCAGGAGAGAGCGGAGCAGGTGCCATTGTTCCCTCTCAGACCCCACCCCCACATACAGCGTCACAACCCAGCGACTGGGCTGCCCCGCACTGGGGAGCGCCTGAGGCTCCACCCCTTCACTACGTAACAGCACGCGCACGTGCGCAGATAATCCAGGTGAAGGGGAAGCGGCGGAAAGGGCCGGAGTCCGGGAGAGAGCGGAGCAGGCGCCATTGCTGCTTCTCAGACCCGGCCCCCACCTAAAGCGTCACAACCCAGCGACTGGGCTGCCCCGCCCTGAGGAACACTTAAGGCTCCACCCCCTCACTACGTAATAGCCGCGACCAGACTAAAACCAAAACAACAACAACAAAAAAAAACCCACCAAAAATGGCTCAAACCAGAAAACAAATAAAAGCCCCAGAGCCAATTCCTCTAAGCAGTGAAGAGATAGCCAACCTGTCAGATGCACAGTTCAAAGCACTGGTGATCAAAATGCTCACAGAATTGGTTGATTTTGCTCACAAACTAGATGAAAAAATGCAGGCTACAATACGTGAAATGAAGGAAGACGCATGGGGAACTGATAGAGATGGAAGGAAAACTGGGACTCAAATCAATGGAGTGGACCAGAAGGAAGAAACTAACAACCAAACAGAAGACGAGGAAGAAACAAGAATTCAAAAAAATGAGGAGAGGCTTAGGAACCTCCGGGACATCGTTAAACGTCCCAACATCCGAATTATAGGGGTCCCAGAAGGGGAAGAAGAACAGCAACGAGTGGAAAACTTATTTGAACAAATAATAAAGGAGAACTTCCCCAATCTGGCAAAGGAAATAGACTACCAGGACGTCCAGGAAGCTCAGAGAGTCCCAAAGAAGTTGGACCCAAGGAGGAACACACCAAGGCACATTGTAATTACATTAGCCAAGATTCAAATGAAGCAGAGAATTCTAGAAGCAGCAAGGGATAAGGGGACAGTCACCTACAAGGGAGTTCCCATCAGACTGTCAGCTGATTTCTCAAAAGAGACCTTACAGGCAAGAAGGAGCTGGAAAGAAATATTTGAAATCTTGAAAAGCAGGTACCTACATCCAAAATTGCTCTATCCAGCAAAGCTGTCATTTAGAATGGAAGGGAAGATAAAGTGCTTCTCAGATAAGGTCAAGTTCAAGGAGTTCATCATCACCAAGCCCTTATTATATGAAATGTTAAAGGGACTTATCTAAGAAAAAGAAGATAAAACTATGACAGTGAAAAGACAACAAACTCATAGCTATCAAGAACCACACCTAAAACAAAAGCAAACTAAGCAAACAGCTAGAACAGGAACAGAACCACAGAAATGGAGATCATATGGAGGGTTAGCAACAGGGGCGTGGGAGGAGGAGAGAGGGGGAAAGGTACAGAGAATGAGTAGCATAGATAATGGGAAAAAAATAGACAGGGGGAGGGCAAGAATAGTATGGGAAATATAGAAGCTAGAAAACTTATGACCCATGGACATGAACTAAAGGGGGGAATGTGGGTGGGAGAGGGTGGGTAGGGTGGAGGGGAATGATGGGGGAGAAATGGGACAACTGTAATAGCATAATCAATAAAATATATTTAAAAAAAAAGAAATAAGTCATTAAAAATCATTCGTTTCATTATTGGCCTATGGATAGGAGCAAAGCAGTATTCAGATTAACCACACCCAGGTATGAAATTCCGTATCTAATTCTAGCTCTCTTTTAACTTCCCTCGAATTCTGTTTCTTGACAAGAATTACTAGCCTTCTCTCTGTTTCCTTCTAAGCATAGCTGTAGTTACTAGTTTTCACTACCTATTCCAGCTAACCTGAACTCGAGATGTCTGAGGTCCACCGTGCTCTTCATTTGAGGCTGAAACCATTTAAGGCTCTCTTCATTCCCTTGGTCTGAGACCAGGAAGATACAAAATAGGCTCCCCAGTATATGGCTCCCCAGTATATGGAGGTGTTACTGCAATTAAAGGAGGGAGTGACCAGCTTTGCCTAATAACTAAAGTTTCTCAGTAAGCCTAAGCAAAGGGCCCGGCATTCCCATTGATGTGATAATAAGAGATTCTGGTTGTCCAGGGGTCTCCAGGCTAGAGTTTGTGTCTACTATTAATTTTCTCTCCTTTTTCCAGGTTGGTTTATAAGTGGTTCCTGCTGATCTATAAAATCAGTTACGCCACTGGCATCGCTGGCTACATGGCTGTCATGTTTACCCTTTTTGGGCTTAACTTAATATTCAAGTGAGTACCCTTTTCTTTTTGTTTTTGCTGGTATTAGGGGAGGAGAGGCTGGTTGGGTACCTTTCTTCCTGGAATAAGTCCTGTTATTTTTTATATTCCCCCTGTTTTATAATTCTCCCCATTTTATAATTCCCCCTGTTTTATAATTCCCCCCATTTAACCGGGAGAATATGGTCCCCAGGATAGGAAACTTCAGCCATGGGGAATGCGAGGGTGGGCCCTCCACAATTGTGCTGGCAAAGAGAAAGGCATGTCTGGATAATACAAAGTCAGAATTTCAAATCATTGGTTATATTTTCCAATAATTTATATTTTAGTGGTCAAGTCTAAGAATAATAATGATTATAGCCAGGCACCTGTGACTCCATCATCCTCATAGAACAATTTTCCTTGTCCATTTCTTTATTCCAACATCTACTCTGTCTGAGGGGTCTTATATTCAAGGAGACTAGGAGTTGGCAAACTATGTTCTATGGGCCAAAGTGGCCTACCTCTTGTTGTTATAAAAGAAAAAAATATTTTACTGGCACACAGTCACACCCATTTGTTTATATGTTGTCTATAGCTGATTTTGCAGTGAAACAGCAGAATTTAATAACTCTGGCAGAGACTATATGGTTCACAAAATCTAAAATATTTACAGTCTGGTCCTTCACAGAAAAAGTTTGCCGACTCTGGACTAGACATTCGAACTCATGGGATACAGTTGGCCACACCTGGCAACAGATCCACCTAGAAGGATACAAGACAGGAAACAGCAGTTCTCATAGTAGTCCCAGGGCTGAGATGCAAGGGAATGAGACCACACAGATGGATTTGGGAGCCACCTGGCCCAGAAGTGCTCCTCGCCCAAGGAGACATCCGGTCCAGGTGCAGTGTGCTAATCACAGGTCCTGTTCAACATATAAGCATTGTTGCTTTGTAACAAAGCTGACTTTCCACCTGTATCAGATTTCTAAGGAAACAGTTCTAGAAAGTTAACCTGTGGACATTTAAGTCCTGCTCCCTTGTTGGGCACTTAGGTTGTGTTTCTGTGTAGCGTTATTACAGATAACATTGCTTTGTTGCTTCCTAATGTTACATTATTAGTAGTAGGAGTCTGGCTATTACTTTATATTGTCATAAGCTTTCCAAAAGATGTGTATCAGTGTGCAGGTTCCCCCCACCTCCAACTGAGGCAGACGCCAAGAAATTCTGGGCTTTGGGACTGGTGGGTACAGAGAGTAGGGCAGAAGAGAATGGAAACGTGGTGGTTTCCTGGCTGAGGTGATGAGGGCTGTGGATCACGAGAAGTCCTTAAGCCTGAGATAGCACTGAAGCGAAAGAGATTTAGGATTCAAATTTAAATTCGTGACCGCTGGCCTCTTCCCCAAACCTAGGACACTTACGTAAGAATTTCTTTGAAACTGGAAGGGAGTACATCCTACTTAATGTAGTGAGAGGACAGCCATGGAATTCTTCCGTGTAGGGCTGGAACAGGCGGAAAGAATAAATAGGCCCCACGAAGGTTTACTGGAACCTATCAGTGTAGAGTCTAACACATGATATCAAAGAAAACCAAGGTATTTCCAGATATGTTCTTAACCTGTACGGTTTAAAAAAATAAAAATCAAGATTCTGCGTTATGCTACTGATCGAGTTAATTGATATAAGATCATGATGTCTAGTTATTAGGTGAAATATTGTAAGACTGATAAGTAAATTCCGTTTTCTGAGGTAAGTATCATTTACGGCTTTCAGTGAACACATACAGTTCCTGGTCCAAACAAAGGTGCTTTTCTATAATAATAAACATTTATAGACTCAAAGTTGCAAATTATTGGTCCTTGGACTTATTAAAACAAACCTCCTGTTATTACAGGCAAGAACCTTGTCCTTATACCTGAAACCTATGTAATTTTATATCCCAATAAATTTAATTTGAAAAAAAGCACTTTTTTCTTCTTAGTAATTAGGCATGGACCAAAATGTGACTTGATGACATTATACAGAGTATGTATAGATGCAGCCTAAAATTTTACAGTAACTGGTATGTCACTGACTAACCTTTTTTCCTAAAAGCTGGGGTTGGCAAACTTTTTCTGTAAATGGTTAAACAATAAATATTTTAGGCTTTGGGATAAAAGTCAAAGTCTAGGATATGATATAGGTACTCCTGCATCAGGAGAGAAAACTCCTTCCTTGCCCCACCTACTTTGCCTGTTTGTCTCAGATGGTGGACATACTTTGTGCTCACTTGCCATCAGATGACACATCCTCAGAAGCAGGACCTTGACAAGGGGTACGTGACCCCCGGGATCATTTTCTTTCTCTGCTCCAGGGACACCAGTGGAGTACCACCACTGTTGCCAGCGGTGGAGTCCCCAGTATGTAGATGCCAACCAGAACGGGCCCTTGGCAGCTGCAGTGCATGGTTGCCAGTTGGAGGAGTCAAGGCACTGGGAGCACAGCGAGCAAGTGGGGCAGGAGGTGACGGCCTGCCTTGTCTTTGCAGCTCACAATGATAGCCTGTTCAAGCAGTGCCCACAGACAATATAAAAATAGGAAGCAGGCCAGATTTGGTCATAGTGTGCCAACACTTGCTCTAGCCCTTGTACCTTCCAACTTCAGGCACTGCCTTCTGGGTCCCAGAGTAGTCACCCAAAGCCGTTATATCCCAGGGCAGGCCTTAACAGGCCATGCTACTTCCTTTACAGGATCAAACCAGAAGATTGTATGGACTTTGGCATTTCTCTCCTCTTCTATGGCCTGTACTATGGTGTCCTTGAGCGGGACTTTGCAGAAATGTGTGCAGACTACATGGCATCTACCATAGGGGTGAGTTTACCTGGGCTCTTAATACTGCCTCCTGCCACCTCTCAAGAGTTCCAGATAGCATCACTTGTTTGACGGAAGAGATAATCCATATAAAATCCTTCAAGATGTGGGCGGTATGTATGGAGATTTTTTCCTTAAAATTTGGAAAGTCAGATCTCAGATGTACCCTGGAATTTTTAACTTGAAGACTATTATAGGAAAGAACCACTTTCCCCTGTAGAAAGTTACCATTTATTCAACAAGTATTTATATAATGCCTACATGTCTTAACATTGTATGTGCTGGAATTACAAAGGTGTACATGTGGTCCTTGCCTAAATGGAGTTTACTACTCTCTAGTGACAGAGAGGACTGTTGAAGTAATAAACACAAGAAAAAGCATAAAATTATAACTTCAGTAAATATGATGAAGGAAATGTTCATGATGCAATGAACAAATGTAGTAGAGGCATTTGACTAAGTCTCAGGTCTCAAAAATAGCTTTACTGAAGAAGAGACTACTGAACTGACTTGAGCAATGAGTAGGAGTTAATTAGATGAAGTGGGAAGTGAAGTGAAAATAGGAGAGAAAATACCATGTGTAAGAGTCCTGTAGTGGGAGAAAGGATGAGCATTTTGAGGAACTAAGGCCGATACAGTTGTAGGGTTGAAGTATAGTGAAATATCTGGAGACAGAGGCTAGACTACAAAAATCCTTATATGGTGAATGAAAGATTGTGATTTCTATACTAAAAAGACTGGGAAATGACTGTCAGATTTGCATTTTGAAAAGATTGTACTGGCTGCTGGGTAGAGAACAGATTGGAGAGGGGTCCACAGATGACAGTGGACCACCTAAGACTAAGAGACAATTTAGTAGTCTGGGAAAGATGAAGGAAGTTTGGACTGGGCTAGAGATGATGGAAAGGGAGAGAAGAGCACTATTTGAGAGGTATTTTGGAGGTAAATTATATAGGACTTGGATTTAGATTGGTTCTGGAGCCTGATGGAAAACCTGCGAAGGAAAGGTAGGTATCAAAGCTGAGATTTCTAACTCAAACAACTCTTTGAATGGTATATTTTTTAGTGAGATAGGAAATCCTGTCAGAGGATAAGGTAGAGACCGTGGAGAAATTCTTCAAGCCTAAAATGTGGGTAAAGTAATAGGCAGTCTGAGAAATCCAAGTCAGTATCCCTATTTCTTTTTTCATAAAATATGTCTTTTTCATGGAAATATGTCTTTGTTTTGCTGATTATATTCTCTTAATTATGTAAATAACATAGAAGTGTCCCCCATCTCAGTGTAATACCATTAGACCCTACACTAAGAAAAAAATATTTCAAAGTTTAATGGACATTTCTCCATTTCTCTGCTGAAATGTACGTGACTTTGTCTGATGAAAGTGGCCTGAAAGGCGTTCAGAAGTTCTTGCCACATCACGGGCTGACAGCTTGAAGTAAATCCCTAGGATAATCTCAGGAAAGTACGTTGCCTTGATCATCCAGATACCAGTCTGCGTTTAGTCAGCAAATACCAGTGGAGACCAAGTGATAAGAACAGGAAGGGATGGCACTGACTTTACATGACACGCCTCAGAAACTCTTCAAGGGTTGGAGGACGTTTTGCAGATGGGAGACTATTTGCTGTGTGAACTAGTATGTTTATGTTACTGTGATCTCTGTGCCGGAGGTTAGTAGGCTTAGGGCAATTTAGATTTAAATAATACTCAGCCATCACCTTGGATACCTTTAATCAAGTATAGTTTTAGATCTAGGACTTTGTTTCTCAGTATTATGGGATAATTTACTTTCCCGATAATGGATCAAATTGAAAACAAAGTGTATTGGGTTACATTATAGACAGCTTATAGGGTTTTTTTTAAACAACCATCTTATGTTTTAGCTTTATTTCACTGTCTCTTACATATGTGTGCAGCCTTCAGGTCTTTAACCAGTTCACTTCTGAGAAGAGATTTCTAGACCTTAGAGAATCTAATTGTTCACTTCACTTGCAACAGCAGCTGCTGTCCAAGACTGCTCCTGTGGTATAGCCCGCTTTTCAAAGTGACTCTTATCAGTATCCTTTCCTTTACCCTCTAGTGATTTTCTTTTCTTCTCATTCTGTTTTTACAGGACCAATTCTCTGATTTTCCCAGGTTGTTGCCAACTTTCTCTCAAGGTTATTATCAGCTGCCAATTTAAGCATAGCCTTAATTTCCTCAGGTGGGTCACTATAATAACCAATCCAGGGAATCCCTCTTCTGTCCAAATGGGACTAAGCTCAGAATTGATCCACAAGTTAGCTTCTCCTCTAGGATTTGAGCTGGACCTCTTTCCATTTTCTTGGGAAGAATTACTGGGTGCTCCAATAATTACAAGTGATAATCCCTAATAAGATAATTCCCTAATTATGACAAATTCCAGCTTTACCAAAAGACCTGGCAGGAGAATTTCTTTTTAGAAGAATGCCTCAAAAGCCAGCTCTTGACCCCCTGTATTCTCCTTCCTTTATAGAATCTAGTACCCCCACCACTCCAGGTTCATTCTTTAATATCCTGGCCCAAGAATAAACCCATGTACTTTCCTGTACCTCTTAGCACAAGAACAGAAGGATCAAACAGTCGGTCACATTCACATTGGACTTTATGAAAAGGTTGAGAATGATAACAGGAAGATAAACCATAGGTACTTGACTGAGGTTAATCTGACTCACAGGCTGCTTGCTTTGTAGGGCTTCCAGACCCTGCCTTATCCAACTCTCAGCCCAGCTCTGTGTAGATAGTGCCATTTTAGCACCAACCATATCTAGACATCTATTTCTCCAATAGGACACCTAGAGCCTGTGTCCCTGACAAAAATATGCCACCCTTCCTCTATTCCTCAGGCCAGCCTTCCGAATCCTGGTATTTTATATGAGGACGTATCTCTCTTCCCTATGTAATTGACATTGAGAATGGCTATCCCTTTAAGAGAAGCCACTCTATCCAACTCCTGTCCAACATAGCGTGGCCTTTGCTGACCCTAACTGTAGACAGTTTGCCGTTTCCCCAGGTTCCCATCTCAGGGCAGGGAGTGGGTCATAGGAGGACTGGAAGGCTTGTGTTATTACTGGATGAGTCACCAGGAGTGCATCATTGTTTCCCATAGCCAGTACAAGGGGAGACCCCAAAAAACAGAATTTGTTTATAAAAAATTGCGTATTTATTCTTAAATGTTAAAACTTTAGTCATCTTCAAAGTACTCTCTTTGATGCACTACACCTATCGAGATGTTTTTTTAAGTCTAAATAATATTCCACTGTATATATATATATATACCACAGTTTCAGTCCTGATCATTTTTTATAGTCTTTTGTGTATTCTGTGGTCAAAACTCCTACCCCAGAGAGTCATAGATGATGTTGCAGCTGTTCTGCTTACCGGGTCAGGAATTAGGTCTTATTCTTCACTTGGTTCCCCTTTGAGAGTGGTTTGACCTATAAAGATCTGTGATTTATTAATGTCAGCGTTCTTAGAATTGGAATCAGGAGGTTTTATAAGTATATTAACAAGCATTCTCAATTCCTTTTCACTGTTCTACACCACTCTGTTTAGTGTAGAGCAGCTCTTTGGTTTGTCTAATGAGGGTAATTTTATAATATGAACTAAAGTAACTCTCTTCTTACGATGAGCCTAGGGAACCTTGGATATTTGGGTTTTTTTTTTCTAGCTTGTCACTGTGAGGTCATAAGCTTGTGACAACCAGTCAGTATAGTTTCCAGTCACACCCAAAAGTCATGTTGGGATGGGGTGGAAGAGGGTGGAGGATTGTGAAATAAGCCTATTTACAGGGCTTCTTCCAAGGCAGGGTAGTAACACAGCGTTTGTCTATACTGGGTCTACCTCACACTTTGTTCTGAGCAGTTTCTGTACCACAGAGTTACTTCTTCAGTGGCCCCAGATAACATCAGGCTAGGACTAGCTGCCCATTCATGTGGCTTAGAGTAGTGGAAAGACCTTGGGGGGTTAGAGTCAGACAGACCTGGTTTCAAATTCTAATCCACTTTTAATTAGCTTTGTACTCTTGAGCAAGTAACTTGACCTCTCTGATCTTGTTTTCCTAGCTGTTACCAGACTGATAGAATTGTTGTAAGGAACAAATAGTTAATGTAAAGCATTCTGCAGAGTTTACAACATTGCTCAGTCCTGCTTTTCTTTTTGTTGCTGATATTTTCTATCTCCTCTGCTAACGTTTTCTTTTCTTAAATGTTATTGTTCCTCTGAGCTCAAACCAAAGTCATTCTTCTCTACTGTTTACCAGGGTATTTCCCTTTTCTTTTTCCGTGGCTTCCAGATTTCTAATCCAGAACTCTTTTCTGACATTTATAGTTCATCTACTTGGCATCATCAGTCTGTCCACTTCTCTCAGTTTTTAATGCCATCAAATGAGCCCAAGCCATTCCTTTAGTACAGGCCTCCGTCATCTATTGCTTTTAAGGAATTGTGATTCTCTCTTAGCTGTCCTCTCAGAATCCTCTTTGGCCTTGTCTCGAATTCATTTTCACACAGAAGACAGAATGATCTTTTTAAAAATTTGAGTCCGATTATGTTATTCTTTACTTAAATAAAGCCCTTAGATGTTTTCCGTTTCATGTACAGAATTTTTCATATGGCTGATAAGGTCTTTCTGCTTTCCTTGCTTATAACTCTCTAGCCACATTTAGGTTCCTTTCCATTTCTCAAGTGCATCAAGCCTTGGTGCCTCTCTTCACTTCTGCCCATCTTCATCTTGTTAACCGCCACCCATCCTTTCCCTCTCAGCCTAAAATGCTACTCAAATAAGGCCTCACAGATGACCTAGGCTTAGTTAGGAGCCCTTTCATTGCAAAGTTCTTTCATAGCCCTTTTAGTCCTTTTAATAATTCTTATTTTAGCCTTTTTAATAATTAGTTCTCATTCATATATACATATATATGTATATACATATATACATGTATACATATAAACAAAATGTCAGTCTTCCCTAGCTATAGGTTTCATGAGGTCAAAGGCCAAGTTTGTGTTTTTCTTTTCTTTTTTTAATTTTTATTTTAATTGTTGATCTTGTACAGTTTTCTGTCTTTTACTCCCACCCCCCATAGTTTTTGTCCATGAGTCCTTTATACTTGTTTCTGTGTTTTTCTGCCTTATATCCCAAGAACCTTGTCCAGTGGCTGGCACATACTTACTAGGTGCCCAGTATATTTTGATGGAAGGAAGGAAGAGTTTGGGTGGATTCCTCAAGGTCGTCAAGACAGTAACAGAGAACTGAAATTTGGTCTGTCTAATCCTGACATACCATGTGGCCCCTTGAGCCCTTTCCACTGAGGAATCAGGCTCTTGAAGTTAAACTGAAATTTGCTTCCTGTACTTCACCCAACTTAACTTCAGCATCTCCTCTCTGGTTTCTGTGAACTGTGGGATTGCTGGGGCTTTCCTGACTTGACAGGATTCCCTGATGACTTTGTAGAAGCATTGAGGGATTTGATCCTGCCTGTCTGCTGCCACATTAGCCTTGTGAGGAG
The DNA here is from genome assembly GCA_039655065.1 of Glossophaga mutica. Classification (NCBI taxonomy): domain Eukaryota; kingdom Metazoa; phylum Chordata; class Mammalia; order Chiroptera; family Phyllostomidae; genus Glossophaga; species Glossophaga mutica. Next base: position 46,577,314 of record CM077308.1, read on the forward strand.
AACTCAGGAAACTAGGGCCTAACAGACATGTTCCTGGGTTTCCCTCCTACTGTAGTTCCCTTTGAGCCTGCATCTTTTGCTTCAGTATCCTGTAGGGCAGAACTCGGGGATGATTTGAGGGAAAGCTCTTCCTCAGAGCTCTAACATATCTCTTGCATTGGAGTGTTCCTGCTATTTTACTGTCAGCCAGTGCTGTGGGCCAGAGGGAGTGGTCCTGTTCCTGTGCTACATGATCGTACAGGGACTCAGTGCCAGAGATGGACTCAGGCCTTTTGGTCTTTCTCTGTGCAGTTGATGTGCCTAGAAATTCTAAGTCAGAACACATTTCAGAGCCATAAGACTATTGAGCCCTGGATGGGTGTTTCTCAGAGGTTCCGTCCGCCGCTGCCGCCAATACTAACATTCTCGTGTTCCAGCTTTTGATAATTGTATAGTTAGTGGACTCCCATGGGACTTGGCCCTGTCTTCTGACTCTAGCTTATCCTTTTCCACTGTCTTCTGCACTCTTGATAAATCAGAACCTTTTGAATAACTGCTTCTCAAGGAGCTAAGTAGCTAATCATTCTGCAGCTTCAGTAAATATTGATGAAACCCTTTGGGAAGAAGCCAGAGAGTCTGGATCCTACTCCCACTTTGTTTTTAGTGTTCTGCAATAGTAAGAGAGCTCACCTTGAGCCACTTCACACAGTTTTGCAAGAGGGTGAGGTGGGGATGAATGCAAGAAGCTCTGTATCCATGGATTGTTGGAGCAGTTTGACAGCTGTGCTGTGGCAGGGACTGGGGGGCGCTTCACTTGCAGAGCCTCCCCAACCACCATGGTTGAGAATAAGTCTACCAAGACATGATCTGCTCAGGGAGGAAAGGTGGCTGATCTCTCAAAAGGAGAAGGGTCTTGAGCCTGTTCCTCAATGGGCTTTTATTGGGTTCAGTTTGTACAGGAATACAGGGCGTGTATGGAAAGCTCATCAGTCATTGTCAGGCAGTAATGATCAAACAATAGATACCATACAAAGAACTATGAGGGCTTATTCTGAGTCAGGGTCAGTTAGCTAAAGGGCTATAAAACTTTGGGGAACAAACACAGGTCATACTTGGACCCTTATCAGAAAAGTGAGAGCATTCTTAGCAAAGCAGGTTTCACAGGATTGTATGCATTCTTTCTTAGGCCTGATTGCCCTGGGGAAACTGCCCTCTGGCATTGTTTCAGGCTTAAGTCAGGCAGGGGAAGTAAGGCAGCCAAGAGGTTAGGAGACTTCTTACAGACAGAATGAGGACTCAGGCTGTGGCAAAGCTGAGGTGTGAGGATCTATCACCCCCTTTTTCTATAGCTCCCCAAGTCCTTCCCTGAGGGCCCTTTGTGACCATGCCTGTCTTAGGGCATCCCTTCCTTGAAGAATCTTACCCATTGTTGGCTAACCAGTCATCCACCCTGGGGCCAAGCAGAGTGAAGTAAAAGGGGGCAGAGGTGACGCCCCTGCCAGGGAGATAAGTTTTGTCTCATTAGTGATTTATGGTCCCAAGGTCTCTTTACTCATCTTTAGCCATGGAGGGTTACAGCTTCTGAAACCAGGCAGGGCTGTTCCAACACTCTGCCTTCCTCTTTGAGGACTCTTGGGATCAGGTTACAGTTCCAATGACTGAAGGAGGCCATTCTGCTGAAGGGCAGTTTGGAGTGAGGGAAGCCCCCAGCTTCAACTGAGGTTCTGGCAGGCACCACTGTGTCTGCTCTGGTGTTCCTGCTGTCATCCTTCCTTGCTGCCTGCCCCAACATGTGCCAGCCTCCCCTCCACTGCTGTTCTTCACCCAGCTCAGGGCTTTGGCTTTGTCAGAAGATAGTGTCTCGGAATCAAAAGAAGAGCAGAGCAAACTGAATTAAGAAAACACATGAAGGTTAAGTACCCTTAATCTACAGATAAAATTATGATAAGTGCAGTCTTTTAAAAACTCCATTACACACTTTTGTAAGATGTAAAGCTGTAGAGATTAGTTGTACAACAATGTAAGTATACTTAAAATGAACTGTACATTTAAAAATAGTTAAAACAGAGAGAGATGGCTCCTGCAGTTTGGGGAATGACTCAGCACATGGGTCCTGGCAGCTGTTACCTCAGAGCAGTTCTCTCCCCAGAGCCACCAACCCCAGACTCTCCTCAAGGGTCGCTAGTCCACTCTGCCCTCCCTTTGTCAGCACCCAGGGAATTCTGGTCAAGATGGTGGCATAGGCAGACATGACTCACCTCTTAGCACAATGACATCAAAATTACAACTAAAAAATAGAACAGCCATCACTCAGAACCTTCAGAAGTTGAGTTGAATGGAAGTCTGACAACCACAGAATTATAGAAACCACATCCATCCAGACTGGTAGGAGGGGTGCAGATGCAGAATGGCTGATCCCACACCCATGTGAGGTGCATAAAAATTCAGGAGGGACATCTCAGGAGAAAGAAGTCTGGCTGAAAAAACCAGCAGGGATTGAGTTGGTAGAAGAAACTGGTGGAGCCCCAAACATTTTCTCTTAAAGAACCCACACATGGACTTATTCAGATTTACTCCCTCTGAGTTCCAGCACTGGGATAGCAGCTTGAAAGGTCTCAGTGGCATACTGAGAGAAACTGGGGTATCTGGTATCAGTGCAAGCAGAGGCCATTGTCCCTTTTCTGAGCCCTCCCCCGATAGAACCACTGAGCCAGTAAGCTAACCTTGATGTTTGACCCGCCTTGGATATCCCTAGAGACTCTGCCCCACCCAATTTAAGGGCCCACCCAAGCTGCTTTTCCATATGAATGGTTGGTCTTGGCTCACACTGCACAACTTCCTAAATCCTCTCAAACAAACAATAGCCAGCATCAGTGAGCCCCAGGCCCAGTAGTAGCAGCAGCCAGCCTAGATCCACAGCTCTGCTTTGTCTGGGAATCTCCAATCCCAGCACAAGTAGCAGCCATTTCACATTGCTTTATAGCTCAGGCAGGGTGGCCCCAGGCAAAACACAGGTTGAGGCTTACCTTGCCCTGCACCACCCAGGAGACCCCAGGACCACATCAGAGCACCACCACCTTGCCCCTGCACAGCTGATTCTCCATGAAGGGTAGAGGTTGGTGGTAAGTAGTCACAGCCAGTCCTTGCAGCTGACTGGCTTGGGTAAATCTCTCCCATTGATCTGTCAACAGCAACCAAAGCTCAACTACAAGAAGAGTTTGTACTCAGCCCCCATGAAGGGCATGCCTTGAGTACTCAGCTTGGGTGATCGGGGAGGCTGTGCCACTGGGCCCTACAGGACACCTACTACATTACGCCACACTACCAAGGCATATAGAGTCAAAGCAGCTCTAACACATAGAAACAAACAGGGAGGCTGCCAAAATGAGGAGACAGAGAAACATGACCCAAATGAAAGAACATATCAAAACTACAGAAAAAGAGCTGAATGAAATGGAGATAAGCAATCTATCAGATGCACAGTTCAAAAAACTGGTTATAAGGATGCTCAAGGAACGGAGGATCTCAACAGCATAGAAAAGATCCAGTCAAATCAAAGGGTGCACTAAGTAAAATAAAGAACAATTTACAGGGAAACAACAGTAGAGCAGTTAAAGCTGAGAATCCAATCAATGATTTGGAACATAAGGAAACAAAAAACAACCAATCAGAACAACTAGAAGAAAAAAGAATCCAAAAAAATTAGGGTAGTATAACTAGCCTCTGGGACAACTTCAAGAGATCCAACGTTCACATCATAGGGGTGCCAAAAGGAGAGAGAGCAAGAAATTGGAAATCCATCTGAAAAAAATAGTGAAAGAAAACTTCCCTGGTTTGGTGAAGGAAATAGACATGCAAGTCCAGGAAGCACAGAGAGTCCCAAACAAGATGGATGATGGATGCAAAGAGGCCCACTCTAAGACACATCATAATGAAAATGCCAAAGGTTAAAGATGAAGAGAGAATCTTAAAAGCAGCAAGAGAAAAGAAGTTGGTTATTTACAGGGGAGTTTGCATAAGATTCAGCTGATTTCTCAAAAGAAACTGCAGGCTAGAAGGGATTCCCAAGAAAAGTTCAGTCATGAAAAGTGGGGACTTACTGCCTAGTGCTTTTACCCAGCAAAGCTATCATTCAGAATCAAAGGGCAGATAAAGAGCTTCCCAGACAAGAATAAACACCAGTGAGTTCATCATCATCAAAACATTATTATATGAGATATTAAAAGGGCTTATTAAAAAAAGATCAAAATATGAATAATAAAATGGCAGTAAATATATACCTATCAACAATTGAATCTAAAAAACAAACTAAGCAAACAAGAACAGAGACAGAATCATGGAAACCAGATTCATTTTGATGGTTACCAGACGGGAGCGGGGTGTAGGGAAATGGGTGAAGAGGTGAAGGGATTAAGAAGGACAAATAGGTAGTTACAGAATAGCCATGGGGATGTAAAGTACAGTATAGGAAATGGAGTAGCCAAATAGAACTTACATGCATGACCCATGGACATGAACAAATATGTGGGGATTGGCTGAGGGAGTGAACGGTGCTGGTTGGAGGGTGGCAAAGAGGGAAAGATCAGGACAACTGTAATAGCATAATAAAAAAAATAATAAAATAAATAATAAAATAAAAAGTTAAAATGGTAAATTTTATGTTTTATAACAATTTTTAAAACAAGGAAAAAACTATAGGTCTTAAAGTTTTTTTTGTCTAAAAATTTTGTGATGAGCCCTGGCTGGTGTAGCTCAGTGGATTGAGCGCGGGCCTGTGAACCAGAGGATTGCGGTTCGATTCCCAGTCAGGGCACATGCCTGGGTTGCAGGCCAGTTCCCGGCAGGGGACACACAAGAGGCAACCGTACAGTGATATTTCTCTCCCTCTCCCTCTCTCCTACCCTTCCCCTCTAAAGATAAATAAAAATCTTTAAATTAAAAAAAAAAATTAGGGGAGTTTTTAAAAAAAAAAATTGTGATGAATAAATTTTAAGTCTTTTCTCCTTGGGGTGAGAAGGAAATGATAAGTAGCTATAAAGTATGCAAAATTTAGAATTTCTTTTTGGAGACTGGAGTTGGTTATCCATTGCATTATCCATGGTACTAAATAATCTTTAAAAGTAATATATATTCATTAATGAAAAGTTGAGTACAGAAAAGTAGGCAAAAGGAAAAATTATCTATAATTCTACTACCAAAACACCATTTTTAAAAAATTTTATTTTTATTGTGCAGAGAGGGGAAAGAGAGGGAGAGAAACATCAATGTGTGGTTGCCTCTCATGCGTCCCTCCTGGGAACCTGGCCCGCAACCCAGGCATGTGCCGTGAGACTGGGAATTGAACCGAGGACCCTTTCCTTCACAGGCTGGCACTCAGTCCCCTGAGCTACCCAAAACACCTTCTTTGTGTACATTCTGATATATTTCCTCCTGATCTTTTTTCTTGTGTGGATGTGGGCTTGTCTTTACATTTGGTACCAATCGTACTGTGCCTCCAGTTTTGTACCCTATATATCTCAAGTTTCAGTTGATTGGCCATAGTTTATTCAGGCATTCTTAGTTGTTAATCATTTATGGTTATTTCCTTTTTTTTTTTTTTCCTTTTTTATTGTGGTAAAATGTATGTGACATAAAATTTGCCATTTTAGGAATTTAAAAAAAATTTAAATTAATTAATTTACTTTTAGAGAGATGGGAAGGGAGGGAGATAGGGGAAGAAACATTGATGTGAGAGAGAAACATCAGTTGATTTCTTCTCTCGTGTTCCCAGACCGGGGACTGAACCTGCAGCCTAGGTATGTGCCCAAAGATGTCCTCTGGCTTTGTGACTTCCCCCTGCAACTTTGCTTTCTCGCTAGAGGACGTAAGGCCTCTGTGGTAGCTTCCCACTGTGTCTGATTCTCACATCTTCCTGTCTTTTCCTTGTGTTCTTCTCTGCCAGTTCTACAGCGAGTCGGGCATACCTACCAAACACCTCTCAGACAGCATGTGTGCCGTGTGTGGCCAGCAGATCCATGTGGATGTCAGTGAAGAGGGCATCATCGAGAACACGTACAGGCTGTCTTGCAATCACGTGTATCCTTCCTGGAGCTCCTGGGTCACATGCACACTGCAGTCAGGGAGGGAAGGGGGCATAGTGCCCCAACTGTAGAGTGTAGGAGAGTCCCAAGAGGGCAGACATTTGGGTGATGTTCCTTGCTAGAGAAGCTGACACCCAGGAGTGGCAACTATAGCCTTGCTCATTATTCCCTACCAATGGGAGCCACTCTATGTAAATTGTATTCATAGCCTGAATGGATCAGAGAGGAGCCTGAAGCTGCACTAGCTGCCCCAAGATTGGATGGGTCACAGGGGAAGAGTATCCTGTTTCAGAATCAGATCCCCCTGAATAACACTTCTAAGATGTGTCATGTACTTAGCTCTCATTCTCTGCCATGTGTTATGTTATCCACACTTTTCCCCAGAATAACTGTGTAAGGTAAAGATCATTATTCTCACTTCACATATGAGCACAAAGGTTCAGAGAGAAGAGACTTGCCCAAGATTACACAGCTGATAAAGGGTGAAGCCAGGCAGGCTTTTGAACCTTTCTTCAGAACTCGTGCATGGGCACCTTAAAGACTGGCACAGAGCAGGAGCGGCCACCCTGGCTGCCCGCCATTATTTCCCTTGACCAGTGGCGCTCAGATTCCACGAGTTCTGCATCCGTGGCTGGTGCATTGTGGGAAAGAAGCAGACGTGTCCCTACTGCAAAGAGAAGGTAGATCTCAAGAGGATGTTCAGCAACCCGTATCCTTTGTTTGGGTTCTTTTTGGGAGTGGGCAGTGGGAAGAAAGCACTGGACGTGGTGACCAGGCATTTGAGTCCTCCTGGGGCCCTCCCTCCTGCCCCAATCTGGTACACGTCCGCCATTCTGTTTGGCCTCGGGTCTAAGAAAGTTGGGGGTGGAACATGGGGCAGGACTAACACCTCAGCTTCTCATCATCATCCTAGAGTCCTCGAGGATAAGCAGGTAGTTGAGGCACCTACCACTTATTGCCTGCTCACTATATTCCTGGTACTGTGTTAAGTGATCTACTCATAATTAATCTCATTTAATTCTCAAGCAACTTTACAGCTTCAGTAGTATTCTCATTTTACAGATGAAACAGTTGCACATTCAGTAACTTGCTCAATGTTACATGACTTAATGGGTGATGATGCCTTGTCTGTGGCATGCGGGGTTGGAGACCATGGTGGTCTTGCCTGTGCAGGGCCTGCAAGGTGCAGGGATGGCTGAGGGACTCCCTGTCCCCATCCACTATGAACACATGACCTGTGCTCCTCTGATCTACCACTTCCTGCCCTGCCAGCCTTCCCCACTGTACCCTCACCCTCCTCATTCTCCTCACAGCCTGTTAGAAGGTACCCAGCTGCTTTTCTGCCTGTCCCCTTCATTTCCCCAGGGATCCGGGGACCCAGCTTTCTCCCCTCTGTTCCCAGCTGCGCTTTTTCTCTGTACTATGGTTCCCAGTTCCCTGGATACTAGCTGGGCTGTGTGGGAGCCAGTGCATTCCCGGTACATTTGCACAGTCCCTGAACAGGAGACAGCCCCTTTTAGGTTCTTTGCCTGGTTCTTGCAGGGACTAGTTTAGGAACAGCTAAGTAACTCCATGGTCAAGCTGATGCTTGGGGCTTCCCTTCATTCTCAGAGACTAGGCCAGTCTTCTCTTTCTGATGCCTTTGGAGAGGTTCTGTCCCTCCCCCAAGTCTCAGGAGGCCAGCCTATTCTTTGCCCAGAACTGGAATCTCAAGCTTCCTTTCCTGGTGTCTTGCCCATGACTTAGCTATAAAGCAAAATGAAGGGAAGCAAAACTCATCTGCAGAGCTGCTGGGCCTCAGTAGGACCTGCTGCTTAGTGCCTCTAGGTGGGGATTTCCTGGGGCCTCTGCCAGGGGTTATCTCCTGTGACTAGCCTCTTGTTCCCTTCTCCCTGTCCCTAGAGTCAACCTCTCCCTTGACCTAGAAAAAGTTCCCTACTGGGCCTTCCAGGAACCTTCAGGGTTGTGTTATTTAACTCCCAGTTTCCCTGTAGCCTTTGGCACAGGTACAGTGACAGCAGTCCCAGGCTGTGTTCTCTCACACTGCCAGTCCCATCTCAGAGAAGTTGTTGCGTGGGCACCCCTCTCTGCACGTCGGTCATGGAGAACTTAGTTTCACCTCTCCACCCCATCTTCTGCACTGTTCCCTTCTGCCCTCCCTCCACTTTTTCTGGGTTTGGCCTTTTATTCCAACATGGGAAGGCTGGTAAGACTTTCTAGAAAGCAGACTGATTTTGTGGAGCAAATGGAAAGTGGGAGCAGTCCCAGGGAGGACATGGGCAAACCCACCCCTTAGACCAACCTTAGCAGCTCTATGCATGGCCTCTTTCCTTTAACACACTGGCAGCTGGGAGAGGCCTCACGTCATGTATGGGCAGCTGCTGGATTGGCTTCGATACTTGGTAGCCTGGCAGCCTGTCATCATTGGCCTGGTACAAGGCATCAACTACATCCTGGGCCTGGAATAGTCAGGCAGAAGAGCATCCACCCACCATGGACCTCAGGGCACACTCCTTTCTGCCCTTCAAGACCTCCTGGGGGGAAATACTCAAGGGGCACTTGGGCCATTCAGGACCCTCTGGCTGTGATCAGGCTGGGGAGGGATATGATGGCAAGCTAGCCAGTGGGGCTGTCAGCAGTGGGGGCTTTTTAAAAGAAAACTATTTTGATGAATATATTTAAAAACCTTTTATATTGTGGAGCATAAGAATTGCCCCAACTCCTCCAGGCCTTATCCTTCCTGCTTGAGCAGGGCAGGAGCAAAGCCACAACATTTTTGGTTTAAAGGAGCCTTCTTGCCTTTGACCGAGAGCCTCAGCCTACCCCTTTCCTTCCTTCCCTCCGTGGGGCTCAAGCCTGACACACTGTGTGGGAGAGCTGAAGCCCTCCGACTGGTGACAGATGAGTGCTGAGAGGTGAGGTGTCTTCTCTCTTTCCCTGTCCGGGAGCCATAGGCTGGTTGAGGCCAGTGAACCTTACGACTTCTCCAGTGAGGGAAGCCTCGGCACCTCAGGATGCACTGAGGGTTTGTTTGTGGTCAGCCAGAAGCAGTAACAGCTTGGGTAACCTGCCCGAGCAGGACTGTGCTCAGCCAGGATCGGAGGCCATAGGGGCTCCTGTGCTAGGAAGTGGTGACATGTGCCAAAGGCCGTACTGCCGCATCACTTCCTTCCCTGAAAGCCTGGGTGAGTGTGTGTACGCGCATCTGAATGGGCGTGGCAGAGGGACTCTGAGAAACATGAGACTTCTCCCTGTCGTCAGTGTTCCCTGGAAGCTGGCAGGGGATTCCCGGGCCAGGGAATATCCCTGCGTCAGCCTCGTCAGTCAGGGACCCTGCCTGGGCCTGCCAGCAAGCGTTGGGGTAGGTGGGAGGAGGGTGAGGCCCAGGTGAGTATGGCTTCTGAAAAGGGGTTCCAGGGAGACAGACCCCAGCTCTGGTCCTAGGAGTTTTGAAGGAAGTAGGAGGGCAGACATGGGCCTTCCACACTGTGCTCCTAGGGAGTATGGCCCAGCTGGGCCTACCCCTTCAAGGGCAGCAAGAACCAAGAAAGATCTTGCCACTCCATTCTTAATAAAGCTCCATGAGCTGGGTTGGAAAGTTGAACATTATCTTGCTTTTCTTTTCCCCACCTCCTTCCCTGGGGTCCTCAGGGGTGCGTTGGCTGCCTTTTGCTGTTCCCATTGGAGAGCTGGGGCCCTGGGTGGTTGGCCCTGCACAGCATCCCTGGGAGTGGTGAAATGTTGGGCTCCTGTCCTGCGGCGGAAGGGGCCCTGGGGCATCACTGGGTGGCTGTGTCCTCACCACCTGAGGTCTGTGCCCTGCCACCACCCCTTCTCATGGACTATCCTCAACTTTGATTCTCTTACTCAGTGTGGCTTCCCATGGGCCCCCACTGCTCATGCCCATCTCTGAGGGTGGAGAAGGGGCTGGTTGAAGGGTCCGGGAATCATCCTTTCACTGTTGTCCCCTCAGCTCCCACATCAGGCTCATGTGAGAAGCTGAGGCCCAGCTGTTCAAGGCTCGCTCTTCATATTTCACGAGTCCTGAGTCCCATGACCTCCCAGTGGCCTAACTCTGGTCTTGGTGCAGAAGCCTATCTCCTCTCCATCTCATCCCCCACCCCCTACCTCAAAGGACTGTGTATCTGGGAGCCCCAGGCAGCTTTGCCTCCTGACTTAACTGAGGGGTGCTGGGTTGCCTGAGGAAGCATTTCCCTGTGCCCTGCAACCTTGGAGTCCCTGGGGCAGGAGGGAGCGGAGGGACTGAGGGTTGGAAAATGTCAAGTAGAGCTGTAGAGAACAGGATGTGACTTGTCTCCTAAATTAGGAGCATGAGTCTGGTTTTCCACACCAGGAACCACCCCCGTGGGATTGGAGCGGACAGTGTTCCTGACACATCCTCCAAACCCAGTTTCGTGCCCTCACCTCCCCGGCTCTGTCCCCAGCTCTCCCATCCTGCTGACCACAGAAGTCACAAACCTCAGTCACTTAGGTTTTGTCCTTCACACTTGATATGTGCATGCATCGGGTCACCGGTCTTTCTTTTTCTGCCTCCGTGACCCTGGCAGTGAGTGCCTCCTTCAGTTTTGCATCCCAGGTGCCTCACCTCACCTCATCCTAGTCCTGGGCCATTCGCCCTCTTCCCTGGGAAGTGCCCTCCTTTCAGGGCGAGGGCACCAGCTCATGTTTCACAGTCTGTGCCTGGCTCCGAGAGGTTCCTGCAGACAAGTCTGGGCAGTGCCATCGGTGCAGCTCCCGCAGTGGGGCTCACACGGGACCAGGCGTAGCTGGACTGAGCTTGCGGAGCTCCACAAAGGGTGATTACGGAAGACGGGGCTCTTCGGGCTTCTTGGGAGCCGGATAGGGGGAGCTAGACTGTCCGGCGAACCTAGACCTGCAGCCATGGGGCTGGGTTGAGAGAAGTGAGAATCTGAGTTTCCGGTGGTTCTGGGCAGGTGTTGGCTCAGTGGTGGGGGAGTAGGGAGCCTGAGAAAGATCAGGATGTGGATGGGCTGGGGTGACACTGAACATGACATGGTCAAAGTAATCCAACACATTGGGGTCCCCAGTGCCTAGGACAGTTATCCCCTTGAATGTCAATGTGATCTGTGAAAGAGACTTGCATACCCTTTGTGACCATGGGAGGGTGAAACTAAGGATAGACTGAAGACCCCGCTCAGCCTAACACCATCTGGGGAGTAGGGTGTGCTAGCAGGTGCTGCCCACTGTGAACTCTGGCTCAGGCCTGGTGGGCAGGAACCTGCCAGGGGGCGTGTCTGTGTGTGCTCATTGTGCATCTAGCCTACTTTGAATGACTTGGTTAGAATAAAAGTGAAAGTGAAATGGGGTACGGGGCCAGTGCTTTCCCAGAAGGATTTCACTCTATCCTGCCTTTCCCAGAACCAACTCTGGCAGGGAAGAGAGCCTTGTCTCCCTTTGTGACTGGGTGAGTACCTGGTCCTTCTTCGGGCCTCAGTTTCTCTATCCCTATAGCAAAGGGGTTAGGAGGGACTGGAAACTAGCATGGTTGGTAATAAGAGCTTGGGTGAAAAAAAAAAAAAACACTGTCCCTGGAGGACACTCCAGCTGTGTTTCTGTGCGCTGAAGCACTCCAGCCTCTGCTGGATGCCTGCCTTCCTGTTGTCATTTGGGACAGGTGGACAGAGGAAATAGCAACAGCCGGCAGTCCATGAAAGTCAGGCCTAAGCGGGGCTGTAGAATCGACAGGGAGGAGAGGGCTACACTTAAGATGTGACAAAGTAGTTATTCACCATTCTCCACCCCCGCCTGTCCCCAAAGAGGAGGAAGTTCATCACACACATATATAGAGCCAGGCACGCCAGCTCCTGACACATACATCATGACCACGAGATGGAACTGGACACCAGGTGGGACCTGGGGCTGTGTTTGGGGGAGTGACTGGGAGGGGAGGGGAGGGGAGGGGAGAGCGGGAAGGGTTCTGAGAACAGAATGGAGTCGTGTGGTTGCCCCAAGCCTAGCCCCCAGGTGACTCTGCTCCTCTATACTGCTGCTTTTTCAGCCTCTGTCCAGGCACTCTGGCTCTGGCTCCATTCCAAAGTCTCCCTCTGCTCCCTTCAGAAAGGGTCAGGAGGAACGAGCAGAGGGTCCTTCTGCCCCTCCAGTTCCCTGGGCAGAGCCCAGGAATCTCTGGGCCAGGGCTGTACCTAGACAGCAACTCCCTCTCCAGTCAGGATCTGAGCCTGGGTGCTGAGCATTCCCAGGCAGTCCCTACAGCCGCTGATCTCCGTGACTGTCCTTTCCTCAGACACCAGCCCTTGGTGGGTCCTGTTTCTGTGTGCCCACATCGTCTCCCATTTGGCCAGAGCCACGCCCATACTTCAGGCTGTCACAGCTGCCACGACCTCAGGTGGGATCACAAAAGACCCTTCTTCCTCCCGACCCCCAACTCTCACAACAGCTAAGCGCTGTCCAGCATTGGAGGTGACCTGGCCAGAAGTGGAAGTCTCACTAAGTAAGGAGCAATTTTAAAGATCCCAAGAGGGCACAATGGTTGGAGGATGGGCTGTGGGCACAGAGGGTCCAAGGGGTTGACTCCCAAACCTACCCCCCTGCCCTTCTGTGATGTAGCTCCCCACCCAGCCAGCCAGCTTGGCTGGGAACTCAGCATTCTCCCTCTCCCACCCAGCATCATGAATGGGCACAGGCCCAGCTCCCAAGATGTTCCATATCAAATGTGACAGAATTCAGTCATAGGGAAAGGTCGGAAGATGCTTAGAGTCTGGACTGCGGTGTGCTGCAAGGCCTAGCCCCTCTTCTCACAGCCCACTTGCCTTCTGGCCCCCTCAGGGAAGAAGTGGCCTACTGGAGCTGCCTCCTTGGCTGGGGCCCCCAGAGTTAGTGAAGTTGGACACTAGAAAAGGTCATCACCTGAGCCAAGGACCTGTTCCCAAACTTCTCTTGCTCAGCCCTGGGCCTCCGTTGTAGACAACTGCCCCTCCTCTTTAGCAAACTTGGCCACCCGGGTGGTGTGCAGGCAGCGCTCTAGGTCCCTGGATTGTGGGGACTGTGAGCTGGGCAGGACGGGCAGGCCCCAGGATGGCAGGGGGAGGGTCTGCTCTGCAGAAGGGCTGACGGCTGCTTGTATCCCTAGATGGAACACTGACTTTGTCCTGTACCGCCTGCAGCTGCTTCCACCACTTCAGCATCCTTTACTGGCTGGGCAATGGTTCCTTCATTGAGCATCTCCCAGGCCGGCTGCGGGAGGGCAGCACCAGGTGAGGGGTGTGGTGGCAAGGCCAGCAGGAGGGAGGTGGCCTCTTGCAATCCTCTCATGGCCTTTCTTCTCCGCTCCAGCTGGGAGCGCAGGGGCACGAGCACCCAGCTGTGGAAGGCCTTGGTGCTGGAGGAGCTGAGCCCCGCCTTGCGCAGCACCAACTTCTCTTGTGTTTTTATTGATCCTGAGCACACTGTCCAGCGTCATGTCATCCTGGCCCATCTCTTGGTGAGAAAACTGAGGAAAGGCTTCCAGGGATAGGAGGAGCTCTGCTCCAGTGTGGGGAGGAAAGGGTGGGTGGGCTGAAAGAGCAGTCTCTAGCTAATGACACAGTCCCCAAGCCTGAGGTAGAAATTAGAAAGAACTTTGGACTCAAGTGGAGGCGGCATGGTCTAGAGGAATGTGGCAAGAAATATCCCTTCCCCCTTGATTCTTTCCTTGTCTGCCTTCACTTCCCCTAGGCTGGGCTGAGGAGAGTTGTGCCCCCTACTGAAGAAGCCCTCCAGAGGGTCCCCTCTGCCTCACCATCCTGACGGGTGAACTCTAAAGCCTGGTTGAAATGCCGCCTCATCATTTAGGTCTAGGCCATCTTTCAGCTCAGGCCACATTCTGCAGCAACTTAATGTTATATGTTATACTTGTATAGGCATACCTCGTTTTACTGTGCTTCCTGGATATTGCACTTTTTACAAATTGAAGGTTTGTAAAAACCTTCCTCAGTGTTGAAGTCTGTTAGCACCATTTTTCCAACAGCATTTGCTCACTTCATGTCACATTTTGGTAATTCTTGCAATATCTCCAATTTTTTCATCATTATTATATTTGTTCTGATGATCTGTGATCTTCGATGTTGCTATTGAAATTGTTTTTAGGTGCCATAAACCACAGTACCTAAATGAACTTAATTGATAAATGTGTGTTTTCTGACTGCTCTACCAACTGGCTGTTCCCCATCTCTCTCCCTGTCCTTGGGGCTCCCTATTCCCCCAGACATATGTTGAAATCAGGCCAGTCATTAACCCTACAATGGCCTGTAAGTGTTCTAGTGACAGGAAGAGTCGCTTGTCTTTCACTTTAAATCAAAAGCTAGAAATGATTCAGCTTAGTGAGGAAGGCATGTTGAAAGCTGAGATAGGCCACAAGCTAGGCCTCTTGCACCAACAGCCAAGTTGTAAATGCAAAGGAAAAGTTCTTGAAGGAAATTAAAAATGCTACTCCATTGAACACATTAGTAGTAAGAAAGCAAAAGAGCCTTATTGCTGATATGGAAAGTTCTAATGGTCTGGATAAATGAAACCAGCTATACAACATTCCGTTAAGCCAAAGCCTAATCCAGAATAAGGCCATAATGCTCTTCAGTCCTGTGAAGGCTGAGCGAGGTGAGGAGGCTGCAAAAGAAAAGTCGGAAACTAGCAGAGGTTGGTTCATGAGGTTTAAGGAAAGCTGTCTCCATAACATAAAAGCACAAGGTGAAGCAGCAAGTGCTGATGTAGAAGCTGCAGCAAACTATCCAGGTCTAAGATAAATAATGCAGGTGGCTACACTAAACAGATTTTCAGTGTAGAAGCAGCAGGCTTCTTTTGAAAGAAGATGCCAGTCAGTGCCTGGTGTCAAAGGGTCTAATGTAGCTGCTGACTTTAAGTTGAAGCCAGTGCTCATTTACTGTTAATCCTAAGGCCCTTTAGGAATTATGCTAAATCTATTCTGCTTGTGCTCTGTTCTCTGCAAATGGAAAACGGAAGCCTGCATGACAGCACATCTGGTGATATTACGGTTTACTGAACATTTTTAGCCCATTGTTGGAACCTACTGCTCAGACAGAAAATTCCTTTCAGAATATTACTACTCATCGACAGGCACCTGGTCACCCAAGCACTCTATTGGAGATGTATGAAAATTAATGTTTTCATGCCTGTTAACACATCTGTTTTGTAACCCATGGATCAATGAGTAATTTCAACTTTCAAGTTTTTGCTATAGTGATTCCTCTGGTGGATCTGGGCACAGTAAATTAAAAACCTCCTGGAAAGGATTCACCATTCTAGATGCTATTAAGAACATCTGTGATTCGTAGGAAGAGGTCAAAATATCACCAATAACAGGAGATTGATTCCAGCTGTCATAGATGACTTCAAGGAGTTCAAGACTTCAATGGAGGAAGTAGCTGCAGATGTGGTGGAAATAGCAAGAGAATTAGGAGTGGAGCTTGACGATACAACTAAATTGCTAGACTCATGACAGAGCTTTAACAAGGAGTTGCTTCTTACAGATGAGCAGAGTGGTTTCTTGAGGTGGAATCTACTCCTGGTGAAGATTCTGTGAAGAATGTTGAAATGTCAACAAAAGGATTCCAGGGGTGTCCAAACTTTTGGTGTCTCCGTACTACACTGGAAGAAGGGTTGTCTTGGGCCACATACGAAATACATTGCAACATGTAATAAAAAAAAAAAAAAAATCTCAAAAGTAAGTTTATAATTTTGTGTTGGGCCACATTCACAGCCAGCCTGAGCTGCATGTGGCCTGCAGGCTGGACACCCCTGTTAAATTACATAAACTTAGTTGATAAAGTAGCACAAGGTTTGAGAGGACTGACTCCAGTTTTGAAATACGTTCTGCTGTGGGTAGAATGCTGTCAAACAGCACTGCATGCTACAGAGAAACCATTTGTGGAAGTCAGTCAATGCCGCAAACTTCATTTTCTCATTTTAAGAAATTGTTCCAGCCACCCCAACCTTGAGCACCACCACCTTTATCTGTCAGGAGCCAACATCAAAGCTTCCACCAGCAAAAACATTGCAAACCACTGAAAGCTCAGATGGTAGATAGCACTTTTTAATTAACGTACATCGTTTCTTAGAAATGCTATTGCACACTTAATAGACTACAGTATAATGTAAACATAATTTTTATATGCACCTGCAAAAAAACACTGTAACTCGCTTTATCGCTCACTTATCGCAGTGGTCTGGAACCGAACGTACAATCTAATCTACACCAGTATTTTTTTCCCCCTCCAATAGACTGTCCCAGGGATACGGGCAGAGGCTGCTTCTGGTCTACAGCTGTATCTTAGTCATATCCCACAGGGCCCACAAGGGGCATTCATAAATGATTTGCCCGTGGAGGCATGCCGACATCTCAAAATTTAGGCCATTTTCCCGTTCACGGAACTTGGCCTGTTCTAGGAGGGACTATGGGAAGGAGCTAAAGACAAAATCACATTCAAGGGACACAGACCCTCAGAAAAGAACAGCCCATAATGCTCCATGAGCAGAGGTCAGCAATGGGAGTGTGAGAAGATCCTCTGGCCCTAGAAAGGCCAGGAGAAGGGACTTGAAAGAAGGCAGGTTCTGGAAGGCAGAGCAGGAACAAAGGTAAGTCCTAAAGAACCCAGATTTCGCCTCTTTCCCGCACAGATCAGGCAGCTTAGCAGTCAAGGGAGAAAAATAGACTTTATTTACAAGTAATAACATTTAGAAAAGATCCATCCCTGGCCCTTATAAACCTTCCCATCCATCCAGATCCCACCCCAGTACAAGTCTAGGGAAGGTGGGGATGAGCTGCTGCTGCTGAAGGCTACCCCCACCCCCCACCCCCGCTGTCCTGGAAGAGAACATCCTCTGGGCAACTGTGCCCTTGGGTTGGATGGGAGCACCTGGGGGTGGAGTGTTCCCACCAGGTCAATGCCTAGTCCTGGACTTCAATAGCAAGGCCCCCTGTTATGCCTACCTAGCCACCAGGAAGAGCAGGAACCAGGGCCTGCTACTCCAATGGTCCCTTCTAGATCCAGAGGCTGAGGGGGACTGGCTGAGCCCAAAGACCCAGCTGCTGAAAGCCATTCTCAAATCTTGTGATAGAGAAGTGACTTTGCTTTGCGAAAACATCAGGAGGCAAGGTAGGGAGAGGACCCAGACTGTCCAGGCTCCAGGCCAACTCTGAAGACCCATCTGTTCACCTACTGAAGGCTCTGGTAAAGGTCCAGGTACCAGGCCAAGGTATATCAGGCATCGCTGTCTCTAGGGGTTTGGCCACTGTTGGCCTGGAAGCTGAGAGAAGGCACTGAGGGACAGTAGAAGGACCAGGCAAGGGCAGCATCAGGGACACAGGTGGGGCCGCTCGCTGGTACTGGTCCTTTAGTGCTTTGCCTGAAAAAGAGAAACAGTCAGTTGGCTGGATGAGACTTGTGGTATCAGCCTGCACCAGCTGCTCCCAGAGCCCCCCCGACTAGGATCCCTTCCATGGTGTGGCCCTGGACAGGTCTACCTTCAGGTTGCAGCTCGAATTTTTTACTAGGAGTGGATCTGTCTGTCTCCGCTCTAACCATAAGCAGCTAACCAAGACAAGCAGCACCTGCTTAGTGCCCGACTTCCACTGGCCCACCTTGGCCCTGCCCTGAGGCTGCCCCCTGCTTCCACTGGGCTTCCTGAGTTGAACCCTCCCCTTTTCCTGTCAGTGTCTCTACCTTGCCCTTGGCCCGAGGAGTGGCAGTGGCGGCAGCAATGGCGGCAGCAGTGGCAGCGCTGGCTGTGGTGGTGGCAATGCGAGGAGAGCGACGGGTTCCGCTGCGGGTGTTGGGGGAGGCCTTAGACAGGGCTTTCTTTGAGGCCCCCCTCCGTAGAAGGCTGTTCCCAAGCTTCTTGGGCGTGTTGAGGATGTTGAAGGCCATGGACTGGCGGCGGTCGTCCTGTGGGGAGGGGCTGTCAGGTGGGGCTCACTGCTGCCTTTCCAGTGCCTCCCTTCAGCCCCCAACTGACCTGTTTGACAACAGCTGGGACTGCTTTCTTCTGGGCCTCCGTAGTGCTCTGTTTTCGCCCTTCATGTCGGTCCCGGGGAGTCATGGGGCGTGGGAAACAGCTGGTGGGCTTCTTAGTCTACGGAGAAGAGGCCGGTTAAGCAGACATCAATAAGAGGACTTCACATCCAAAGCCAGGAGTCTCAGGTGAGTGGACCTTGTAAGTCAGCTTGTCCAACCAGCAGCACATCCCCTCCACCCCCGAGCCAGAAGCCTCCACTTTCAAATTTGCTGAGCTGAACCTGACCTGGGAGGCTGTTAGAATAAAACACAGGAGCCAATGTCACCTACCTCAGGGGTACCAGGGCCCTGGTGGGGCTCTAAGGAGACCCGTTTGCGTTGCCGGGTGGTGATGCCAGTGCCCTCAGCTATCTGGGTTGGCTGCATGCTGGCTCGGCGCAGGGTCTCCTGGGGGTCACCGGTTTTCATCTCCTCGTCTGTGATAGTAGCCAGGCTCAGGGAAGGCTGCATGGGGTGGAAGTGGTCAGTGGACCCAAACTGTTTGGAGATACAGCAGGACTGCCCCAGACTCTTCACCGGCCTGGCATGTGGAACAGCTGGAGCCTTCCTGTCACAAAAGGCCTCCCTCCCCCTTGTCTTCCCTGCACAGTGGCCACAGAAAAACAGTCCCAAACAGACTGCTCCAAGCTCCTGCCCACCTGCAGTGACCTCACCCCTGAGCTCCCTCCCTACCAGCTGTTCTACTAGAAGCATCTAGTCGCCTTCCTCAGGAGGCTAGAGACCCAGGGCACTATTACTTAAGCTAGCCAGCAAGTGACACTGGGAAGGAATGCTGAGCGGAAGTGAGCCAGCACGGCCAGGTCCTATGTAGGTGACCTCAGAGCTCACCCTGGACTCAAGGGGATAGCAGGTCTTCAGGTGTGGGGGGCAGACTCGATTGCGCTGCTGCAGCTCTGCAATGCGGTTCCAGTCATCCAGCTGCTCAGGCTCGTCCTGGCACGTGCCCATGTAGAAACTATTCCTTCCTGGGGAGGGCAGGAGAAGTTGAAGCAAGTGGGGCTAGAAGGCCCAGAAGAGTGAGGGTGAAGGCAGCAAGTCTACATCTCACCAGCCTTTGCTGCCACCACTCTGTCCACCTACCAGTGACCCTCAAGCCCAGTAGCCCAGAGTCCTACTCCGCTCAGAGCTGCAGATACAGGAGCAGGGCTCACAGACCATTTCTACCATGGGGGCGGGCTCACTGCAGTCTCCCTGGAGAGGTCAAAAAGGTCATATATAGATGCTACGATACCAAGAGAATCTACTAGAACGCCAGGACTTGATACCCAGAGGGGTCCCTAAAAGGCGAAAGACTCCCAGAAGAATCTGAAGATAAATAACTGGCCAGTTTGGTCCTCTGGCAGCCCCTCACCACCTGAGAAAGGCGCGAAGCGAAGGACTCTGGACAGCCTCTGAGCCTATTATGCTGGGACTCCTAGGCCTGTTGTGCAAGCATTTCCAATTCGCCCTTGCTGGACAGCCAAGGCCCTGAGACACCAGGAAGGTAGCCTTAGGTTTTTAAATGCTTGTCCTTTTGCTGTGCCACAATGTACTCCCAGTCAACATTTAGGTAGGGTTAGGAAACGGTCCCCTCACCTGAAGGGACCCCACTGGACACCCTGGCCTGAGAACGGCGAGCAGAGCTGCGAGTGGTGGGCCGGTAGCCAGGCAGGCTGAGCAGAGCTGAGTTGCCATCATCGGGAGAGCCCAGGCGGGCTAGAGACTGGGTGGAGGAGGTGGCTCTCGGGCCTGCCTGGGAAGCAGGGGCAGACTGTGTGCTGTAAAAGGATGAGTTGGCGCTGTCTGGCTCTTCCACATCTGACTTCTGGAAGAAAGGATGAATCTGTTGTGGTGGGGTGAAGTGGGCACCGTGACACTCTATAAAGAAGCCTCCCGCCATCCCCCCTTCCTGAAGCCCTCGGATCCTACAGCATGGCTCTGCAAGTTTCCACACTGCTCTGCAAGGCTTCTTAGCTGGACATCTGCAAAAAAGGGGCTGCCAGAATCCTGCAGAGGTGCTAAGGGTATCGAGACTCTTTTCTACCCACTTTTCCACTGAGTCTATTAACAATGCTTTGAGGGAGGAGAGGCAAAATGTGTAAGGCTATTTTAGAAGAGAGATGCAAAGAAATGAAATGACTGGCCCAAGAATCAAACAGCTAAGATGTGGGAGAGCCAGGGCTGGAACCCATGTCTCTCTCCTGAGCTAGTCAGGCTCATCCCATAGCTCCTGTGTCCCCCCATCTCATGCTTGCCAGGGTCCCAACCATCTCAGGCAGGGGTCCAACTCACCGCCCAGGATGACTATGAATGCAACCAAAAAAATAAAATTGTAAATTTACTTAAAACATGAGAGTGTGTGTGTGTCACAATGTATTTAATGTGTGGCCCAGAGATGCCAAAAGGCTGGACACCCCTGTGAGCTTCTCTAGCTTCTTGGTAGCAAAGGGCACCCTACATGCAGAAGTGTTCCCTACTACACCAGACACCATCCCTTCCCTGCCCTCCCCTCCCCAATCTCCTTAGAATACGGAAACAAGGGCCAGAGCCCCCTAGGCTGGCAGGCAGCCCACTGGCAGCCACAACACATCTCAGCTACCTTGGGAGGCTCCAGTTGAGCTGCAACTTCTCCATTTTCCCTCCCTTCAGCTTGTACATTGTCAGTGTTACACATGGCGAGGATGCTAGTCTTTGAGTCAGCACACAGGCATCCAATTACAGCCCTGCCCTTTTCTACAAAAGAGGCCTAAGATCTTTCTTAGAGTCTCAGGTTTCCCTTCTGTAAGACATGGACTAGTCAGTCCTGCCTGCCTCTTAGGGCTGTTTTGAGGACCCTGTGGCAAGGTGCCCTTGAGCAGACATGAGCATTACTGTCCTGCAGCCCCACTCCCAGGAGCCTGACCTTGGTCATGGTGATGTTGATGATTTGCGTAGTACGACGACGAGCAGAGCGGGTCTTCCGTCCTGAGTCCAGGAAGCTGTCTCCCAGGGAGTCCAGGCTGCTCTCCAGGGGTGGCTGACCCCGAGCAGGGATGGGGGTAAAGTAGAGACTTTCCAGGGATTCTACCTTGGGGGGCAGGCGCTGGCTGATGGGCGAAGCTGGCTCTCCAGGGATGCTGTTGCCATCTGGCTGGGTACGAGGCAGCTTGCTACAGGACAGAAACCTGCTGAGGTGCCATTCTTGGGGCCAGAATGCATTTTGTCCATCCCTTTGCTCCAAAGTGACCAAGTCTTACATTTATTATAAACAGACCTGGTCGAGCACCCCGTATTCTGACTTTTCAGAGGTACCAAGGAGAGCCCTTGACCTGGGCTGTCCGTCTCTGGTGAGCCCATCCATTCCCATGGCCCTTTGAACTCTTCAATACTGGCAACTCCCAGCCCTCTGCCTTAACCTGGACCCTGCCCTTCAGACTTATATATCCACTGTCTCGGACCCCTCTATGGGCACGCACAGCTGCACCACAATGAATGTCCCCAACTCAGCCCATCTGTGTGTTCCTCTCCTGTCCCAGCTAAGGGAAGCAGCCTCCACCCCGACTGCCCAGCTACGAACATGGGCAGAATTCCACCTCCTCCCTCTCCTACCAAACCAACTGGCAAGTCTAACCGCACTTCTCTCTGCTCTCATGGCCTTCCCTGGTCTGCCTCATCTCACCTAGACCGACAATGACATCTGAGAGAAGCACCAGAGTGGTGACAAAAACAAGGACTTGAGCCAGGCTGCCCAGGTGGAAGCCCAGCTCTGCCACTGTGGGTCCTTGATCAACTGACTGCCCTTTATGCTTCAGTTTCATCTGTTAAGTGAATTACTGTTTTTTTCCAAGTGCCTATAAGTGTCTGATACATACAAATATTAAATAGAAACAAATGTTTCCAGTCTCAGCTTCTGCATTGATTATAAGGATAAGCTAACATGCAAATCTGATCATATACTCAATTTCAAACCCCTCCAAGGTACCTCAAAGCACCAGCCTCCATCAATGGGGAGTCCAGCTGGCTCTCCCAACTTTACTCCCCAGCCCAGCGAGGCTCGCTCTTAGCCTTGGCTCTCACTGCTCTCTTCTGTCCACTGGGCACACATTCCTAGCACTTCTTTCAAGACTCAGGAGTGACAGCCTCAATGAAATCTTTTTGTTCTGAGAATCAGCTTCCAGAGGGCAAAGGGACCACATCTTATTTATGTCACAGCCCCAGTGCCCAGGTTAGAGCCTAATAAACAGTAGCCTCTCAATGGACAACAGACTGCGGGAAGAAGGGCACCTCCTGACCTGGTGTTCGTGAGTGGGGTCCCCTCCTCACAGCTCAGATCCAGGCTGTCAGTACTCAAATCCAGCTGAGGCTTAGCCTGGGGCTCCCGGCTCTTTAAGGCATCAGTTGCCACCTGAAACTTGCCCAGGTCTCGAAGCTGCTGGTCAGCATGGGCAACCTGGGAAGCAGGGAGAGTGAAGAGAAGCCTAAGGCAGGGGTAGCTTAGGAGAGGAGGGCACAGGGATCTATTATGACAGGGCAGGGGTAAGGGAGTCTGTCCAGCCAGATGCTTACCTGTGCCTCCAGGCTGCGCACCTGGGCAGTAAGGTGGCGGCAGGTCTGTTCAGTCTCCTTTGTCTTTAACCCAGCCTGCTGTAGCTCACGGCCCAGCCGCTCGGCTTCGGCCCTCAGCTCCTTGTTTTCCTTTTGCAGCTGCTCCAGGCCCCGCAGCTGCTCCTGCAATTCTTGGTTCTGCTGCTTCTTGGCATCATAATGGGTCTTAGCTTTCTCCATCTGTGTGGACAGTTAGGGTGGGTGGGGGTAAGGGTGGAGGGTGGGGGACAGCAGAGGGGGAGGGCAGAGTGGGCCAGGACTGGGCTCCTCACCTGCAGCTTGTAGTGCTCAGCTGCCTGCTCCTTCTGGCTTAACTGGGCCTGCAGCTCATTCAACTGGGCCTGGAGGCGCTGGGCCTCCTGCTGGCTCTCCCCTCCCTGGGCCTGGAAAGCATGTGATGTGGAAGGCTGATCTGGGTGACGGGTCTGGCTGCTCCACCCAAATCCACTGACTTGCCCTGGCCCCTTGGGCTCTATGGCATTTTCTCTCAGGAAACCAAAAAAATCCTTTTCTTACTACTCTCCCTCCCCCAACTTCAGCATACACCTTTCAAGGTCCACCGTCTGCAGGAGTATTTCCCATCCAGCTTAGGCCATTTCTGGTGGAGTTCTGACAGCCTTATCTCCTTTGAGATCAAGCAGAAACTGTCCCATTCTTTCTCCCTGAGTATACAGTCTCCCCAAGGAGGAAGGGAACTCCTTCCAGATGTTCTCACCTGGGTGCAGAGTATGGGGCCAGGCGCTTGAAATGTGAGCTCTCAGGACATGAGAATTCATTTCTCCTCAGAGTGACTCTGGGAAGTAACTTTATCTCCATTTCTGAGTTAAAAAAATTGAGCTCAAGAGATTTAAGCAAATTGGCCAGGGTCATAGAGACTAAATAGCAAAGTAAGATCTGACCCTTGGTGCACCTGACTCCAAAGCCCGTGTGGACCGATTTATGGTGCTGGCACTGCCCCTTCTCCAGACCAGACTCCTTGGGAACAGGGCCTATGTCTGATTCTCCTGTCCACTTGCAATGCCAGCAAGTGCTTAGTTTGTAGTGATACCGGACAGGATCACCTGGCCTTACCTCTCCTACATCTCCTTTCACCAGGAAGGCCCCTAAAAGGAGTATAACAAGCACCTATTTATCACAATCAAGCCACAGTGTGGAGTAAGTACTTGGCAGTGAGCTGGGGAATCAAAGTCCTCAGCTCCCACCAACTCCTGTGACCCACCAGGGTTCTAGTGAGTCCTAGGACCACTGGTGCCAATTTCTTTGCTCCCAGCTAAAAGCTGTGAAGCCTAGATTGCAAAAAAGCAAATGTTAAAAACCAAAGGTGACAATCTTGAGAGCATTAAGAATATTAACTTGCACTGTAACATCACGTGTCACTGACACTCTAGACCAGCACTACCCAACAGGACTGTCTGCAATGGTGGCAGTGTTCTGTGTGTGCCCTGTCCAATACGGTAGCCACGAGTCCCATGTAGTTACTGAGCAGAGTAAACGTAGCTGGTGGGACTGAGAAACTGAATTTTTAATTTTAATTAATCTAAATAACCACACATAATCAGTGGCTACTGTAATTCGCAGCAAAGGTCTGAGGGATAGAGTGGCCCTGGTCTTCCTTTCAGAGTTCCGAGAAGGCACACAGATGAGTCACAGGCAGGCCTCCTGAGGCAGCCAGGGCCCGGGTACACTCCTGTGCCTCCACACCCACCACAGCTCAAGGGCTTAGAGCACCTTCCCACCCCGATCTGTCCTACCTTCAGCTTCTGCTGCTGCACCTTGCTGGCTTGGTCATGGTCAGCTAGCTTCTTACTCAGTTCTTCCACCTAGCAAAGTGGAGGAAAAGGAGAAGGGAAGTCTCAAGAGGCCTTTCCCTGGATGTCCAGGCAAATTATGGGGTATTCCCAGACCAGTTCCCAATATTTTTAGAAAAAGAAACTCAGGTCCTTCCCCTAGCCTCCAGTTAGGGAAGAGCCTGCTGCCCAGGCTGGTTGGCAGGACCTGAGTGAGGCAAACCAACACAAAGGGGCTGCCAGAGCCACCTGCTCCGGCTCATCTCCACCCCCAGCCCGCAGGGACAGAGGTCTGCAGCCGCTGCGGGATTCAAGAGAATCAACTCTGGGGAGCTGAGGCCTTACCACCACCCTATTGCGGCCACTGCCATTCCAAGCCCCAACCTTCCTGGGTTGGAGACAGGAACAGGGGACCTAGCCTGTAACTTCAGCAGACATACTCATTTAATAGCCATCCCTCCTCCCAAAAACTACCAAAGCAAAAGCCCACAGATGATCAGCCCTCTTCCCAATACCCACAGGCTGTTAGGGCTGGTGCTAGCAGTGTGGTTAGTGAGGAGGATCAGACTGCTGGGTGACAAAGCAGGGGCAGCACATGTCCAAGCCCACCCCACTCCCACAGAGAGGGAGAGCAAGGGGAGGGAGGGATGAGAAGGAGCATCACAGCCACAAGCACCCCTGGGTCCTCCAGATTCCAGGAGCTCAAGCATCATCAGCAAAGGCAAGAGGCCAGGGCTCCATTGCTAACTGTTTGTATTCAGCTTGTCATCCTGGGCTCCTAGAAGGCGATGAGAGGAGGAAAGGCTCAATTCCTCTGCAGGCCTGAGGTGACTGAGCGGGACAGATGGCAGAGGAAGAGTGCTCCCACTAAATACTAGCTCGATAGCCTTGACATCTAGGGCAGCACAGAGAGACCCTTGTGAGAGCAGCACAGCGGACCCTGACGCTCCTCTGACAGAGGCCCCTCCTGCTCCTGCCAACCTTGGCCTTCCGGTTCCCAGACATCTTCATTTCTCGGGGTTAAAGCAGACACCCTGAGCTCACAACCCTCCCTAGCCTGTGAAGGAGTCCTTGCTCATCACCTTCATGGCTTCTGTGGGAAAGAAAAGTGCTATGCTGAACAAGGCCCATGGTCATTCTGCTAATCCTCCCCTTCGTTAAGGACCCAAATATATGGAAGAGAACTTCGAGGTTTGGGAATCCCAAGAATTATCTGTGACTTTCAGATATGAGAAAGACGAAGCCTACCCTACCCCTCATCCCTGACAGAAAGTACAGAAAGGTGGAGAGGCCGACCTGGGACAGGTGGGATGAGGCCTGAGAGAGGGCCCAGCACACCGCACGCCTGGGCAGCCTGGGCCTGGATTCCACGCCTTGACCCTGCCCCCTTCACAAACAGTTCACAACGGGAGCTGGCGGAGGCAAGCTGCAGCCGGGGTCATGCACCGAGACTGGTCACCGCTTAAGCAGCCAGCATTTAGCAAGAACCCCAGGCATTACCTGCTTAGTTTGCTCTCTCTGAAATACCTCTAGCTGTTCCACCTGTGCATGGGGGAGGAGCAATGGAGACAGTGAGAGGGGCACTGCAGATGCACCGGTCCTGCTGTGACGCTGACCTCATTAAAGGTCTGACACTCCCCCTACCCCCAAGGAACCAGACTTCTAGTAATTTTTAAAACGACAGTTTAGCTCGTTCTAGTCCCCTATGGCTCTTGGGGCCTCTACGGCAGGCATGCCTCAAAATGTGCCTCCAGAACAGGCGATGGCCTTCAGTTTGACTCTCTGGGGACAGAGTCTTCAGGGAAGGAGAAGGCTACTGATATTTCTTTGGGACAACACGGGGCAACAGACTTGAACTCTGCCAGCCACCTCTCCTCCTCTGCTACCCAGTGAGTGAGTGGAGACAAGACATTGCAACAATGTGGGAGCTTAAGTCCCTGGGATGCAGAGGAAATGGCCCCTATCTCAGGTCCAGTCTTTGAAGTGTCGCTGAACTGGATGCCTTACCTGGGCAGTGAGTTTCTGCCTCTCTTCCTGGAACCGCTGTCTTTCCTCCAGAACCTTGACCTTGGCACCCTCATACTTGGCAGTCATCACCTCCAGCTCCCGGGCAGTGCTCTGTGCTTCCCGCTGCATCTCAGTCAGACGGGCCTCAGCATCAGCACGCACAGTTGCCAGCTCTTGTTCATACTTCTCCCGTGCCTGGTCCAGCTCCACTTCCAGAAACTGCCGGCCAAGGCTGGCCCTCTCACCCAGCCCCCGGTTCTCCTCAGCCAGCAGGCCATGAGCTTCCTTCAGCATGCTCAGCTGCTCTGCGTAGCTGGCCTTCTCTGCCCGCAGCTGCTGGGCTGCTCGCTCTTGCTCTGCCACCTTCTGTCGTAGGGGCATCAGCTCCCCAAGCTCCCGCTGGGCCCGCATCAGCTCTGCCCGCAGCCCACCAGCTGCCTGCTTGCTTTGCTCCAGCTCCTCACGATGGCGTTTCTCAGCAGCTGCTTGCTCAGCCTGCAGCTGCTGGCACAGGTGCTTGGCGGGCAGCAGCTCACTCACCAGGGCCTGTGTGCTGGTGTGCTCGAGCTGCAGGGCAGAGAGGGCCTGCTCCTTCTGGAAGAATTTCTCCTGCCATGCCTTTAATTCTTGGCCCAGTTCCTCGGCTCGCTCTGCCTGTGAGGCCAGCTCCTGCCGAAGGTTCTCTGAAGCCACCCGTTGTTTCTCTGCCTCCTCCCGAAGAGTCTGGACCTCCTCCCGCAGAGCAGAGCTGCGTTCAGCGGCTCTGGCACTGTTGCTGGCCGTCTCTGCCTGGAGCAGGCGCAGCCTTTCCTCCAGCTTCTGACTCTTTTCTGACTCAGCTACAACAAGCCGCTTCAACTCCTTGCTCTCGCCCTCCTTCTCCAGGACCTGGCGGTTCAGGATAGACACCTCCTCCTCCAAGCTGCTGATGAGGCTGTTTTTTCTCTCAGCCTCCTGCTGGCCTCGGGCCACCTGAGCCTTCCACTCATCTTCAGCCTTGCTATGGTCTTGGGCCTTGTTGCGGAGGGTGGCCAGCTCCCTTTGTGCTGAGGCTAAAGTGTCCTTACTGCGCCCCAGCTCCTGGACCTTCTCCTCCAACTGGCCCCGCAAAGTCTCCAGAGCAGCAGCTCGCTCCATCTGGGAGGCGCGCTCAGACTCTAAGCTGCGCTCCAGGCTGGAAGCCTTCTCCTGGTGCTCACGGCACCGCTGCTCCAGCTTGCTCACCTCTGCCTGCAGAGCCTCCACATCAGGGCCTCTTCCCTTGGTCTTTCCAGTAGCCTCAGACTGGGCTCCTGTCCCAGAAGTGTCTTCTCCACCAGCTGTCCCTAGAGACTGCTGGTGCTCCTCCTTGGCCAGCTGTTTCTTCAGTTGCTCCACAGTTTGGTGAAGCTTCCCCAGCTCCATTCTCTGGGCTTCCTCCTGCCCACGAAGCTTGGCCAGCTCCTGGTCCTTCCCTTCCTTTTCCCTCAAGGCATGGGCCAGTGCCTCTTGCAGGGTAGCAAACTCAACACGTTGCTCATTGAGGGCGTTCTGTAGCCGCATCTCAAGCTCTGCCTTGGCAGCTTTCTCCAGTACAAGATCGGCTTGGGCTCGGCCCCGCTCCTGGGTCAGCCGGGCCACCTCCCGCTCTTGCTTCCCACGCTCCTCCTGCTGCTGTCCCTGGCTCTCCATCAGCGCAGTCCGCAGCCTCTCCAGCTCGCTGACCATTTGCTCTGCCTCACGCTCCATGGCCTGCAGTGCTGCCTGTGTGCTGCAGAACTGACGTCCCTCCTGCTCTTCCAGCCACTCTGATTCTCTGTCTCCTGCCCTTGGGGGCTCCTTGAGTAGCTCACAAGAGGTTGTTTCCTGCTGTTCACCTGCCTTGCGCACCAAGGCCTCCAGACGGGCCACCTCCTTGCTGGTGGCAGCCATCTTCTCTTGCAGAGTGGAGAGGTCATCTGCAAGTTTCTGGGCCCTGACCTCCTTCTCCTGGACCTGCTGGTGGGCTCTGGCCAGGCTGGCATGGAGCTGAGCTAGTTCATTCTGCTGTCGGCCTATCTGGAGTTCGCTGTGGGCCTCTATCCCTGCCACCTTCTCCTTTGCCTCCTTTAGCTCCTGGCGGGCCTTCTCACATTCTTCCTTCAGGGTCATCAGCTGTTCCTGGAACATGGCACCGTACTGGGCCTCCTCTTGCTGGCTATCCTCATACCGCTTACGCCAGGTGGCCACCTCCTTGGCAAGCTGCCCGCACTCACTCTCAGCCTCACGCTTGGAGGCTACGGCCTCTGCTAACTCTCGCCGCAGGACTTCCATCTCAGCCTGATGGGCCTCTCCAAGCTGCTGTAATCGAGCCTCCAGCCCTTTGCGCCCAGCCTTCTCTTCTTCTAGCTCTTTCCGTTCCTGCTTATGCTGTTCCACCAGGCTTCGGGTCTCTGCCTCTAGCTTGGAGATACAACGCTGCTGCTCTTTCAGTGCATCTGCAGCCCTGCGCTTCTCCTCTTCAAGGCTACCCTTGGTGATCTTCAAGGACTCCTCAAGGGCCCGGGCCTGCTCCTGGAGCTGGCTCTTCTCCTGGGCAACCTTTTCTCTCTCAGTTGCTTTTCGCTGCTCAGACTTCAGCTGGGCCTTTAGCTCTGCCACCTGGGCCTGGGTCTCACACTGCTCCTGGCGGGCTGCCTCAATGCAGGCATGGAGCTCCTCCACCTTCTGGCTCAGCTCTGCTTTCTCCCGTTGGGCCTGTGTCACTGAGGTCTGGGCACTGTCCCGGGCTTCACCGGCAGCCTGAAGTTGCTGTTGCAGGATCTCTAGCTTGGCAGCCTTCTCCTTCTCCAATGCCTCTACTTGCTGGAGGGCTGAATCCCTCTCCCTTAAGGAGGCCTCGCGCTCCTCAGCAGCAGTGGCCAGTTGCTGAGCATGGCCTTGCCTGGTGGCCTCCAGCTCCTTGGTGGCCTCCTCCAACTGCTGCTCCTTCTGCTTCAGGGTGGTGCTGAGCTGTTCCACCTGGTGGCAGAGGCCCTGGGAGGCCTGTTCTTGCTGTTGGATGGTCTGTGCGAGCTGGGCCTGCTCCTTTTTGGCCTGCTGCTTTAGGCCTGCCAGTTCTTGATTCTGTTGCTGAAGAGTGGCATTGAGGGTGGTGAGCTCAGAGGTCAGCGTGGCCACCTTGGCAGACAACTGGGCCTCCTGAGCCTGGGAGGCCTGCTCCAGCTCTTCTTTAGCCTGGCTGACATTGGACAGGGAGCTCTGCAGCTCAGCAATCAAGCCAGCCAGCTGCTGCTTTTCTTCTTCAAAGTGGCCCCGCTCAGCAAGTAGCTTGGCTTCCTGCTGGCCCCGCTCACTCTCCAGAGCCTCCACCCTGGCTTGGAGCTGGGTGTTGTCTGCAGCAAGGGTGGCTGCCTCTTGCTTCAGGGTTTCCAGCTGGTGAGACAGAGACAAACTGGAATCAGTATGACTCCTCAGGCACCATGGCCCCTCTGGGAACTGAGGGTTGCCTGGAACCTGAACATACTGAACACAGGCCCACACCAACCCCAGTGCGCAGCACACAGGTCTTATGGCTGCCCCTGCGCATTCCTACCTGCAAGACATCACCTAGCACCTCGCCCTTCTCCTGTGGTGGGTTCTCCTGCAGACGGGCCAAATGTTCTTCCAGCTGTGCAAGTTTTCCCTGAAGGATTTCATTCTTCTCTTCAAGGCATTTCTGGCAGTAAATAAGAGCTCCATGTGAAGGTGGAACAGGCACCCAATGACCCCACAAGCCCTTGCGAACATCAACAAAACAAAAGAGCCTACCACCTTGTAACCAAGATCTCCTTTTGCCCTCGCCTACAAAAACCTCTCAGAAATCATGGACCTGGGACCATGAAGGACCTGACTTTCTAGCCCTAGTTCCAAGGCTGAATTAAGTCACGTGACCTGCTGATTTCTTCTCCGAGGCCATAGAGCGTACTTCAAATTTCCTTACTATATACCCTTCCTCAGAGAAATCTTAGTTTCCAGATTATCCTAACACCCACCCAGCTTAAAAACATACCCTGCGTCTCTGGGCATCAACAGCAGCAGCAGCCACAGCACTGACCCCTCCCACACCCCCACTTCCCCTCGCTGCCTGCTAAGCACCTACAACAGGCCAGGCACTGTGCTGGGCACCTCCCTGAATTTCTAATCCACACAACAGATCCGAGGGGTAGCTTACTATCCCTCTTTTAGAGAGCAAGAATCTGAAGCTCACATGTTAAGTGCCTTGCCCCAGAGCTATATGGTTAATAAGTGGCGGAGTGGAGTTCCTAATAACAGCAATAACAGCAACTAATTCACTGAGAGCTTACTTTGCACCACACCATGTGTTAAGTGCTTTCTATGTATTATTATCTTACAATGGTTGATGAGGCAGATACTCGTTCTTTTTCCCATTTTCAGGAAAGGATGCTTAGAGAG
Organism: Glossophaga mutica; assembly: GCA_039655065.1. Lineage (NCBI taxonomy): Eukaryota > Metazoa > Chordata > Mammalia > Chiroptera > Phyllostomidae > Glossophaga > Glossophaga mutica. The sequence goes on from CM077308.1 coordinate 46,608,211, forward strand.
AAGGAGATCAAGTAACTTGTCCAAGATCCACACCTTGTAAATAGCAGAGACAGGATTCAAAGGGGTATTGGACTGACAAACCCACAACTTTCCCATTATAGCACACTATTAAACCTTGAACAGAAGCCAGCTTAATTCCCAAAGGCCCAAAAGAAGAGAGCGGCAAAAAGAATTTAACTTTGAACATGTGATCAACATGGTTGCCCTAAGACCCCAAAAGCAGAGGGTTACCTTGTCCTGCAGGGCTGTGCTGAACTCCTTCTCAAGATGGGTCTGCTTCTCTACCCACTCCTGAGTGGCCCGGCCGTGCTCCTCTGTCAGGTCGTTGAGGGCACCCTGTAGCTGCTGTAGGTGACTGGCAAACTCGCGCAGCTGAGACAGACGGACGGAAAGCCCCACCACCCAGAGTCAGAACTGGTGCCACCACCACTGCTGCTTGCTCCCTGAACTCCAGGAGCGGGATGCCACTGATGGTCCTTCCCACCCTCTTCACACCAATTACAAGGAATCACATCCCCAACTTGACTGCAAATCGAAATTTAAAGCCATAACCCAGCCCCTGGCAGCAGCCAATTATGGGACAAGGAAAGGGGCAGAGTATGCAGGTCTCTGGAGAGACAAGAGCATAGGACAGGTGCCAGGGCATCCTTCTCAACCTCTCTTGGGGAACTGTTCAGAAAAACTCCATCTTAAGGGGCCCCTAGGTAGGGGGCAAGACTACCACCCCCAATAGGCACCTTAAAGGAAAGGTCTCCATTCTCCTCAGAAAGCTGGTTGATTTTGCGATCCATCTGGCTCTTCTCTGTCTTCAGGTCCTGGCACTGCTTCAGTGTTTCATGAAGCCGCATGGTGAGGCTGTGAGACAAGGAAGCAGTGACAAAAGAGTGTATCCCCCATGGGTACAGAGCGGGGCAGGGAGCTGGGAAGGCAGGCCAAGAGAACTCTACCTCTCATTCTTGCCACGGAGCTCCTCAAGCTCCCTGGGCTCCAGCGGACTGGCCGCCTGCTTCTCGTTCAGCAGAGCCAGGCGGTCAATGCGCTGCTGCATCACGGCTATCTGTGCATCTGGCCCAGGCAAGGGGAGAGGAGAGGAGAGTCAGCACAGAACTAAGGGAAGGAGGGAGAGCAAGGGGGAGGTGTCCGATCTGTGGGAAAAGGAGGATGGAGGCAAGGACATAACCAACATCTAGGAGGTCAGCAGACAGGACAACACAAGGAGGCAGAGGTGCCATTCCTCAGACAAGCCCATAGATTCCCTGGATGGAAAGCCCGGTGTTGCCCATGTACACGTATCTGCGATGTGCCAGGCACCCACCCCTCTCAGTGAGGAGCTTGCGGTTTTCAGCCAGCTCTAGCTCCAGCTCATCTCTGTTGTTTCTCTCATCTGCAAGCTGCTTCTTCAGCCGTCTCATCTGGAATTGTGGGGTCTGCAGGATGTCTCCCATGGGGGAGGCTGGAGAACCTGAGAGGAAGCTGAGGAAAGAGATGGCTCAGATGCCATGAGCCTGAGATACGAGGCCTGAAGTGACCAGCAACAGGCAAGGACGGGAAAGCAGTGTGCTGTGGATGTGAGCGCCGGCTGGCAGGCCCAACGCAAGGGGTTCTCGCTGCAGTGCTTGACTCATGTCCCATGACATGACCTTGAAAAAACCCTTCTCCTTTCTCCAAGCCAAAAAAAGGGAGGTGAGGGGAAGAGAGGAGAGATGCACTTTCCTCGCCTCTGCAGATCGACACCGAGAGAAGGGACTTTTGTGTAATCAGCAAAGGAAGGGATTCCATAAACAGGGGACAGCCTCTGAGAGAGCTCTTCTGCCCAAGGCAGATCCCAATCAATTCCCCCAATTAGCACTGCAGCAGATGAGGACCTCCCAGAGCCACAGGACACTGCAAGCACTCTCCGATGATGTGAGGGGCTGCTCAACAGCTCAGTCTCTAGGATGGCGGGAGTTGAGGACTGGGTGTTGAGGCCCTGTCCCAGGAACGAGGCTCAGCACATACTTGTTCCCACTGGAAGAGGCAACCTTCTGTAGCTCCAGAAAGCGAACCTCCCTCCTGGCCTGGTGGCTGGGTGGGGAGAGCTCTTCAGAGATGGTGCTGGAAGGGACTGGAGCTAGAGGGAGGAGCAGACAAATCACAGGTTAGTAAGGTGAATGGAGTTGTATCTGTCAAATGCAATTTGAAAACCTGCCTTAGTGGGAGTGAATTCTCAGACACTTATATGTAAGCTACAGGGGGCAGCCACTAGGCAGAACCTAAGCAGGATCTCCTCTCAGCCCCAATGACCTCTTGGGTCACAACCACTGGCCTTTCTGAAATCATGCAGTGCCAACACATCTTTCTCAAAAGCTTCTGTTTCCTTGATTCCATGACCGCTTTCACGTGGTTCTACCTCTGAACACCCGCTCATCAGTCTCCCTCCTCTGCTCCTCCACTCACCCTCTAAGCCCCCAGAGCTCGGATGTGGCCTTCTTCCTTTGCCCACAGTGCAGCAGTTCAATGGCCAGCCATACACTGATCTGCAAACCCATAACCTGGCCCAGAGCCTTTCCTCTCACATTTCCAGATCACCTGAAAGGCTCATGAGGAACCTGAATATGAGGAACATCAAATTTAGCAGCTGGACAAGAATTAGCCTAGACCCAAGGCTTACACCCCATCATCAGTAGACGGCCTCTTCATCAGAAGACAAGGACTTTCAGCAGACACTTGGCAGATTCAGTACCTCTCTGTTCTAGCACTTACTCCTCATCATACCTACTGGTTTATGCATTGTTCTAGGTATGTATCTTCCTACCTAGAACAAGAGCTTCATGTGAGGGGGAAAAAGCCATCTTTTAAGACTGTACTCCTAGCTTGCACACCTGGAGTAATGATTGTTTAAAAATTGAAGAACAAAAGAGGGGTGTGTGTGTGTGTGTGTGTGTGTGTGTGTGTAGTGGGGAGATCAAGGAGAACCTAACAACAGATATGATCACGTCTTTAAAAAGTCCTGCCTGGTGGCCAAGAGTTCTGTAGGAACTGGGATGATGGCAACAGAGTCTAGAAACCAACTTCCTCCATTACAGTTTTCCAGAGCACCAACTCTGCGTCTTATTTTGGGGCCAGAAACAAGACCCAAATGCACTTCTCAGCATCCTAGCAGTACCCAGCTCAAAGAGGAGGGGCTCCTCAAAAGCAATTCCTATTTACCTTTTTGCAAGAAGTTCTCTAGGTCCTCATTCAGGTTTAGTCCATCTTCATGGTCCAGCACAAACTTGAGAATGGCGGCCAACTCAGACTAAGCCATGGAGAGAAAGAGCAATACTTAGGTGTCAGGGAGACCCAGAGGGACAGAGGGCGCCACCCTGATAGTGCCAGCCCTACGAGCCTGCTGGAGCCCATTCTTCCTCTAAGAGCAGGAAGCCCCATGGTCCAGCCAAGAGTATTCTACTAGAGACGTGTTCGCCTTACTTGCTCCCGTCCCCTCTTCCCCTAAAGATCACCGGGGGTCAAGAGTTTCTAACTGACTTCACTCCTGACCACGAGAGAAGACAGCAGGCAAGGAAAGTAATGTGCTCAGAAAGCTTTAACATAACTATGTTGGCCTCGGCGTCTTTCGAGTGACCCTCACTGTTTTTCTGTCTGGGTAAGAACGCCCCTGGGGCTCAGTCAGAGCTTATCCACCAGCTCAGCTGTAAAATCTTCCCTTCTCTGTCAGAATTCCAAAGTTACAGACTTGATTTAATTTTCCTGGCCAATGTTGCTGTAGTTCCTTATTCCTCTAGAATTTCTTTAACAGTCTATGAGCAGCATGGGGCACAGAAAAGGCTGAAGGGGGAAGGAACCACCGATTCCTTCCATGCCACTCCAACGCCAACCCCAAGATGAGCCATGAGCCGTGAGTACAGAATGGGATGACTCAACATCTCTACCACTATGCGAAAGGCCACAGCTCTCTGGACACTGGCCTACCCGTCACCCGCATTGCCCACTCTGGCATCCCAGCTACTTCTGCTCTGGGAAAGAAAGAACGGCTGCTCACGAAGGACGCAAGGCCAACACCAGAACTACATGGCGGGTAGTTCCAGGAAACCGGGTCAGTTCCCTCTGCAATGAAGCAGACGCACCAACTCCTCCTCACTTGGGGGCCATGTAGAGGAGGAGCGAGGAGGGAACCTCTCTGAGCTAGACTGTCAGGGTGGACAAAGACATTCTCTCTCACTAACCCCTTCTACTAGAGGAAAAGAGGAATAAATGGAGTGGGTGTGTATAAAAAATATACAAACACACAGAGGAATACATACATGAAGCTAGAACAATTTCTACGCAGCATCCAAACAGTAATTTCAGGTACAGTTAAATATGAAAAAAGCTTGGAAGTATATCCTTTAAAAGTTAGCAGTTATCTCTGGAAATGGGACTGCTGGCAACTGTTACTTCCTTCCTTGTGCTTTTCAGTATTTTCCAGACTTTCTATAATGAATGGCTGTGACTACAACATAATTTTTTTAAAAACATTATGTGCTGCTTAAAGAAAACAGGCGGGATGCGGTGAAATGCATGCCAGACCGGCTAGGTGGGGTGGAGACACAAGGGCTTACCTGAATCTTATATTCAAACTGTTCCCAGTCCCTGGGACTTTTGGAGCTCATGGTGGACTGGTATAAGAGCAACATGGTTATCTAGAAGCCAAACAGGAGGCAGTCACTGAGTGGGGCCTGTCTCTCTTCTTACTGACCGCCCCCTCCCATCCCCCAGGCTCTTTTAGCTCTTCTGGAGACTCTTCCAAAGCTCCTAGAATTCAGCAACCTCAGGCCAGGATTCCTGCACAGCTAAATACCTGGACTCACGGAACCTTCTAGGTCAGCACCCTGATAGGAGAGGGAATGAAGTAGACTGAGATAGAAAGAAAAATACGACAACAGCCAGGTGAGGCCTGATTCCTGCCAGGTCTCCACTGAGGCCCACAGGAATGGCCTACTACACCTCTGTCATGTGGCATGGTCTCCTAGAATCTCTGGGTTAAATTAGCCTCTGCCTCATCCAGGTGGCTGTCAAAACCTACCTCAAACCTCCACAAGTCCCCAGAATTAAAGCACCCACCACTTCCCCCTGGGTTAAAAGAAGGCCCTGAAGGTCCCTCCAGTGCCACCCTCAAACCCCCAGTCTGGTGTTCTATAGGTACCTTGGCCAGTTCCAGCTCTGACCCCTCTATCGCCTTCTGCACTGACACCAGGCATTCCGGGGAAGAGGGATGTTTTCGGTTTTCTGTAATGACAACAATGGAGAAAACAGGGTGAACTACCTGGGGGCCATCCCTGAGACCCTCAAAACATCTCAGTCAGAGCGAATCACTGTCTCTGGTAGAGGACTCCTTACTCCTGTGTCCTCTCTCCCCAACATATGCATTTCTATATGAAGTGAGTTCTATTCTGGGTCAGTCCAAGGGCTACAGGGATAGTTCACGAAGGAAGCAGGCTGGATTCGCAGCAGCTCTGGGGCATGGCGCCGCACCACCTGTCCATGCACAAACCCCCTTGGCCCCACAGAGGAGCCCAAAGATTCCAGGTCACTCTGGACCCGCCTTCCAACTAAGGTCACAGAAGAAGCCTGCAGCTGCATCACATGAGGAGGACTGGGGACATCTGGTTCTTATGCTGCCAGAGGGTCTGGGCTCAGTTACTAACAGTTTGCTTATCTAAATCCATTTCACCTCTCCTTTCATTCTCTTGAGGTAGAGATGGCAGATAGCTCTGATAACAAAGATGAAGAGACGTGGCCAGCGCTGTGCATGGGAGGGAAACTGATGAGCGCTGTGCCACAGCTCTGCATATGTTCCTATTTAACCTACTCATGACCTAGAGCAATTATCATCTCCATTTTACAGACAGGGAACCTACATCCAAAAAGGTCACACAAACAGTGAGCAGAAGGGCCAAGAGCTTAACTTAAATCTGCCTCGGCCCCAATACCTACCGCCTAAGCAATTAATTCAAAGTTATCCGAGGAAATGTTTTTCTTACAAGGGGAAAGGGGTAACATGGATGCCTCCCTCTCCACCATCTCCTCACAGTGAAGGGAAATGAAAACCCAAGGTGATGAGTCCCAGAAATCGACCCTCTGGCTGTACCTGGATCTCTGAGATGGGCTCTGGGACTGAAGGCACATGCTTCTTAACCTCAGCTGGTGTGAGCGTCACCAGACCTAGGGAAGCTGACCCAGTTGTATTCATCTCTGTGGTGCAGAGTAGACAGCCCCGAACCTTTGCTCCTCCAGACACCTATTAACTGGCTCCTCTGGACTCCCAAATCCGAAGAGCTGAGGAAGCAGCTCCTTCCCAACTACGTAAGAAAGGTACTTACTCTGCAGAAAATTGCACACAAAGTCCAGTCTCTCTGGCACCGGCTGCTGCAGGATTTGCTGCCCCTCTTCAGTACTGTGGCTAGAAAAAGAGCAAGGACTAGGACCAGAGCACTGAGCAACCCTCCCCTCCTTGCTACTGCAGTACATACTACCTTCCCATTTCTCCAGCCTTGGCCTGCACTGCATCTGGGATGACCAGATGCTAGAGACAGGGGAGAAGATACCAAGACACCATTTATTCAGAAGAAACTATGTGGCAGGTGGGGAGTGGGGAGTTGAGGCAAGAGATCCTTCTGGAAAAGACAGAACTCTGCCATCCCATTTGTGAATACAGTGACGTACCACTCAACGATGAGGATGCGTTCTGAGAAACGCATCCCTAGAAATGTGTTAATAGACAATTTCATCGTTGTGAGAACACCACAGGGTGCAATTACACAGACCTAGATGGTACAGCCTACTGCACACCTAGGCTGTACGGTACAGCCCACTGCCCCTAGGCTATAAGTCTGTAGAGCGTGTCACTGTACAGAACAACATGAGATCAAATCGAGCACAAGAGGAAATGATGCAGCCAAGAGGGGTGGCAAACACAGGGTATATAAGGATGCTGACAGTGTGACAGGCATGCTCTTCTACAGAAAACTATTCTTATAAGTAGAATGAGTATACTCATAATTAAACCAGTAACACAGTCATTTACTATCATGTATTACGTTCCGTACATAATTGTGTCCTATACTTTCACACAACCAGCAGTGCAGGTGTGTTTACACTGCCATCACCACAAACAGGTGAGCAAAGCATTGCACATGATGTTAAGATGGCTACGATGTCACTAGACTAGTGATTTTCAACCGTTTCCATCTCATGACACATAAACAAATTACTAAAATTTTACAGCATGATTCATTCACACCTGACAGCTAGTGTTGTGTTGACTGTTCTCTTTTTATTTTCTGACAACCTAAGGGAAAAGAGGTGGGCACCTCTGACTAAATAGTCTGACTAAATAGTCAGGTATTGCACGTTTTAAAAATTCTTGCAGCGCACCAGATGAAAACTGCTGCACGAGGCAACAGAAATTTTTCAGCTCCATTGTAACTTTGTGGTACCACCATCATAAACATGGTCTGTCTTTGACTGAAACATCTTTCGCACAGCACACGACTGTGTAAAAAAGTGCTGTGGGAAGAGGGTCAAAAACTGATGGAGGCAACACAGATCAAGGGGAAGCTAAGTTCAATAGTCTGAAATAGCTCCAGTGTGAAAGTCAGGATGCCTGGGAACCATGGCTAGAGTAAGAGTGAGAGAGGATGATGGAAAGAAAAAAACAGAAGAACTGAAAGAACAAGGCTTTGAAGTGACAGAGCAAAGTTCAACAGACTCCGCTGAAGGCTGAGGTAGCTAAAGCCTTCCAGAGGCCCCGCCAAACACTTGATAGGTGGCTGTCACCATGGCTTGTTTAACTGGAAGGGCAGGCCAAGTGCAAAGAGAGCAAGCAGTGAGAGCCGGGAGGCAGCAGGGGGAGCTCTCACACAGCCCAGGTCCCTGGCTCCTGGGGCTTGTCTAACTGCAGTTTCATTTTCAGAGGTGAAGGATCTTCACTTCTCTATCTAGGCAACAGCTGGAGATATTGATTAAGGGGACTCCTGATGCTCAGAATATGAATCTCCAGGTTTCAACCAGCTTTCCGGAGGACAGGACAGGCCTTAGAACCTTCCAGGGCCTGACATCCTGAAAAGCACAAGTATCCACGCAAGACTGTGAAAGTAGCTTCCTCTGTCTCCCACAGGATCACAAAGGTTTCTTCCAAGTGAACCAGCTCCCCCCCCCCCAAAAAAAAAGCATTCTGGGTAGCTGGTCTGTGATTAGGGGCCTCTACAAAGTCTTTAGGAAGGGCTGTTCTCCTCTCAGATTCCTGAAAGAGCCCTACTTCCCTACCCACTTACAACCTGCAATGTTGTGACTGTTTGCCTAGCACAGGCAACAATTTACCTAGTGTATTCCATTAGATAAAAATAAAGAGGGTTCTTGGCTTAAATGTTTGAGAAATACTAGGTTAAACCAAACTAAACATTTTCTACATAATAGAATATAACATACATTATTTCCTAACCATATTTAATCAAAAAAAACCTTCTTTTACCCCACTGAGCACCTGGGATAAGTAAAGTTGTATGAAACATGCTTCAGAAGATGCTGGTCCTGAAGAAATCCAGCCCAAGACTAAGTGACTAAATTGAAGTCTCATCTCTGGCAGGAAGCCATCTAGAACCACTGCTTGTCACCCTTCCACCCTCCTTCTCAGGAATTCTTACAGCACTCAGAGACAATGGCATCATTTATAACTGACCACTCTAACTGTGCAAGCTAAAAGCTAGGACTATAGCAGGTGCTCAGTCTATGGGCGGACTAACAGATGAGGGATGCTTTATACCGGGAGGAGCAGAAATCAGTGTCAGTGAGACAAACATCGGGGCTTTAGGTTTTCTGGCAAAATGCCTCCACTAAATTTTGCTATTCAAGCCTCAAGATATCAGAGATGGGACAAGCTTTTTGCTTCTATTCACACAAAGAACAAAAAAAGGAACTTGTCAAAAAGGTTGACTTCAATTATTTTCCTAGAGAGGAGGCCAAGTGGCCAAGGAATAACCCTTGTTCAATACTCATAGCCTCTCTGCCAGCAACACTGCCATCTTCTACTTCTTCCCTTGAGGACAAGGCATCTGATTTAGGCTAACAACAGTAGCAGCATCAAAAATACAACAGCCGCAACACATTCACCAAGAATGTCTTCCCAAAGGAAGTTTGGTCTGCAATGTCCTGGGCCTGAGATGGAGATTAGGGTTAACAGGCATTTCCACAGTCCCTCCTTCTGAATCAATCAATCCCTCTCTCAGCCCTCTCTCCTCTCTCCTAGTCTAAAGCCAACTTATAAGACAACTTGATGGGCATCTTGAATTTCTGACCTCCCTAGGAAAATTCCCCACCAAGTTATAAACCTAAACAAAGGTATAATATATCCTTACCTCTCCCTACACACATCTACTGCTCTTGTCATCAGGCCAAGGAAATCTACCTTCTTGAAAACAAAAACTCCTTGATCTATTCTTAAGGGGGAAAAAAAAAAAGCATTCTGCCCTGCCTGGTGTAGCTCAGTGGATTAAGTGCAGGCTGTGAACCAAAAGGTCACCAGTTTGATTCCCAGTCAGGGCACATGCCTGTGTTGTGGGCCAGGTCCCCAATACGGGACATGTGAGCAACAACCACACATTGATGTTTCTCTCCTTCTCTTCCCCTCTCTCTAAAAATGAATAAATAAAATCTTAAATTTAAAAAAAAAAAAAAAAAAAAGCATTCTGACTTCCGGCCAAGATGGAGGCGTAGGTGGACACACTGTGCCTCCTCTCACAACCAAAATTAAGGACAACAAATATTTAGAAACAAGAAAACAACCAGAACTAATAGAAAATTGAACTGCACGGAAGTCCAACAACCATTCATCCAGACCGGTAAGAGGGGCGGAGTTGCGGCAGGAAAAAGTGGAGGTGCAGATCTGGGAACGCAAGCAGCAGCGGCTGGCAGTTCCCAGGTGCACAGGAGGCAGCTGGCGGTCCCCGGGCCCACAGGCGGCAGCTGGCAAACCTCCAGCACAGGGGGGTAACTGTGCAGACCCAGTGAGGCCGCACAAGGCGTCTGGCTGATCAGGTGGTCCCACATTCGCGCGCGCAGATGGTCCAGGCAGAGGGGAAGTGGCGGAAGGGACTGAATCCAAGAGAGCGCGGAGCAGGCGCCATTGTTCCCTCGCAGACCCCGCCCCCACATACAGTGTCACAACCCAGCGACTGGGCTGCCCGGGACTGGGGAACACCTAAGGTTCCACCCCTCACTACGTAACAGCTGCGAAGACCAAAAACAAAACAAAACAACAACAACAACAACAAAAAACACCAAAAATGGCTCAAACCGAAGAACCAATCAAAGCTCCAGAGACAATTCCTCTAAGCAACGAAGAGATAGCCAACCTATCAGATGCACAGTTCAAAGCACTGGTGATCAGGATGCTCACAAAACTGGTTGATTTTGCTCACAAATTATATGAAAAAATGCAGGCTACAATACGTGAAATGATGGAAGACGCATGGGGAACCAATAGAGATGGGAGGAAAACTGGGACTCAAATCAATGGAGTGGACCAGAAGGAAGAAACTAACAACCAAACAGAAAACAAGGAAGAAACAAGAATTCAAAAAAATGAGGAGAGGCTTAGGAACCACCAGGACATCATTAAACGTCCCAACATCCGAATTATAGGGGTCCCAGAAGGGGAAGAAGAAGAGCAACAACTGGAAAACTTATTTGAACAAATAATAAAGGAGAACTTCCCCAATCTGGCCAAGGAAATAGTCTACCAGGATGTTCAGGAAGCTCAGAGAGTCCCAAAGAAGTTGGACCCAAGGAGGAACACACCAAGGCACATCATAATTACATTAGCCAAGATTCAAATGAAGGAGAGAATTCTAGAAGCAGCAAGGGATAAGGGGACAGTCACTTACAAAGGAGTTCCCATCAGACTGTCAGATGATTTCTCAAAAGAGACCTTCCAGGCAAGAAGGGGCTGGAAAGAAGTATTTGAAATCTTGAAAGGCAAGGACCTACATCCAAAATTGCTCTTTCCAGCAAAGCTGTCATTTAGAATGGAAGGGCAGATAAAGTGCTTCTCAGATAAGGTCAAGTTAAAGCAGTTCATCATCACCAAGCCTTTATTATATGAAATGTTAAAGGGATTTACCTAAGAAAAAGAAGATAAAAAATAGGACAGTAAAAAGACAGCAAACTCACAGCTATTAAGAACCACACCTAAAACAAAAGTGAACTAAGCAAACAGCTAGAACAGGAACAGAACCACAGAAATGGAGATCATATGGAGGGTTAGCAACAGGGGTGTGGGAGGAGGAGAGAGGGGGAAAAGGTACAGAGAATAAGTAGCATAGAAGAATAGTGTGGGAAATGTAGAAGCTAAAGAACTTATGACACATGGACATGAACTAAAGGGGGAATGTGGGTGGGAGGGGGTGTGCAGGGTGGAGGGGAATGATGGGGGAGAAATGGGACAACTGTAATAGCATAATCAATAAAATATATTTTAAAAAACAAAACAAACAACAAAAAAAAGCATTCTGAGCCCTACTGTATGTCACAACATTAGAAATATAAGGTCTGTCCAAAAGGTATCCAGCCATGTAATATGAAAAATAGAGACATTTATTGAAGAAGATACAAGGAACATTGCACACAGGACAATGACACCTCAGTCCCCTTCAAAGTAGGCACCTTGGGACCTCACACAGTTTTCCCAATCGCCATGAGCAACCCTGTCATACTTTCCTGAATCTCACTGACGGTCTAAAATCTCTTCCTTTTCAAAGGTGATTTTAGTTTAGTTTAGTTTAGTTTAGTGAAAAGCCAGAAGTCACAGGGCACCAAATCTGGGCTGTAGAGTGGGCTGAGTCACCTGGGTGATTTGATGTTTCGACAAAAACCTCTGCATAAGATGTGATACATGAGTGGATGTGTTGTCGTGATAAAGCTACCAATCACCAGTTACCCACAGTGGCAGCCTTTTGAATCATTCGAATAGTTTCCACAGAGAAATGTTCAAGCTTAACGCAAGATTTGATGCAGATTCATTGCTCTACTTGCTCAGTCATTTTGAATGCAAGGGCCACACAGTACACATGCTCAACTCAACAGCATCTACCGCCCCCACTGACTAGTACAGTGAAGTCATCATTGTTCATGCATGTGCATTCCAGTCCACTCTCCTTGGCTGCCACGTTACATCAGTGTCACACAAACCGTTCTTGTTATATTAACAATGGCTGGACTTCTTTAGGACAGAGACCTCGTATTATACCTGGCCACCAGTCTTTCAATAAAGTTAAAATTAATCAGTGGGTCAGGTACTACTAGTCTAATGGTTTTACCAACCATTGACGTTGGTTGCCTAGATCTATCATTTCATCAGAGTTTGCAAAATAATTATTTCCGTAAGAGTTGCAAAGTTGCTGACTTATAGGTGGTATAGAACTCTACCTATAATGTAGTCCTGCAAAAATACCAGAAAAAAGCAAAACAAAGAAACAAACAAAATTTATGCCAATCAAACAGATCTATTATCAGTTTACAAGCAACAATGGGAAGAAAATAAGTAAGCAGCACCACAATGATATAATTAATAAAATCCGAATTTTAGGAAATTCTATAGGATCAAAATGGGGGGAGGTCACGTGGCGGTTGGGGTATGGAGTAGGAAACAAGACTGGTGGGAGAAGATGCCCCCTGATGAAAGCTCTTCAATACCAAGACTGAAGATTTTAGAATGCAACCTCCTGGCAATGACCAGTCAGTCACTGAGGCTCATCAGCTGTAGCAGCTCACAATGGAAGGACCGGAGGAAGGTCCCTGAGATCACATGTATAGCAGCGCCCTGAAATAAGGGCAGATCTTTAGAGAAGACAGACATCACAAGGGCCTGGTGTCCAGGATGAATCAGAGGAAGGGATGAGGGATGAGAAGTCTTCTAAAGGACCGACTCAGAGGATGGTGACTGATTAGAAATCAGTGCCAAGGAAAGAGAAGAATTCAAGATGCTGTTGGAAGGTCCTGTTCAGATAACTGGGAGAGCAAAGTATCTGTACCAAAATAATAATGGCTTCTTGCAGAGGCCCTAAGGCAGGTATTGGGGAGAGCCACAGAAACTTGTAAGAAATCCAAAAGACATCCCACTACCAATACACACTTCAAAAGATACATTCAAAAGAGTTAAGACAAACAAACAAACAACACTAGCAAATCCATTTATCCTGGGTCACTCAGCCCCACTAGTCTTTGCTGATGGAGAATATCAACTACATTTGCATTCACTATTTACTCACCCAGCAAACATTCATTAAAATCAATGTGCTCTCCTAATCTAGGTATGAAGGACACAAGATAAATCAGACCCAGTTCCTGCCTTTGAAAGCCTCAGTTCTATCTTCTTTCCCCGTCAATGAGTTGTTCTCTATGAATGGGTGGCAAAACTGCTTCAGACTTGCTGAATCCCTGACGCCAGTTCCTGCCTGCCACACAAACACCCTCAACACTCCTGTCTATCCTTGGCCTGGGGGCTCAGTCTACTGTGCCTTCCTCTCCATTACTGTACCTCTGACTCCTTCTATTATGGATGGCCTCTACTTTTGCTCGTAGCACAAATAAGTGAGAGAAAGTCAGTTTTGTCCTCCATAATCCCTAAAAGTTGATACAGGAAAAAAGGATAAAGAATGTGACCTTAATAACTAGGTTACAGCTTGATCCATCTTTGCCTGGTGCCAGAGAGGTAAGATACTGGGAGGAGGCCCCACTTCATTTCTGCGTTAACTCTGACATTCAAGGAAAACATGTGCTAAAGACACAGATTTAAAAAGAAAAGACCCGAACTATAATAGAAGGCTGGCTACTGGACAACAGCTTATCAAATGCTAATCAACCTCACAAAGCAAGTTAATGAGGCAAGTGAAAATCAACAGAAATGCTATCATGGCCTAGAAAAGGCCTATCTGTGCTGAGCTAAGTCAGAGATGGGATTTTTAAGTGCTCCTTATTTCCTTTAAGTGTAAGAGCTTAAGAGTTTCTCTTCTCTGCCCTACAGGTTGCAAAGAGAGCTTTATGGGATAAGGATGAGTTATAAAAAGAGAGTTGTAAAAGACTCCTGTTGAGTTAAGAGGACAGGGAGCCCCAGATCAGGCTCTTGGAATACTGTGAGAGCACAGGGACTTGGAGGCTCTTCTGTGCAAGAGTAAGGAAGCCTTAGGGTAGGACAAGAGTAAAACCTCTCCCATGGAGAAACATGGTGTCTTGACTCTGGGCCCCACACTGGCTTATGCCATCCCAGTCCTATCTGTGCTTTCTGGTCACAGTAGTCACCGAGACAAGGAAGCAAATGCAGTCCCCACTCCAGCATGCAGCTTCGCTTGAGAAGCTGGAGAGGTATGTAATGCATACTCACATGCTGTCAATGATCTTGATGAAGACGCTGCAGTCCTGGAGCTGCAGCAAGGCCTCCACAGGGTCAGCCACATGCAGACCATTCACCTGTGAGACAAAAGGGTGAGCCCCCTGAAACTGTCGTAAGGGCCAGCAGCACTGTGGTTCGTTCCCTTCCCCAGATGATGGCAATTCTCTGCTCACTGTGAGTGCCTGTAGTTGTCAACTACAGGAATAAAGGAACTGATGATTCTAAGGTTTTTAATTTCAGCAAAAGAATACTGCTGCACTGACTCAACCAGTGACAGCCACCTGCAGCTGCCATCAAAAGAATAACTCCTTTGGCTTCAACTAAATAAGGGCTTAAATTCTCCTAGGATATTCCAGCACTAGGGGTATACTTTAAATACAATTATAAGCATAAAATGGTTCTGGGAGAATACACAAACTGGTAATACCATTGCTTCTATAGAGAAGAATTTGATGGCTGGGAGTCAGAGGTGGAAAAAAGAAAGGCTTTTTATATTACAGCCCTTCTTATTTCTTGAATGCTTACATTATAACCCTTTATAGTTCAAATTTTTATTTTTTTTAATTTTGTTTTTACATTTTATTTATAGAGAGAGGGAAAGGAGGGAGAAATACAGGAAGAGAAATATCAATGTGTGAGAGAAGCTTGCCTCTTGTACACTCCCAATGGGGATCTGGCCTACAACCCAGGCATGTGCTCTGACCAGGAACTGAACCAGCGACCTTTTGGTTTGCAGGCTGGCACTCAATCCACTGAGCCACACCAGCCAGAGCCAAATTTTTACATCATAGCCCTTTGTGTCTCTTGAATTTTGAAGGATCTATTTCAAGCTTATATTAAATATTACATAAATTTTATACACTCCCACAGATATAAAATCTTATTGTTAATGCATTTTTAAAATTCCTTCCAGGCATAAAACTTTGGCTAAGAGAGGAGGGAGAAATGATGGGGGAACAAGATAATTAAAGAAAAAAGGAAGGAAAACAACTTGGAACTAACAAAACAAAAAACCAAAACTCATTAATTCTAATTCAATCCCCTGGTTCCCTTTCTTTGTTTTTAGGCAGGCATCCATCTAATTTAGTGTTTACTATCGGAAAATTTGCCAGCAGCCACATGCAAATAAATCAGGTACACAAGTTATTCAACAAGCATATATGGTAAACTTTTATAGGAGGTCCTCATTACTTTGATAGGCACCAAATTTACCAGGGTGAAGTTTACCTTTGTATGATCATAGAAAGGAAGGGTATGCTAAGTCAATTCATCACATATACAAGACTGAGGGAGGAGGGAGACGTAGCCTGCTTAACAGGTTATTTTTAAAGAACTTCAGCCCTGCCTGGGGTGGCTCAGTGGATTGAGCACCGGACTGTGAACCAAAGCGTTGCTGGTTTGATTCCCAGTCAGGGAACATGTCTGGGTTGCAGGCCAAGGTCTCCATTAGGGGGTGTATGAGAGGCAACCGCACATTGATGCTTCTCTTCCCTTCTCCTTCCCTTCCCCCCTCTCTAAAAAGAAATAAATAAAATCTTTAAAAACAAAACTTCAGCATAGTGGTTATATGCAAATGAGCAGATTCTATTATTTATAAGTGTGCTTTTCAAAAGGCATGGGGCCGGGAGCCCTGTGACAAGGATTTTGGGTCCATCTCCTCCACTAACTTGCTAGGAACTTTTGTCCTTTGTAGTCGACTTTTTCTCCGTGCCTATTTTTTGTCACTTGCAAAGTGGATGTAATCCCAACCTCATCTACCTTAAAGAACCAGTGTGGGTTCAAATGGGATTATGGATGCAAGAACACATTATAAAATAAGCACAAAATGCAAAGCACTATTATGGTTAATAAAATTAAAATAATAAAGTAGATCCAGCAAGGCTCCTACATCTTAGCAGTTATATTAGCTGCATGCAGTGAAGAATCAAGAGGACTTAAAAAACAAACAAACAAAAACCTCATGATTCAACTATAGAAACAACAGTATTTATTTAGGCTAAATATTTTTATATTAAAATCAACTTCTAGATGAATCTAAGTTAAAATAAGTTAAAAGCTTTTTTAAAAGTGTGAAATATAAAATATGACCTCTCATTGAAGTCGTAAAGACAATATAATAATACCATCTTTTGACAAAAGCTTAATCTAATTAGTCAGGTAAGGCCAGTATAAAATTCCTAGGAAGATTCTGAATACTCCAGGCCAAGATCCCTTTGTATCTACTAAAAATGAAGAGACTGTCAATAGTTAAGCATCCCTAGAAACCATCCCCCTTTGATATGTGCAATGTAGGTAAAATATTCAAGGACTAGGAAAGCTTGTTCACTAAAAAGGCTGAAAAATCATATCAGTTAGCTGATTTAAAGTCACTTAAGGAATCTGGATTCATCTTTTACAAATTAAGTAATATTCCAGCAACAGTTTCTTTCTTAGATATAAAAATATATTTCTGCCCTGGCTGATGTGGCACAGTGGACTGAGCATCGGCCTGAGAACCAAAAGGTCATGGGTCCAATTTCCAGTCAGGGCACATGCCTGGGTTGCAGGCCAGGTCCCCAGTTGGGGTGTGTGAGAAGCAGTCAATCTATGTGATCTCTTCACACATTGATGTTTCTCTCCCTCTGTTTCTTCCTCCCTTCCCCTGTCTCTAATAAAAAATAAAATCTTTTAAAAAAATGTATTTTCTTCCTGTGCATTATTTTGTTCTTCAATGAGAAATCACTGGAAGGTTAAGGAAGTGGAAGAACTCTTTCATCTCTAGTCAGGGTAGAAAAACATGCAAGGGAGGGCCCAGCTCATGGCAGGACTGAAGAAATGGCCATTAGGCTTTCAGGTTGCTTAAAGTTGTCAAATCCTTAAGTTCCCTATTCCCTAAAACAAGTTATTCATTATGATTGCTGGTACAGATTAATTTCATGTTAAGTAAAATATAAATTTATTTTTAAATTACAAATAAACACTGAAAATTTGGAAAACCAAAAACTTCACACATTCAGGTATTTTAATACATGCATGCATTTAGTATTTTGATGTATTTTTTTCTAGTCTTTTTTCCCCAGGTCATTTTTTTAAACCACAGCTATAATTATCACATGTGTATGTGTGTGTTCTAAACCACTCTTCTCACTAACATAAATATTTTTTCATGTGCTACAGTGTTGTAAAATCCACTTTAGCTGCCTAACTTCTGTTTAAATTAAAAAATTCTATGTAACTATATTTTAATGCAAGTTCATCGTGACTTTTGAGAGAAGTATACAAGTAGCTGTGATTAAATAAAACTAGTCTTGTGCCCTAGCTGGTACAGTTCAGTGGATTGAGCACGGGCTGAAAACCAAAGGGTCAACAGTTCAATTCCCAGTCAGGGCACATGCCTGGGTTGCAAGCCAGTCCCCAGTGTGTGTCGGTGTGTGGGCGGGGGGGGGGCGGCGGCAGGGGAGCCGGCGCTTGAGAGGCAACCACACACTGATGTTTTTCTCCCTTTTTCTCCTTCCTTTCCTCTCTCTAAAAATAAATAAATAAATAAAATCTTTTTAAAAAACCCAAAAACTAGCCTTGTGTCTGTTGTTCTCTGTAACAGTAGTAGTCACCATAAAAACAAGCCTAGGACCTAAATAAATAAAGAGATGAACTGATTGACTTAAAACAACATGGCTGAAGGATCCCCAACATTCATATAAACCACTGAACTAGAGCTATAGCTCATGGTTCCGCAAAACCCAACCAGCTTTTCTGGGCGGATGAGGGGAGGAAAAGGAAGAGACATTGTTTCTAATATAGACACAAAACACTGAAATGTGATGTAAATATAAAATATATCAAATATAAACATTAAAGACTATTTAAACTTTACAACTAAAATTTGTATATATTTCAGAAACTGAAAACTGAGAATGCATGTTTTGTACATTAAACACATATCTCCTGACTAGATATTTGATATCTGATTAGTGATTTGACATTGTCTTATTAAATCCAACCTGCTTGGAAATTAAAGTTCATTCCCTTTAAAATACTCTATAATTTCTTTTAAAGTTGGGTCTTTAATTGGGGGAGTCAATTGTCAGGGTGACTACTAAAATACCCCGTACAAAACAGCATGCCAAGGGACTATTTTAAGTTTCAAGATTTATTTATTCAGGTACTAGACTAAATGGTTTTGTGTGCATACTAAATATTTTTTACACACGTTATCTCAATATCCTCATAGTAACCCCAAGTGTTGTTATTATTGTTATTCCCATTTTTAAAATGAAATGTTGTGAGGCTAAGTAACTTGCCCTAGGTCCCAGGGGCCAAAACAATGATGCTAAGCCAAACTGTCTGAATCCAAGGCCCGTGCTTGTCAGGTACACACTCCATGGCCTCTTCGGTTCCTCTCTAGTGTTCAGTATTACTTTTTTCACCTGCTATTATCTTGGACAGAAAATATATGAAAGTATCTAGCAGAAGGATTTTGGTGAAGTAACCAAGAAGGCAACAGGAGAATAATAGAAGCAGACAAAACATGGTTGAGAGAGCAAGGAGAACCTTGCCCTACAATGAAAGGGCTTTTAAGACCAAAGTCCCTGTATGTCAGTAAAGTTCAATGCCAACTCTTTCAGTCAGAAAAATACACAGGGAGCAAAGGAGGACAGGTTTCCAAGCCACCCCACTGTAAGACTTCCCGTGACCAAAAGAGAATATACATCTTAGGGAAACCTCTTCTAACCTATGCAAATACAGTATGAATCACTGTCTGCATCAACATCATCAGAAACAATAAAAGTCAAAAATTAAGGGAAAAGGCCAAGAAAAACTATTTCCATAGCTGTAGCTCCTAGAAGACTCTCCCACCCCTCCTAAGCTTCCTGGAGCAATTTAGGAAAGGAGAGGAAGACCACTCACCCAAGAGAGAAGTGCAGCTGCCCGGGTGGCATGGAGCGTCATCTTGGTGATACCAGACCGTCACCCCAATACACCTGCGACCCAAGAGAAGAACAGTTAATGATATCAGCTCTCCATGATGAAGGAGGAGGGGGAACCAGTTCCATTTACTGGTGGCTCTGAATAAACCACTCTTCACTTGGCACCTAACCCACACCACCAAGACACTATGGGAACATTTAGACAATGGAGAGTATACATCAAAATTAATATAAAACTTATTGCTTCAGAGCTGACAATAAAGAATCCTGCCTTTAATTCGATGTCCACAAATTCCACACAATCTTTCTGTCCCATAGAAAATACGGCATTCAAGGCTCCCCTTCAACCCTACTCTGTGGAAACTGGTACCCTTAAAACATAGAACGATCATGGTTTTCCAGATAGACCTAGATTTCAAAGGTTGATTTCTGGCTCTTTCTGCAGCTATCCAAACTCTACATAACGATAACAACAGAGTCCTTGGAAACCTCTCCAAATTCCGAATTTTTATATCTGCCACAGAAATATCAGACATGGTTCAAATGGGGGATTTGGTGAAGCCAAAGCCAAATCTGGCAAAGAGCCTGTAAGACATTTAATAAAAGATTAGATACTTATTCTGGTATTCTTACCCCCAATTTTCCTTCCCATTGGGAATTGGCTGTTTACTTGCCAATCTACCCAAGAGACCACAGACCTTATGACTAAACATTCCCCAACACTTCCTAGAACCTCCATAATTCCCACAAATCTCCATGGGCACAATCCCCACCCCCGCCCCACCTCCTGCCAGAGGCGCTCAGTTTGTCTATTCTACCAGGAAGAGCCACATCACCTATAACTCTCCCCACATATTAGCATCTCCAAGGTATAGGTTCTGTGAAACCAACATTTGCTAACATTTGCTGGACACCTTCTGTGTGCAAAGTGTTGGGGATAAGAAAACACCATTCTTGTCCATAAGGTGCTTATTGCCTAGCAGGGGAAGAGCATGTATAAATATCTTAGCCCTTTCCATGCAAGTGCACCCTATTCATCAACCAGTCAAACAAGTTATTTTCTTACTCCTTATATGTGTTCAACCTGTGCTGGCAGCTAGATGAGAGTATACAACAAAATTACCTGAAATGAGAGGCAATGACATGATCCCTGCCTTTGAGGGGCTTACAGTAGGATGAGGAGTGAAATAAAACACACATGAAGCATTAATTAATATAAGAAAGTAATTAAATGCTAAACATAGCTGAATGCTAATTATAATTGCTTCCTGACCCTGCAAAACCCAACATGATTCCATTTGTCATACCAATGTCACTCTTGGAAATGAGTCAACTCACCTGGGCTCTGGCAATAGCAGTGAAGTGGTTAAGGGAGCTCTCAGGGGAACAGAGCAGCTAAGGGGCCTATGTGTTTCCCAGTCTTGGATGGTTTTCACACAGGATGGCCTATTCATGGGCACAAACTGCCTAGCTCCCTGGGGCCAGGCAAAGATGAAGGCAGATGGCCTCAATTACTGCACTGCAAAAAGGCTTTTCTGGTGGTTAGCCAGTCTAAACTTAGAGGGACCATGCTTGGCCCTTGTGGTAAAGGTGACAATAGCCAAATGCTTGGCTGGGGCTTCTTTAAAAAAAAAAAAAAAAAAAAGTCTGAGCTATTCAGGAACAAGGGAAGTAGGCCTAGATTACCTCTGCCTCATCCCCACCGCTGCCTCTAGACCTGCTTTCCTTTTGCTGAGGCCCAAAACTTCAGTCAGAAATTTTATTTGCAACCAGAGGTAGATCTCACCCCTCTGAGAGATTCCACAGCTGTGCTGCTAAAAATGACCTGAGGTTTTAACCAACCTCTTGCCTTCATCTCAGAGGCAAAACATACAGCCCTTATGTTGTCCCAGGGGAGTCCATCTAAAACTAGTTCCAGCGCTGGGGAGAACTGGTGTCCAGGCCAAATGCCCCCTTTTTGCTCCCCAGGCAGAGAAACAAGGGGAATCCAATGCTCGACAACAGGAGGAACTCCAGAAGGACCTTGTCAGCTTGCAGTCCGCCAAGGGGCACTTTGTCAGAGACAGGACACTGGAGTGAGAACTTCAGGACAGCCCGGCCAGTCACTCCTCTTGGGATAAATCAGAGTAAAAAATGACTGAGCTGGTGGCACAGCTAGTCCTCAGCACTGGGACTATGGCTTTAAGCAGACCTTGGCTTGGAACAGGAGGGCTCCCAGCCAGAGCACCATCCTCCCCACCCTCCCCCTGAAATCTGAGGCAGGCCCCACCCAGAAGACTGGGTGATGGTGATGGAAAAACAGATCCCCGCAATTGTAGCCTGGAACCATTTCACAGAAGGATCTCCTGAGATCCACCCCAAAGTGATCAGGCAACCTGTCATCCCCAATCAAAAAACAAAAAGAAGAAAACTCCGAAAGCAGATCCTCTGAGGGCACCTTCAGAGTTCTCACCTACCTGGTTCTTTGCAAAGAAAAGCCCCAGAATCCAAAACAGAGGCATCAGAGAGTTAACTAGGTGCCTGCTCTTTCCTCCGGGCTCAAGAAGGAACCAAGACACAGAAGCAGTTGCCTTATAAACTAAAGACCTTGCATCTTCTCTACATTTTCAAAACTGACATAAACTCCTTCACCATCAGGACCAATTCCCACATTTACAGTAACCCCTTTTATGTTTTCAGAAGATGTATCAGGACAAGTGGAAACACAAGAGACATACAGCCACCTGGCACGCACCTTCTCTAGGTCTTAAAGAGTTAAAACCCAGCTATGGTTTCCTACCAGGGCTGAAGCTAATGCAAACCACCTGCTCTGATGCAAGGACCAGGACCAGAGGGTCAGATTGCTGAGCTCTGGGGTCTGTTCAGGAAAAGCTTCAGTTTTACAGGCTGCCCAAATGATAGGCCAAAGGCCAGAGGGTCTGAGTTGCGGCAGCTCTGCTCTCCTTACTCCGCCCCCCAGCCTGGGTGCCAGCTACTTTGGAGACTGCCTCTTAGCCACTAACTGCCTGCCTGAACACCAGCCCTACCTCAAGATAACACCAAAGTGACCTTTGGTTCCAGAGGACTGCAAAACTGTACTGGTCTCTCAGCCCATACCTCCACTGAACCCTCATTCTCTTAGGTGCTAGCTCCCACTCCCAGAATTTCAGGGCCCCAAGCCCACACAAACTCCCACTTCAAAGGCTCCTTCTCCAAGCCCCACCCCCACTCTGCCTCCAGGTTCCAAAGGCCCACAGGCTCACACCTCATAAGGGAAATGGCTAACCCATCTGTGCACCCATACTCAACAGCAAGGCTTACCACCATTTACTCTGACAGCCTGCCTGCCTGCCTGCCTGCCTGCCTGCCTGCCTGCAGCCCTAAGAACTCCTCCACGCTCCGTAGTACACCTTTCCATAAAAGATCCTCCCCACCATCTGGGAGACCCTCACATCTAAAGAGTAAACACCCTGAGCCTGGGACTTCTCTGACTCTGGGAGGGACAGGTCAGGAGACCCAGGCAACCAGGCACTCACCCCTCACCTTGTAGTTTACCCCAGAGAGGCCCAGCAAAACCCAAACTATGTGGCCATAGGCTAACTTGTATAAAGAACAGAATAGGAAATATCTTGCTGGTGCATACCCTGGCTGGGAGGCGGTAACAGGCCCAAGGACCAGCAGCTGCAACAGAAGCCAAGGCGGGGAAATCCTTTCAACTCCTGGGGAGTCCTGAGTAGGTTTTCTCATCCAAGTTCAAAGGGTTTCTCTGCACTCCTGAGGCTGGGGCAAACCAGCCTGCTCTGGGCTCAGGCCTCCCCTCTTCACAGATCAGCCCCTCTGAGTAGCCTAGAATTTGGCCCAGAGCTCCAAAGCCCTGGCAAGGAACTAGGGAGGGACTGCAAGGGATACCAAGATTTCCCTGGCTTCTTCAAAAGTGGTTTACTGATATCGCCCCTTCCCCCCATGCTCTGTAGGGTCCAGATCAGAGGGATGTGGGCAAAGGGGTTGCATTCAAAGCAGGCCTGGCGCCTACAGCCATATACTGCACACATGCATGCCTGCACACATCGCACCCCCTCCAGCAGTTCATCGGCATCTGCCCCCACAGCTACAATCACACACCCTGGTCTCTACCAACTGAAAAATGAACCTTTTTCACTCCCCACCACTGTGTATACAGCAGGCCTCGCAAGGAATGGAGACGCTCCCCTGAGCTGTCCCTACAGCTCGGCGTGCAGGCACACACGCTTTCCCCCACTCTGAACAAAAACGCGCTGACATCTACGAGAGGGGAAAGAAAGCAACCCTTTGCTCTGAAAGGCGCCAACTCCCGGATGTTGGCAAGCTCAGCTCCCAGCGCCTGTTTCTGAGTGTTTACTTGCTCTCCCTCTTCTTTCCCTCCCCTTTAAGGATGGCGCAGGAAAGAGAGGTGAGGGGGGGAGCCTCTACCGCACCCCCTCATCCATGATTGAACAAAAAAACCCCGAGAAAGAGTGAGGAGAAAAAGTCTCAGTGCAGGAGGGCCTTACCAGATTCCTAAAGCCAAACGAATTTACAGGTTTTAATCCGCCATTAGCATTTAAATCTTGAAATGAGAGGAGGAAGGGGGGGCTAGTGGAAAGTAACCCCACACACAAAAGAAAAGTTGTTGGTTTTCTTCTCAGTCAGCCTGGCAGGAGCGATCTTCCTGGCTGACAGCCAGAAGTGCGTCACAGCCAGGAGTCTGCTTTCTTTAAAGGCACAGCAAGCTTCCGTGATCTGGGAGCCCCATCTGGGAGCCTCAGAGAAGCAGGGAACTCTCAGCAAGGGGGGAGGGGTGGCAGTCGAGGCAAGGCGGGAGGGGTGCACTGGAGAGGAGGGGCAGTGAAGGCTTGGCCCACAAACAAGAGAACAGGACACATGGGGAGGCACCAGCCAGCAGACAACACTGAACTGCAACAGGGGCAAGAGCCAAGGCGAACTGTGGCATAAACATAAAAAACACACTCACAGTGGCCTGCCTGACAAACCTGATATCACCCGGACACTCCCCCTTCGCTCTCTTAAGACTGCAGTGACAGCCTGTCCATCTTTCTGGCCAGCGACGGAAGGGCAGGCCACAAGCTGCCCTGAAGATTAGATCAGCCCCTGCCTGGCGGCAAGCTGGGCAGGGAGGAAGACCCGGGAACAGAGGCTTTGGAGAGCCAGCCAGATGCAGGCCCTTTTAAATGGGGGCAGCTTCCTGCTGGCTCCTGGGCGGGCCATGTCTTTAAGCACACACAGGCCGCTCTCGCACAAAGCGCCTGCCTCCTTCTGTGGGTGCTGCCTGCCCTGGGACAATGGCCGCCCCCAAGCCCATTCCTGGAGGGACTCTCTCCAGCCCATACCTTCTGTGTGGCAAGGCCAGGATGCTGCACTCCTCCCCCTCGGCCACCCAAACAAGAAGCCCAGGCAGATTGTGCGCCTGGAGTGCAGGCCTGCGCTCTCCTGTCTGGGTGGCTGCCTGCTAATGCCGACTGTGGAATGGCCGCCAAAATCCCAGCTGTGCTGCCAGAACCTAAACCCCTGTTCCCCTGAGCACTTGTGGGGAGGCGCTGAGGGGCCAACGCACGGGACCTAGTAAGGCAGGCACCCGATGGAGTGCCTTAACAGACACAGGCACAGGGACCCATTGGCAGAACCTACAAGCTCTGCCTCTCTTACATGGCAAAAAGGAAAAGATGTCCGACTCTGAAAAACCACAGCGTTCCCACCCACTGAACAATGACCGACCCTCACCAAGACGATGAGAGAAACCCACCAATTAGCAAAACACCCTCATCTTCCCTTCACTTGCACCACAAACATGTATTAAGCACCTACTATGTGCAAGGCGTTGCTATCAGACACTGTAGGGAGAATACAAAGATGAATTAAGCCCAGCATTTACACTGAGATAAATTATAATTCCAACGGGGATAAGAAATATGATTTGAAAATTATATTTGAGACCCTGGATGGTGTAGCTCAGTGGATTAAGCATGGGCTACGAACCGAAAGGGTCACCAGTTCGATTCCCAGTCAGGACACATGCCTAAGTTGTGGGCCAGGTCCCCAGTACAGGAGCATGCGCAAGGCAACCACACATTGATGTGTCTCCCCCTCTTTAACCTTCTCTTCCCGTCTCTAGAAATGAATAAATAACATCTTTTAAAAAATTATATTTGAGGACAGTATATTCTAACTCCCACACACAAAAAAAATCTAATTGAGAGTAGGACAGGACTAAGAAAACAGTGATATTTTAATCTGGACCTTAAAACACATAGGTAGAATTTCCCCAGATGGAAATGGAGAGAAGAGTGGACTGGAAAAGATAGAAAAGCAGAGAGGAGGTGTGGAAGAAGTAAGGAAACAAATCTGAACGTAAGCTGGTGAATCTTGAACTTTAAGTCAAGAAATCAAATAAAGATGTGAACGTTTATTTTATTTTTAACACAGAGATGTGGTACGATGAAAACTGTACTTTAAGAAATTATTCTGGTATATATAAATAAATGAGACTAGCACCAGGGAGGTGGGTCAGAAAGCTGCCACAAGAGACAGAACCGGGTAATGAGGACATGAAGGAGAGTGAGGCAAGAGGGAATGGAAAGCAGGGGAATGAGAGAAACCGTGATGAGGACGGAGAGAGGGAACGATGGGAAGCGGAGGGAGATGGTGTGAAGGAGGGAAAGAGTGAGCGATGGCCAGGACAAAAAGACCACATACAGGGTTAAATTAAATTAAGTGAGGAGATGATACAGATTATGTTAGAACAGAGAAAACAGGTATAATAAATAGCATCTTATACTTACTGAGTGCATACTATGTGCTAGGTACTGTTCTACTGGCCTAGTGTGTGAACTCATTAATCTGAAGGACACCCTTAGTGAAGTAGGTACTACTGTCACTCAACTTTATAGATGAGGATACTGAGCCAGAGATGAAACAATTGCCTAAGAGCACAACAGCTAG
The DNA here is from genome assembly GCA_039655065.1 of Glossophaga mutica. Taxonomy (NCBI): domain Eukaryota; kingdom Metazoa; phylum Chordata; class Mammalia; order Chiroptera; family Phyllostomidae; genus Glossophaga; species Glossophaga mutica. The sequence goes on from CM077308.1 coordinate 46,634,476, forward strand.
TGTATGGCAGAACTCTATACCATTTGTTATATGACACTGGCAAGTAACCTCTCAGCCTCAGTATCTGTTTGTAAAACAAGGATACAGATACCTATTTTATAAGGTTGTGAGAAGGATAAATTCAACAGCATCTATAAGGTGACCAACACGGGCTAGTACATCAGGCACAAGGAGGTGCTTAGCAAAGGTTAACTTCCTATTTTGACATTTTGGCATTTTGGTACCTTGTCACCAAGGTATCCAAGCAGAAGTTGGCTCACCATTTGTGGAGGAAGCCAGTGGGGGTGCTCCTCCCTGGAACAGGAGATTGGACCCATGTGGAGCAGGAGAGTAAATCCTCAGGATGCTTACTTTCCTTCCATTAGTCTGCCTCTCTGGATTTTACTTAAGGTCCAGCTCAAATTTCAACTTCTCAAATATTTCTTAACAGCTAGCAGTGTCTATCTTGAGGAAGGGTTAGACTGTGTGGGACTTTCTACACTATATATTTCTTTCATATTTGAATTTATATTCAATAACCACGTGTTACATACTGATAATCAAAAAGATATGTATACATTATGCATTTGGCACTTGTACTGCCTTAACCGTATATGCACAGAAGTCTTGTCTTCACACCGAGTGTGTAAATTCCGCAAGGGCATAACCAGTTCCATCTCTCTCTCTAAGATCCATGGCCCCCCGCCCCTCCCCGCTTAGTACCTAGCATACTGGGCCTCCTTGAATCTGTTCTACTGAACTACATCTGGATGGGAGGTTTCCAAATTCAACCTTTTGCCCACAGAGAAGGACTAGTGAGTGGTGGGGGTACGGTGGGGGTACTGTGGGGGGTACTGGTGAGGGGGGGGCGCAGAACAAGGCCCACAGGCCCACTGCTGCAGAGACTACGAATGGCCTCGTTTCTTCTCCCAGACCCTGTAGCTTACTCCCACAGCATCACCTGCAGTTGCTGTAGGTGGTGGAAAGGGAAGTTCTTATTCAAAGAAGCATGATAAAAGCAAAGCAAAGGCAAAAAGAAAACCAAAGCATTTATAGAAAAGCAAAGTGGTAAACATAATTTAATGACTGGCATAATCAACATTCCAGAAACTGTATGACATGAAAACAGGAGGCAGGCCTGCTAAAATCTTCCTGGCTCCCTCTGGCACTGAGTCAGCCCTAAAGTCCCCTAGCACATGAAAGAATTGATACTGTTATCTCAAAAGAATACAAGAGGTGCCCCCGCGCCCCCATTCTCTTTGGCTCTAAACTCAAGGCAACAGATTCTTGCTGTGGAGCCTCAGAGGGACTGAACTCTCTGGAACCTCTCCACCAAAACTGCCAAGCTTTTGGGCCTTCTCTTCAGGACAGCTCAAGGAATCTGGCCAGTTTCTCCAGGCTCTCCCTCCTCCACCACAGTGCAGCCAACCACTCCCCTCCCGTGGCAGGCAGCAGCAGAACTTCCCCACCCCTCCTCCCGCTCCTCCCAGCCTAGCCAGGCAGCAGGCAGTCCACATGGCTCCTGCCTGTTCCCACAGCCTCTGCTCATTGTCCCTGAAAGACTGGGATAGGAATGGTAAAACCATTTTTTAAAAAAGAGTGGGTGGGCAGAAGGCAATGGAGAGAGAGACCAGAGAAAGAGGGAAAGAGGGGAGCAAGGAAGAAAAGGAAAATGAAAATGACTAATAATTCCAAATAGTGTTCAGATAGTAGTTGGAGGGGGTTGGTTATATGTGTGGAGCGCAGAGTATTTCAAAGGATCTGGGAGTATTAATTACATCTCCTGATAGGTGCATGGGTGTTTATTATTCTTGTTTAAAATATGTTACAGTTTTTAATGCACATTACTATTTTTAAAGTTTAAATAAAAGACAGAGAGCCCTGGCCAGGTCATCCCATACACCAAAAAGGCTGTGGGTTCAATTCCTATCGAGGCACATACAGACAGCAACCAACTGATGCTTCTCTCTCACATCCATGTTTCCCTCTCTCTCCCCGACCTTCCTCTCTCTCTCTAAAATCAATAAACATATCCTCCACTTAGGAGGGAGGAAGGAAGGAAGAAAAGGAAAGGAAAGGAGGGAGGGAGGAAGAAAAGAAACAATGGCTTCTTTTAAAAAAATTTTATGAAAGACTGAGAGACCAATTCCCTTGAGATGGCCCAGGATTGGGGCGGTTCTAACACAGTAATCTGCTTGGCATTCAAGGCTCTCCATGACTTGATCTCAGTTGTCCCTTCTGGAGTCATTTATGACCTTACCAAACCCACCTGCCAGACTGGTCTTCTCACCGTCCTCTCAGGTCCTTCTGAACCTGCTACCTCAGCCTACGAGGCTGGAAGGGAAGCTTTTGGAAGCTGTGCTAGGGCCCAATGAGAGCTCTCTCTCAGTTCCTACAGGAACTCTCACAGAAAGATGACAGGAAAAAACCCTCTTTTGGATCCAATGCCTTACGTAATGCCTTGATGTCTTTCCTCTGCCATTTGATGTCCTAGCATAACAAATACCTAAAGACTATCAATCAACCTGGCTGGTGTGGCTCAGTGGATTGACAGCTGGCCTGCAAACCAAAAGGTCGCCAGTTTGATTCCCAGTGAGGGCACATGCCTGGGTTGTGGCCAGGTCCCCAGTAGGGGACATGCAAGTACACATCGATGTTTCTCTCCCTTTCTTTCTCCTTCTCTCCCCCTCTCACTAAAAAATAAAGAAAAATCTTTTAGAAGTAAATAAACCCCTAAAGAGTATCATTACTGTGGTTGTTACTGTTGTAATTAATAGCTAACATTTAGTGAGCATTTAGTACATACCAATGACTAAACACTTGCTTTATTTTATTTAACCCTTACAATAACCCAAATATTCAGATTATCTCTATTTTACAGAAAAGAAAACTGAGAATTAGAAAGACGAAACAACTTGCCTAAGGTCACACGGCTAGTAAGAGTTGAAGACAAAATCTGAGCCCCACTGGGTCTGCCTTCTCACAGGATCCTGTCATCTACTCCTGAGGACAATCTCTAAGGTAGGTTTCATTTCTGCTTTAAAGATGAAGATATCTGAGGCTCAGGAATTAAAAGAGACTTAGTCACATAAGTAGTGAGTTGTCTATCTGGTCTCTATATTAGTCTCTACTGCTCCCCCCCTCCCAAAAAAAAAAATCACTGAATGAATGAATTTAAAAAACTAGTACATTCTTGGTGGCTCAAAGAAGACTTGTACTTCTACCTCCTCATAAAAATCAACTTTTTAACCAAAACGACCAAACAGTTTTAATTTCAAAGGTAACCACTAAGAATTTTTTTCTGAAAACTCAAGCACTTTACAAACATTTAAAGACCAAAACGCCTCTGAAGCAGGAAGCATGGACAAACAGCTTTCTGCTTAGCAGGGTTGTTGAAGAGCATCTCGAAGGCGAGAAGCCACGGAGAAAGAAGGTTGGGGGAAACACCATTGGCTGGAGAGAAGGACTGCTATTTCAGAACCCTGACCTGCAGCTTATTTATCAGGCCACGTTCCCCCTCTCAAGAGGGTAGTGGTGACTGAATAATGAGGCCGCGTTGGTGAGCCTGCAACTTCCTGGGGAGAAAAGCAGAGGGCAAATAAAAGCCCAGAGAGGATTCATTATAACAGCCAAGAAGCCCTATTCAATTCTCCCTCAAGAAGGTCTTTCTACAAAACACCTAAGAACCAGTTCACCCTGTTTCATTGTCACAGAGGAATAAACGACTGTCCCCACAAGCAACATATCTAGCACAATGTTTGCTCACAAACACAAAACTGATGATGACAAAAGTGAAAGAAACTGAAGGCGAAAACAATTTAATGCAAAGATTTGCAGCTCTTAGCTTTGTTAGTGGTAGAGAACACACTAGATTGAGTGTTGATAGCACTTGGAAGTATGATCTGGATCCCCCCACCCCTTACTAAATTTGTGGCTTTAGGCAAGTCTGCTGCCCTACTTTGGGTCCAATAAATCAAGGGTATTGGGCTAGATAATATCTAAAGTACCTCCCACAATTCCCCATGATTCTTTCCACCTCCCCAAATTCCCATGATTCTTTCTCCAGGACACCATTCACACCAACAAAAACAAAAATCTTGCAATAAAACAAATTTCCTCAGAATCCAGTCAAAACTTCATCAATTAGGGCTTCCTTTACAAAAAAAAAAAAAAAATCAGCATCCCCTAGAAACAGTTTCTCTGCTGGGTCTCTTCCTCAAAGCAAGGCACATGTGGGTGCTTCACTAATCCCGATGAAAGGAGGAGGTCCTTGGAAACTGGTAATACCAATGTGCATGGGGTGCAGTGAAAGCTGACTGGTACTATACTCAGGGCATTTACAAGGTTACATAAACAAAAGCCAAAGACAAAGTGCAATTTATACTTACACTGATCTAAAAAGCCTAAAGAAAAGCAGCTTTCTGTACCATGTCAACAAATCACTGAATCTCAAAGTTTGAAAGAGATCTTAATGATCATGTAATCCCACCCTGCATTAATGCTGGAATACATGTGATAACTTCACTGAAGATTTGCTATCTCCTGCCTGATACGAAAATTTTACAACTCATTTGTAGGCCTGAATAAGACCTACCGATCTGAGACAACCTGTGATTTCAGAACATAAATATAGAGAAGAGCGACTGCTCCAGATGTGCTTTGTTTCAAATAGACTTTAAGTACAAAACTCAGATGACATCTCTCTTCTCCCATTCCTTCCTCTCCTCCCCCTTACTTTACCTTCTGTGTCTCCACCTCCTACACATCACTGAGGCCCATGTCTTTCTGGGTCCAAATTCACTTCTTCTACCACACCAGGATGCCTTTAACCAGTGATAGAAATGAACAAACACACATATTAATAGGGGTTAGGTTTCTTAAATAGGATGCTAGATTGACTCAAGAAGCAAACTTGGCAATATGTTACTAATAAGTAAAATAAACTGGAATGGTGTCTAACACGCTCATGATAAAACAAAACAAAACAAAAACCTTAACATTTGAACAGACTTTAAGAATTTAAGGAAAGCTATGTCTCATGCCTCAATTAATACCCCCCGCCCCCCCACCAAAGAACCCTAGGGGCAACCATGTCTATTCCAAGTTTATGGACTAGGAACTCAAGTCACAAAAAGAAGAAAATACCTGCCTCAAGGTCAACCGCCAAGGCTGCAGAGCCAGAACTCAAGCCTTCTAAATCCAGTGCTCTCTCCAGCACACCTCAGCCATATCCTGTACCCTTCTTATCAGTATAGTCCTTGGTGTACAAAGCACTTACGCATTCCTCAAGCAAACTGTTTCTGTCGCAGCTCACAAAATAAGAAAGACAAGTGTTGTCTTCTCTGTTTTTAAAGATGCCAAGTAACTTGAACAGCACTAGATAAAATAACATCCCATATATCTGGCATCACTGAGAAGTACAAAATTCCTCACAAGCAATTTTCCTAAAAACTGCAATCTCCCCCTTTAGGACCAAACATTCATTCATTCATCCATCCATCCATTTATTTTTAAGTATCTATTTGCAATATAAATTCCCCAAATATATGTTACTCTGTATTTGAAATTAATAAAATTTAATCAGGGACATTCAATTATAAACATGAAATAAACACCTATGGATAGTGTGTTGGGACTCAAAAATGAATTAGACAGTCTTATTCTCCTGTGGAGAACAAACATACCTATAAGTCACCTCAGTATGAAGCCCAAGAACACAAACTTGGGTAGCGCTGAAAGGTGAGAGAACACTGAAAAACCTAGTGGAAACCAGCAGCGACTTAAGTGCAATGGGAGGCACTGAAGTTTCCTAAGCAGGAGTATGGCATACTGGTGCACACTTTTTGAAAAGATGAGTTGGCACAACACCGACCTAGGTAGCAATTATAGTGGCAGAGATAAAACTGCTGCTTCCAGGGCAGGGGCAGCAGGAACTGAAAAGAAAGGTACATTTGAAAGGCATTGTGGAGGCAGACTCACAGCTCTTAGGATGTGGGTATATGGGAAAGGTAGAGAGTGGGAAAACTAGGATTCTCGCTTTGGTCAAATGTCTTCAGAAAGGGAACACAGAGCTACTGCTTTTGAGGAGCTGTGAAAGACTGATTAACTCAGGATGGGGTGAAGAGGAAAGCTTTACCAAGGAAGTAACATTTAAACCGAGTACTTAAACTTGAGGAAGACAAGTGGTGTTTCACCAAAAAGAAGTGGAAAAAAAAAAAAAAAGAGTATTCTAGGCAGGGAGAATAGCACATCAAAGAGCTAATTGCACTGGAGCTGTGGCATGCAGTTTTAGGAAGGTGTAGCAGAGATGAGGATAAGTAGTACTGAATTCTGAGGCTCTTACATCATGCTAAGGATTTCAGACTTACCCTATAGGTGATGGGAAACAAGGTTTCTAAAGGGAGGGAGTACAGGGAAGTAACAGATCAGATCAACTCGTATGTTCCAGTCTGTATGAAGTTCAGGCTGGAATGTAAGAAACAAGAGGAACACAATACAGCATGATGGCAAAGAACATGAGGTCTGGAGTCAGACTGCCTAATTAAAACCCTGTTTCTTTAGCTTACTAGCTGTGTGACCTTGGGTGAGTTGCTTAACCTCTGTGTTCCCAGTTTCCCCATCTGTAAAATGGGAATAATAATAGTACTTTCTCAGAGACTCATTATAAGGAATTAACAAAATTAGGTATTTATAAAATGTAAGCATAATACAGAGATAAATGCTAGCTGCTATTATAAGTTAAAAGTACATCAGTAGAAAGTTATATCCACACATGGTCTAGAGTTTTCCATGCTCTTCCATCTATCAGAAGCTTTCTTGTCCTACCTTTTCACCTAGTTAATTCTAATTTATCCTTCATATCTCAGCTCAAATTGCTACCTCCTCATGTAAATTCTCCTACCACCTAGATTAGGGCAGGTTCCTACTATGCATAGCACCCTATTCCTTTCCTTCACAGCACTCATTTCTAATTATACCTTTTTGTATCTTAATTTTTTTCCTACTACCATATGTTCCATGAAATCATGGATTGAGAACTCACCATGGAATTATTATTTTTTAATTAATTTTAGAGAGAGAGGAAAGGAGAGAGGAGGGAGAGAGAACGAGACAGACAGACAGACATACAGACATCAATTTGTTGTTCCATTTATTTATGCATTCACTGGTTGCTCTTTGTATGTGCCCTGCCTGATCAGGTATTGAACCCACAACCATGGGACAATGCTCTAACCAACTGAGCTACCTGGCTAGGGCCAACACTGAGCTCTCAGAATTCGGGACAATGCTTGGCACATAGGAGGTATTTGATAAATATTTTTGAATAAATGAAAGGTTACAAGTTATATTTTAAAAGTGAACCCTTTTCACCCTGGCCAGGTAGCTCAGTTGGTTAGAGTGCCAGCCCCATACGCTAAGACTGCAGGCTCAATCCCCAGTCAGGGCACATACAAGATGCAACCAATGAATGCATTAAGTAAGTGGAAAAATGAATTGATGTTTCTCTTTCTAAAAACCAACAAATTAAAAAAAAATTTAAAAAGTGAACCCTCTTCAGATACAACCTCTAGATAGAACCCAGGATACAGGTAAAAGTAGATGGTCTGAAGTAAAAGATGTTTGGAGCTCTGTCCCCTGCTTCTACCTGGTTCCTGAGTCAGTTCTGTAGTTCTACAAAGCTTTGCAGAATGCAGTATAAAACCATTGTTTGTTCCAAGCAAGTTGTGATACATGTCTCAAGCAAGGCAGTGATAAAAAAGAGGAAGCAACGGCTTTGAGACTTACTTGTGACAGGCCCTGATAATCAATTATAAGAGAAGGATGAGAAAAGGAAAATTCTAGAAGTACTTCTAAATTTCCTAGCTTCAGTGAATGAGTAGATGAACTTGTGTGCAAAAGCAATAACAACCTCATTCTTTGAATACTAGTAACGACCCTATCAAGCAAGTACTATTAATACCACCTTTTACAGAAGTTTCAAAATGTTGACCTGTCCAAGATCGTGAGTTTAACGAGTAACAGAATTAAGATTGAAATCTAGATCTTTCTCACTCCAAAGTCCATAATCTAAACCATCATGCTATATGGCAGGCAGTTTGAGAATTTGGTTTTAGACATGAGGTGTCTTACTGGATATACAATTAGGAAAATCCAGTAACTGGTGAAAAATGACTTGGAACTAGAGATATAAATTTGGGTCACATTTGGAACAGTGTGACTATAATCAGAACAGGGTCTATGGTAGGATCATGCTTGTTTATTAGGCTTATAAAGAGGTGGTGTAGTCATCTGCTATTGAAATTTTGTTAATCTGCCAAAGCCTCCGCCTTGCATAGCTCCAGAGTACACCCAGCATTAACAGGGGAAGAAATAAGGATGTGAGGGTGATCTGGCTGTGACATCTGTCACCCCAATGACTGCCAGGGTTGATTTGGCTGATCTGACTGGCTAGGCGGGTGTCCCCTTCCTCCCTCACTGATTCATGTGCGTCCCTCCTGAAGCTGCGTGCTGGCTTGAAGAGGATGACCTTTCCAGCTAGTGGAGTGGGCCGGTCTTCAGTCAAGGGTATACAAGTAGCTGCGCTCCCCTGCTAGAACCTCCAAACAAGCTCTCAAGAAAGGAGGAAATCAAGAGAAGTACCAGATAGCTGGGAGTTCCTTTTAGGTCCTTTATATTATTTCCCTTTTGGGAAAATCTGATGGAAAGCCAATGACACATCAATGTTAACGGGGAAAAAAGAGTCAATACAGGTGGGTTAACAGAATGGGTTTTGGGATCAAACTTAATTTTCTAACCTTACTTCAAGTTCACATCATCTCATGCTTGGAATTTTACCTCCCTCACAGAAAAAAGACAAGCATTTGGGGATAGCTTTTTACCACTGACAACACTTCCCATCTACAAAGTATCATGATGCTCACAACAACTCTGCAGGCAGATATTGTTTGCATTTTATCAAAGAGGAATGGCCCTGTCTGGTGTAGCTCGGTGGATTGAGCGCGGGCCTGCGAACCAGAGGATCGCGGTTCGATTCCCAGTCAGGGCACATGCCTGGGTTGCAGGCCAGTTCCCGGCAGGGGACACATGAGAGGCAACCGTACATTGATGTTTCTCTCCCTCTCCCTCTCTCCTACCCTTCCCCTCTAAAGATAAATAAATAAATTCTTTAAAAAAAAAAAAAAAAAAAAAGAGGAATGAAGTTCTGAAAAGCACCTTGCTTTAAGGCACAGGTGGCAAACACAAGGCCCAAGGGCTGAATCCGGCCCTCCACCTTGTTTTATCTGGCCTGGCACCTTGTTTCTACCCGGTGGCAGAGCCGAGCTCTCACGTAACTGTTAAGGAGTAGTTACATTTATACAGTCCTAAAATTCCGTTCAGCCCTTTGAAGGCAACCTTAAAGGCTGATGTGGCCCCTGGTGAAAATGAGTTTGACACCCCTGTTTTAAGGTCACACAATGAAAAGCAATAGCACTTTGATGCAACTCCAATCTGGCTCCAAAGCTGGAGCTCTTTCTAGCAGACTCACCCAACATAACCATGAGCCACCCATTTATGACCCAACAGTGTCACTATGTATACTTTCGCTGCATTTAAAAAGCAAGGGGGTAATGACTGGAAAGCCCCTATTGGGATTCTGTTTCTCGATACAGTACTAGTTACACAGGTGTGTTTACTTTGTGGAAAGTCTTCAGCTATATATCAATTTATGTACTTTTCTGTATGTATGTTATGCTTTAAAAAGTAAACAACAAGCAAAATTAAGATAGAGACTAATCAAAATCCAGAACTACTAAATTGGATAACTCAAGGTTACATCTATATTTACCTAACTTCTCAAGCAGCAGTTGCAGTAAGACATCTACCAATTAAGTAAGGATGCACAAAATCCTTGCATACTCACTTCTCCTATCCAGAATATCTTGCTGATGTGAGTGAATCTGATGGATGTATGAGCAAGGGAAGCCCAGGAGTCAAACTTATTAATGAAAAGGTGGGGCGGGGGGCCACGGAAAAGTGTGAAAAGTGGAACTATTCTATATCATCAATAAGATATCTAAATCAGAGATGATAAAAATGTGAGAAAAATGGCAATGACAATTGAAAGATGCCCCTGATTATAAAATGCATCCTGCTTTCAGTGTGTTAAAATGTTTTTAAAAAGTATTTTTAAAATAAATGAAATAGTCATATCTCAGTACTCATCTGCTTCAGAACTTGTCAAACCCTGTACTTGTCACATTTTAACCAAAAAAAAAAAAAAAAAGTGTTTTAGCACTTGGTTCTTGCTCGGGACTCATCGCACTAGCTAGAACCTGTAAGAGTCATGCCTTCCCACCAGAGAAAATGCTTCATTGTTCAGTACTCGTTGGTTTCAGCACTCATCATGAGTTCCAGAACAAATTAACAAGTACCAAGGTACCACTGTACAATGTTCAAATCTCAGTTGTGGATCAAAGACTCATAGACTGTTAGGGCTAAAACAGACCTTGGAGATCACTGTCTCCTGTCAAAGCTCTTCATCTCAGTTGTCTCTGAGGTCCTAGTTTCACAGTTGTTAAATGACCTTAATTTATTAAATTAAAGCTCACACATCAGGAAGTTGAGAACTACCTAGTTTTCTGACTCCTGGTTCTCTTTGCACTAACCTGATGCCTCTCCTAAACCCCAAAGAAGATTTACATGTTAATTTTATTTAAGTCCTTCCACAACATTAGAAATATTAACAAATTTTCCCATGCCCCAAAAAACATAAGCACAAATATATTTGTATATTTGAGGGTTTTTATTATCTTCTATATGGAAAAAACTAAGTTTACACTTCAACAATGCTTTGCACCTTGTTTTTCTCAATAATCTGTCATGAACGTTCCCATATAGGTCAATAAATAAAATTCTAACTCATACTTTTATTTTTATATAAATTTTTATTTTTCAATAGTTGACAATATTAGTTGAGATGTGCACCTCAGTGATTAGACATTATATAACATATTAAGTGATAGTCCCCATACCTCATACCTCTCAAATCTCATACCTTTGATATCATAGTTATTAGAATATTATTGACTGTATTTCCTACGCTGCATTTTACAACCCCATGGCTATTCTGTAACTACCTATCTGTACTTCTAAATCCCCTTACCTTTTTCACCCATCCTCCAACCGCCCTCCCATCTGGCAGCTGTCAAAATGTATCTATGAGTCTGTTTCTGTTCTGCTTGTTTTTTTGATTTTCAGGTTCAATTGTTGATAGATATGCTTTTATTCTACTTTATTGTTCATATATTTTTTATCTTTTTTTTCCTTCTGCTTAAAGACCCTTTAACATTTCATGTAATGCTGGTTTGGTGGTGAACTCCAGCTTTTTCTTATCTGGGAAGCACTTTATCTGTCCTTTCATTCTGATAGCTTTGCTGGGTAGAGTAATCTTGGTTGTAGGGCCTTGCTTTTCACCACTTGGAATATTTCTTGTCAATCCCTTCTGGCCTGCAAAGTTTCTGTTGAGAAATGCTAACATTCTCATGGGAGCTCCCTTGTAGGTAACTAACCAATTTTTTCTTGCTACCTTTAAGATTCTTTGTCTTTAACCTTTTGTATTTTAATTATGATGTGTCCTGGTGTAAGCCTCTTTGGGATCATCTTGTTTGGGACTCTGCGCTTTCTAGACTTTTTTTGTCTATTTAAAAGTTTAGCATAAGGGAACTTCCGTGTCACTTTTTCAAATAGGTTTTCAATTTCTTGCTCCCTTTCTTCTTCTGGCACCCCTAGATGGGAATGTTTATATGCTTGAAATTGTCCCAGAGTTTCCTTACACCAGCTGTACCTAACCCTTTTGGCACCGGGTACTGGTTTTTCCATGGGGCGGGGGCAGGCAGTAGGAGGCGGAGTTCAAGTGGGGGAGGGGCAGGAGGTGGAGCTCAGGCAAGCTTTGCTCACAACCAGGTTCCTAACAGGCCATGGACCAGTACCGGTTCACGGCCTAGGAGTTGAGGACCCCTACCTTACACTATCTTCATTTTTTTTTAATTTTTTTTTCTTTCTATCATCCTGATTGGATGTTTTGGGTTCCTTATATTCCAAATCACTGATTTGATTCTCAGTGTCATCTACTCTACTGATTAATTTACATCTACTCCACTGGTCCTTGCTATATTCTAATGAATTTTACTTTGCTTCTTAAGTAGAATAGTCAATTTAGGCAAATAACAAATACTTAAAAATAACTTTTTCTAAAACAGGAAAGGATCTATAGTGACAAATTTCTTATTTGAAGCAACCATTCAAATTATCATAGACCCACAAAGATTCACTGAAATTAGACCCGTCCAAGAGAAATTAGGATGGATCCAAACATATTATCATTCAAAGGTAAAAGCAAAAATAAAAATCATATTACTAAAGTAATCATGTCATTTATTATGCAAACTGGGATACTTGTGAAAGTGAGTCAAAATCCAGATGAAACCCTGAGTGAGCTGACAGAGGCCATGACAGTCACAAGCACACAGGGATGTACTGTCACCTTTCTCACTGTCCCTTGTTAGTGAATACTGTTACTAGGCAAATTGTTAGCCCACAGTAATTTTTTTGTTCATGGTAAACTGTCTCATAGACACACCAATGGTGGTCTGAAGGGTATTGATAAAAATGTGAAGGTTAGAAATTAATAATAATACTCTATGTCTATTTAGTACTTTATAAACAATTTTAAAGTAAACTTCCCATGAATTCATTACATATGAAAAAATAAACTGTATAACAAAAGTCCATATAAAGAATATACCACAATGTGTTCATATATTTTCCTTTTGATGGACATGACTATTTTCAATGTTACTATTTCAAACAATGCTGTAATGAATATCCTTGTACATGTTTCTTAAAAAAAAAAAAAAAACTATTTCTACACACCTACTTTCCCTTTTGTCCAATGTCTTGATTGCTTCCTTTCCTATCATCATCCCTGCCTCACTTGCTCACAGAATTCTCCTCAGGGCCCAGTGTGATAATGGATGGCAAAGCAATTTGAAGAATGTTAAGACATGACATGTGATAGTTACTGTTCGTAAATTAGAATTGGCCTGTCTTGGCTGCGACTCCCAGCCATCTGCACGTACTGCTCACCCACCCACCCCCATACATGTTGTGCTCCTTGTTCTGGTCTCAGCAGCTGCTCCGACTCAACTGATGTGGGTAGAGCTGGCTTGCAGAATTAATCCTACTTTGTCACACTCCTGACCCTGGCAAGTGGAGATAGGCCCACCAAGTATCCAAATAAGTGGGAAGGAGAAAGAACGCATTATTGCTATGAAATAATATAATATAGAAGTATATAGAGTAAAATGCAAAACTCCCTATTCATCAGACTTCAACCAACATTTGCCAAAAGCACTCCCCTACTCGGAAGTAACCACTGTTATAATTTTGATGTGTAACTTTTCAGACTTTTCCTAAGCATGTATACACACACATATAATATATACACTCACGTATGTATGTAGAGTGTGTCTGTGTTTGGTCTACATAGCAATCATCATATTGTATAATTTGTTCTGCAACTTGCCTTTTTCATTTAAAAATTTCTTTGACATGTTTCATATTAGTATATATGGACTCCTCATCCTTTTAAAAACTCAAGAAAAATGCCATAGTAAGACTGTCCCACAACTCTGTTATCCCATTTTGCTTTGTCTGAACATTTTGGTTGTTCATAGTATTTTGTCATGACGAAGAATGCTATTATCAGTGATACTGGTACACATCTCCTTTAACCAGCAAGCTAACATTTCTCTAGGACATATACCAATAATTGGAATTTATGAAGTCTGTGCATGTTAAGTGTTGATAGGTACTACCAAATTACCGAAGGGTGTACCAATTTTAGTCCAACAGAGCATACAAATTACTGTTTCTACACCCTTCCAACAATAGATGCTACTTTTATCAATATAAAGGGTAGAAAATAATACATTGTTTTAATTTACATTTTCCTGATTTCCAGAAAAATTAAATTTTTGTTTATGTGTAGTCATTTTTATTTTTATGAAAAGTATTACCATTCTGATTTTAAACATGAAGACTCAGAGATGCTAAGATGACAGCTAGTAAGCAGCAGACATCAAAGCTAAGTTTTTGAAATACTTCCCACGAAAGCTAGGCCTTCTGACTATCTAATGTTTTTCTCACTACCCGGGGGTCAAGAAACTATAGTTTTTGTGTCAGCTTTCCCCTATTTTGAGAATCAAGTTTTACTGGAACACAACCACACACATTCATTTATGTACTGTCTATGGCCACTTTTATTCACCAATGGCAGAGGTGAGTAGCTGTGACTATACGGCCTGCAAAGCCTAAAGTATTTACTATCTGAGTCTAAATAAAACAGTAACTAACATTTAACACCTAAAGAAAAGTTTCCCAATGGAGATTAACTGTTGTCTAATTGACAAGAGTGTGGCTATGTCAGACAGTCTGGCTGATTTTTAAATAAATTTGTATGCGGTACAGGTCTAATATATAATATTGAAGAAAAAAAGCTCCAAATATTCAAATGACGTTAAAAGACATTCCCCTACTTCTGGGTTGGGACACTCTCTAGAGGGTTTCCTGTGAGCAACTCACCTTCCTTGTATCTTTAATTTCAACTAATGAGAAACTCATGGTTCCTAATGTCCTTCAGTAACGTTGATGAGCAATGTAGCTCACACTCACACAATACAATATGAAATTAAAGCAAGCCTCGCCATGTCTGCTGCCAAACAACCCCCCCCCACCACATACTCACACATGCGCACACACAAACAGGTGTCTCTCCTGCCCTTTTTCTTGGACAAAGACGACTCATTATGAAGTAGCAGGACATTTCCAGCATGTCTGATGAACTGCTAAGAGACAGGGCCCTGACCTTTGTGGAAAAGGAAAGCCAATTTTCCCCTCTAGATCCTACCTTCTGAGAATCTTTGCCCTAAAAATTAGTAAGATATAATGGGAATTTTAGGGTCATTAAGTTCCTGTGGGGCAGAGGGGGAAGGTGCCATCACCCCCATTTTACAAATGGGGAATTGAGGGTAACATCTCCTTTTCCTTTCCTTTCCAAAGGTCGTATTAGTAAATAGGGCTTCATACCAGTAGACACACTCCTACCCTTGCCACTTTCTCCTTCCATCCTCTCCTAAATTTTGATTTTATGTAGTAACGCCAAAGAAGCCATCACAGTCTCCAGGAAACCTTTCTTACTCTAGTATTTTGAATGAGAAATTAATAATCAAAGAAAGAACAGTGCATTTTCTCATACGAGTAAGCAAGCATTCTTTGTAAGTGGTTCTCTGGAAAGAAATTTGGCAATACATATCAAAGAACCTAAAAAAATATTCATATTCAAACACTCTTAAGTGAAATAAGACAGACACAAAAGGACAAAAATTGTATGATTCCACTTATGAGGTACTTAATGGCTAATCCACTTAATGGCTAAATCCAGACACATGAAAGAGAACAGAGGGCACCAGGAGCTGAGGGAGAGAGGAATGGGAATTACTGTTTAATGGGTACAGAGTTTCTATTTGGGATGATGAAAATGTCCTGGAAATGGGGAGTGGTGATGATTACATGACACTGTAAATATAGTTAATGCCGCTGAATTGTACACTTAATTGTGGATTTAAATTAAATTATAAATTCAACCCTTAAAAATGGTAAAAATGTTAAGTTTTGTTATATGTATTTTACCAAAATTTTTAAAAGTAGGATTACTAAAAACCAAAGTTCATGTTCTTTGAACAAATAATTTCATTCCTAGCAATAAAGTTTAGAAAATAATCTAAAATGTAAACAGAGATATACATATAAATAGAATTATTTACAGTTATGAAGAACTAAAGAAAAACTCAATGTCTAACAGTAGCTCAAATGAATTATGATATACCCGTATGATGAAACCTTCTGTAGTCCTCAAAAATATTTTAACTAATGCCTCTGGCCAGGTGACTCGGTTGGAGCATGGTACCATATACTAATAGGCTGCAGGTTCAACTCCTGGTCAGGGCACATACCTAGGTTGTAGGTTCAACCGCTGGTTGGGGTGTGGACAGGAGGCAACCAATAAATGTTTCGCTCTCACACTGATGTATGTTTCTCTTTCTCCCTCTCCCTCTCTCCTCCTTTCCTCTCTTTCTAAAATCAGTGAACATATCCTTGGGTAAGGATCTTTTTAAAAATAATTTAATGACATGGAGAAATGCTCAAGAAATGTTGAATTTAAAAAGCAGGATATAGGGCCCTGGCTGGTGTAGCTCAGTGGATTGAGTGCGGGCCTGCGAACCAAAGGATCGCAGTTTGATTCCCAGTCAGGGCACATGCCTGGGTTGCAGGCCAGTTCCTAGCATGGGACACACAAGAGGCAACCGTACATTGATCTTTCTCTCCCTCTCCCTCTCTCCTACCCTTCCCCTCTAAAGATAAATAAATAAAAATTAAAAAAAAATTTTTTTAAAGCAGGATATAATTTAGTATGGTATGAACCCAATTTATTTTTTTTTAAGTACATATACCACCCTGGCTGGTGTGGCTCAATGGATTGAGTGCTGGGCTGCAAATTGAAAGGTCACTGGTTTGATTCCCAATCAGGCCACATGCTGCGTTGTGGGCCAGGCCCCCAGTTAGGGCCATGTAAGAGGCAGCTGATCAATGTTTCTCTCCCTTTCTCTCTCCCTTTCCCTCTCTCTAAAAATAAACAAAATCTAAAAAATTTTAAGTACATATACGAATGTGTATATGGTACACACACCTGCACACTTGTGAATGTAAATGTGTATGTATATTTGTAAGGAAATATACCAAACAACATTTATTTCTGAGCTGTGGAATTATGGTCACTTTTACTTTCTCCCTTAAAACCTTATTTTTCATGTTTTCTAAACTGTACCATGATATATGATCAGGAAAAAAATTACTTCATATTGTTTGACCCAGTAACCCACTTGCAGACTTATATAAAACCAAAAATATTGACAAAAATATATGCATAACAACATTTGTGCCAAGACACATTAGAAATTAATAATTAGTACTATTAGTCAATAATGGTTACCTATGCAGAGTAGGGTTAGGATAAAGTGTAAATTTACAGGGGACTTATCTATTATATATAATTTGTATTAAAGTATTATTGTTTAAAATAGAAAAAAATGAAAGCACTATAAAATCCTATATATAGACTACTATGTAGGCATTAGAAATATTTATAGAGGTTTGGCAACATTATAAACATATGCAAATTTATATAATGAAAACAATGGGAAATGAGAAAAAAGCAGAATACGCAAAGGTAAACAATATATTAAAATGAAATAATAAAATGGGACTAAGTGATTTTCTCAAACAGTAGGATTATGGGTGGATTTAGTTTTCTTATTTATACTTATCCATATTTTCCTATGTCCTACAATGAATATATACTATTTTTCAATTAAGTTCAAAAATGTGTTTTGGTTTCCACTGTATAATCAGAAGTCCACCCCTGTGATAAATTTTATCCTCAAAGGAATAGCAGTAGTAAACAATTGTACTAGCAAGAGGATTGTACATGCCCTAGTTGGGTAGCTCAGTTGGTTAGAACATCATCCCGATACGCCAAGGTTACTGGTTCCATCCCCAGTCAAAGCACGTAGAGGAGTTAACCAATGAATACACAGATAAGTGGAACAACAAATCAATGTTTTTCTCTCTCTCTAAAATCAATAAATAAAATAAACTTTAAAAAAAAGACTGTACGTAATATATATGCCTAAGAAAACTTTCATCTTCGGAGGGGTGAGGAAACTCAGTCTAAAAGGATACTCTTGACCACTTCCTGCTTTCATGCTTTTGGAGTTGCTTTAGTAAATGTAATTGATGAATCGAGTTCCCAAACATGAGATGCTTAACAAACTTTATACTCTTAAGAACCAGGACCACCACCTTCTCCACTCTGAAATCTAAGTCCTTATACCTAAAAAACAAACCAAGACCTAAGTAACATGGATCAACTGGACCATGTTATTCCTTACATAAAAAACACTTAACAGCCCTGGCTGGTGTGGCTCAGTGGATTGAGCACTGGCCTGTGAACTGAAAGGCTGCCAGTTCAATTACCAGTTAGGGCACATGCCTGGGTTGCAGGTGGGGTCCCCACCTGGGGGCCTTGTGAGAGGCAACTGATTTCTCTTCCTCTCTTTCTCCCTCCCTTCCCCTCTCTCTAAAAATAAATAAATGAATCTTTTTAAAAGTTAGGGAAAAAATTCAACAGCTAACTCCCTGCAGAATAAAATCCACATTTCTTGGCATGACACTTAGGTTCCTTTTTAAGATCCAACCATCAAACTTCTCCATCTTCATCTCCAGCTCATTCCTCTAAAACAGGGATCTCCAACCTCCAGGCTGTGGACTGGTACCAGTCCAGGCCCACTAGGAACTGGGCCACACAGCAGAAGGTGGGCTTGAATGAAATGTGTTCAAATCATCCTGAAACCATCCACCTTATCCTCATTTTTGGAAAAATTGTCTTCCATGAAACCGGTCACTGGTATCAAAAAGGTTAGGGACCGCTGTTCTAAAATATCCCCTATCTCGAGAACACTTTCCCAAACATACCAGGCACTTTCCAGACTCTGTGCCTTTGCCCATGCTATGACCTCCTCCAAAATGCCCTTTCTTTTAAACCTACTGAACTCCTTCCTATTCACCCTTTATAAACTGGTTCAAATGCCTTCTGCCTTCAGAAGCTCTCCTTGTTCCCAATTCAGGAACAGTTGTTTCCCCACTCTATGTTTCCATATTGCTTGTTCCTCTACGTACTTTATTTCATTTCTCTTTGGGTGGATGCTAACTACATACATGTTTCACTTGACGCAGCTCCTGGAGAACAGAAACCACCTTTACACCTATCAGCTCCATTCTAGCACACTGCTTGCACACAGTAGGTGCTAAATAATGCTGCCTGACTGAATTAGAGCCATCTAGGCCTAATCCACTGGATTCTTTCAGTGAGATAGCCAGTAAAGCCAATTGTCAGAGAGAACAATCCCTCTAATTTAAAGTCACATACCTAACATGAGTCACCAGCAAAAATGTC
This sequence comes from Glossophaga mutica, assembly GCA_039655065.1. Classification (NCBI taxonomy): domain Eukaryota; kingdom Metazoa; phylum Chordata; class Mammalia; order Chiroptera; family Phyllostomidae; genus Glossophaga; species Glossophaga mutica. Next base: position 46,653,566 of record CM077308.1, read on the forward strand.
ATGGACCTGCCACTTTAAGAGGACTGGCAAGCTGACTTGTGTTTACACAATCCTAAATAAAACTAAAGGGCACTGAGGGAAAGAAGAGAAACAGGGAGATTAAGAGGTGTGGGCTCTACAGGTTACCTCCTCCTCGGCTTAGAGCCCAAATCTTTCAGTCTCAGGCCTAGCAAGCTGTACAAGCAGCATATTCTCTCTCTGGGTTCACTGTATGATCTAAGTATTGAAAAGCATCTGATTAGGCCCCCTTGTCTACCCAGCAACTGGCTCTGCTCTTGGGCATTTAACTTCTAACTGCGGTTACATGGGGTTCTTTCTCTAAATGAATCCCACTGCACCAATCATTAAGAGAATCCCTGTTAAAGAAAGGCTTAAAATTAACAGCAGGGAACAAAATCTCTAAATCTTCTAAATGACAATATCCACACTGTCCATTTTGATGAAATTCACCCCCACCTCTTTCAAACAATAGATCCTCTCAGGGAATAACTTCTCTCAGGACCAGCATGTCCTGTGATTGTTTTTCAGGAGAAAGCTCCCAGTGCTGGCTTCTCATTAAATAGCTAGTTCATGTTCGATCACTCAGCTGTGACTGCAAGTAGACAGTAGCCACTATAATTTAGGTGCTAAAAAGGACTTCCACTCCAATAGTCAGGCAGCCTAGAACAAATGGATACTCCCCCAGCTCAAACCTCATTAGTCTTCCCTCTTTTCAGATCTAGAACTCCTCTTTTTCAGTGTAAAAATAAGGAAAAACTAGGCTTAGAGCAAGGAAGAGAATTGCAAATGATCATATAGTGACTTAGAAGAATCTGTGACCAGGCTGCCTAACACCTTATTTAACTGACTAGTTCTCAAGGAACCACCATTTCCAGGAACAGATTCCAGGGTACTACAATTAGTCTAATTTAAATGCATTTGAGCTGCTTAAAAATGTTCAAGGTTACTTCTGAATCATAAATACACAATATATTTAAAATGTATATATAAATAATTAATCTCTTGTGTTTAGGAAACTATCTGTTATATGCAAACTATTGTTAACGTTCTTAATTCAGCAGGATTAAGCCAAATGTACGATTATTAGTGGTCACAATTTTTCAGTGTAATAAACAACACATACATTTTATTACTTAAATGAACAAATAAATAAATGCATTCAACAGAGCTGCTTTGCTGTAACACTCCTACCCTACCATGCCACACATCCCCATCCTTTTTCAAACCTAAACTGCTGACTAAATAAATAAAGTCAGTGAAGTGACATGATAAATCATTTCTCCTACAAAAGATAGGAGCTACCAAACCACCTTCTTCAGCCACACTACCTGGAAATAAGCCTGATGGAATGTGGCATGCTGGTGCCCAGTGGCTGCTGCAGCCTTAAGGACTTGAGGCTGTGAGTCTTCTAGAGATGGGACTTCAATGGCTCCTTAGCTACAATGTCCTACAGCAACGTGTTCCAACACTTTCTGGCTCTCAACACACTTGTGATTTAGAAGGACTACCATGATAAAGGCTAATTTTCTCTACGATCTAGTCACCTTATCCTAGAAGCAAGCACACACAGTGAGTATAATGGACTGACACCTTTTAAAACAAACATTTCCAGTGTTATTAAATCAAATGAAAACTGTAATCCAAATAGTCCCTTTAGGAAGTTTACTTATTCTAACAATATTACCATTGCTAGAAATATTAGGTTTCTGAGATCACATGAGATTGGGAACATTCAGGGTGGTATGGCCATAGACTTATTGCTGGAAATATTGGGTTGGCCAGAAAGTTTGTGTGTTTTTTTCCATAAAATAAAAGACACATTTTTCATTTTCACCAATAACTTTATTGATTTGGATATTTTGAGTATGTTGGCTATCTCCCACATGGTATAACATTCATTGTTCTCAGTTAATGTCTTGATTTGATAGCTATCAACTTTAACTGGTTTACCTGAAGGTAGAGCATTGTCCAGCAAGAAATCTCCAGGGTGAAACTTCGCAAACCACTTTTGACACGTTCGATCATCACAGCACCTTCTACATACACTGCATAAATCTTTTTTTGCGTTTCAGTTGCAATTTTACCTTTCTTGAAAAAATAAAGCATAACATGCCAAAAATGTTGTGTATTTTCTTCCATCTTCAATATTAAAATGGCTACACAAAAATTAAGTTTTTTTAATGCACATTGATATGACAGCTGTCACAGCAGAATCTAACAAAATTGTTTCAAATGAAGTTCAAGACAACTAAGCACTATCAGAGCCATCTTATAGAAAACCAAAAGAACTTTCTAGCCTAACCAATATTTACAAAACATTCCTTTGGGAAGTGCCTTTAAAGTCTACTCAATGTGAGACAGAAACAAAAACTGTCATACCTCGTTCATCAAAAAAGGCACTGCATGCCCTGGCTGGTGTAGCTCAGTGGATTGAGTGTGGGCTGCGAACCAAGGGGTTGCTGGTTTGATTCCCAGTCAGGGCACACGCCTGGGTTTCGGGCCAGGTCCCCAGTACCAGGTGTGGGAGAGCTCTCTTTCTCCTTCCCTTCCCTGTCTCTAAGAATAAATAAATAAAATCTTAAAAAAAAAAAAAAGGTATTGCCTTGCTTGACTTTTAGTTATCTTCTGGCTGTTCGCTAAAATTGAATCCACCAAACAAAAGTGAAGATTTATTATTACTTTTGAAGATATTTAAAAGACTGGCTTAGAAGCCAAAAATGTTCTGAACACTGACAGCATCACCAGAATAAATGTTAAGATTGAGAACATAATTACTCTGAGGGGAACAAACTTATAAATGTTGTAATTGTCACACAATTACAATGAAAGGGACAAGGTATTTGCAATACATGTCACACATGTTAAAAGTAAACTATTATGTTATTTTACAATCACACAATATACAATCATAAATTTTGGCTGTGGAAGAAATTTCCTAGATCATATAATCCCAACTGTTCAATCTTACATATGAAAAAACTCTAGTCCACTGAGGTTAAGCAATTCGTCCCTGGTTAGTAACAGAACTAGAGAGCCAGTCACCCCGACTCCCAGCATAATCCACAAACATATCCCAACCCATACACCACCACCCCCATTCCCTATTCCTTGCGGCTTTCTTTCAAAGGGAAAGGAGACCACGTGGAGCACTAAAACACGCCAAAAATAGTTCTGAAACCCAGTAACTGAGAAACTATGGCTTATGACCAGGACCTCTCCGCAGTTACCCTTACGGGTATGAACCACTGTTTAGTGTCTGGCTCACAAGAGTTCTGGGTAATCTACCTCAGAGTAGAGATCAATGAAACTTCTGGAAACTCCTCCCACAGCTAAAAGAATATAAACCAATCCGTGTACCTCCTGTAGCAACCCATTTTCTTCAAGTAATTGAAAGAAGGTTACTATGAAGAACTCTGAACAGGGAACAAAAAGTAGTAGAGCTTCTGTTCCAGAAAAAGCTGACCTATAGGAAAATAGACAGGACAGGAACCATCTTGACTTACCTCCTGGTGGACAGCTTCCTCGGGCCTGGAACAAAATGATTCCTGGCAGTCTGGCTTAGAATTAGCCTTTACCCAGGGAGGGGGCAAAGAGACAGGAATGCTTGTTCATTCCCCCTTCCACCCACTGTTGGTCAGCTCAGCCTCACATCATCCTGGGCAGCACCAGCATTCTGTAGACCAGACAGCAACCGGAAGGGAAGACACACACTCCAGGTCAATGGGGTGAGTCAGTGGCAAAGCAGGAAGAGCCACTGGGGCAGAAATTCTGGCCTCTGTGGCAAGACTGACAAACCACACCCACCGGTGGTGAGCACTTGGAAGGCCCTGCCCTATCAGAATTCTGGTCTAGGAAACAGGAAAGGTCCTTCTTAGGAGGCTCCACACCACTCTCATTTCCAAGTGTGTTTCTCCTAACAAAAAAAATAAACCTGCCATGGTTTTCTCTTGCCTAAAGCACCACATCTAAATTCTTTGGCTTAATTTTCCAAGTCCTCCATTATATGGCTTCAACTCATTTAATTCAACCTTATTTCCCACTATTCCACAGTGTACACTCTAAACTAATCCAGACAGTCTTCCTACTTCTCTCTGAGTGAGCCAAGCCCTTTCCCATTCCCATGCCTTCAGTTACCCAGCAGTGGTAAATTCCGACACCTTCAGGAGTTACACAGGTAACAGAAATAAATGTTCCAAAGGAGTACAAGGCAGAACTAGAGTGCTGCCCCTACCCAAAGGCATTAAAATACTTTAATTCAAATATTTGCGTAATATTTCACTGTGAACATCACAATCACATTTAAAATAATTATTAATACTCTTTACAGCTTGCAAGTGAGGAAATTTACCTAAGGTTAGACAGCTAGCAAAATGCTAGGAAGTCTCTATGCCTGTCTGAAACCAAAGCAAGAGCTCTAAACTATTAGGCTTCCAAAAGGTACAAACACCACGGAAAATACAGAGCTCTAAACTGTGAAGAGGAAATTCACGTTTAATGATACATACCCTTAAAAGTGGGATGGGAAACCCAAACAGCAGGCTTAGCTAACCATACTCCAACTACATCAGATTCTGTCCATCTTCCTGCCAAAGTCTTTCCCAGTTACTCCAGGTCTTACTGAATGCCCTCTTCCTTCAATTCCTGTAGGGTTACAGATTAGACAACACAACTGAGTGCAAAACTGAACACTGACTCCATGTGTTTTCTAGCTTCATTAATCAACTAATAACCTAATTAATTCTACCTAAACTGTTTAACCTGAATCTAATCAAGAGGAAACAATCATACAAATCCAAATTAAGAGACATTCTGCAAAAAACCAACCTGAACTAAGAATATCGATGCTATGATAGACAAAAAAGCATTTAAGATTAAAAGAGATTAAAGTATTGTTCAAGGTTAAAGAAGATCATGAGCATGATAAAATCTTGACAACTACATCCCCGTATGATCCTTCAATCAAAGCTTAACTGAGCCCTGACCCGTGTGGCTCAGCTGTTTGGGCATCATCCCAAAAAGCTAAAGGCAGCTGGTTCAATACCCAGTCAGGCACATGCCGGGCTTGCAGGGGTTTGGGTGAAAGGCAACTGATCAGTGTTTCTCTCTCACATTGATATTTCTCTTCCTTGCTTTCTCCCTCCCTTCCCCTCTTGCTAAAAATAAAATCTTAAAAAAACAAAAAGATTAATGGGAAAAACATCTATAAAAAAATCATCACTGGGTAAACCTGAGAAATCTGAACTAGTATTGTATATTGGATGTATTAAATCAATGTTATTTTTCCTCGTGTGCTAATTGTACTGTGGTTATATAGCAGACACTTTGGTTTTTAGGAAATAATTGCTGACATGTTTAGGATGAAGTAACCTGATGTTCACATCTAACAGCCAAAAGGTTCATAAAATGAAGGGCAGACAGACAGCAAATGTGGCAAAGTGTTAACTGGTGAGTCTCAGTGAAGAGTATATAAGTACTTGTCACATTATTTTTGTAAAGTATCAGTAGGTTTGAACATAGGAGTATTTAAATATTTGTACATTATTCCTATGAAATATCTGTAGTTTTGAACAGTTTGTAAGGAGGAAAATCCTTAATATACTTCTCTTTATACTCAGCTCTGTGAGCTCTATAATAGGCACTCTTTCCATATCTGCTCACTGTCTAAGGAAACTGGGCTTTGGAGGTCAACAACTGGACAAAGTCCACTATGCAGCAGTTCATCAGGGGTACAGTGACAAACTCTTAGGGAACAAGAGGTTTCCCTCAAACTTGTTATCACTGCACCACAGGAAAGATAGAAAAGCAGGCAATCAGCCCTGGCTGGTGCGGCTCAGTGAAGTAAGTGCCTCCCTGTCTACGAACCAAAAGGTCGCAGGTTCAGTTCCCAGTAAGGGTAATATGCCCGGGTTGCAGGCCAGGTCCTCAGTTGGCGGTGTGCAAGAGGCAACCGATAGATGTGTCTCTCTCACACCGATGTTTCTCTCCTTCTCTTTCTCCCTCTCTTCCCTTCTCTCTCAAAACAAATAAATAAAATCTTTAAAAAAAGAAAGAGAAGCAAGCAATCAAAGCTATTATTACCTCACCCCCTCACTGAGGCCCTCCGGAAGTCGGGCACTCAACATATGCCCACTCACAGGGCAGAGTGCAATTGATACCCACACACAGGACCAAGAGCCAGGTCATACTGTATCCACCCTGCCACAGGGTACCAAAACCTTGACGGACTATGAAACCAAAGTCTCTGGCCAGTCACAGGAAAGTACTCAAGTGGTCAAAAAAATAAGCCTGAAACATGCAGTCTTTACTCCTCACCAGATAAACCAGTCCTCAGCTCCAATAAGGCAAAGAAAAAAAAAGCTACAAGGCTGAATCACTGGCATTTCCTCACTGGCTTCAAAGAAACTGGCCCTTACATTGGACAGAATGGGAAGCCACCACAGCTGCCAACAGAGGCTTCAACCCAGGAGCATGCCATGCAATATGCCCTCTCTCCCTTGTACAACAGCCAGATCATTTTACTTCTGCCAAGTTGTCCCTTATTAGAGCAAATGACTGCCCAATAGCCACCCCTTAACCTTGACTCTCTCCTTCCCTCATTGACAGCCAAGATACTGCCGTTTCCAGATAACTCCTCCCCCGATTTAGCAGAATAGTCAAAACTATTCCCCCCAAACCTCCATCAACTGGAGTCAGAGCTATAGTGGTGTAACATAGAGCTTGCTTCTGAAACCTACCATGTTCTGCATTTTTTACCAAAAACACAACGAAAACAGATAAGGACTCCTTACTAAGCTTTGGAATTCTAAACTGTGACAGACAGAAAATACAATGTTTTTAGATCTGATGTTGGCAAAAGATCTTAACAGGCTTGATGGTACCAAAATGACAAGATACAATTTTTTTTAAAGATTTTTATTTATTTATTTTTAGAGAGAGGGGAAGAGAGGGAGAAAGAGTGGGAAAGAAACATCAATATGTGGTTGCCTCTCACATGGTCCCCACTGGAGACCTGGCCCACAACCCAGGCATGTGCCCTGACTGGGAATCAAACCAGCAACCCTTTGGTCTGCAGCCTGAGCTAAATCCACTGAGCTACACCAGCCAGGGCACAAGATACAATTTAATAAAATTAAATATAAACCCCTGAATTTAGAATAAAAGAAAGAAACTAACACAGAATGGTGGCGCGACCTGGTACTGCAGTTCATGTTAAACCAGAAGGTTGCTTTGGGGGGTTGGAGGGAAGGCTATCTACAGGGGTTGATAGAGGAGAGTCTTACTACAGACACTCCCAATGAACCACGAATCTGACAGAGCTACCAAAAACATCAATGCTTGTTTTACCACTCAAGGCTCAGTTCACATGTGTAGAAGACAACTCTGTGCCCCACCTTTGAAAAACAAAGTCAGAGTACATGCAGAGGAAGAATGACAATCTTGGTGAAGGGTCTGAAAGTCATCCTGTGGCAAATGTGAGGAAAGAACTACAGATGTCTAACCCAGGGAGAACATGAAAACTTTTTTCAAATACAGGCATGCTTGTCATGCAGATGAAGAGGAAAACTATGTGTCCTGCAAGAAGACAAAACTAGAACTAGTGAGAGGTGACTACATGAAGACAAAATTTTGGTTTAACATAGGGAAGAACTTACTGGATAATAAAGACCTTAAGAATGTGGGCTATGGAACCCATAATACTTGGAGTAGAACACCAACTTACAAACTGTGCATGGCTTTGAGTAGATTAATCAGTTTCCTGGCCTATTAAAGGGAACAGTAACAATGTACTTAATAGTACTTACCTCATAAAGCTTTGGGAAGCAGTTCATGTAAAATGCTTAGAGCAGTGACTGGCTCACAGTAGACGCATATACCAAAAAAGAAAGTCAGCTATTGCTATTACTGACTATTGATATAATGAACCAGATAACCCAAAAATATTCCTACTAAATATGCCTACAAATGGCTTAGAAAATATAATAAACCTCCTTTTGGTCTGTGCCAGTTAAGTTTCTGTCTCTCAGCTCTACACCTATCCAGTTATGCTCTGCTCTGTGATACTAGGGCTTGGACTCCAACTCCACTCCACCTTTGCCAGCTGGCTGCCGGTTAGGTTCTGGCAGGAGGGGGTGCTAAACGAAATGGATGGCAGGAGGAGGCTACAAAGGATTCTTCCTGTGATTTGCTGTTTCTTGACAGCAGCTATTGGTTTCTCCTGGCTTCTTTCTAAACTCCTAGACCAGCTTCACTGTGCCCTGTCAGAGGCTCCAGCACCACAGCTGGGCAGGGCTCAACCAAACCCAGCTCCTCCAGGTCCCTCCTGTGAGCTCCTGAGAAACCAGCAACACCAGGCAACACCCTCTCCTCAGAGGATCAGGAAAGAGGTAACACCAGATCCCTCCAGACTTCTAGGTTCTGATAACCTCAACCTTCCTCCCTTGGTTCTTCAGTCCTGGATGACGTAGCTGCTTAATGCAGTTCCTACAAGGGTTTAAATTAATTCCCTTTACTGAGTTCACTCTACTAAAACAGCTACCTGTGGTTTCTTTTTTCTTATTGGATCCTAACTGATATACTTGTATAACTAAACTGAGCTCACAAAAAAGTAATGGAAATCCCAGGAACTAGAAACAAAAACTGAAAACGGGATTAGTAAACTAGCTGACGACACAGTTGTCCTAGCAGCGTAAGGTATCTATGAACTGTTCATAGTCCAGGAGACAGATCTTAAGTCGTCACAAAGCAACTGAGATCCCTGTATAAAGGCTGATACCTACTGTAAAAAGATAGACTAGGGGGGAAAAATCTATCCACAGGAAAATAAGGAATCTTGCCCAGCGTACCTGGCAAAATGGGAAGAAGAAATCTAGGAATTCAAAACCATAGTGTGTACATGAGATGGATTTGCAGTTAAAATTTATACTAAGCTTGTGCCCTGGAAATCCACAAATAGAAAAAAATGACACACATTTCGGTTCCAGGTTCATAATAGCCTTGAGTGCCCAACAGAAGCACACACAAAGTTGCTCCAGGAGATATTTGAACAGCCAATAATATATGAAAAAATGTTTAACATGATCAGGCATCAGGAAAATGCAAATTAGAACCACAATGAGATAGTACTACACCTCCATTAGAAAGGTTAAAATTAAAGACTCACAATACCAAGGATGTCAGTAAAAACATGAAGCAACTGGAGCTCTCTTATACTGCTATGGGAGCATAAAATGGTACAACCACTTCGGAAAACTGGTAATTTCTTAAAAAATTAAACATACACCTGCAATATGACCCACCCATCCCACTCTAAAAAGACAGGAAAACCCACCCACTCTAAACTTTGTACATGAACGCCCATAGCAACTTTATTCACAACATTGAAAAAATGGAAACAACCCAAAAGTCCATCAACAGTGAACGATAAACAAAATTGTATGACACAGGCATGTAACATACTGCTACTTAGCAGCAGAAGTTATTGTTATATGCAACTAAACAGATAAATCTCAAGCGCACTACAGTACATGAAAGAAAGCAGACACAACAAAGTACACACTATATGATTTGACTTTTATAAAATTCTAGAAAATGCAAATTAATCTACAGTGGTTCCTGGGGCTTAGGTGGGGAAGATGTACTGTAGAGAGGCATGTGGAAACTTTTGGGAATGATAGGAATGCTCTGTATCTTTTTTTCTTTTTTTTTAACTTTCAAATTTTTTATTGTGGTAAAATACAAATAACAAAATTAACCACATTGCTTTTTTATTAATATATTTTATTGATTATGCTATTACAGTTGTCCCATTTCTCCCCCATCATTCCCCCCACCCTGCACACCCCCTCCCACCCACATTCCCCCCTTTAGTTCATGTCCATGTTTCGTAAGTTCTTTAGCTTCTACATTTCTCATACTATTCTTGCCCTCCCCCTGTCTATTTTCTACCCACTATCTATGCTACTCATTCTCTGTACCTTCCCCCGCTCCTCCTCCCACGCCCCTGTTGCTAACCCTCCATATGATCTCCATTTCTGTGGTTCTGTTCCTGTTCTGGCTATTTGCTTAGTTTGCTTTTGTTTTAGCTGTGGTTCTTAATAGCTGTGAGTTTGCTGTCTTTTCACTGTCATATTTTTGATATTCTTTTTCTTAGATAAGTCTCTTTAACATTTCATACAATAAGGGCTTGGTGATGATGAACCCCTTAAACTTGACCTTATCTGAGAAGCACTTTATCTGCCCTTCCATTCTAAATGACAGCTTTGCTGGATAGAGCAATCTTGGATGTAGGTCCCTGCCTTTCAAGACTTCAAATATTTCTTTCCAGCCCCTTCTTGCCTGGAAGGTCTCTTTTGAGAAATCAGCTGACAGTCTGATGGGAACCCCTTTGTAGGTGACTGTCCCCTTATCCCTTGCTGCTTCTAGAATTCTCTGCTTCATTTGAATCTTGGCTAATGTAATTACAATGTGCCTTGGTGTGTTCCTCCTTGGGTCCAACTTCTTTGGGACTCTCTGAGCTTCCTGGACGTCCTGGTAGACTATTTCCTTAGCCAGATTGGGGAAGTTCTCCTTTATTATTTATTCAAATAAGTTTTCCACTTGTTGCTCTTCTTCTTCCCCTTCTGGGACCCCTATAATTTGGATGTTGGGACGTTTAACGATGTCCCGGAGGTTCCTAACCCTCTCCTCATTTTTTTGAATTCTTGTTTCTTCCTCGTTTTCTGTTTGGTTGTTAGTTTCTTCCTTCTGGTCCACTCCATTGATTTGATTTGAGTCCCAGTTTTCCTTCCATCTCTATCGGTTCCCCATGCGTCTTCCTTCATTTCACATATTGTAGCCTGCATTTTTTCATCTAATTTGTGAGCAAAATCAACCAATTCTGTGAGCATTTTGATGACCAGTGCTTTGAACTGTGCATCTGATAGGTTGGCTGTCTCTTCACGGCTTAGAGGAATTGATTCTGAGGTTTTCATTTTTTCTCCCGTTTGAGCCATATTTGGTGGAGTTTTTTGTTTTGTTTTTAGTCTGGTTGCGGCTATTATGTAGTAAGGGGTGGAGCCTTAGGTGTTCCCCAGTGAGGGCAGCCCAGTCGCTGGGTTGTGACGCTATATGTGGGGGCGGGGTCTGAGAGGGAACAATGGCACCTGCTCCGCTCTTTCCTGGATTCAGTCCCTTCCACCACTTTCCCTCTGAACCGCCAGCCGCCGCTGCTTGCGTTCCTGGGTCCGCACCTCCACTTTTTCCTACCGCAACTCCGCCCCTCTTACCGGTCTGGATGAATGGTTGTTGGACTTCCGTACAGTTCAATTTTTCTATCAGTTCTGATTGTTTTCTTGTTTCTAAATCTTCGTTGTCCTTAATTTTGGTTGTGAGAGGAGACACAGTGTGTCCGCCTACGCCTCCATCTTGGCCGGAAGTTAACCACATTGTTTTTAAGTGCAGAGTTCGGTAGCATAAAATACCTTCATAATATTGTGCAACCATCACCACCATCCACCTCCATAAATCTTTTAATCTTGTAAAACTGAAATCATATATCCATTAAACAATAATTCCTCATTCTCCCCAGTCTCTGGAAAACACCACTCTACTTTCCATTTCTATGATTTTTGACTACTCTAGGTACCTCATATAAGTGGAATCATTCTTTGTACTTTTAAGACTGGCTTATTTCACTTAGCATAATGTCTTCAAGGTTCATGCATGCTACAGCATGTGTAAGAATTTCTTTCCTTTTTTATTTTTTAAACATATTTTATTGATTATGCTATTACAGTTGTTCCATCCCCCCCCTTTATTCCCCTCCACCCTGCAAACCCCCTCCCACCCACATTCCCCCACTTTAGTTCATGTCCTTAGGTCATACATTTAAGTTCTTTGGCTTCTACATTTCCTATACTATTCTTAACCTACCCCTGTCTATTTTATACCTACCATTTATGCTACTTATTCTCTGTACCTTCCCCCCTCCCCCACTGATAACCCTCCATGTGATCTCCATTTCTGTGGTTCTGTTCCTGTTCTTGTTGTTTGCTCAGTTTGCTTTTGTTTTTAGGTTTGGTTGTTAATAGCTGTGAGTTTGTTGTCGTTTTACTGTTCATATTTTTGAGCATCTCCTTTTTCATAGATAAGTCCCTTTAACATTTCATATAATAATTAGGGCTTGGTGATGATGAACTCCTTTAACTTGACCTTATGTGGGAAGCACTTTATCTGCTCTTCCATTCTAAATGATAGCTTTGCTGGACAGAGCAATATTGGATGTAGGGCCTTGCCTTTCATGACTTGGAATACTTCTTTCCAGCCCCTTCTTGAATGTAAGGTTTCTTTTGAGAAATCAGGTGATAGCCTAATGGGAACTCCTTTGTAGGTAACTGTCTCCTTTTCTCTTGCTGCTTTTAAGATTCTCTCATTGTCTTTAATCTTGGCTAATGTAATTATGATGTGCCTTGGTATGTGCTTCCTTGGGTCCAACTTCTTTGGGACTCTGAGCTTCCAGGACTTCCTGAAAGTCTATTTCCTTTGCCAGATTGCGAAGTTCTCCTTCATTACTTTTTCAAATAAGTTTTCATTTTGTTGCTCCTCTTCTCCTTCTGGCACCCCTATGATTTGGATGTTGGGAACATTTAAAGATGTCCTGGAGATTCCTAAGCCTCTCCTTTTTTTTAGTTCTTGTTTCTTCATTCTGTTCTGGTTGAACGTTTCTTTCTTCCTTCTGCTCCAAACCGTCGATTTGAGTTCCAGTTTCCTTTCTGTCACTTTGGTTCCCTGTACATTTTCCTTTATTTCACTTTTCATAGCCTTAATTTTTTCCTGTAATTTGTGTCCATATTCAAAGAATTCTGTGTGTATCCTGATTACCAGTGTTTTGAACTGTGCATCTGACAGACTGGCTATCTCTTTGTCGTTTAGTTGGTCTTTTTCTAGAGCTTTGATCTGTTCTTTCACTTGGGCCATTTTTCTTTCTTTTTCTTTTTTTTTTGGGTCTGGGGGAGCCTGTTACATAGTAGTAACGGGTGGAGCCTTAGGTGTTTATCAGGGCGGGCAACCCACGTCTCTATGTTGTGACGCTGTTTGTGAGGGAGAGGTCCAAGAGAGAACAGGGCTGCTTGCCCCACTCTCTTCCATTTTTCCGTCACTTCTCCTGCTACTCACAATCAAATTGGGCCCTTCTGGTGCTGCTTCCCAGGTGGGTGGGTTTGTGTATGTTCTAGGACCCTGTGGGTCTCTCCAACAAACTCTCCTGTGAGGCTGGGAATTCCTCCTGCTGCCGCCTCAACCCCCACACATGTTTTCAGTCAGAGGCTTTGAGGCTTTATTTCCCCACACTGGAACCCTGGGTTCTGAGGTCTGTCTCGCTCCCCAGTTGTTCCTCCCGGTTTATCCACACGCAAATGTGGGACCACCCCTTCTGCAAGCCGCTACCTTGCCCGCCCCAGTCCTCCAGCCACCGCCTTGCCACGAGTCCTTTCTACCCATCTCCACTCCTCCTACTGGTCCAGATGAATGTTTCTTCTTTAACTCCTTAGTTGTTGGATTTCCATTCAGTTCAATGTTTCTGTCAGTTCTGGTTTTTTGTTTGTTTGTTTGTTTTTAAATTTGTTGTTCTTCTTTTGGTTGTGTGAGGAGGCACAGTGTGTCTGCCTACGCCTCTATCTTGGCCGGAAGTCTAGTTCTTTCCTTTTAAAGGCTAAATAACATATATGTATATGTGTGTACATATATATAACATGTATGTAATATAGCTCACATTTTGCTTATCTGTTCATCAGTTGATGGACACAGGTTGTTCCATGTTTTAGCCATGAACATAGGTATATAAATATCTCTTTGAGACTCTGCTTTTGGTTTTTGGGGTTTTTTTTAAGGGGGGTATATACCTAGAAGTGGAACTATGGGGTCATAAGATAATTCGTTTTAATTTTTTTGAGGAATCACCATACTGTTGTCCATTGTGGCTATTCCATTTCACATTCCCACCAACAGTGCACAAAGTTTCCAATTTCTCTATATCCTAGCTAACTATCATAATGGGTGTGAGATAGATCTCATTGTAGTTTTGATTTGTAATTCTCTAATTGTTAGTGATGTTGAGGATCTTTTTATGTGCTTATTGGCCATTTGTATATCTTGGAGAAATGTCTATTAGAGTCCTTTGCCCATTTTTAAATAGGTTGTTTGGCTTTTTTGTTAAGTTTTAGAACTTCTCTCTATATTCTGGATATTAATCCCTAATCAGATACATGATTTGCAACATTTTCTCCTATTCTGTCAGTTGCCTTATACTGTTAACTGTGTTTTGATGCACATTTTTTAAAATTTTCATAAAGTCCCGTGTGTCTGTTACTACTTTTGCTGCCTCTACCTTTGATATCATAGCGAAGAAACCATTACCAAATCCAATGTTATGAAGCTTTTGTCGCATGTTTTCTTCTAAGAGTTTTATAGTTTTAATTCTCACAGTTAACTCTTTGATCCAGTTTAGTTAACATTTGTATATGGTGTTAGGTTAGGGCCCAAATTTATTCTTTCCCATGTGAATATCCAGTTTTCCCAGTTCCATTTGTTGAAGGCTGTCTTTTCCCCATTAAAGGTTTTGATACCCTTGTCAAAAATCATTGACTATCTTTGAGAGGGTTTATTTCTGGGCTCTTTATTTTCTGGTCAATAGGTCTGTTTTTATACTAGTACCATACTGTCTTGATTACTGTTAGTAAGTTTTGAAGTCAGAACTGTGAATCCTCCTCTAGCCTTGTCCTTCTCTTACAAGACTGTGTTGGCTATTTGGGATATCTTGAGATTTCATATAAATTTTTGGATGGGATAAACAAAGACACTGAATTTGAGAACAGTCTGACAGCGACCAGAGGGGAGAGGGGAGGGAATTTCAGGGGAAAAGGGGAACGGTTTAGAGCAACAAGTATAAAGGACACATGGACAAAAACTATGGGGGGTGGAAATGGGAGGAAGGTGGGGAGGGCTGGGGCGGTGGGCTGCGGGGGGGTAAAAGACAGAAAACTGTACAATATCAACAATTAAAAAATACTGATTAAAAATAATAAAAAAATTTTTTTTAATTTTAGGATGGGTTTTTCTACTTCTGCAAAACATATTGCTAGGATTTTGAAAGGGATTGGTTTGAATTTATGGATTGTTGTGGGTAGTATGGATACTGGACATCTTAACAATACACATCTTCCAATCCATGAACATGAAATGTATTTCCACTTATTTATGTCTTCAATTTCTTTCGGCAATGTTTTGGAATTTGCATTGTATAAATCTTTCACTTTTTCAGTTAATTTCTAAGTATTTTGTCCTTTCTGATGCTATTGAAAGTAGAATTGTTCATGTAATTTCATTTTCAGATGCTTCATTGTTAGTATATAGAAATGCAAATGACTTCTGTGTGTTGATACTGTATCCTGCTACTTTGCTGAATTTACCTATTAGTTCTAGCATTTTTTTATAAAATTTTCAGAGTTTTCTATATGTAACATATAATCTGTGAACAGAGATAATTTTACTTCTTCCTGTACAATTTGGATGCCTTTTATTTCTTTTTCTGGCCTAACTGATATGGCCAGATCTTTCAGTACAATTAGCAATAGGTTTAAAGAATTTTTGTAACTTCATAAATTCCCCATTGCTTGTTATGACTTAAGATAGATTTTGTTTGTTTGCTTGTTGTTTTGTTTTTCAGTCTTTGCAGTTTATTAAGCAATCTTTTTTTTTTTTACAGATTTTATTTATTTATTTTTAGAAAGAGGGGAATGGAGGGAGAACGAGAGGGAGAGAAACATCAATGTATGAGAGAAACATCCATCAATTTTCTCTTGCATGTGTCCCAATTGGGAATCTGGCCTATAACCCATCACATGCCCTGACTGGGGAATTGAACCAGCAACCTTTCGCTCCGCAGGACAACACTGAATCAACTGAGCCACACCAGTCGGGGCTCTTTTTTCCCCCCAAATCCTCACCTGAGGACCTTTTTTGTTCCCACTGCTTTTCAAAGAGAGAGGAAGGGAGAGAGAGAAACACCAATGCAAGAAAGAAGCATGTATCAGTTGCTTTCCTACATGCACTCAGACTGGGGAACGAACCTGCAACCTTTCAGCTACAGGACAATGCTCCAACCAACTGAGCCACACCAACCAGGGCTATCAAGCAATCTTAAGTGTTACAGGCAGTGGAAGCCCGAAGTTTGTTCCTTTCACTCTCTATCTTGACTGTGGCAGCTTCTTACTGGCATATACATCTATCAAAACTTTTTGCTTTAAAGTTACTTGTACATAAATTATACCTAGGCAAAGATGATTTTTTTTAAACTGCTTTTAGGAGAACTGACCTCAATGCAAGCTACATAAGATTATCATACATGATGCATCTCTAAATATGAGCTCACCACAATTACAAAATACTTGAGGAAACAATTCATCTTGAGCAAGAGTCAGATACAACAAATTCCTGGATCAGCTATGTTTGGCCATCTGAAGTAGGGCTTTGCCCCCATCCTAACAGTTCTAGAACTCAAGTCTTATTTCTAGGCATTCTTTCCACCCCCATATTCCATAAATAAGAAAGAACATTCTAAATAGAAATGCTTCTTACGTGAGCTTTTGGGCAAAATCTTCTAGTTTGGGGGGAGTAGAGCTTTTGGCTTCAGATTAAGATTCAGGCATTACAGCCCTGGCTGGTGTGGCTCAGTGGATTGGGTGCTGGCCTGCAAACAAAAAGGTCACTGGTTCTATTCCCAGTCAAGGCACATGCCTGGGTTGCAGGCCAGGTCCCCAGTAGGGGCTGCAGGAGAGGCAACCACACATTGGTTGTGGTTGAAAGAGATAGGCAACCATCTCTTTCTCTCTATCCCTCTCTCTAAAAAATAAATAAATAAATAAATAAATAAATAATCTTTTTTAAAAAAAGATTCAGGCATTACGATTAGTCATCATTTGCTTGAACTTGGGCCCCCTAAGTAATGTGCCTCCTCCTCTACAGGAAAAAAAATACCACATACCACACAGGAACAAAAAGAGAGGGTACACATTCACTCATCCCTGCTGACTGAAAGCTACTTTATGTGATCTGAACATTCCCTCCAGGTTCCCATATATTCACTTCAGTACTGCTCTCCACAAGGTAAACAGCCCCTTACCATTGAAGGTTTCTCTCCACCACGGAGTAACACACTTGATAATCCTTAACTTTGAATATACAAGACTAGGCGACCGACACCAGAGAACGAAGCATGTAAAGCAAGTAAATATCACATTTTCAGGAGGCAGTTCCATTCCAGGCAAGAAGAGAGCATGATACCGAAGTTCAAAAGCCACTAAATTAGATGGAAAAGCCAGGCTCCTATCCCCTTTCAGCTCAAGAAAACTCATTCATTTCAAAGGATATATTAAATGGCCAAGCTGCATCTCATATCCTACACAGGCATCAGGATACAGGAACAAAAAACACTCTATCTAGGACAACATGCAGACTCTCTCTCAGAACACCAAATGAAAAGCACTACCTCCGGGTTAAACAAAAGAGGGTGTCCAGAGGGCTCTTTCCAGCTGACAACCTTCCCAGTCACTTTCCCACTGACAGCCTTCACAGTCACAGCCATAAATTTGTACTCTCCAAGATGTTTCCACAAAACACCTTACCTGATTTGACCCTCAAAACAACCCCAAGAAGTAGGTAATGCAGCTGCATTTGCTGTTTACACAAGAAAAATGAGGCTTAAAATAAATTAAGTGAGTCCTGCAAAACAACCCGCATCCTCAACACAGTCTCTTTCCTCCCCTCTGATGGTCCTCATTTAGGCCCAACGCTCAAAAGCCCCAGTATAGCTTACTACGCACTAGCTATGTAACCCTGGCAGAGTTAAAACTCAGACTGTCCATCTGTAATAAACTATAATAAGGTTATTAGGCCCTGGACAGGCAGCTCAGTTGTTAGAGCGTTGCCGGATAAGCCAAAGTTTTGGGTTGGCTCTCAGTCGGGACACATACAAGAACCAACCAATGATTGCATAAATAAGTGGAACAAATCGATGTCTCTGTCTGTCTCTCCCTCCCTTTTCACCTTATTGTGTCTAAAATCAACCAATTAAAAAAATCAACCAATGAATGCATAAATAAGTGGAACAACAAATTGATATTTCCCTCTCTCCCTCTAAAATCAATATACTAAAAAAAATTAAAAACAATGTAGGAATATTAAAAAGATGACCCACATAAAAGGTGTGGCTGGCACGTAGTTGGTGCTCAGAAAATGTTTACCACTTTCTACCACTACTGTTAACAATAGTAGGCAAAAACTTCCCATTATAGGACCCCTCGTAACAAGCCTTTCGAAAATCAGCACTTTCCACCCCCACGTTCGCCCTCAGGTATAATTCCACAGACACGCCCCCAAACATACCTCCTATGCACGCCTTGCACCTCCCCCTCCGATAAATCCCTCTGCTCACATACCTTACCCAGGATGGATTCTCCTCAGCCACACTTCTTACAAAGGAGGCCTTCCGTTTCTAGCCGCCTCTCCAGCACCAGCTTCAGGACTGGGCATTCCTGTGGGCCCCTAGGCTGAACGCCAGCCGCGGGCCCACGCCGGTTACCTGGCCGCGGGCTCCCGCTCGCCTCCCGCTTCCTCCGGATCGCGTTCGATGAGGGCTCGCGCCAGCGTTGTGAACACACAGTTAGTTTAAACTATGGCCCCGCCCCCTCACACCGCGCTGTGATAGGCTCCCGTGAGCTGGTGTGCACGCAAGGGCACGCTTGAAGACCCGGGAAAAGGAAGTGTGAGGGCCACTGGGAAAGAAGAAGGGGTGAGAAGAAGGGGTGTCACTACTTCCGGTCCCCGGCGCGACTTGAGGGCAAAGACTACAAATCCCAGCATGTCCGTGGCCTTGGAGCCCCGCCCCTGATAAGCTACAGCTCCCCAAGGCAGCATTGTTTACGCGAATGCCCAGGATGTTAGTGGCGTAGGCAGTTACCATGGAGTTGTGCTGGGTAACCTTGAGGTAGTGAGTGGGACGCTGAGGCTGGAGGGGCAGCAACTGCGGGTGAGTCAGGTGGGAAAATGGGAAACTCGTTCTAGGGAACAAGAGTTCTGTGGAGAGAGGAAGGGCAGTTCCTTTCGCGGAGACCTAAGGCTATCCCCCCTCCGCCCCCACAAAAAAAGAAACTTTACCCTCTTTCTCAGTAATCGAGACACGATACCCGTATGGGATAGTTGGGCGGGGAGCAGGAGGGAAGGACGCTGAGATACATTTACAGATTACGGGGTGCTTAAGAACTTCATCATCACAAATACGGGGCTCTGTACTACAAATGCCTCAACTGCCTGACACCCTGGGAGATCTGAAAGGCCCTAACATAGGGTTAGTTTTCCTGATGAACTTTGAGGGCCCTTGAAGACCCTGGGTCTTCAAGATCTGGGAGTAACATCAGAGTAAATCATAGGCCCTACCTAATACTGCGCATGTAAAAAACTTTATGGGGCTTGTACTAACCCCTTTCCTTCCAAGCAGGAAGCCCTCAGGGTAGAGCCTCCTTCTCAGAGTCTCAGCAGGACCTTTCCACACACTTACTAGAGCTCCTGTCCCCAAATTGCCACTTCTCCCTACACCTCCTCCATGGTCTGCTTCTCATAGATGTTAGAGCTTCGTTCCTTTTACAGTCTTCATGACAGACCTATTACATTTAGTAACTTACCCACCTCTTTTGTATCCAGTGTGTCTTTTGAGCTTTGTGAATCAAGGATGTATATCCCCATTTCACAGATTGGAAAACTGAAACCCAGACAGGCCCAGTGACTCCCCAAGGCCACGCACCAAGTCAGTGACAGCTAGGACTAGACCCCAGTGTGCCAACATCCAACCAGGTCTCCAACGAGAGCCTACAGCCTCTCTAGTTTAAGAACTTGTTCCAAGGAGTAGGGACTGCCCCAGGGAAAAGAAACCTGTATGGCCTGCCTTGGATTATTTACACTTCTGCCTGAATGAGTTTCAGATACTTCCTTGAAAGTTTAAATAGGAAAGGGAACTAGAGAGACTGAAGGCAACGGAAATCAGCAGGAAGGAAAGTCTGGCTACACAGCACCCACATCTGATGCTGCCACGATTAGCTGGTTTCTGGTTGTCATCTAGCTCTGGTGCTGACCGGTCCATGTAATATCTTAAAGACTCCCCAGGCTTCGTCCTAGGCCCACTTCCCACCTCACTCTCTATTCTTTTCTTGAGTATTCTCATCCACATCCACAACTTTATTTACCACCTGTATGCAGATGTACACGGTGTATATATATCCCCAGCCCAGCTCTCATCTCAAAGCTCCAGGTCTATATAGTCAATTGCCATTTCAAAACTCCTTCAGGATATGTCAAAAACAACCCAAACTCAACATGTCTGCATCTGACAGCTCATAATCTCTGCACTCATAATCTCTGTGTACTGCAAACTTGGGTTTTTTTCAGCCTTCTCACCTCTATCCACCATTACAGAAGCAAAAAACCCAAATGTTTCCCATCCATCATAAAGTCCTTATAGCTTTAGTTTTATAGTCCTAACACCATCACATCCTTCCTGCCTTCCCTCCCAGCCATTTTGCACACTGCAACCAAAGTAATCCTTCAAAATGGAAATTTGATGTTATTCACCTTCCCCAACCCACCCCCATTTAAAAAGTTACCTCGTGGTTTGCTATTGCTCTTAGCATCATCCAACATCTCAGTCTGCCTCTTGCCCACCTTTTATCCCCTCCATTTATATGGCCTTTTTAAGGTCTTCAAATTTTCCAAGTAACCTGTTACCATAGAGCCTATTTATCTCTTCCCCTGGAGTGTTCATCTCTTCCCCTCCACCCATCACTGCAGTTAATTTGTACTTATTTAATTTGTACTTGTCCTCAGTCTCTTCTCTAAAAATTCTTCCCTTAAAATAAAATAATAATTAAAATTTAGGCCTGGCTGGTGTGGCTCAGTGGATGAGCGCCAGCCTGTGAACCAAAAAGTCTCTAGTTTGATTCTCTGTCGGGTCACATGCCTGGGTTACAGGCCAGGTCCCCAGTTGGGGGTGTGCGAGAGGCAACCTATTGATGTTTCTCTCACACATCGATGTTTCTCTCCCCCTCTTCCTCCCTTCCCCTCTGTCTAAGAATAAATAAATAAAATCTTTTTAAAAAATTAAAATATAAAAAAAGATAAAAATGTCTTCCCTGACTCCTCAGACCAGGTCAGAGCACTCATCGATAGTAACCTCATGTCCCTCTCCTTTATAGTATTATTCACTGTAGCAATTTTTAATGTTATTTGTTAAGCACCTACTACTTGCCAGCACTATAGGGATACAGTTATGAGAAAACCATGGTTTCTGTCCTGGTGAAGTTTATGGACACACAGATAGTAAGCAGATCACTCTAGTGTTACAAGTGCTTCCATGGCAATAAGTAACAGGGGGTTTGGGAAGCCCAGAAGTGAAGTTCCACATCCAAGATTTGGGCATCTAAGTAGGTTCCTCAGAAAAGATGAAACCCAAGCTGCGTTGTAAAGTAAGAATTAGCAAGGCAAAGGAGGAAATAACTGTATTACAAACAGAAAAAGCTGGCTGCGCAGAGGACTTGAGGCAGTGAGGCAACTTTGAGTACTTGCATTTAGCTGGACTGCAGATTTGGAAGTGAGGGTAAGAGCTGGGAGTGGAGAGGAGGGCAGGAGCTAGGTTCAGTCTTGGGCCTCCCTTTGGCACTTGGAAATATAATTTCCCAGGACACAGATCATTTGGCAGGCTTTTCATGACATTCTTTGATTTTTCTTCTATCTGTACCCTATAAACAGAAACCTCTCTAGGCCAGGCCATTGAGTCTCCTTTCAGATGTCCTCATCTGATTATTACTCAAAACTTCCTGTGTCATCATGTTGCTGCTTACCTGAGAGAAGGCAGGAATAGGCTATCAACAAATCAAATTGCAGTTGTTAGTAATTTCCCAAAACTGAAAACATATTTATCAACTTGGGATTAGTTAGTTAAATTAAGTAAATAAAAAAATAGGGTACACACAAATTTTATGGAATACTCTACAGCTATTAAAAAGGGTAAGAGTACAACAATTTGGAAACGGAAAACTAGGTTGCAAAGGAATAGACAGTATGTGTTTATTTTTATTTTAAAATATGCATAATTTTGCTATATATGTATTCTACGAGATTGTATTCCCAAACTATTAACCATGATTGTTCCTGGAGAGTGAGGTGGATATTCAGGCTTTTAGTTTCTATTTGATGTACTTTTTTCTGTTTGTCGTTTGACTTTATTCAGTAATCATGTTAACTTTTTATTTATTTATTTTTATTGTTGTTCAATTACAATTGTCCCCATTCATGTTAACTTTATAAAATTAAAAAAAAGGAAAAGAGTAAAAGATACTTCTAATTTGGAAAAAAAAAATTCCCAAATGAGTCAGGTATGCCCCTAACCCTGTCATTTGGCAAGTCCATCAGCCTGGACAGATGAGGAAGCTGCTGGGATCTGACTAGTTCCTGGTTATGAGGCAGAATCGCAGATGGGAAAGACTGAATCCAAAAACAGCCACTGGAGTAAGCAAGGCAGCCTAAAGGCTTTGTCAGTTCCCCCAGCAGTCAGGCTCACTATGTGACAACTTGATGATACCATTCACTTTCATTTCTTCTTTTTTCCACTTATTCATTGGTCCATCAAGCTTTTAGTGAATGCCCCTTCTTTGCCAGGCTCAGTGCAGGGTAGTGGAGGGAAAAGAGAAAGAAGTCTGACTACTACACCTGTCCTCAAGCTTACAAGAAGGGTATAAGTACCCTAAGAAGTAGGTTATAAAGAAATGAGTATAAGGAGTACAGCTGCCTCAATTTATTAAGCACCTGCTGCAAGACATAAAATAGCTCTCAAGATAGGGTATGTCTGTTTTACAGTTGAGGAAACAGGCTATGATAAAATTTTGTTCAAAGTACAGTGGAAGCCTCTATCACTTAGCTATTGCTGTAAAACCATCCCAAAACATCATGGATTAAAATAATAAGCAATCTTTATTGCTTTCAAGTCTCTGAGTCAGCCATATGTTTCTTCCAGTCTTGGCTGGCTTATTCATGTGTCTACAGTCCCCTCTGGGTTAGTTAGGTGACTCTCCTCATCCTTACTTGGGGTAGGCTGGCTACAGGCTGGTCTAGGATGGCCTTTGGTGGGATCACTGGCTCTCTTTCACATACTTCTCACCTGCACGTGTTTCTCATGTCTCATCAGGCCAGTCATGTTTTCTTGGCACTGGCAAAAAGCAAGAGGGCAAGCAAGCCCTTTCTTTAACCTTCATGTTTACCAACATCGCATTGACCTAAGCAAGTCACGTGGCTGAGCCCAGAGTCCGAGTGATGGAACTAAAAGAGTAGGCCAAAAGGGATAGAAACAGGGGAGACCATGAATAGAGATCATCAAGGGAATCAATCTAACACCAGATGTAGTGATGAATTTTTTTTTAGGTTTTATTTATTTACTTTTAGAGAGAGGGAAGGGAGGAAGAGAAACATTGATATGTGAGAGAAACATCTACTGGTTGCCTCTTACACACCCGCAACTGGGGACCTGGCCCACAACCCAGGCACGTGTCCTGACTGGAATTGAACCAGCAACCTTTTGGTTTGCAGGCCGATGCGCAGTTCACTAAGCCACACCAGCCAGGACTGATCAATTTTAATTGGAAAGAAAGTCTTCATTGTAAAAGGTAAACAAGAGCTGAGCATTAAAACAGGAGAGTATTCACTAAGTAGGCAACTGTTCCTTAGAACTGGGTGCAGGCTGGTTTGCCACATCAGTAGAAGCCCAGCAGGTCTTTCCATGCTCATGACAGACAAGGTTCTATTATTTGTACCTTGGCTTCATCCCTTCTGGTCAGGCATAGGGCAGCAAGCACTCAACAAATGTTTGCAGAATTGAATTGAATATCTTACTGGGAATGAGGTGTGGACTGCAACAGCTGAACCTCAAAGCCAATTGTTAGATAGAGCAAGTTAGCATCAATACTCCCAAAACAGAAATCACGTACTTGGCAGTTTCTCATTCATTCGTCTTGCAAACATTTCCTGAGTGCCTGTTGTAAGCCAGGTTCTGTGATAGATGATGAATAAGACGTAATACTAGCTCACAGCCTGGGCTGCTGTTTAAATGGAGAAGATTAATAACCCTTTCAAAGTGGCAAGTTATCCAAATACTTAGGGCTCCATTTTTAATACTAATTCATCCCCTCAAATGCATCTGGAGCCAGTGCTACACAAAATTAGAAGTTCTTAAGAACTGCACTGAGGTTTTCTGATGGACAAGGAGACTAATATTAAAAATCTGCCATTGAGCCCTGGCTGATGTGACTCAGTGGATTAAGCGCTGGCCTGCAAACCAAAGGGTCACTGCTTTGAGTCCCAGTCAGGGCACATGCCTGGGTTGTGGGCCAGGTCTCCAGTAGTAGGTACGTGAGAGGAAAGCCCACATCGATATTTCTCTCCCTCTCTTACTCCCTCCCTTCTCCTCTCTGTAAAAATAAGTAAATAAATTCTTTTTTTTTTTTTTTTTTTTTAGATTTTATTTATTTATCTTCAGAGGGGAAGGGAAGGAGAGAGGGAGAGAAACATCAATGTGCGGTTGCCTCTTGTATGTCCCCTGCCGGGAACTGGCCTGGCAACCCAGGCATGTGCCCTGACTGGGAATCGAACCGCGATCCTTCGGTTCGCAGGCCCACGCTCAATCCACTGAGCTACACCAGCCAGGGCAAATAAATTCTTTTTAAAAAAGTTTAAAAACATAAAAATTTTAAAAATTAATGGAAAAATGTCCTTGGATGAAGATAAATTTTTTATATCTGCTGTTAAATATTTTTTTAAATGTACTATAGTTTTTTTTTAAAGATTTTATTTATTTACCTTTAGAGGGGAAGGGAAGGAGAGATGGAGAGAAATATCAATGTATGGTTGTCTCTCGTGCGTCCCCTGCTGGGAGCTGTCACTGGGAACTGTCCTGCAACCCAGGCATGTGCCCTGACTGGGAATCGAACCGAAATTCTTTGGTTCGAAGGCCCGCACTCAATCCACTGAGCTACACCAGCCAGGTGGTGTTAAATATTTTAAGCTAAAATTCATGTCCAGTAGTGTAGAACTCTAGTGATCCAACCCAGGTCTTACTTTGAGAAGGGTATCCAACCTTGCTCAAAGGCATCAGACCTGTTGTAGATTCTCAAAGGGAATGGGCTTCTGTGCAGATGAGAACACAAGTCAGGTTCCTCTATTTCTACAAAAGAATGATGTGTTCCTTGTTGTCTGTCTGTATATTTGCTATCTAAAAGATTCAGATCTCCCTAATCAACAATCCATGCCCACTTGGTCAGTCCCACACTTGATAGAGTTCAGCTGTTAAGTGACTCAAGCCCACACTTCCCCAAAGCTCAGTTGAGAATGCTGTTTTTTGAAAGGGAGCCATTCACTTTTCACTCCTCCAAACCAGCGATTTTCACCCAGTGTGCCGCAAGAACTTTTAAAACATTCAGTACCTGACTATTTAGTCAGGTACTGACTTCTTTTCCCTTAATTTGTCACATTAAAAAATGACAACAGCCAAAGTCTTTCTCCCAGGCTCTGGCCCTGCTTCTGGAGATGAAATCATGTGATGCCTGGGATTTGATTCAAAACAATCTGGAAGGTGGGAGTCCATCATTTTGACAAGTCTCCTGAAAGGAACAGCTAGCAGGACCCAAAACCTTTTTCCATTTGGTCTCCTGGCAAAGGCAGAGATCATACCAGCAAAGCAGCTCCATACAATGTGATGTGCTCACGAGTGCCCTCTTGGGGTTCCTTGGATGAGTATGTACTGGAAGACTCCTAGCTGAACCTGAGTGAAGGAAAACATGGTCATTTCAGTTTCACAGAGAAACAGATGCAGGAGTTCTTGAAAGATGATGATCTATCAAATGAGGATGAGGAAAATTAGTTGGGTAGGTATGGACCAGTAGCTGAGACTCCTGGCCTCTTCAAATTGCCTTCATGAAGTATCAGTTGGTCATGGACCAACTCCTATGAAACCATTAAACAGACACCTTGCACTGGAAAAGATTTTGTGGAATTAACAGTTATTGCACCATTTAATCCAACAGTTTGTGATGCTTCATAAGGACAAGATGGATACATCCAAAGATAGTGAAAAACCCTCCTCCCTTGGAAAAGAGATGAGAAAAGATAGTCTTAGCCCAAATAAGAGCAAATATTGCACTAATTCTGAAGAGATCGTTCCCAATAACTCTGCCTGGGATGGGCCCCTGCTCCCTTCTCCTTCAAATAATAACCTTTTTCCTGACCAGCGTGGCTCGGTCCAACATTCTGAAAAGTGACTGATTCCATCCTCAGCACACATTCCTGGGTTGTGGGTTCAGTCCCTGGTTAAGGCGCGTATGAGGCAACCAATCGATGTCTCTCACCTTGATGTTTCTCGCCCTCTCTTTCTCCTTCTCCTCCCCTCTCTCTGAAAATAAGTAAAATCTTTAAAAAAAACCCAAATAATTACTTTCAAATAACTGTCCCTGATAAAAGTATGCCTGGTAGTACAAAACCTACACAGGTCTTGGACCCTTCAGAGACTGTTCATGTCAAGTCATCCTGGAGAAATGGATCATATAAATCAAGTGGCGAAATGAGGTTTCTAGTTGCTTCAAGTTCTTCAAAGATATTCTTTTTTAAAATATATATGTTATTGATTATACTGTTATAGTTGTTCCATTTTTCTCTCCCCTTTATTCCCCTCTGCCCTGCACCCCCTCCCACCTGCATTCCCTACCCCTTAGTTCATGTCCATGGGTTGTACCTATAAGTTCTTTGGCTTCTCCATTTCCTATACCATTCTTAACTTTCCCCTGTCTATTTTGTACCTACCATTTGTGCTTCTTATTCCTGTACCTTTTCCCCCATTCTGCCCACCCCCTCCCCATTGATAACCCTCCATGTGATCTCCATTTCTGTGATTCTGTTCTTGTTCTAGTTGTTTGCTTAGTTTGTTTTTGTTTTAGATTCAGTTGTTGATAGTTGTGAGTTTGTTGTCATTTTACTGTTCATATTTTTGAGCATCTCCTTTTTCATAGAAAAGTCTCTTTAACATTCCATATAATAAAGGCTGGGTGATGATGAACTCCTGTAACTTGACCTTATCTGAGAAGCACTTTATCTTCCCTTCCATTTTAAATGTTAACTTTGCTGGATAGGGTAATCTTGAATGTAGGTCCTTGCCTTTCATGCCTTGGAATACTTCTTTCCAGCTTCTTTTTGCCTGCAAGGTTTCTTTTGAGAAATCAGGTGACAGTCTGATGGGAACTCCTTTGTAGATGACTGTCTCCTTTTCTCCTGTTGCTGTTTATCTGCACACAAATGTGGGACTGCCCAGTCCTCCAACCGCTGCCTTGCTGCGCGTCCTCTCCACCCTGGCTTCCCATCTCTGCCCCCCTACCAGTCTGAATGAATGTTTCTCCTTGAATTCCTTGGTTGTTGGACTTCCACACAGTTTGATTTTTCTAGAAATTCTGGTTATTTTTTGTTTTTAAACTTGTTGTTGTCCTTCTTTTGGTTGTGCAAGGAGGCAAAGTGCATCTACCTGTGCCTCCATCTTGGCTGGGAGTTCATCAAAGATATTCTTGACAAGGATTCTGGGAAGCTGAAAGTCCCTGAGAGAATAGGCAAAGTTATTCCTGTTCTGCAAGCCAAAACAAGGACTAACGTTCCAACATTTCCACAATTACATCTAGAATAGAAGAAGCAAATTTATGTCAGGAGTGTCTTTACTCATATAAAAGACTCAGTGGACTCTAACCAAGGTGCCTTGGTGGAACTGTGTTCCTGATGGATCAAATTCATCAGATGCATAACCATTTGCATCCTTCATACCTCACCATTCAAAGCAAGGCCTGGGCCCTGGCTGGTGTAGCTCAGTGGATTGAGTGCAGGCCTGTGAACCAAAGAATTGTCAGTTCGATTCCCAGTCAGGGCACATGCCTGACTTGCGGGCCAGGTCCCCAGTAGGGGGTGCTTGAGAGGCAACCACACATCGATGTTTCTCTTCCTCTCTTTCTCCTTCCCTTCCCCTCTCTCTAAAAATAAAAAAACCAACAAACTGTGCCTGGTTCCAACAGAAACCTATGGGAAGATAGTGACTCAGTGAGTTGACAGGAATAAATGAAGCCACCAGTGGTTCCAGAGTCAAAGATATCCAGGACAGCCCTTTGTCTCATTTCATCAACAATGAATCCAGGGTCCTGTCCAGAGCATTATCTCATCTGCTGTTTTGTACTTTTCAGATTCTGAATTTTATTTTTCACAAGATTTGTATTTAAAGAACTTGCCACTTTTTGGAAGTGCTCATTGCTGACTTGAATGTTTGTATAAAGTCCTTCGTGTGTGGATGTGTGTGTTTAAGCAATGTTAAGTTGATACAGTTTTTACTTTTTTAAAAGATTTTATTTATTTATTTTTAGAGAGAGGGCAAGGGAGGGAGAAAGAGAGAGAGAGAATGTCAATGCTTGGTTGCCTAGTATGCCCACTGGGGACTTGGCCTGCAACCCAGGCATGTGCCCCGACTCGGAATCAAACCAGGAATCCTTTGGTTCACAGGCGGGCACTCAATCCACTGAGCCACACCACCCAGGGCTACTTTTTTCTTTAAATTGAAGGTAGCCACCCCTGAAAGTCAACATTAAGCCAAAACACCCAGACTCAAGCAAAACACCCACCTTTATGCAGAAATGAAGTCTACTAATGAAATCATCTTTTAATCTAAGGAAGAGATTCTTTATCAGGCTGTAAGCCGGTGTTAATTATTACTCATGACTTATAAGTGGATACAAGTCATTTTTAATAACCCCACTTTTTAATTTGAATTTCTAAATAAATGTCAACATTTTCAAGTTGGTAATCCAAGATATTTGAAGTAAGATGGGGCAGGACAAAAATCCTGTTGAAATGACAAATTAAAAGTATAAATCTGCCCTAGCTGGGGTGCCTCAGTGGATTCAGTACTGGCCTGTGAACCAAAAGTCGCTGGTTCGATTCCTGGTCAGGGCAGGTGTCTGGGTTTCGGACCAGGTCCCCAGTAAGGGGTGTGTGAGAGGCAACCATTTGACGTATCTCTCACACATTGATGTTTCTCTTCTTCTCTTTCTCCCTCCCTTCTCCTGTCTCTAAAAAAATAAATATCTTTTAAAAATTGATTCCGTTAAAAAACATAAGAAAGTAAAAAACATAAGAAAGTAAAAAACTCTTCTTTTTGTACCTACTATCTGCCTTTATTTTTTAGCTTTTACTTCATTCTTCATCAAATTTACTTTGCACAATAGTGTCTGTGAATCTTGTAACTTAGAAGACTGCTGACCAACCCATGTTGATTTGTGGTCTTGTAACTGTCTTCTCTGCCTTTCTTCAAGGATTTTCCTTTTTTCCCAGTGACCACTGTTCTCTCTAGAGTTCACCCAGCATATTCCTGTTAGATGTGGATACACCGCTTAAGAAGATTCCCTACTCTCTGTACCAAACAGCTGCTCATCTAGGGCCTGGACTCCAGGACCGGCCAGAAAGCCAGTGCTCTTGACGTGTCAGTGGGTCTTCAGTTTCATGTGCTGAGCCCCAACTTTAAGTACGAGGTCATGTGTTAGTGGGCCTCCATCCTCAGGGAGAAGCTTTGGAGAGGCACTCTTTTGTCTCCAATATCACTCAACAAAAGGTGCCTTTAGACCCTGGATGTTATCATCTACTCCTTACGTCAAACCTCTGAAATTCACATGATGTTTGGTGAGATGTTACATATTTCTGTAAAGGGTTGAATTAGAGATCTTAAAAGTGATTTCCAGAGGAGGCCCATACTGAAAAGCTAGTGGCCAAGGGGACAGGATCAGAAGGAGAAAAGGATGCCTATCTCCACAGAAACACTCCACGGTCTTTCCCCAGTGAGTTTCACAATTCTGCTAAAGTGGGTCTAACGTAGTTGTGGTTAAGCCTGTGCACAAAAGCATTAAGGTGTGGTGTTCTAACCCAAGTTCACAGACTTTGTGCAGCCATCTTAACGGACGTCTGAGGAGTTTGCCATTCTTTCTTTACAGACCGATGTAGACATCCTTTGGGAGATTCTGCAGTCCAGCATTCATGCTGTTGTCGTTCACCCCCTGAAAAGGTTGTACACAGTTGCTGAAGCGCAGCCTGTGATACTGGGCTAGCTGCCTCTGGCTGGTTTGGTTGTTTCACCAGCCCCATCTATGGGTGTGAATAACCCACCTTAAACATCCTTCCCCTGCGTTAGAAACTGACAGGAAAAGCTTGGTCATTCAAGCCACCGATACACTTAAATGAATGTCCCTAAGCATTTACAGTTTTTATCCAGTTAAGGAGTCTCTCTCTATTCCTTGGATATTTGATTTAATTCTGAGACCAAAGTGCGGGGGGGAAAAGGTTCTGTTCAAAGTGTGAAATCCACTTTTTCAGTTGTCACTTAGTACACTAGTCAGTTCTCCAGGTTTTCCTAAATTAGCTTGACAGGGTGAGACCAGCAAACATTTACCGTTACTGGACAGGGACCTGGCCCTGAGCGGGTCTGCCTAGGGCCAGCTGTAGTGTGTGGGTTCTTGACTTCGTGTAGGAAAGACTTCACAACACGAGTCCAGGTGACTATGAGGGTACATTTATTAAAAGCTGGGGACAGTAAAACAAGGAAGGGCTTAGCATAGAGGAAGCAACAGGAGAACCTAGGCTGGGCTGCATTAGTTAGCTCCCTGGGAAGTCAGAGAAAAGGGGACTTTGGGGACAGGTTCATGGAATTAACTGGGGATAAGCTCCCACCTGCCCATTGCCTTAGAGTTTAGGAGCCATGTGCCTGTGAAGAAAGAAGTGGAGGAAAAGGAAGAGAATGGTATGGGCTGCTCCACAGAGGGAGAGCATGCCTGCAAGCTGAGCTGGGTTCTTTGTCTTAAGGCTTTATCTCTCTCTTGCAGGCGGGAACCTTAGGGGAGGTCTCAGGGGAAGGTTTCAGTTGAATATTCATTAGTTCTCCAGGTGAGCCCTTTCAGAGTCATGGTCTCCAGTGATTGGTCAGTGACAGGCTGGGGTCTTCCCTCATTGCTGTTGGTTCTGGCATTGGCCACCTGGTTCTGCTGCTTTTCTGGGCCTGGTGCTGAAACACAACTGAAGCTTGATGTTATCTCCAGGGAGGAAAGGCCAGGTGAGATCCTTGCTTTCACAGTGTTGCCCCCGCTGCCAGGCACTTGGGGCCTTCTGCCCCAGTGACGATCTGCACCTGGCTGTAAATTGTTCAGTCATTTTGTTCAGCCATCTGTCTCAGTTTCCCTGTTCCATTTGCCAAGGAATTTTCCTAACTACTTAACTATCCTGACTTACCTTTGGAACCACTGCATAGCTAAAATTAGTTGTAGCTGGAATAACTAGCATTGCAGATGTCTAGTTCCCCATGGATAACCCAAGGAGTGAAGGGACAGTGTTTTGTTTAGGCAAAAAATTAAGACTCATGTTCCTGCTTTCATAGCACAAAAGGGTTTAAGTCTGAATGTGTAATTCGAGCATTGCCTTGGCCAAATCAGATGAGTGACAGGTTAACTATAATATGTGGCGGTCACATTTCCTCTTTGCTCAAATAATTCTGTCCTTTCCAAACTTCAACAACTTAATTAAATCTGTTGGACTGGAGGAGGAGAGAACTGTTCTCTAGCAGTTAACATGATATTCTTTGAGAAGAAAAAAAGTTCCCCCTCAAAATAAAACCTTATTATCAGGCATGTTCACTTTAAATTAAAGATGGTAGTGGGTACAATCTGGAGTTTTAATCTGTTTTTTAAAAGGCATCTCTCGTATTTGGTACTGGCCTCTAAGTCTAGTATTTCATGTGGAATTCTTGCTGTATTTTACGTTATGTGCATTTAACTGCCTTCCCAGCTTTCTTCATCCATGATGACATTCTTACCACAGAGGTATTGATAAAGCAGAATAAAAATAGGCTGTTTATATGGTTTACTCATAAGTAAAGAGCCCAAAATAACCTGTCGTTTTGCATCTAATACAAGCCCTGCTTTACTTGAGGTGTTGTCAGGATCAATTGTGAAGTAAGGTTTGTGTCTCCTCTTTATCATGTTCTTTCTTTCCCCCTTGTAGCCATTGTATTTAATGTCCTTAAAAAGAAAAGTTCTTATCAGTGACACACAAAAAAATGACAACAGCCAACACAATAGTAGTCATCTGGTGTAAATGAATCAAACTTACACCTATTTTTTTGTCAGATTAGTAAAAAATATTTTTTTGGTGTGGCACAGAATTTTAGTAATTAGTTTTTGTGTGCCATGAGATGAAAAGGGGTGAGATTCACTGCTGTTCACTTGTGAAACTCTGTCCTTGTATATGTTAAGTCACACACACACACACACACACAAATTTATTGGAACTGTATTAAGCTTAAACTGAATTGCAAACCATCAACTCCATAGTTTCTAAGAGAAATTCCATTTTAAGAACATTTGTGAGTTTTTCTGCAAACGAGCTCTTTGTTTCTTTGAATCAAATGATGAGAGCCACATATCCCAATCTTTTCCTTTCAGCTTTGGCTGCCGGCAATTTCAGAACTACATATAGGCCTAGTTTCCTCATTCTTTAGCACTTCTCTTTCCTCCTTTAATCTGGCTTCTAGTTTTTCTCTTCCATGTCTATATTCCCTACATCTGCACTGTCCAGTGTGGTAGCCTTTAGTCACATGTGGCTCTTGAACACGTGACAGGTAGTTTGTCCAAATTGGGATGTACTACAAGTATAAAATATTTCAATTTTTAATACTGATAATATGTTGGGTGATATTTTGCATATATTGGGTTAAATAAAATGTGATTAAGTTTAACTTTCCCTGTTGCTTTTCACCTTTCTTTTTATGGCAACTAGAAAATTTTAAATTATGTATGCAAAAAAATCATTTATGTGGCTTGCATTTGTGACATTCATTATATTTCTGTTGGACAGTTATTTCCTACAAATCAACCTGTTTTGAATGTGTTATTGTAAACTACCTCAAATCCCTTTGGGAAGCAGGTGAAATAGTAAATGCAAAGGAGGTGATGGTGGTGGATAAAGTAAGAGAGAGGAAGTTGACATATCCTTTTCCTTGTCAGTCCATTTGTCTTGTTTGTGTCACATATAAAACCCTCCATAAAAGTCTGTTTTCAGCTCTTCTGCCCAGGTGAGTAGTGGTCTCCTGGCTCTGCCCAGCCTCTTGAAACTGTTCTCAGCTTTACTTGAGCCAACAAATTGGAAAGGATCCAGTAAGACAATTCACATCACATTGTGAACTTTATAAATGGCTGATAACATTGTGTTCACCCCTCTCGAGGGGTATTTCCATTTTAACAGGGAACAATTCCTGAACCCAAAGGAATGAATCCCTGATGGTGGAGTTTTGGGCGTCAGTGACAGGTGAGTGAGAGTGAGGTAGATTCTGCTTTTGCGTGTCTGTTTACATACATATGACTACATCCAGGATGTGGCTGAAAGTAGGGTCTTTGGATGAAAAGGTAATGGAGCTAACAGACAAGCTGAACAGAGAAAGTAGCAAATCCCTAGCAGGGTCAGACCGCAAAAAGCTGTCAGACACCAGATCCAGTGCATGCTCTCAGGGGTTTGTTCAGCAATAGAATAGCCCAGTTGATGTCACCAGAGGGTAGATACCAAGACAGTCTCCATGGTAACTACTGTGGAGTAGCAGAAAGGGCCTCAAAATAGGATTCAGGAGACTATGATTGCAGTCCATGACTGACACACACTGGCTTAACTTTGGGCAAGTGCATTCACCCTGGGGTGTCAGTTTCTTATCTGGGAAGTAGAAATGGGTGTTACAACTATCAATGAGCTCTACGGGATGCGAAGGTGCTCAGAGAAGTAGAAAGTGCCTTACAAATGCAAAGAGCACAATTAGTATCTTAAAATAGAAATGTAGCCAGGCAAGCCAGGAGTATGGAGGGTAGGAAGCAAGGGTGGAGGCGGTGGGGAAACCTGAGGGCCTATGCTCCTTGTACGTGGAATACCAGTCCTTCTCTGTCCTTCCAGGCTGAACCCCGGACTCCCAGGGCCCATGCTTACACCTGACAAATGATGGCCTGAGCTATGAGCAGACAGGACTACATGAACACTTCAGTGCAAGAGCCTCCTCTTGACTACTCTTTCCGAAGCATCCACGTGCTTCAAGGTCAGCCCACAGAGCACGGCACTCCGCTCCCCATGGTGGCAGGCTGGGTGTGGTCCCTAAGGAGAAATCAGTCTTGTACTTAAAAGCCTGAAGAGATTCTTCCCATATGCTTGCAGATTTCTTGGTTGTATTTTCTGGGAAGATTAGAGGAAAGGGAGGTGGGAATGGTGGTATATGGCCTTTTAAAAAACTTGCAGAGCCCTGGCTAGGTTACTCGGTTGTAGCGTCATCCCATACACCAAAAGCTTGTCAGTTCAATTCTTGGTCAGGGTACATACCTAAGTTGCAGGTTTGATCTTTGGTCGGGACATGTGTGGAAGACAACTAATCGATGGTTCTCTCTCACATTGATTGTTTCTCTCCCGCCCTGTCTCCTCCCTCTCTAAAAATCAATAAATATATCCTTGGGTGAGAATTAAAAAAATATCAGCAGAAAACCTGAAAGGAACCAGGGGACTCTCAGGGTAATTGATCATCTTCAAAAGACAAGCTACAGCAAGAAAGTCAGGTGAAAGAAAGCTGAGAAGCCAGTCTGTCAGCCAATAGTTCTGTTTTTACGTGGAGACAGGAAAAACTAATGGAAGGAAAACAGCCTGCAGCAGTCCTAGTCCACATGCAGAATCCTATCTCTTCAGTCTGCGGACACAAGCCTATTCTGATCACTGGTGAAACATGAGGGATCTTGTTATTAACAAAACTGGCATGTTTCCAGTTTAAATATTTGTTGACATTTTATATTCATTCCAGTCATATCCAAGATTATTCCATCATCACCCATGCTTATTGCAGGTTCCAGCACTGCCCACGTTAATTCCCATTTTATCATTCAATGTCATTGTAAATGGGTAGCTACCACCTCACAGGAGAGGACACACCAGGACTCTCAGCAATATCATTATTTTTAAAGATTTTATTTTATTTATTTCCAGAAAGAGTGGAAGGGATGGAGAAAGGAAACATCAACTGGTCATCTTGCATGACCTAGCCCACAACCCAAGCATGTGACCTAAGTGGGAATCAAACCAGTGACCTTCCAGTTTGTAGGCTGGCTCTCAATCCATTCAGCCACACCAGCCAGGGTGCCATATCGTATTATCTTTTAAATTATTTCATTGATTATGCTATTACAGTTGTCTTGATTTTCCCCCTTTATCCCCTCCACCCAGCACCCCTCATCCCTCAGGCAATCCCTACACATTTGTTCATGTCCGTGGTTCATGTGTACATTCTTTGGCTATCCATTTCCTATCCTATACTGTACATCCCCATGGCTATTCTGTAACTACCTATTTGTGTATCTTAATTCCCTCACCTCTTCACCCATTGCCCCACACTCCCCATCCATCTGGCAACCATCAAAACTCTCTGTGTGCATGCTTCCATCTCTGTTCTTGTTTGCTTAGTTTGTTTTTTTAGATTCAATTATTGATATATATGTATGTATTGCCATTTTATTATTCATAGTTTTGATCTTTTTCTTAAATAAGTCCCTTTAATATTTTAAATAATAATAGTGTGGTGATGATGAACTCCTTTATTTATTTATTTATTTATTTATTTATTTTTGTCTGGGAAGCTCTTTATCTGCCCTTTGATTCTCAATCGTAGCTTTGCTGGGTAAAGTAATCTTGGCTGTAGGTCCCTGCTTTTCTTGACTTTGAACATTTCTTGCCAATCCCTTCTAGCCTGCAGAGTTTCTTTTGAGAAATCAGCTGACAGTCATATGGGAATCCCCCTGTATGTAACTAACTTCTTTTCTCTTACTGCTTTTAAGATTCTCTCTTTATTTTTAACCTTTGGCATTTTAATTATGATGTGTCTTGGAGTGCACCTCTTTGCATCCATCATGTTTGGGACTCTCTGTGCTTCCTAGACTTGTCTATTTCCTTCATCAGATTAGGGAAGTTTTCTTTCATTATTTTTTCAAATAGATTTCCAATTTCTTGTTCTTTCTCTTCTCCTTCTGGTACCCCTATGATGCAAATGTTGGATCTCTTGAAGTTGTCCCAGAGGCTGGTTATACTATCCTAATTTTTTTGGATTCTTTTTTCTTCTTGTTGTTCTGATTAGTTGTTTTTTATTTCCTTATGTCCCAAATCATTGATTGGATTCTTGGTTTCATCCATTCTACTGTTGTTTCCCTGTAAGTTGTTCTTTATTTTAATTAGTGTATCCTTCATTTCTGACTGGATCTTTTTATGCTGCTGAGGTCCTAAGTTCCTTGATCATCCTTATAACCAGTATTTTGAGCTCTGCATCTGATAGATTGCTTATCTCCATTTCGTTCAGTTCTTTTTCTGGAGTTTTGATCTGTTCTTTCATTTGGGCCATGTTTTATTGTCTCCTCATTTTGGCAGCCTCCCTGTATTTGTTTCTATGTATTAGGTAGAGCTGCTTTGACTCTGTGTCTTGGTAGTGTTGCCTAATGTAGTAGGTGTCCTGTAGGGCCCAGTGGCACAGCCTCCCTTATCAACCAAGCTGGGTACTTGAGGTGAGCCCTTTGTGTTGGCTTAGTACACCCCTCTCTTGTAGTTGAGACTTGGTTGCTGTTGGCAGATCATGAGAGGGATGTACCCAGGCCAGTCATCTGCAATGATTGGCTGTGACTACTTACCACCAACCTCCACCCTCTATGGAGGATCAGGTATGCACAGGCAGGTACATGGTCTGTAGCTATTAACTTGGTGCACTGACCCTGGGGTTTCCAGGGTGGTACAGGCCAAGGTCAGCCCCTATCTGTGTTTTGCCTGAAGCCACCCTGCCTGAGCTATAAAGCAATCTGAGATGGCTGCTACTTGTGCTGGGCTTGGAGATTCCCAGGGGAAGCCAAGCTGTGAGTCTAATCTGGCTGCTGCTAGTGCTGGGCCTGGGGCTCACTGAGACTGTTGTTTCTGAGATTTAGGAAGTTGTGTAGTATGAGCCAAGACCAGCCATTCATCTGGAAAGGCAGCTTGGTGGGACCATAAGTTAGGTGGGATGGAGTCTCTAGGAATCTCCTAGGCAGGTCAAATAGTGTTAGCCAGGTTGATGGAATCTCAGATATGTCACCAGAGTGTTTAGAAAAGGGACAAGGGCCTCTGCTTACCTTGATGCCAGACACTTTAGTTTCTCCCTGTATGCCACTGGTGATGTCCAAGCTGCTAACCCAGTACTGGAGCTCAGAGGGAGAGGGTCTGAGTGGGTGAGTCTGTGTATGGGTTCTTTAAGAGGAACTGCTTGGGGCTCCAGCAGTTTCTTCCACTGACTCAATCCCTACTGTTTTTGCCGCCAGTTGTTGTGGAAACTTAACTTCGTAGCACCAGAACCCTGGGCTGAGGGGATTGGTGTGAGGCTGGGACTCCTTGCTCTGGAGATATCCCTCCCAAAGTTCTATGCACCATTCCTGGGTATGGGACCAGCCCATTCTGTGTCTCTGCCTGTTACCAGTCTAGTTTCTTTAATTCCGTAGTCAGCCTTCCATCAACTTGATTTACGATGGTTCTAAGAGATGATTGTTCTCTATTTTAGTTGTAATTTTGATGTGTTTGTGTGAAGAGGCGAGCCATGTCTGCCTACACCACCATCTTGACTGGAAGACAATATCATATTCTTAAGGAAATATGCTTCTTCCTAGGGAAGTTCTGCTGTTCCTGGCTTTTGTTATCTGATCTCACAAATGCTTCAGTCTATCAGCCCTCACAGAACACAGGCTGGCATCAACAAATCCTAGATCCTAGATCCTAGAGCCAATTAATATTGGCTTTGGTCTTCTCTTTCAGGCAATTGTTGGCCACCTTTAAGTTCACGAAACAGGTGAAAAGTTATCCAGGTTACTGGATACTCCTCAGGTTTAGTGTACTGTGTGTGTCAGCATCAGGCACAATAGTAACTCATACATGTGTTCTTCAGTGAGCACACACCCACCTACCATGACCTTTATTGTGCATGGTATCACTTCTGATTGATGGAGTCGTTTTACAAGGGTTTTAGCTGCATTAATGGCTACGTACAATATAGCTTAGGTGATAGAAGAGGAAGGGAAGTGTGGCTCCTACCTACCCTGGGAATTCCCAGCTCTGACCAGGAAGCTGTAGTTCACCCTCTATGGAGTCCTCAGAATGAGAGTCAAGCTACTGTAATCAAGGATAACTCCACAGCACAAAACATAATCAGTACAGATGCCCAGTCTTTCAATCATCAGTAACTGTTTTGAAGCATC
Organism: Glossophaga mutica; assembly: GCA_039655065.1. Lineage (NCBI taxonomy): Eukaryota > Metazoa > Chordata > Mammalia > Chiroptera > Phyllostomidae > Glossophaga > Glossophaga mutica. The sequence goes on from CM077308.1 coordinate 46,692,019, forward strand.
TATTTTTTTAAGCACATGTATCTGTGTGCATGTGCATGCCAGGCACAGTGCTCCTTGTTGAGTGCTGGGAAGGGAGAAAGGCACATCTAAGCCCCAAAAGGCCAGTCCCCTCAGGTTCACCAGAGCTTATGGAACACTTGCTTAACACTGCGGTTGGAGGATAGGGTAGAGTTTGGGGGTACTTGATACACAATTTGCTAATTAATAGATAAGTGATAGAACCTGAAATGGCAATGACTTTAGAAGGCATCTAGTCGGTACTCCCTCCAACCCCTAGTCCTCTAGCTTCTGCTTGCAAACCTAGCGTTAAGATAGGTCCTTACTACACACACCTACCTGTCCCTTCCATTGTTGGGTGAGGAATGACACAAGGAAGTTCTTCATAATTCCTGACCTCTGGGGACACATGGAAAAAGTTGCATTGGAGCCCTTCAGAGATATTAAGACAGAATCAGGTTTTCCCCAAGTCTTCCTGTAGCTAGACAACCTCCAGTTCTCTGAGTGTTGGTAGTTGTGGTCCAATTTCCAGACCTGCCTTTGCCTAATCTGAACAGTGCAGCTTCGACAGATCCTCAGTGCCCTGGGGGAGTCTGAAGGGAGCAGCAACCTGTAGCGGCCTGGTTACCTTGCTCTCCCCTTAGTAACAGCAACCTCAAGTTTTAGACAATGCCATCCCACCAGTGGTTCTCTGTGAACTTGGTGGCATTCCCCAAGCTGCTTCTTTGTCACACTGGATGCTAATCCATATGTGGGCTTATTTTGACCTTATATGGGCTTTTTTAAAGATTTATTTATTTATTTATTTATCTTTAGAGGGGAAGGGTAGGAGAGAGGGAGAGAAATATCAATGTACGGTTGCCTCTCGTGTGTCCCCTGCTGGGAACTGGCCTGCAACCCAGGCATGTGCCCTGACTGGGAATCGAACCGCGATCCTCTGGTTCGCAGGCCCGCGGCTCAATCCACTGAGCTACACCAGCCAGGGCTTATATGGGCTTATTTTGACCTTAGCTTTTATGCATCTTTGTCATTGCATTTCAGAGTTTGCAGTCAGGAGATATGAGGTTGGGAAGCAGGATTAGGAGTTTCTTCTAGCTGGGGTGCTCCAGTAACATTATGCCACCTTCCCCCAACCTCATGTTCCAACGGGGGCGGGGCGGGATGCGGGGTTCTGCTCACTCTAAGAGAGCCATCTGGTGGATAATGCCTGACATGCAGCTGAGAAGGAGAGGAAGTTAATTTAACATTGGCTGGGGGTAAAAGAGGAAGTGTGTCCAGTAGGAGCTGAGGGAGGGTGAAGACAAACTGGCCAGATACAACAAATACTAAATATTTCCTTCCCCAGAGGCAGCTTTAGACAAGTAACCAAAGGCACAGGGACAGTAGGAAAAATAGTCATCTCAGCCAGAGCTGGTGTCCGATTCTGGCCCTGCCACTGTGAGCTTGGGTAAAGCCCATCCTCTTGCTGGACCTCATTTGTTAACAGCAGCAGCAACAAAACAGGGAGGGGCAAGGTTGTCCATACAGATGGGTTCTAACATCATTCTATTTCCTATTTTCACCTGAACTTTCTGAGGGTGTTGTTTATACTACCTACTTATATTTTCTCACCATCTATTCACTCTTGAACTCACTCCAAGCTAGCTTCAATCCCAAGGCCCCTGCCATTTCACTGAAACAGCCCTCATCTCTATGAAACTGACTCCTATAAACTATGGACTCCCTGAGCATCTTTAAAACTATCCTCTCCTGGTTCTCCCTGCCCTTCCGATTATTCAGTAACTTCTTTAATGGACACCCCTTCCTCCTGGTGCCTCCTACCTACTTTTACTGTCTCTGAGGACTCTCATCTGTTTCTCTAACATGTTCACTCTCTGTGCTAATTATTCTCAAGTCTGTGTCTCAGACTTTCATACCCAACTGCCTACTTGGCTTCTCCACATTTTTGTACCATAGGAACCACAGACACACCAAGGCCAAATCAAACTCACCACCTACCCAGCCATGTTTCTCCTTTTCTTAATTCCATTTCAGATCATAGACATGGCATCTGCCCAGTTGGCCAAACAAGAAACTGGGGAATACTCTGGAATATTATCCTACCCTTCCATCCAGTCAACCGTGAAGACATGCTGATTGTCCTCCATCTTTTGCTTGGATGATTGAAACAGCCAAATTGGTCTTCCAGTCCCACCCACTCCCTAAAATCCAGACTCTATACTAAAGCTTCAGAGTGATCTTAAAAAAAAAAAAAAAAAAAAAAAAAGATTAGAATATCTCCTTTGCTCTAAAATCTCCAAATCTCCATCACCTAGATTGGTGATTGGGAAGATTGGCTTCCCATCACTTACGACACAGTCCAAGATGCTCGGCCTGGCATTCAAGGTTCCTCGACTCTTGTCCTCCTTGCCCCCTTGTGCAGCACACACAACATGAGCCCATGCTGTTCCATACCTTCATGCCTTTGCTCACGCTCCTCTCACCCTTTCCACCCTTCTCCTAATCACTGAGACCCAATTAGGCTTCACCTTCCCTGGGAAACTTCCGTGAGCTCCAGACTGGGTTAGGCACCTCTCTCTCTTTTTTAATTTTTTTTTTGAAGATTTTATTTATTTTTAGAAAGAGAGGAAGGGAGAAAGGGAAACATCAATGTGTGGTTGCCTCTCGAGCGCCCCCTAACTGGGGACCCGGATGCAACCCAGGTGTGTGCCATGACTGGGAATCGAACCGGCAACCCCTTGGTTTGCAGGCCAGCACTCAATCCACTGAACCACACCAGCCAGGGCTAGGCGCCCCTCTTCTGAGCTTCTGCAACTTAAAAAGCATTTATCACATTACATTGCCAGTTTGTTTCCATCTTGATCAAATGAGCTCCTCTAAGACACAAACATCTGTTCGTTCCTGCCCTATTACACATACAGAGCTGGGCAGTCTCTCATTTTGTTCCCCATTGTATGTCCAGTGCCAGGCCCACAGTAGTTGTTCAATATCAATGGGAGAGAGCACATCAGTGTGTTACACTCAAGTGAATTCTACAGGCTCTACCAGTGGATAATTCTGGATTTTGTGATATCATCTTCTTGGCTCAAGCCCAATAACTCAAGTTTTTAGTTTCCTCATCTATGAAATAGGAATGGTTTTTGTTCCCTTCTTCCTAACACACATATACAGGGATGGTACACAGAGGACCCAATGATACAATAGACATGAGAGGAGCATGTGACCCAAATCAAGTATGGGATAGGAAGTGTTTGGCACTTTGTCCAAGCTTACTGACTTCTGGGGCCTGAGATGGGAGTCTTGAGCTGACAGTGGGTAGAGCTGCACTAGACTCAAGCGTTGGGCTATGGCCCTACCAGACCCTCTAGCTGGCTGGGGCTGCTTATCCTCTCAGCTCTGTCCCTTCCCATCCCCTGGAGCCAGGAAGGCAAAGGTGATATACCCAGGTATCACTTTGTTCCCACAGATCTGATAAGCGAGGACCCAAGGACAGGGCTGCGGCCACTAAGGCACTCAAGGTCAGGGAAGTCACTGACCCAGTCCCTGTGGCTGAACAACAATGTCCTCAACGAGCTGAAGGACTTCAACCAAGTGATTTCACAGCTGCTGGAGCACCCGGGGAACCTGGCTTGGATCGACCTGTCTTTCAATGATCTGACTTCCATTGACCCTGTGAGCTGCCAGCCCTGGGAACCTAGTCAGGGTGGGTCAGAATCTACCTCTTCAGCCCCCAGCCTCTCCACCTCCCACGTTTCATCAAGGAAGCTTGAGGGAGCATGGACCTGTGCGTAAAGCACACAGCTACTGGCTCAGATGTAGGTGCAAACCCTAGATTTGCCCCTTACAATTTTGGACAACTTTCCCAACCTCTCCAAAGTCTCAGCTTCCCTGTCTGAAAAATGGGAATAATATGCCAACATCATAAAGGTTTGTGAGAATTAAATGAGAATGTATGAAAACCAGCTGGCACACAGGAGACTGAAGTAAAACTGTAACTCTTGTTATAGGGCACCCACTGTATCTTGTACTAAGTTCTTCTGTGAAAGAGGTAGATAGTGGAAGTACAGCCCTTATTTTTCATGCACTCAGACTCAAGTTTTAAGAAATAAATAGGAGGGCAGAGAGGTATAAGGGGACTAAATGGTAATAGAAAAAATATAATAAAGACTATATATTTTTTTAAAAAAGGAAACAAACTGATTAGGTTTGGAAAAAAAGAAATAAAACTGCCCTGACTGGTGTGCCTCAGTGGGTTGGGCATCATCCTGCAAAGCAAAAGGTCACTGATTCCATTCTCGGTCAGGGCACATGCCTGGGTTGCAAGTTCAGTCCCTGGTTGGGGTATGTGTGTGAGGCAATCAATTGTTTCTCCCTCGCACTGATGTTTCTCTCCCTCTCCCTCCCTTCCTGTCTCTCTAAAAATAAATTAAAAACTTAAAAAAAAGAAAACTCCCTTTTTGACTAGGATCTGTTAGGGGAAAAGGAGCTAGAGCAAGGCTAGGAAACTGTTCCCCGGGTGTTGTGATCTAAATTTCACTTCTATTTAAAATTTTATTATTTTTAGAGAAAGGGGAAGGGAAGGAGAAAGAAAAACATCACTGTGCAAGAGATATATCATAGATGTATTAAACAGATGCCTCTCACATGCTCCCAAATGGGGACCTGGCCCACAACTCAGCCATGTACCTTAACTAGGGATCTAACCAGCAACCTTTCAGTTCACAGGCTGGTGCTCAATCCACTGAATCACACCAGCCGGGGCTCACCTCTATTTTAAAAGCTTCTCTTATATACCTAGCACGATGCTCTGTATCCCTGTCCCTCGTTGTGACAGAATCTTAGATCACCTAAGGTCTTCAGTGAAAGGGCAGCTAAGGCTCAGGATAAGGCAAGAGAGCCCAATCACCTGGCAAGTCAGAGGCAGTGCTAGGACTCAGGCCCATACCTTCCTGCCCCCAGACCAGAGCTCTTGGTCAGTGACATGGCCCCTGTACCCCTTCAAAGGTAAATGAAAGTAGGTTGGAGCCATCCACTGTGGCTGGGGATGAGGGGTGGTGGTGGGTGGGAGTGGAGGGCCAGTTGTTCCCCAAACTCTTCTCTGCCCTGAGCACAGAGAGTCAGTCCTGAGCACAGCTCTAGAGCCCTGTCCAGCCTGGCTCCGGTTCCTTTCCTCAATAGGTCCTGACAACTTTCTTCAACCTGAGTGTCCTCTACCTCCATGGCAACAGCATCCAGCGCCTAGGAGAGGTGAATAAGCTGGCCATCCTCCCTCGGCTCCGGAGTCTGACACTTCACGGAAACCCCATAGAGGAAGAGAAGGGGTACAGGTAGGTACCCTGCCCTGGAGCTGGGCTTACCTTAGGGAAAGGCGGGAGAGAAAAAAACCCAATACCACCTTCTGCCATACTTGGGTCAGGGAAGGGAGTACAGACTTCTAATTATTTCCTTCTGTCAGGATAAACTCAGCCCCGCCCCCGCAAACTATACTCAAGTCCCTCCATTCCTGCAGCTGGGGGAGACAGCAGCAGCTGGTGGTAGGGAAGTGGGGTGCTGGTTGGGGGCTGGCCCCCAGCCCGAGTCTTCCCCACAGGCAGTATGTGCTGTGCACCCTGCCCCGTATCACCACGTTCGACTTCAGTGGGGTCACCAAAGCAGACCGCACCACCGCTGAAGTGTGGAAACGCATGAATATCAAGCACAAGAAAATCCGGATCAAGCACACCCTGCTCTGAGGCTGGCAGGACGGCAGCCATCCTGAAGGTTGAGGATGGCCAGTTTGGTTTGACAATAAAGAATTTGAGCTGTTCAGAAGATCAGAAGTCACTTGTACCACATAAAAATGTCCCCCAACTCAGGCCACTGCCAGCAGCTTTAGTCTCGCTCCACTGAAAGGTGGGCAGTGGAAGGCAAGGCCTATTGGCCTGCGAGAAAGAGACCTGGGTTCACTGCATAGTCCTGAGAAATTTACCTCAACTCTGGGCCTTTTTTACTCCTCTGGTCAGATATCCTGGGATTAAGAACTGCTTCACAGACATGCCTCAGAGGCGTCTGTGTTAGGAGGTCAAGAAGATAGGCCGTGATCACTGAACCCCCCATTTCAATCAGACCCGAGTAGTTACTCTCTCATGTTTCGTATGTTGGGATTCTGCTTGAGATTTCATTTGATAAAAAGAATCTTCTGCTCAGAAACATTGGCTTGCTGACCCCCTATCAGGTACTCCTGGTCTGTCTGTACCACCACCACCAATTCCTTCCCATGCTTTTTAGTAATTTCACTGAGGCTGAGGCAGGGTCCCCCTCAACAATGACAACTGCCTCAGTGTTCCCATCACTGGAGAAAGGACAAGCAGTCTTATCCGATTTGAGGTTAGCCCAGGCCAAGTCTCAGCTAAGACCTGGGACTCTGAGCCCTTATCTCCTGGACTTCTCTTAGTGTCCCTAGAAGAAGCCCCCCCCCCCCCAATCCATCTCACTGCGCACAGACTTGAGTAGCCAGAAGCAAGCAGTAGGGTGGTGGGCAGGACAGAAGGGCTGAAATCAGCACACAGATGAATACATGTCTTTTATCAAGGGAAACAAACCAAAATAAACAAAACAAAAACAACAAAAAAAACCCCAAACCCCCAAACTGTAAAAACCCAGGGTGTTAGAAATACAAACTTAACTCATTCAAATTCAAACTTGTCCAGACGCTGGTCACAAACCCTGGTGAGGTGCCTATGAACACCAATCCAGGGACAGGGGCACAGGAGTGAGGCCAAGGAAAGGGGCCTCCACAAGCCCGCTAGTGATCACCCTCACAGTGTCACTTCTACCCCCTCCCAGTGACAGCGAAGACCTACCAGGCCCTGTCCTTTCGTTCCCCACCCCACCCCTGACCAGGGCTTTCCAAGGCCAGTCCCAAATGGTTCTACCCTCCCTTGCTCCGTCCTCACTTGCTGAGGCTTCTAGCCTCCCTCTCCTCCTCCTCCACAATCTTCTCTGTGATTAGTAGCAGGTTAGGGTACTGTATAAGCCGCAGTGAGGCTGGGGGCCAGGGGAGGCAGGGTGGAGACAAGACGGGGTGAAGAGGAGAAGAAGAGCCGTCCAAGGATCCCTGTCTTCACGGGATCCCAAACTGTACAACCAGCTCCTCTCTTGCATCCACACGGATCTGAGAAAGTGCACTGTAGGCATAAGCAGCTATCCTGGAGACCTGAGACAGAGGGACCGGGGAGGAGAGGAACAGAGAGACAGGTGAGATCCAGAAACCGGGGGAGAAGGATCAGATGGCCAGAGAGGGGAGAATGAAGGGGGACAGGAGGCCAAAGAGAAAGGCAGGGATGGATGGGAAAGACAGACAGAAAGGAACAAAGCAGGGGAGGGAGAACAAAGGTTGAGAGGAGGAGAGAGGGAGGAGATAAAATGTAAAGAGGAAGGTGGGAGTGAGCAAGGCCCACAAAGCTACCAGGCTAACTCCACTTCCCCACCTCCTATGAGGGAGAGAGGGTGAACCCTCTGCCACAGCCTGAGCAGTGTGGGTGGGCGTGAGTGGGGCGAGGGGTGGCTCACCTGCTGCAAGTCAGAGAAGGGGATGGGCTCGCTGGCCAGCACTTGGTGGGGCTGGCTGGTGAGAGATGGCAGTGGCGGCAGCTTCTTCCAATGGGTCAGGCTGCTGCTCAGCACAGCCAAGCGGTTACTGGCCGAGAGGGAGGTGTGGGGTGGGCAGTGAGGCCACAATCTGCCCTGCCCTGCCCAGCTCAGCCCACATAAGCCTCCCTCAGAGCAGAGAAGTAGGGTGATAGGGCCTCAGCTCCCCACAAATTCATTCCAGGCCCACCTCCCTTGGCCCCCCACCCCTCTGAGTGTCACAAGACAAATGGGGCTGACGTGAATAGCTACCGAGGCACCTGAGAGATCTGTGGTCAGTCCAGGTTGCACCCAAATGAAGAGGCTGGACTGAGGCCCAGGCGCCAAAGCTAGATCAGGGATGGAGAGGAAGGGAGGAGCCCAAGCAGCCCGAGGGCCCCAGGCTGGCCAGGTGCTCACCTATACTGCCTTGCCCGGTCCATGTACTCATGCTGCTCCATGCCCTGGGAGTCTGCAGCAGACACGTCAATGATGTTGCTTTGGGGAGAAGAGGCAGAGGACATGACAGGTACATCCAAAAGGGACGAACAGAACTCATTGCCAGGTGCAAACTCCAGGGCCATCTGACACCAGTGTCCCCACCTGCCTACCAGAGCAAGGCTGGGCCCAGAAGCATCTCTCCCAATGACCCTGTCCCTTCCCCCATGTCCTGGGTTGGCTTCCTCTACCCTTGCCCGGATGGAGGAGCTCTGCCCCAGGCCTGGTTCTGTGATGCTCACCTGGCTGTCTTGGCAAGAATGGAGGAGAGCAGGGCCTGCTCATCTGTGCGAGAAGGCAGGCTATAGTTGTTGGACTCCGCTCCATTGACAACTTTGGTGGGGGGACTGCTAGGGTCCAGCAGCAGCTTCCGCTCCTCTCGGTCCTGGGAGAGACCAACAGGGAGAGGTGAGCCCCAGGGCCCCGAGGCCAACCTGCCTTCTCTGGGCTCTCCTCTCAGCTCAACTCTGACCTTTAAACACCAGAAATATTTTTATTAGAAGTATCCCAGTGCCCAACTATATGTCAGATAAGACATAGTTCCTGCTTGCCCTTGGGAGCTCAGCTCAGGTGGTGGTCCAAGATGAATTAAAATGGAACCAAGCAGTTGCAGACACCCTGAAAAATGGACAGAGGCACAAAGCAGGTATTCAGAAATAGCCCTGGAGCTTCAGAAAATAGTTCAGCAACTTATGGAGACAGAATATTGGAGGCTGGATGCCAGAAGAGGTGAAAGATAACAACAGTGGGGCCTAGAGGGAAAACTGATGCAAGCCAGGAGCCCAAGAAAGGCCCTCAAGATTCCCCAAATCAGGCCCTCCCAGCAAGGTGGTCTGTTTCCTGGACAGAGAGGCCCTGTGAGGCCAGACAAGGCCCTAAGCCCAAAGAGAAAACAAGCCCAACCTGTCAGTGCCCATTCCTCACACTGTTTCAGGGCAGGAGTCCCAGCCCCAGCCTCTGGGTCACACAGTCCAAGTGTGCTTCCTTCTTGAGGGCAGGTCCCTTCTCCTCTCGCAGGTGTTCACCCTCCTGTCCTCTGATGCTCTTTGTACAGGACTCCCAGAACCAGACTTGGTGCACCTGGTATATCCTGACTTGAACTGAACAACAGCTGTTTCCTCCCTTGCCAAGTCACTACAACCTCTATCAGTGGCATCATTAATATCAGCAGCCCTGTTCCTGCTGGATGTTACAACAGCCAGAACTGACCTAGAGCCAAAGTCTCCCTGGTCCTGTATAATTCTGTGTGTATTTTTCCTTGTCCTGGTTTAGTCCCTTGTTCTAATCTTTCTGGATACAACCCTGTCTTGAGCCCATCAGCCGCAAATCCCTGGTGGCTTTGTGTCAGCTGCAAAATGGATAAGCAGACCTGCTGGGTACCTATCCAAGCCATGAAGATCGAGGGTGCCCAGGACAAAGTCAAGGACAAGGGGCCCATCCTGACTAATGCTGACGCACCACACTTAGTGTCAGACCACTAGAACTCTCAGTGCTCAGTATCTGTGCCTAGCCCTGACTTTCCCAATGCAGGCTCCCGGCTTCCCTGCCCACAACTCCAACCACTCTCCTTGCAGAGGGCCACTTCCTCCTGCCCTGCCTGCCCCACCCTAGGCAGGCCCAGTCTTCTCACATGACTCTTTCTGTTCAATCCTAGGTGGCCCAAGTATCCCCAGTTCCCAGCAACATGAGACAGAAGCTGTGGGTTTCTGTTCATCACCTCCCAAATCCTAGACACCCCACCTCCCTAAATCACAGGCAAAGTAATAAAGGGCTAGAAAGACAAAAATCGTGCCAAAAATTAAACTATCTCTAAGGAAAGCTGGTTCCATAACAAAGCCTGAGCTTGCTTCCTCTGTGTGCGCCTTTCCCCAGCCCCACTTCAGACAGATCTGCCTGCAGAACAGGGCAGTCTCTCCCCAACAGGGATTCTTCAAGAACAAGCCTGTGTTCCTGAGATCTGGCCTCCCAGGACCACACTGCTCCCATCAGAGTGGACAAATACCGTCACCTCACTCACAAAGGGCAAATGGAGCACAGGAGAGGTTTTTCACACTGACATTTGTCCCTGATTCAATGTCAACCCAGGAGTCAAGAGTTTCACCATCTACCCTAGCATGGACACATATGTGGCCTGCCCATGACTAGTCATCTGGCCCACAGGCACAGCTAGAAGAGACAGACTGGCCCAATGGCTACAGCATATGGCTTGGCATCAAGTACCTTTGCTATGGCACTTTAGTTTTGTAACTTTTGCTAAGACACTTAGGCTCTCAGAACTTTTTCCTTGCTTTTGTTTGTTTATTTTAAAAGATTCTTATTTATTGATTTTAGAGAGAGGAAGGGAAGGAGATAGGTGAAAGAACCATCGATGTGTTGTTCCACTTATTTATGCGTTCATTGGTTGACTCCTGTATGTGCCCTGACCAGGGATGAACCCACCACCTTGGTGCGTCCGGACAAGGATCTAACCAACTGAGCTACCCAGCCAGGGCTCTCATGCCTTCAAACAGACATAACCGGTGTCCTATGATAGATGTTTGGCAAGAGTCAAATAAGATAACTGTAAAAGGGCTTTGAAAACTCTTAATATGTTGTGCATTTCTTTTTATTACTACAATAAAGGGGCAGTGATGAGAGGGACTGCCCAAGAGCTCAAAATGGGATGTTTTGATAGTGAAGAGTTCCAGCGTATAGACCAGGTAAGCAGACTTTTGTCACATGAGGCTTCAAAGTCACTTGGCACTGACCAAACACAGTCTTTGGGGTTTAGAAACAGATGTGAGAGCCCATCAGAAGCAAGGAGGAGAATGAGGAGAGCAACAAGCCCAGCTCTTCCAGCTAGAAGCTGGGATCCTTTCTCATAACATAAGCATTAACCTTTCTTGACCCGTTGCCAGCAGGAGTCCATATTATGCTTTAAGGACGTTCCTGTGGCCACAACTTCCTGTGGCCACAGCTTTCCCAGTAGGCAGAGATACTGTCTCTTTAACAGGATGGGGTGAAGTGCGAAGTGTTGGCCATGAAGCATGCCTAACACAAGACATACGAAGTATGTGTTCATTGTGTTCAGCCCCTCAAGCATCTCATACAAATGACATTTTCCCAAGCCCCAGTCCTTAGCCCATGTGTTCATGTGAGTCACTGGGGAAAAACCCACTCCCAAGTACCATTGATAAAATCCATTTCTGTGACTGACTATCCCACCAGACCATAGGCTACTTGCTGAAACCTTTCTACTGTCTCTGTGTCTAGTGTGTGTTGAAATGTGGAGCCCAGGCACAGAGGCAGTCAAAAAGGTGAGTGGCCAACAGTTTTAAGACTTGATCTTTGGAAAGGCTGCCCCTCCTCAAAGGAGGTCATGTGGGAAGGGCCAGAATTAAAGTGTGGCAAGAAGTGAGAATGCACCAAGAGGAAGAGGGAGAATTTAAAACTGTATAGCTTCCCCAAGTCTAAGTCTTCTTGCAAAGGGATGTGATCTACAGCCAAATTCCCAGGGCAAGAACCCCTCTAGCTAGAGGAACCCTCAAGTCCCAGGCAGGAACTGCACTGGAGCAGGCCAAACTGAGCTCCCCATCCTACGCCCCCCCACCCAATCCAGCCTAAGCTAAATACAATCCATTACTTCCCAAATAATTTCCCACACGTGCCACTGTCCTCACTTAGTCTATTAAATCCTTCACTAACTAAAATGCTACCAACTTCCAGAGGCCCTATGCCCCAGACCAGCAGTGAGCTTCCTTCTCCAATCCCAGGGTCCGAGGGAATACAGATTCCTGATTCATCTCGGGACAAACTAACTCTGAGCCTCAGCTTTCCCACCTCTACAATGGATTCACAAAGCTCGCTAATACAAGCACAGGGAGGTGGGAAGCGAGTGCTTCCCAGGGACCTAGGCTAAGAATCCTTGAGGATGTAAGTTTGAAGGTAAGGGGAGGTGAAAGGGATGGGAAGAAGTGAGATACACGGCTGCCTGTACACGCCAACGCCGGGACTGTGCAGAAAGAACTGGGGCTTTAACAGTAGAGACCAGCCCGGCGTCTCCTCTGTAATCTGTCCCCTCCAGGCCTCCGTACTCCGTGAGCCCCGCCGTCTGGCACCCCTTCTTCTGCAGGTTTTTTCCTGGACCCCACGCCCCAGGGTCTCAGCCCTCATTCCCGAGCCCTGCCCGCCGCGGCCGCACCTGGTCCGAGTCCTCGTTCTCGCTGCTATAGCAGCACCCCATGGCCGGGGTCGGGCCGGGCGCTCAGGCCGCGCGGAGGAGGGACAGCGTCCGTCAGGAGCCCTTCCGGTCACATGACCCGTGGCTGCACTCAGCAAGCAACCACCCGCCCCTAAGACTAAACCTTCCCAGAGCCGCTTCGCTGCCGCGGCGCCGCCGAAACCTCGGCTTCCGGTTCTGCCCCCACAGCGTGACCATCCACACCCAATGGGAAGGCGCACCTTGCGCAACTAACCGCAAGACCTGTGATGGAAGGGAGGGGAGGAGCGTATCACATGACTTCAGTCTTTTCTCAATCTCAGAGCTCTAGTTCTCTCCCGCGGGTCAAAGAGGTTCTTGTGTGATCTGTGTTATGAGGTCGCGGGGCCGCAAGTCTACCTTTGTGGGCTAATGAGCAAACTCATACCAAATGCCATCATGATATGCTTTCCTAAATGCCGCACAAGGGGCGGATGGGATGCATACACCTAGGCCCCTATTGCCCAGCACCTAGACGGGGGAGATACAGGGGTTGTGACGCCCATCGTAGTTCTTAACCTGGACTAGGGATCTGACACTTAGTGGAAGAAGGAAACATGTCTTCACAAGGCAAAACAGGAGCTTAATCCTGGTAGTGGCGATAACGGCCACCTTACTGATCTTACCCTTGGACATTTCAATCCTGCCGTTTTATGGCAGCCTTAGTATCTTACACAAAGGTCACAGTCAGTGCTTTTTTCTTAAAACCATCCCATGTCTTCTCTTGGCCCCTGAACACAGGTCCAAATCTGTCATTCAAGATCTTGCTGATGCTGCCCTGGCTGGTGTAGGTCAGTGGATTGAGTGCCAGCCTGCAAACAAAAAGTTCACTAGGGCACATGCCTGGGTTGAGGGCCAGGTCCCAAGTTGGGTGTGGAAGAGGCAACCAATCCACGTTTCTCACATCCATGTTTCCCTCTCTCCCTTCCTTCCCCTCTCTCTAAAAGTAAATAAAATCATTTTAAAAAACCCCAAAAAACAGATCTTGCAGAGGCTGACAAACACCTTCCCATTCCAGGCCCAGAGGGCATGGGAGTGGGTGGGAGGGGTTGGGGAAATGCCTCACCAGCCATTTGCAGTTTCCTGATTGACCTCCTCGACTTCGCATACCTGGACTTTGACTGTCTCCCCACCAGGTCTGCCTGCTGTCTTCAAGATTCGACAGTATCTTCATGATTGTCTTCTCTGATTCCATTCTCTGGGCATCTCCTGTGCTTTATCCCTATCCAGCGTTGATTCATTCATTTTTTGAATCAAATATTTACTGAGTATCTGCAATATACCACACATTGTTCTATCTGAATATGTAGCAGTTCACAAAACAGCCAAGAGTCCCTGTATTCACGGAGCATCAGTTCTAGCGATCATATATTGTATTCTCTGTTCCTGCACCTATTTTTTCCTGCCAAACATGGAGTTCAACAACCACCACCACAAAACATGGAGTTCCTGGGGCACAGGGACAGGATTTGACTCCTCTGTGACCCATGCCCTGGCACTTAGAGAAAACCTGAATTTGGAACTAATGAGTAAATTATAACCTCCCTATCATCTTGGCATACATCATACCCTTTGTGCTGATCCAAGGGGTTGGAGGAAAGGGCACCAAGCCCAGAAACTCTATGATCATTCAAATCAAGACCCTGGAGTTCTTATAAGTTCTGAGGGTTTCTGAAAGGTAGGAGGCAGCTCCAGCTTGTCCCTGGGGTTGGTAACTTGAACTGCAGGTTTCAGGTGACAGCAGCAGCCTCAGCATCAATAATTGAGAGCAGATCCAGCCTGCCTCACAGTTCTCCCCCCCACTCTCCAAGGACTCCCCCCTCCTGTCCTACGCTCCGATCTTCCCCAAGCAAGAGCCTCCAGCCCAGGTAAGCAGGGCCCTTGGAGTGTGGGTTCCCAAGCACACCAGTTCAAACTTGCCATCACTCATCTACTCACACACATTCACACATTCCTACTTTCAATTTAGTTCCCACCACCACCACCAGCCTCGTAAGGGTCAGATGGTCCAGGGAATGGGACAAGGTGGGGAACTTATCCCTCATACCAGGCTGCGGGGAAGAGGGCTGAGTGAGGACAAAGTGTGTATTGTGTGTACACACATGTGAAGGGACTTCTGAGAAAGAACAGAACAGAGGAATGCAGGGGAGGGGATATAGGACTGGAAAAAAAAAAAGAATCAGTGACTCTTCTCACCCCCAGGGAAACACAGAGAGAAAGTCCTGGGGTGAGAAGGACATCTCATTCCAACACCCTATGGAGTGTTTAGATTGCCTTGTATTAAGGCAAAGCAATGACAATGAAGGGGTTTCTAACTGTAAAGCTGTGCTCTTTGCTACACAGTAATGGGTCAGAGGAGACCAGGTGGGCAGTGGGTAGGGCTGGAGAAGGATATTGCAGAGGGGAACTGGTAAAAGGAGTCCTAAAGATTGGAGACAACAGAGATGAGGAGAAATGGGTGGAGGGAGCAAGGTGAAGATGGGACCCGGAGCCGGAAGTGAGAAGAGGTGGTTTGGGATTGGGTTTTGAATTTAGCCTGGAGTCCTTGAAAGTACATGGGCTTGGGATCAGACCAATTCAGATTCAAATCCTAGTTCTGCTGTGTGACTCTGGAGAAAAGACAGCCTTTCTGAGCCACAGTTTGTAAAATATAGGGATAATAATTACTACTGGTAAGGGCTGAACACATGTCAAGCAAATGTCAGGTGTGGGTTTCCCTCACTGCCTCCCTCCATCCCAGGACCCGGGTAGGGACCATGTCTCCAGCCATCGCGCTAGCCTTCCTGCCACTGGTGGTTACATTGCTGGTGCGGTACCGGCACCATTTCCGACTTCTGGTGCGCAGCGTCTTACTGCGGAGCTTTCGAGACTGCCTGTCAGAGCTGCGGATTGAGGAGCGGGCCTTCAGCTATGTGCTCACCCACGCCCTGCCTGGGGACCCTGGTCACATCCTCACCACCCTGGACCACTGGAGTAGCCACTGCGAGTACCTGAGCCACATGGGGCCTGTGAAAGGTCAGTGTTCCCTAGCATTCTGCTGCAGGAAGTACCCCCAAGATAGTGAAGAAAGAACTGGGATATGCCACTGCCTTAATGGGTGAATTGGGCAGGTTCTTGACCCACTATGGGTCTCTTTATTCTCCTCCACAAATGAGGGGGGTGGGCAAAGTTATTCATCCAGCAAACATTTATTGCCAGCTCTTTCATACCAAGCATGTGCTGGGTGCTGGGAGAGAAGAAGTAGAAGTCACATGGATGAATCAGCCACAGATACTGGTCTCAAAGGGGATGCAGTACACAGGGGAATAACCATCTCCATACATAACTCAACTTTGTAATATTTTTCTTCCCCATCACAGAAGCTCCTACATCCTATCCAGGATAGCTGTCTGCCTGCATTTGTCTGAGTCCCAGCTCCCAGAACAAGTGCTTTCAGAGTCTTATTTAAGAATTTGGTCCAATTCCAAGGTTAAAAAGATATCTACTGAACAAAATAAGGGGAAATGAAACTGGAAGTTCTGGCAAGGTCTCTCAGAAGCCTGGGGTTGTTTCTGCCTCGACCTTCCTGGAGGAAGCAACAGCTGAACTGAGTCTAGTGGGATTGCTTTTGAAGTTGGTCAGGCAGATGGGGATAGGGTTGGGGAAAGGCAAAGCCAGTCACATATACAAATACGGCAGAAAGGAATTCATCAGAATGGTTGCTCCTGGGCACAGTTGTTTGAGATGGCTGTGGTACAGGCTAAAGTTAGGAAGGGTTGATGGCTGAAACTGGAAAGGTAGGACAGGATCAGTTCCAAGGAGGTCCTGAATGTCAGGCTGAGGATTCCAAATTCAATCCCAAAGGCCTTAGGATCAAGGAACCAGGAAGTGATAGTGTCACATTTGTTTCTCAGAGAGATTCCTAGTGGCTGGTGTGAAGACTAGACTGAAGGAGGAAAGCCTGGAGGAGCAGGGAGGCCAGTGGGACAGGTGGGGCTATATATAATTGGAGAGAGATAAGATCCTAGCTGGCTGGGAGCTGCAGGGAGGCAGGTGGGCACTCGAGATCTCTTTCTATGGTTTGCCATCCATCTCCCACGTCTGCTGCAATGGCCATCTCCCCCCATAGGTCAGATCCTGATGCGGCTGGTGGAAGAGAAGGCCCCTGCTTGCGTGCTGGAGCTGGGCACCTACTGTGCGTACTCTACCCTGCTGATTGCCCGTGCCTTGCCCGCTGGGAGTCGCCTTCTCACTGTAGAGCAGGACCCACGTACAGCAGTGGTGGCGGAAAAACTCATTCGCCTGGCTGGCTTCGACGAGCGCACGGTCAGCCCCCACCTCCCTAACCCTGGTCTCTTCCCTTGGCCTTGCTCCGGCCAGGCCTCCCCCGTGGGGGAGTCCCACCTAGGAGAAGGAAGCAGCTCCACTTAGGAAACTGTCATCCTGGAGGCTGTATAAATTCCTGTCCTCCTCTTCCAAGTCATTTGTACATATTTGCTGCTGAATGACAAAGAAGCAGTTAAGAGGAAAGTCTCTGGAGCCCAGAAAATCTGGGTGCAAACCTTAGTCTGTCTCTCATTAGCTATGAGACCTTGGGCAAAGCACTTATCCTCTGAATCTCAGCTTCTTCATTGGCAGAATAGAAATCACAATACAGATCCTGATCTCTTGGGTTCTGAAGCCAGAGGAAATGTGAGAACACTGGTCGGGATCTAGACCAGGGCCTGGCATAAAGTGAGCTAGATCCTGGTGGGGTCTGATGTGGGACAACCCTCATTGTCCCACCCTCACCTCCAGCTCCTCCCACCCCCACAGGTAGAGCTCATCGTGGGTAGCTCAGAGGAGGTGATCCCGCGCCTACGAACCCAATACCAGCTGAGTCGGGCAGATTTGGTGCTTCTGGCACACCGGCCCCGATATTACCTGCGGGACCTGCAGCTGCTGGAAGCTCATGCTCTGATGCCAGCTGGTGCCACTGTGTTGGCTGACCACGTGCTCTTCCCTGGTGCACCCCGCTTCCTGCAGTATGCCAAGAGCTGTGGCCGCTACCGCTGCCGCCTCCACCATACTGGCCTCCCAGACTTCCCTGCCATCAAGGACGGCATAGCCCAGCTCACCTACGCAGGGCCTGGCTGAGGTCCAGGCCCAGGAGTACTGCTGCCCCACCTTACCCCGACCCAAGCAAGGACCTCAGAACATTCCTTCCCTTCCCTGCTTGTGGACTGACAAGTGCTGGGCTCAGGGTTGGGGAGGCTCTCCTCCTACCTCTGTCCCACTTACCTGAGGCATGGAGTCTGTCAGGCTGCTTGGTCCCATTGCTTTCCCTCCTTCCAGAGAAAGCCATGAACCGACAGGCAAAAGGCCTGAGCGCCCACCCTAGCTTTGTCACTGATTTGCTGGGTGACTTCAGGGGAGTCCCTGCCCTGCTCTGAGACTTAATCTGCTTTCTTAACACCAAGGCAGCTGGCTGGGAGAGCTCCAGGGGCTTCCCAGCTCTGGGCCTCAGAAAGCCTGCCCTCCCGAGCCCATGCCATTGTGGACAGGATTAAAAGAAACAGTGAACTCTGAGGTAATGGCCCTGCAGGAATGACTGGTACAATGGTGCAAGTGGGGCCAGAGGAGAGGGCAATGGAGCCTGGGCCCAGGTCTTCCTCCTGGCCTTCCCTAGCCCTGGCCCATGTGGCCAGGTAGGTTTGTCGGAAGTCCTCTGAATGCCCTCTCCCTAAAGCTCAAGAGAAGATGCTGGATTCCTCTGGGCTCCACCAACAAATAGGGAATAGACATGGGGGGAAAATCAGTCCTGTGTCTTTATTAAAGAGAGTTAGAAAGAGACTACACCTGGCAACCAAAAGGTGAGGTACTGGCCAGAAAGATGGGGTGGGCTCAGGCTCCTGGGATTCAAGGGCAGACTGATGGCCTGGGAGGGGCCAAGGAGACCAGGTCCTGGCAGCAGCTGAGGAGGTGCCTGAGGGTGAGCTTTCAGGCACTGGGGTGATCAGCTGGTTCTGCAGGGGTTACAGGTAGGTTGCGTTGGCCTGGAATCTCCCTGAGACCACCATGCCTTGTCTACTTAGATCATCCACTGGTCCTGATCCTGTTCGTTGCCTTCCATGTCCACCTGGAGAGGAGGCTGGGTGTAGGTGGGGAGGGGCCTCAGCCACCCAGCCAGCCCCAGTCCCAGATCCTGCTCCTGACTGGATCCAGGGTTTCTATACCCCTTGGCCACCAATTAGGTCAGGGGCAGGGACCCAGGAGCAGAGGCATTCCCCACACCTCTGCCTACCTCATTGACCTCTCCATCATCAGGTGACTCATTGTAGTCATTCATCTCGTCCATGTCCTGCATGTCCTCGTCATCCTCTGAGTCCTCTTCACTATCCTCATCGTCATCTTCATCTTCTTCTTCCTCATCATCATAGTGCTGGTGAGACAGGGGAGAGTCTGTTGGACCAGTTCAAGGGATGGCCCACTTGGAGCCTCTCTCTGGAACCAACAAATGACCACCACTCCCTAAACCTGCCCTGCTTAAGACTGCAGGCTGATGCATGGTTTGCAGGACCTTAGTTCTAGGTAGGCTCAATACCCACTCCCTCTAGCTCCTGACTCTGGACTCAGAGTCAGGACCTTTGGAATTAGAGCAGAGCCTTAGTCCATCCGGGGCCCACTCACCTCTGAAGCTGGCTTGCCAATAGGTACCAGGTTGTTGTCCTTCTCTGCAATGCTCTGGAGCTGTGGCCAAAAGGGAAGAAAAACAGAGCAGGGCCCAAGAGGGAAGGTCACGGGCATGGGACTGGACCACACTGCCCCCCAAGTGCGAAGGAGAAGCTTCCTTCCAGTTCTCAGGAAGATCCGATCCCTTTCCTGTCATCTGCCACTTACTTATGAACTTGATTCAATTACACATACTCTCTAGGCCTTGGTTTCCTCATAAGATTATGGTGAGAGTAAAGTGAGAGACTATCAGTCTAGAACATGGCATCTCCTAAGTCTTCAATAAATAGTCAAAAATATTCTTTCCTATGCTTTAAGAAAAAGTGACACGGACTCCAGCCCACAGTGTCCAAGGTGCTATGGCTGAGATGAGACAAATTCACACAGACTACCAAGTCCCGTGGAGGAAAAGGGATGGCACAGCCACTCTCTCAAGGGGAAATTGTCCTGACCCTTGCTTTGACAGGCTTTTATTGGCTTAATTTGCACAGGAATACAGGGTGTATATGGAAAGCTCATCAATCATTGTCAGGCAGTAATGATCAAATAGATAACACTCTGAGGGCCTATTTTGAGTCAGGGTCAAATAGTTAAAGGGCTATAAAACTTTGGGGAAACAAACTCATTTCATGCTTGGACCCTTATCATTTAAATTGAGAATATTAGCAAAGCAGGTTTCACAGAATTTTATGTATTCTTTCTTAGGCCTAATTGCCCTGGGGAAACCACCCTCTGGCATTGTTTCAGGCTTAAGTCAGGAAGGGGAAGTAAGGCAGCCAAGAGATTAGGAGAATTCTTATAGACAGAATGAGGACTCAGAATATGTCAAAGCCAAGGGGCAAAGGTCCATCACCCCCTTTCTCCATAGCCCCCCAAATCCTTCCCTGAGGGCTCCCTTGTGACCATGCCTGTCTTAGGTCACCCCTTCCTTGAAGAATCTTACCCGTCATTGGCTAAGCGGTCGTGCACTGGGGGCCAGGCAGGGTGAAGTAAAGTGGGCAGGGGTGGTGCTCCTGCCAGGAGGATAAGCTTTGTTTCCTTAGTGGCTTAGGGTCCCAAGGTCCCTCACTCAGCCTTAGCCATGGGGGGTTACAGCTTCTGACACCGGGCAGGGCGGTTCCCAACAGAAAAGAGCCTGGACTCCAATCTGGCCCAGTGGTCCCATGGTCCCCCAGCAAATTAAGGTAACACAAAGATGAGAATCTAGCTCCCTGCTTCCGCAAAACCCCACCCAACCCCAGCCTGATTATTCTCAGTTCAAAGCAAAAAGCTCCTCCAGGGCAGGTCTCAAGACTGGGTCATGGCCAGTGAAAGGGGGATCCCTGACTGAACTCCACCACTGTGCTGGGTCCTCACTCACCCAGGCCTGATGCTGCTGTTCTTGCTGCTGCAGCTCTGTCTCTTCCACACAAGGTCGATCCAGATTAAACCACAGAGTCTCAGTCACACGGGGAAAGAGTGAGGGAAACAAGGTGGACATGGCTCCTAGACTGAGAGAAAAGGTCAGGTGAATCCAGCTCTCAGATGTACTTGGTTTTTGTTTTTGTTTGGGTTACAGTTCAATTTGGGTTGGGGTGGAGTGGAAGGAAGCAGG
Source organism: Glossophaga mutica (assembly GCA_039655065.1). Taxonomy (NCBI): domain Eukaryota; kingdom Metazoa; phylum Chordata; class Mammalia; order Chiroptera; family Phyllostomidae; genus Glossophaga; species Glossophaga mutica. Next base: position 46,712,643 of record CM077308.1, read on the forward strand.
GAAGCAGCTCTTCCCTGTGGGAATCAGACAGACCTGGGTTTCGGTCCTGGCTCCACCACTTACTAGCTGTTTGACCTTGGCCAAGTCACTTAACCTCTCTGAGCCTCAGTTTCCTCATCTGTAAAATGGGGATAATAACAATTATACCATCCTCGCAGTTATTTTGATCACTAAGTAAGGTAATTTACTTTAGGGTAAAGTAAAACTGTAAGCTGTTCGAGGAGGAAAGAGAATAGAAGCCAAATATAGAGATAGGAATCCAAAATGCACATTACCATTACCAAATTAGAAGTAGCAGGGCTCTACTGAAACTGTGTCTATCTCCTCTAAACACTAAGACATACTTTTTGCATCTCTGTGATGGTCCATACATTATCCACCCAGTGTCATAAATTTAGGACACTGACCACCTCTCTCATAAACCACAGCCAAAGTGGGGGGGGGGGTGCCAGGGTGAAGGCATACAAGTATGGTTCAGTAAGACATTCTAAAGACATGGGTAAATGTATAAGCAGATTGAAGGTTGAAGGGTGAACTAACATGTGAGAGAACAAGTAAATTCAGCTCGGATTAAGCAGTTGAGGGAGTTGACCAGGAAGGTCCCAGGGAATATGAATCAAAACATTTCTGCACCAGGAAAACTGAGGCCCAGAGACTAACAACGGCTGGGCTCTGGGTCACACAGTGAATTGCGGCACACAACTCTGGCTGGAAGAGACCCAGGCCGGATCTAGCGATAAGCAAGAGCAAAGGATCTAGGTCTAGTTCTGCTCTGCCCTAATTTATTTGACCGATCCGGGGCCAGCCTGCTCTTCCGTGGACCTCAGCTTCCCAGCGAACGTAACAAGTAAAACAGCACCATCCCTCATGTCCCAGCACCGAGAGGCAAAGAAACCAAGGCTCCCAAAACCCAACCCCTCACCGCAAAGCCACCGCCCATTCTTTGCTTATTATGATAATTTCCGTAAGGTTGACCAACAGAAAGAAGGCAAAGGCGGGATTCGAAGGGGCACCTTATAGAGTTGCTAATAGCGAAAGGAGCGGGGCTTGAATAGGGCCAATTAACTGGAAGAAATACTGGGTGACAAGAAATGACACCAATGAATGACGGATCTTGTGTGACGGGGTGGAGCTTAGTTTCGCGGAAGCGGCCAATGAGCTGGCGCTCTTTAATATAAAAAGGAGTCTGAACACAGAGCTCCCGAGGAAGCGGGTCAGGGGAATGGAGTTTCTCTGGGGGAGAGAGGAAGGGGCAAGGAGACAGCAGCCGCAGCCTTGCTTCTGTACTTACCGCGCCGGGAGGAGGCTGCCGGCAGCGACCCGGAAGCACTTCTCTCCGCCTGAGCGGAAGGACCCACCAGAACCTGGGACACACCAAACGCATGCGTCATTGGTCTCCTTTTGTTCCCGCTCCCGCCTACCAGACCGGATGTGACGTTTAGCACCTTAGTCACATTGTTGGAGACGGAAGTTTGTCGAGCCTACTGTTGGCCCCGCCTTGAAACTCAGTCGATCCACCTCTGCAGTTTGCCGGCCCTTCACCCGCAAACTGCCCTCGCCTCACCCGCCTGCCTACCGCTCTCTTTAACCCCGCCCCTCTGCCTACAGAGTGTGTGTGACCTTGCCAGCCCCCTCTGAAAAACATCTGGGTGCCACCTGAGTTAGTGATCCTGATCGTTCTGCTGCGTACTAGGAAAATTAGTCTGCTTCTAATGCTCAGTTTCCCGTTTGGATGCATACATTCATTTATGTATGCCTTCAGCGGAAATACTTGAGTCCCAAATGTAAACCAGACTCTGAAAGAAGCTCAGGATAAATCTAGGAACATGGTCCCTGCCCTAAACACCCCACAGTAGTGGGGAAGCCAGACTGCAAACCAGCAGCGGTCTCACTTGTCTCTCTATTCCAGACTATGTAAGGGCTTAACCCCCTCTATTCGAGACTATGTAAGGGCTTAACCGACTAGTTAGCCTCAGGCGTAGCTGAATTCCTCTGCTGCGGAGGAATTCAGCTGCCCTTTTCAGATCAGGGCCAAATTCGCTTCGTGGGCAGCCTCGTCATCTCTCCCACTCCTTTGCTGATGTCTGTTCTTGTAACCGGTGACTCACCCTCCCTTTCAGAGAACCTCATGCCTTCTGGCAAGAGGTCTTCGAACCCACTCCCATTAAACTCCATCTTTCATCAGCCTCTTCCAGGGCTAGCAAAACACAAATACACTCCTGCCCCCAAAAGATGTGTGACCTTTAACAAGTCTTTTTCCCCTGGAATGTTTCTTCAAATGGCATCATAATCTCTGCCCAGCCTTCCTCCTATTCTGGACTGATGTCACGTTTGTGAGATAACATCTTTAAGAGGTCGTACTGCATTTTCAAGCAGCTCCGCTTGTTATACTTTTTCATTAAAGAGTAAAATTTGCCTCTTGGAAATGTCTATCGTTTTCATTCATTCATTCATTCATCAAATACCTATTGAGTGCCTCACTATATGCCTGTAAATAGTCTAAGTAGTGGATATATACAAGAGCGAACAAAATGGATTAAAAAAACCTCTCTCCTCATGGAGTTTCCATTCTAATGAGAGAGATAAACAATAAAGATGAATAAAATATACACCATAGCTCAAGACTGCAGTTAATACTACAAAGTCAAAATAAATCAGAAAAGTGGGGGAAAAACACACTGGTAGGAGGAGAGGTTTCATTTTAGAAAGGGGAGCCTAGGAAGAAGAAAATGAAAGAGAGGGAGAGAATGAACACACTATTCTGATATTTAGGGAAGAGTATTTCAGGGACCATAAGTGCAAAGGGCCTAGAAATAGCTGGAACACAGTGTACCTTGGGAAGGGTAAGAGAATACTGAGAGGTCGCAGGAGCCAGAAAGCACAGACTTTCAGGTCATAATAAGGACTTTGACTTTGACCCCATGTTCAGTATCCTGAAAAGGGTTTTGAGTAGAGGATCTACACAATCTGATTTCTATTTTAGCAGAGTTACTCTGGCTAGTCTATGAAGAATAGATTTAGGAGGGCGGGTAGAATAAGCAGGGAGACCAATTGGAGGCCTATTGTAATAATCCAGAGGTGGGGGATGAGAAATGATTGAATTTTAAACACACAGTTGACCCTGAATAATGCAGAGCTCGGAACCAACCCACGCAGAGTTGAAAATCTGCATATAACTTTTGACTCCTTCAAAACTTAAATTGTCCCTCAGTATCTGCAAGGGATTTGTTCCACGACTGCCCCTCCCCACCCCAGACACTAAAATCCCCACAAATGCTCAATTCCCCTAAACAGATCAATGCCTATAGTTGGCCTTCCATACCTGCAGACTCCCAACCATGAATAAAACACAGTACTGGTATTTACTTTAAAAAGTCCACATATAAGTGGACCTGTGCAGTTCAGACCCATGTTGTTCAAGAGTCAACTATATTTAGAAGGTAGACATTAACAATGTTTGCTGACAGACTGGATAGAGAGTACCAGAGGAAGAAAGGAGCCACAATTTTTGGCCTGAACAACCAGAAGACTGGCACTGCCACTTCTTGAGATGAGAAAGATAAGAGAAGTGCTAATTTTGGAGAAAACTATCTGGAAATCATTTTTTAGTGCGTTGGGTATGAGATTCATTAGACTAGAGTTGTTGAGGGGGCAAAGGGGCATATGAGCCTGAAAGTCAGGAGAGAGATCTAGGCTGGAGACACCAGTTTGGGAGTCATCAGCACATAGATGGTATTTAAAGCCATGAGTCTGGATGAATTCACCAAAGAAGTGAGTGTAGATGGAAAGTCATTTCCTTCAAAATTCAGAATTTGAGGAAACTAGGAGAAGCGGCGATCCAGACCAAGAAGGTGAGCCAGAAAGTTAAGAAAGCCCGGCGTGTTGGATGGTACCCTGGAAGACAAGGAAAGAAGGGGTATCGGGAAGGAAATAGTGATTTACTGCACCTTGGTTCTGCACAGAATTGTGTTTCTATGTTTCCCCAGCAGACCATGAGCTCCTTGAGGGCACAGACTGGGTGGTTTCTATGTCCCCAGGACCCATTCTGATCTCTCCCTTTTCCTGGACCCCTTATCTGCTCCCCTGTGATTTATGTCCCCATTAGTTTCTCCTCCCGCTTCTTTTCCTTAAAGGATCCCTCCCTTCAGCCCTCTTTGCTTCCCTTCCTTCCTGACAGCTCTGGCCTGATGGAAATTCCCTAGTAACCTAGAGTTTCTAACTAACTAACTTCTTAAGATAGTCAACAAGTCATGGTGACTGGTTACCTGGAGGAGGGAAAAAGGGAGAGAGATAAGTGGAAATTTTGAATAGTTGCCCATTTTGGGCTCTGGCAACTGGGTCAATAATGGTGGCATTTGTTTTACATTAATTATTTATCCTTGCCAAATGTTTGACTTCCTTTCATTTCAAGGATAATAAAACTAAGACTCCAAGAGGTTAAGTAATTTGCCTCATATTCCTTTATTTCACTGTTTGTTCAATGTTTACTGAGTGCCAGCCAAGTGCTGGACACCATGATAGGCCCTTGGACAGAGAGATTAAGCAGAAATAATCCCTGTCCTATAGAAAAATACAGTGTAGTGAAGACAGAGACAATTATAGAAGACTATTAAATGTTAAAATCAATGTCTGTAGAGAGTGTTATGAAAGCACAGAGGAGGGAGAGATGAATGAGTTCTGGATAAACTGTGTTTATGTTAGAGATTATACTTTTGTTTCAAGAAAGGAAACATTTGAGTGGACTTTGAGAAATGAATAAGAGTTCACTGGTTGGATAGGTGGGAGAAGGCGATGCACAGAGGCATAGGACATGCAAGGGCATGCCACTGAAAGCAGATGTGTTTGGAGAACAGTAAAAATCAAAGGGGCAGGTGTCTGGCGAAGGAGAGAGAGAGAGACTAGGGGGACTCAAATGGGGAAGGACTTTGGTGGCCTTTGGATGTAGTGGACTGTATGGAAGCCAGGATTTGGGGTCTTTCTTGGCCTTATTGCTAACTTGCTGGGAACCCGAGGCAGGTCCCTCCCCATCTCCCAGCTTCTGATTTCTCTTGCATAATAGCCCAACCTTGTCTCCAGCTCTGATGTGACTCCCTGGAAGACTCTCCCCAGACCCCTCCCTTTCTGTCCTGACATTATCTTCTCTTTCACTGTATTTTACAGAAGCCAGGGCCTGGGCTGAAAGCCAGAGGCACAATGGTGATTTCCCAACAGTCAGAGCCCATAGGCTAGAGAGGGAAATCCATGGCTCTGCACAGAAATTTCTCCAGGATTCAGGGAGGGCCAGAGCTGACTGATGTGAATTCAATGCTAGTGAGAGCTTCTTCTGTAATTCCTGAGGTGTATGACAGGCCCTGGTAGGGAACAGAGGGGGCTGTCACTATCTTTCCTGCATACCACAGGATATTTGATCGTCAAAGGGCTTTCACATTCATAGCTTTCTCTTATTCTCAACCCAGCCCTGGGAATCCTGTCCCCAGTTAGGATATGAGAAATGTGAGACTCTGGAAAGTGAAGTGGCTTGTCTGAGCTGAAGCTACAACTAAAAAATTTTAATATTTTACTCACTCCTCAAAGCTTTCTTCTTTTTTAAATTATATTTTATTGATTATGCTATTACAGTTGTCCTGATTTTTCCCCCTTTGGCCCCCTCCACCCACCACTCCCCATTCCCTCTGGCAATCCCGACATCATTGTGTCCGTGAGTCACTTGTAGGTTCTTTGGCTACTCCATTTCCTTTACTGTAATTTACATCCCCAGGGCTATTCTGTAACTACCTATTTGTACTTCTTAATCCTCTGACCTCTTCACCCATTCCCCCATCCCCTCCTCCCATCTGGCAACGATCAAAATGCTCTCTGTATCCATGACTCTGTCTTTGTTCTTGTTTGCTTAGGTTGTTTTTTAGATTCAGTTGTTGATAGATACGTATTTGTTGCCATTTTATTGTTCATAGTTTGATCTTCTTCTTTTCTTAAGTAAGTCCTCTTAACTTTTCATATAATAATGGATTGGTGATGATGAACTCTTTTAGTTTTTTCTCTTTTGAAAGAAAGATTTTATTTATTTATTTTTAGAGAGGGGAAGGAAGGAAGAAAGAGAAGGAGAGAAACATCAATATGTGGCTGCCTCCCCCCACCATCCACTGGGGACTTGGCTGCAATGGAGGCATGTACCCAAGACTGGGAATCGAACAGGCAACCCTTTGGTTCACAAGCCAGTGCTCAATCCACTGAACCACATCAGCTAGGGTTCCTTTAGTTTTTTCTTGTCTGGGGAGCTCTTTATCTGCCCTTCGATTCTAAATGATAGCTTTGCTGGGTAGAGCAATCTTGGCTGTAGGTCCCTGCCTTACATAATGTTGACTACTTCTTGCCAATCTCTTCTAGCCTGTGAAGTTTCTTTTGAGAAATCAGCTGACAGTCTAATGGGAATTCCCCTGTAGGTAACTAACTGCTTTTCCTTGCTGCTTTTAAAATTCTCTCTTTATCTTTAACCTTTAGCATTTTAATTATGATGTGTCTTGAAGTGGGCCTCTTTGCATCCATTTTGCTTGGGACTCTCTGTGCTTCCTGGACTTGCATGTCTATTTCCTTCCTTCACCAAATTAGGGAAATTTTCTTTCATTATTTTTTCAAATAGATTTCCAGTTTCTTGCTCTTTCTCTTTTCCTCTGGTACCCCTATGATGTGAATGTTGGATTGCTTGAAGTTGTCCCAGAGGCTGCTTACACTATCCTTGTATTTTTTGGATTCTTTTTTCTTCTTGTTGTTCTGATTGGTTGTTTTTTGTTTCCTTATGTTTCAAATCATTGATTCGATTCTTGGCTTCATCCACTCTACTGTTGTTTCCCTGTAAATTGTTCTTTATTTTAATTAGTGTATACTTCATTTGACTGGATCTTTTTTATGCTGTTGAGATCCTCACTAAGTTCCTTGATCATCCTTATAATCAGTGTTTTGAACTGTGCATCTGATAGATTGCTTATCTCCATTTTGTTTAGTTCTTTTTCTGGAATTTTGATCTGTTCTTTTATCTGGGCCACATTTCTTATCTCCTCATTTTGGCAGCCTCCTGTGTTTGTTCCTATGTATTAGGTAACGCTGCTATGACTCCCTGTCTTGGTAGCATGGCCTAATGTTGTAGGTATGTACTATAGGATCCAGTGGCACAGCCTCCCCTATCATCCATGCTGGGTACTCAAGGTGCACCCTTCATGTGAGCTGAGTACACTCTCCTCTTGTGGTTGAGACCTGATTACTTTTGGCAGGTCCTGAGATATCCCTCCTGAATTTTTATCCACCACATGTGGATGTGGGGCCAGCCCATTCTGCATCTCTGCCCCTCCTACCAGTCTGGATGGATGTGTTTTCTTTAATTCTGTAGATGTCAGATTTCATTCAACTCTATTTCTGATGGTTCTGAGTTATGGTTGTTCTATGTTTTAGTTGTAATTTTGATGTGGTTGTACGAAGAATCAAGCTGTGTTTACCTATGCTGCCATCTTGATAGGAAGTCTCAAAAAAACCTCCTCAAAGCTTTCTTATGGGCTGGTCTGTGCTTGGTGATGGGGACCCACAGAAGATTCAGATCTGAGTCCTCATCCTCTAGAAACCCCCAGTCTAGTTTGGAAGGCATAAAGCAAATTATTAGATTCTAGGGCAGGCATGGTTCATCTCTACTTCCTCAGCACCTAGCACAGGACCTGGAATAGAGTAGTCACTCAAAAAATGTTTGTACAATATGAGTTTTTCCTTCAGTTTAATGGAATTGAATTATTAGTTCACGTGACTACATGCTACAAATGCTACATTGGAAATAGTTTCTGAGAAGAGTAGGAACATTGAGAAGAGAAAGGCAATGTGTGGGGGAGGATGTGGGGAGGGCTCCCCAGGGAGATGGGACCTTGCAGGAGGAAAAGGGCATTCTAGACAAGAGGGGATAACATGTGCAAAAGCACATAGTCCTGAAAGGGTGTGGTGTGCTTAGCACAGGGCCTGCTCATGGCCATCTTGGTGGTGGGCACTGTGAGAGAAACAGGACTGCAAGACAGTGCCCTGACCTCAAAGAGTGACACATATCCTTGGAAGAAGGTAAGGAGATGTTGAAAAAGGCTTCGTTGAGCAGGGGAGACTTCAGCTGAGTTTTAAAGGATGCTTCTGAGTTATAGAGTCAGAGAGAAGGAAGGAACGAGGAAACCTTCCAAGTGGGAGGGGTCTCTGTGAGCAGGTGCTGGGATGTGGGGTCAATGAGGAGATTGTCCCAACAGGAGAGCATGATATGCAGAGAGGATGCTGGGGGAGGCTGGAGAGCCCCTGGGTGAGAGGGAGTGTACCTTTGCCTTGTGTATAAGTTTCCTTCTACCCCAGGGTCACTCAACACCTCATTTATTTTCTGGTCAGTAAATAGTTACTGGGGCCTCTCTGGGCTGACCCTGAGTTTAGAATGGATGGGTGAGCTAGAAGCAATCTCTTTGGATTCTCTTCCAGTGCCCTAGAAAGCAGCCCCAGGAGGGGTGCTTTAGCCAGGCCCTGATTTGAATGGTCAGTTTGCATGTATTTGCTTACTGCAGCTAAGGCTTCCTAACTCTGACCAAAGCAAAAATAATCAAGAAATGGTAAGAGAGGCCCACTGTGTTGGCGGCAGCAGCTGAGGCGACGCAAACCTATACAAATATGCACACACACTTACCACCACACCCTCCTAAGTATGCAAGAGTGTGAGGCAGAATAAACACTCCCCTCAAAGATGTCTGTGTCCTAATCCCAGAACCTGTGGATGTTATTTTATAAGCAAAAGAGGGCACTGAAGATGTGATTAAGGTTAAGGACTTTAAAATGAGGAGACTTTACATAAATCCTTAAAATCAAAAAATCAAAAGTCTTTTCAATTTTCAGTGGTCAGAAAAAAAGGACATGAGGAAGGAAGGAAGGAAGAAGAATTGGAGAGATGCTACCCTGATGGCTTTGAAAATAGAGGAAGGGGTCAAGAGCCGAAGAATGCAGGCAGTCTCTAGAAGCTGGAAAAGGCAAGGGCACCGATCCTCATCCAGAGCTTCCAGAAAGGAACGCAGTGCTTTCTGGAAACTGTAGCCCAGTGAGAACCATGTTGGACTTGTAACTTACAGAATTGTAATAATAATAGATTTGTGCTGCTTTAAGCTACAAAGTTTGTGATAATTTGTTATGGCACCAATAGAAAATGAACACATAGAGATGCACCTTCATCCTCACTCCCAGACAGACACTGGATCACACTGTGTTACACACCCGCGCAGACACAGGCAGGGACAGCCAGAGACTTCAGCAGGCTATAAGTGGCGTGTGGTGCAGTCATAAAAGGGGCTGCTCCTTGTTTGTCGTGAAGAAAGCACAGAGCAAACACCTCAGCCTTCGACTACATGTCTCACAGTCTTCCTTTTGCTCTGCCTCCTCAGCCTTTACACCGATGTTTTAGCAATCTTTACACCAACATACTCCAGTTTTCACCTCAAAAACTAGAGTATCAACATGGGTAAATCTAGAGGACATTATGCTAAAGGAGAGAAACCAGTCACAAAAGGACAAAGACTAAGACTTCCACTTAAATTCATAGAGATGAGAGGTAGAGTGGCAGATGCAGGGGCTGGGGAGAGGACATGGGGTGAGTGTCGGGCGGGTACAGAGCGCCAGTGGGGGAAGTTATGGAGGTGCACGCCACGCGGGGATGGCTCCACAACACCGGGAGTGTACCTGATGTCGCTGAACTGTACACTTTAAAATGGTAAGAAGGAAACTGTACACTTTAAAATGGTAAATCCTTTGAAGGAAAGAACAAACTAACAGTAACCAGAGAGGAGGGGGGAGAGGGATAATGGTGGATAATAAGGGAAGGGCCATCAAGGAACACGTATAAACGACACATGGACAAAGCCAAAGGCGGGTAGGATCCAGGGTGGGAGGCGGGGATGGGTGGGGTCGTGGTGGGGTGAAATGGGAGACAACTGTACTTGAACAACAATAAAAAATATGTAATAAAAGATAAAATAAAATGTATATAAAATAAAAAAGGTAAATTTTATATTATGTGCATTTCCCCACAATTTTAAGAATAAATTAATTTCTAAAAAGTTTGTTGAGTAGGCACCATTTTGGAAAATGGGTTTATGGGGAGCAACCAGTCACTTTTCCACTACTGCAGTGCTGTTGGAGACTTGGAGATTCTGGTTCCCAAGATCTCCCTTTCACTCCTAGATACTCTGCCCCATCTTTTTCCATCACCATGTCCCTCCCTAGTTCAGGCAATCACCCCCTGGAACCTGGCCTACTGTAATAACTGACTAGTTTCCTACATCCACTCCAAATCTCACACAGCAGCCTAAAACCTTTTTCTGGCTGCTCATTGCTTTTACACTGTAAGCTGAAGTCCTTGCCAGGCAACATCTGGCCCTGTCTTCCACCCTCACCTAGAGCCAACCTCCCCCTTGCTTTCTATACCCCTACCACATCCCAGCAGCCTTGCAGTTTTCAGACCCACTAAAATGCTTCCTGCCTCAGGGACTTTGCACGATGCTTTCATCTGCCTGGAATGCTGTATCCCCTCTTCAATGGGCCAGCTCTGCCCCTCCGTTATTTAGGTCTCAAAGAGGGCCCCCTGAGGCCCCAGACCAAGTTAGCTCTTCTTCTTGCATGCTCACAGCACATCACCTAATATATACTCATATGTACCACAAATGGTGTATTTTCAGTTCAAAATAATCCACATACCAAACTAGCACATCTTGGGGAGGCCTGTCGTGAGCCCCTTTAGTACTGTGCTTAGGTTAAATGACCATTGACATTTGGGGAAGCCAGATGAAAAGTATATGGGAACCCTCTCTTTACTACTTTCGCAATTTTTTTCTCTAAATTAGAGATTATTCTGAAATACAAAGTTAAAAAATCAAACAAACATAACAGTTGAAAGTAATAGCTCTCTTATTATCTTTCAAGATTTTTGTGAGACCAGAAATTTGGGCAATACTCAGCTGGATAATCCTTCTGCTCCCTGTGTCAGTGACTAAGGTCACCTGGTGATATTCAGCTAGTTTCTGGGCTGGTCTTCAGCATCCAAGATGGTTTTACTCAGATACTGGGCACTAGGGCAGGTATTGCTGGAAGGTCGGCCTCAACTACAAGCCCCTCCTCTCTAGCTAGTCCCTGGGCATCTCCAGCAGGATATTAGTCTTCTTACATGGTGGCTTAGGGATCTAAGAGCTAGTATTCCAAGATACAGGAAATAGAAGCTGCCACTGTCTGTCTTAGTCAATAGCCAAAGCTTAGATAGCTTTGAGAGGCTGTCACAGAATACCATAGACTGGGGGGTCTTAAACAACAGAAATTTATTTCTCACGATTTTGAAGGCTGGAAGTCCAAGACCAGGGTGCTAGCATGGTCATTTCCAGTGAGGGCCCTCTTCAGCTGTAGACTACTGACTTCTCGACAGAGCCTGACGTATGGAGAGCAGAGAGAGAAAGCAAGCTCTTATATAGATACTAATCTCAGCTAATCCTAATCACCTCATCTAAACCTCACCGCCTCCCAAGGCCCCACTCCTAATATTATCACCTGGGGTCAGGTAGGGTTTTAACATACGAATTTTGGAGAGACACAATCATTCAGTCCATAACAGTCCCTTAAGGCCTGGAGCTAGAAACTGGCAGAGCTGATATTGTATTAATCAAATCAGTCACAGAGCCTGTCCACATTCAAGAGGAGAGGACACAGACCTCACTTCCCTTATTTTTAATATATTTTATTGATTATGCTATTATAGTTGTCCCATTTTTGCCCTCCTCTTTATTCCCCTCTGCCCTGCACCCACCCTCCCTCCAGCATTCCCCCACCTTAGTTCATGTCCATGGGTCCTATATATAAGTTTTCTTTGGCTTCTCCATTTCCTATAATATTCTCAACCTCCCCCTGTCAATTTTGTACCTACCAGTTATGCTTCTTATTCCCTGTACCTTTTCCCCCATTCTCCCCCTGTCCCCTCCCCACTGATAACCCTCCATGTGGTCTCCATTTCTGTGATTCTATTCTTCTTCTAGTTGTTTGCTTAGTTTGTTTTTGTTTTTAGGTTCAGTTGTTAATGATTTGTTGTCATTTTATTGTTCATATTTTTGATCATCTTTTTCTTAGATAAGTCCCTTTAACATTTCATATGAAGGGCTTGGGGATGATGAACTCCTTTAACTTGACCTTATCTGGGAAGCGCTTTATCTGCCCTTCCATTCTAAATGATAGCTCTGCTGGATAGACTAATTTTGGATGTAGGTCCTTGCCTTTCATGATTTGGAATACTTCTTTCCAGCCCCTTTTTGCCTGTAAGGTTTCTTTTGAGAAATAAGCTGACAGTCTAATGGGACCTTCTTTGTAGGTAACTGTCTCCTTTTCTCTCGCTACTTTTAAGATTCTCTCCTTATCCTTAACCTTGTATAATATAATTATAATATGCCCTAGTGTGTGCTTCCTTGAGTCCAACTTGTTTGTGACTCTCTGAACTTCCTGGACTTCCTGGAAGTCTATTTCCTTTGCCAAATTGGGGAAGTTTTCCTTCATTATTTTTTCAAATAAGTTTTTGATTTCTTGCTCTTCCTCTTCTCCTTCTGGCACCCCTATAATTCAGATGTTGGAATGTTTAAAGTTGTCCCAGAGGTTCCTAAGCCTCTCCTCATATTTTTGAATTCTTCTTTCTTCATTCTGTTTTTGTTGAATGTTTATTTCTTCCTTCTGCTCCAAATTGTCCATTGGAGTCCCAGTTTCCTTCCCATCACTGTTGGTTCCCTGATATTTTCCTTTATTTCACTTTGCATAGCCTTCACTTCTTCCTCTATTTTATGACCATACTCAACCATTTCTGTGAACATCCTGATTACCAATGTTTTGAACTCTGCATTTGATAGGTTGGCCATCTCTTCATTGCTTAGTTCTATTTTTGGAGCTTTGATCTGGTCTTTCATTTGGTCTGTATTTTTTTTTGTCTCCATGCGCCTGTTATGTTGTAAAGGGCAGAACCTTAGGTATTCCTCAGGGTGGGGCAACCCACTTCGCTGTGGTGCTGTCTGTGGGGGAGGGGTCCGAGAGGAAAGGATGCTGTTTGTTTAGCTCTTGGAGGGCTTTCAGTCACTTCCTCTGCTACCCACAAGCAAATTAGGCCCTTCTGATGCTGATTCCTGGGTGGGTGGTTTTGTGTACATTCTAGGACCCTGTGGGTCTCTCCAGTGAACTCTCCTGTGAGGCCCAGCACCCCAACAAACTCTCCTGTGAGGGAGTTGCCATGGCAACCCCCATGGGTTTTTACAGCCAGAGGTTTTGAGGCTTTAGTTCCTTGCACTGGGACCCTACATTGTGCAATCTGTCTTGCTCCTCAGTTATTCCTCCTGGTTTATCTGCACAAATGTGGGACCGCCTGGTCCAGCAGCGGCTGTCTCACCTGCCTGGTCCTCCAGCTGCCACCTTGCCACACATCCCCTCCACTCCAGCTGCCAGTTTCCGCCCCTCCTACCAGTCTGAATGAATGTTTCTTCTTTAACTCCTTGGTTGCTGAACTTCCATACAGTTTGATTTTTCTGGAAGTTCTGGTTATTTTGGGGTTTTAAATTTGTTGTTGTCCTTCTTATGGTTGTGTAAGGAAGAAAAGTATATTTACCTATGCCTCCATCTTGGCCGGAAGTCCAGACCTCACTTCTCAGTAGCCAAAGATTTGTTTCCTACTTTAACCCACCACATAAGGGAAAAGGGCCCACCCACCCCACACTGCACAGGTTTGGATTAAACATAACCCTTGGTTCTAGACATGCTCTGGTTATTGGTCTGGGCATAGACTGCCTTAATATATTTATTGGTTTGCGGTTTTGCCTAGCTTTTTTCAAAAGGGCAAAGGAAATCTTAAATTTTTCCTTTTTGTGTTATGATTTGTTTATATGGGGTAACATGATACTCTCATTTCTAAAATATCATATTTCCTGTATCTGCATTATTTGATAAAACATTAGCAGAACTAGCCCTGGCTGGTGTAGCTCAGTGGATTGAGCGCGGGCCTGCGAACCAGAGGATCGCGGTTCGATTCCCAGTCAGGGCACATGCCTGGGTTGCAGGCCAGTTCCCAGCAGGGGACACACAAGAGGCAACCGTACATTGATACTTCTCTCCCTACCCTTCCCCTCTAAAAGATAAATAAATAATAAATTAAAAAAAAAAAAAACATTAGCAGAACTAAATAAAATTGTATGGTGTAGGAGTTTCCTGAGGAGGTTTCTTTTATATAAAAGTAAATATAGGCTGCAGTTTCTCATCTAAACTTCCTGGAGGCAGGGTGGGAAAATAGGAGCTTGTGTCTAAATAGTATTACAGTGAAAAAAGCACGGGCTTTGCAGTTAAGCCAATTGGGTTGAATTCCAACTCTTCCACTTTCTAGCTGTTTGAGAATTCACCTGACTCCCTGAGCCTCAGTTTTCCCATCTGTATGTTGGGAATAATAACATCAACCTTGCAGTACACTGTGAGGGTTACAAGCCACAACAAAGTAAGTAAAGTATCCATATTCTAACTGGTGTATAGTAGTTCTCAACATGTGACTATCAGTATGATCATGTACATTAATGTTTAATAAGCTACAAAATACTTTCACGTACACCTTTAAACTACTCCTAAGAGAAGGAAGATGGATACATGTCCCTATTTAGGAAATGAAGAGCTTAAGGCCAGCAACATGGTGATGATCACAGGCTGGCACAATGGAAGGAAGGTAGAGGGCCGCTGACTGTGGTCAGTACTCAGCAGTGATGGAGCCCTGGGGAGGAGGATGGGGCAAGGTGAGCACCTCATAACCAGACGCTGACCTGGTCATGGTAGACTTACCTGAGGCAAGACCCTGTGCTGAGAGCAGGCTGACACCACAGACCCTGCCCTGGGAGAGGAGTTCCACTAGTTGAGTAAGTAATGACAGAATTTGGAAGTTTTCCCAAAATCATTATAAAAAACAAAAACAAAAAAGGATTGATACCATTTGTCTTCCTAGCTTAGTAGCAATTTTACAGTGTGCAATGACATTTTAGAAATAAATACTAAGGATAAAGTACCTGTAACTTGAAAAAGTAAACTTTTTCTCTTATTTTTGTAATGGATAATGAAAGGGTTTTTGCCACAGAGAACATTTTAATTAATATCAGACAGTACAAGGCATAAAGAAGGAACTTAAAGATTATGCTATCAGATGTGACAATAGTACTCAAGTGGTGGATAACCTGGCTTATGGGGTTTTCGTTTCTTTTGTCAAAGTGTAGTGTACAGTGAAGCTACCCAAAAAAAGCAAAGCATAGAACATTATGCTATCATGTGTGCACAAAATGGGATATGTACAAATGCATAGAATTTGTGTAAATGTGTAGAATTTCTTCGGCAGTTACACAAAGAACTAGGACTATTGGTGGCCTTGTATTTACACTTCTGCAAAAATGTGTATAGCATCCACAACTGATAGGTAGCATGGCTTTGTGCTACACTTGTTATTGAAATTTACATAAATGGTAACAAATCAGATGCATTACTTGGTATCTTTTTTTTCTATTTAACATTCTGGATGTTTACATACATATACGTACATACTTGTACATTATATATTAAATAAAGTGTACATTCACACGGTTCAAAAATAAAAATAGCATAGAAAGGGGGGAGGTGCATGCCTTTAAGTCATATGAGTTTTCAGGTAGTGGCCTGGGTGTGTTGCTTGCATCACTCTGCCCACAGTTAGGACCAAGTTAAAAAGCCTGTGTTTCAGTTTGGGTCAAGATAGTGGAGTAAGTGGATGCTATGCTTGCCTCCTCCCAGGACCACATCAAAATTGCAACTAAGTATAGAACAATCAACCTGGAAAACATCTGAAGACCAGCTGAACAGAAGTGCTGTAACTAAGGATATCACCCTGGCTGGTGTAGCTCAGTGGATTGAGCATGGGCCTGCGAACCAGAGGGTTGCTGGTTCGATTCCTGACTAGGATATGCCTGGGTTGTCGGCTGGGTCCCCAGTTGGGGGCACATGGGAGGCAACCATACATTGATGTTTACGTCCCTTTCTTTCTCCTTCCCTTCCCCTCTCTCTAGAAATAAATAATTTTTTAAAAGAAATCAGTAATTTTTTTTAAAGAAATCCTATAACCAAGGATATAAAGAAGAAGCCACGTCAAGACTGGTAAGTGGGGTGGAGATGCAGAATGGGCTTGTCTCACACCCATGTGTGGTGGTTGAAAATTGGGAGGGATGTCTGAACTGCAGAGGTCCCTCCTGAGGATCTAGGGGTCCCAACCTCACACTGTGCTCCCAAGCCTAGAGCACCAGAGCTACGAAAAGGAGCCCACTAAACATCTGGCTGTGAGTCAGTGGGGATTCCTCCTATGGCTGAGACAAAAGGCAGCTGAAAACCCAGGTGTCCTCTTAAAAGGTCTACACAAGACTGTTGCTAGCAGGTATTCACCCTGGGCTCTGGGACAACAGCTCTAGGGGAGAGGGCACCAGAGACATATAGGGAGAAAATGAGTTATATGATTCAGGGCGAGGGGTGGAGGGTCGGCGGTTATTGTTCCTGTATTGAGCCCTCCTCTCACAGTCAAATCTGAATCTGCATCATTAGCTTGGTGAACTTCACCTGCTTCACCCCGAGGACTGCCTGAGGCCCCCCTCCTACCCAACTCCCACACTGCCTCAGGCTCTTTCAGCAACAAATAGCCAGCCTTGGCATGAGCTAGTTTTGTTTTGTTTTGTTTTTTTCAAATTATAAGAGAAAGTTTAGTTAGAAAGTTACAGAGGCAGTTAAAAGTGAGCCAGCTGGGCTCAGGAAACAAGTTACAGAAGCAAAAGAAGGGCCCTCGGAGCTTAGGAGAGAGAAAGGCAAAGATGACATGCCTAGGGGAAGAACTGGGGGAAGGAAAAGGTGCGGGTGTGTCCCCGAGAGGGAAAGTGTGGAGCTATAGTTTTTCTTAAAAAACTCTTGAGTTCTGCCCTGGCTGGTGTAGCTCAGTGGATTGAGCGCGGGCCTGCGAACCGAAGGATCGCGGTTCAATTCCCAGTCAGGGCCCATGCCTGGGTTGCCAGGCCAGTTCCCGTCAGGGGACATACAAGAGGCAACCGCACATTGATGTTTCTCTCCCTCTGTCCTTCCCTTCCCATCTAAAGATAAATAAATAAAATCTAAAAAAAAAAAAAAACAACTCTTGAGTTCTGGTCAAGCTCAGGGGTGCAAGTGCCCCACAGAAAGAAACGTGCAGCTTCAGGGTGAGGGCTGGAGGGATGGCTGCCTTTGTTCCTGTGTTGAGACGTCACCCCACAGGCCGGTGAGCAGGCACCATATCTCCTGTGGTAAGCTATGCCCAGACATGGCTAAATCTGAATCTGCATTAGCCTGGTTAACTCCACTCGTTCCACCCTGATGGCTCCCTGAGATCCCACTGTAAAGATCTCCAGGCCCCAAGTGGTGGTGGCTGGCCTGGGTGTGCACTGTGACTTTTTGTGTGGGGCCTCAGGCTCAGCACTGGTGCCAAATCTGAATCTGCAGTGACCTGGTGAATACCATCTGACCCACCTGGAGACTCCCTGAAACCCTTCCTCACTCAACTTGCATAGTACCCAAGGCTTTTTCCATGGCTGAGTCTTATGGGGGGCAGCCAGATGGTCGCAGCAGGTTTCAAATTGCCTTCTGCATTTTTCTGACCTGCTCCAGGCCCAGTACTAGGGGCAGCCAGTGTCAGTTCACAGCTTGGTCCTTCCATGGGCATCCAAGTCCAGCACAGACAACTACCAACTGAAGATTGCTTTGTAGCTCTTAATAGGTAGCCCTGGGCCAATCACAGGCAGCATCTGGCATTGACCTGCACTGGAGTCCCCCAAGAGGCCCCAGAACCAACATACCTAGTGGCTGGCTTTAGACAACAACAGAGCACCACCCAATTAGACACATAAACAGCACACCCAAAGGATGGTATGGGAAGGCACAAGACCCTGCTGGGTGATCCTGCTCCGTGAGATCAGCCTCCACAAAGCAGCTTGTACACTGTGGTCATGGCCAGTCAGTCAGCCAGAGGGTCAGTTCCACCTACTGATATGCCAACAGCAACCAAGGCTCAACTACAGTAGGGAGGCCCACACAAGCCACACAAGGGATATTCCTGGAGCAGCTGGCTTAGGTGATTAGGGAAACTGTGCCACTGGGCCCCACAGAACACCTCCTACATAAGGCCAGCCTGACAAAACTGGAGAAGTACCAGATCTTCCTAATACATAGAAACAAACACAGAGAGACAGCCAATATGAGGAGGTAAAAAAAAATCGTCCCAAATGAAAGAATGAACAGTAGAAATCTTCAGAAAAAGAACTGAACTAAGTGGAGGCAACCAACCAACCTACCAGACACAGAGTACAAAACACTAATTGCAAGGATGCTCAAGGAACTTAGTGAGAACTTTAACAAAGAGAAAGTAAGAAAAAAAAAAAAAAGATAAAAACCATAAAAAGAACCAGTTGGAAATGAAAAATACAATAACTGAAAAGAAGAACACAGTAGATGAAACGGAAGATTGAATTAGTGATTTGGAAGACAAAGTAGCAGAAAATACCCAATGAAAATAACAAAAAGAATTTAATTATTATCTTTTTTATTATTAACAAAAAATATACATATATTTTACCTAGTAAAATAAAATAAAGAAAAATAATTTAAAAAATGAGAATAGTTTAAGGGATCTTTAGGACAATATTAAGCATAACAACATATTCATCATGGAGTACCAAAAGGAGAACAGAGAGAACAAGTGATTGAGAATCTTTTTGAAAAAATAATTACCGAAAACTTTCTTAGCCTTATGAGGGAAATAGGCATACAAGTCCAGGAAGCATAGAGAATCCCAACCAAGATGAACTCAAAAAGGCCCACACCAAGACACATCATAATTAAAAAGGCAAAGTTTAAAGACAAAGACAGAATTTTAAAAGCAGCAAGAGAACAACTGTTAGTTACCTACAAGAAAACTCCTATAAGACTGTCAGCTGATTTTTCAACAGAATCATTTCAGGCAAGAAAGGATTAAAGTGAATTATTCAAACTGATGAAAACCAAGGACCTAAGGCCAAGACTACTCCACCCAGCAAGGCTATCATTTAATACTAAAGAAGAGATAAAGAACTTGAGACAAGAAAACATTGAAGAAGTTCAACACCAATAAACCAACACTACAAGAAGTGTTAAAGAGCCTTCTTTGAGAATACAAAGAAAAAACCCATAAGTGTAAACAAATTACCAATAACCAGGTATTTATCAATAATCATGTTATCCCTGGCTGGGCTCAGGGATTGAGTGCCGGCCTCTGAACCAAAAGGTCAGTGAATCTATTCCCAGTCAGGGCACATGCCTGATCCGCAGGTCCCCAGCTGGGGGCACGTGAGAGGCAACTCTCTTGCACAGCACATGGATGTTTCTCGTCCTCTCTTACTTCCAACCTCCCCTCTCTCTGAAAATAAATAAGTGAAATATTTTTTAAAAATCCCTTTAAATGTAAGTGGATTAAATGCTCCAATCAAAGCACATAGGGTAGCTGAATGAATAAGAAAATAAGAGCAATAAATGTGCTGTTTATAAGAGACCCTCTTTAGATCAAAAGACACAGGCAGACTGAAATAGAAGGGTTAAAAAAACAATTTGTGCAAATAGAAACAAAAGAGATTCCACTCAAAGTAGAAGCGTAGGTAGACATGCTTTGCCTCCTCATGTAACCATAGAAAGAATTACAACCAGATCTCAAAACTAACACCCAGAACTATCAGAAAATTGAGTTGTATGGAAGCCTGACAATCAAGGATTTAAAGAAGACACATTCATTCAGGCGGGTAGGAGGGGTGGAGTTGCAGAGAGGCAGAGAGATGGTCTGGCGCAGAACGGTGGTGGTGGCAGCGGCAGGGGTGGAATGGACAGGGGGAATAACTTCGAAGCAAGTGATCCCAGCCCCAAGCTGCACAGCCCAGGGTTCCAGCACTGGGAAGATATATTCCCATTACCTCAGGCTGTAAAAACCATTGGGGTTGGGACAGGGGAAGAAACTACCAGATTTTTGCTGTGTAAAGGGCCAGCACAGTCTTAGAAAATATACAAACGCACCCACTTCAGGATTCACCACCAGGGCAGCAGCTGTAAGGGCACAAGTCGCACATGGGAAGAGGGTGAAGTGACTGGAAACAGGGTGAGCGCTGGACAAACCACCAGAACACAGATGGCGGCCTTGTCACCTCTCCAAGCCCTCCTCACACAGCCACAAAGGGATGATCAATTACCACCCCAGCAATTACCTAAGGCTCTGCTCCACACAATTTACATGTGCCTTTTTGACAGAGGCCATGCTACTAGGGAGCAAAAGCAGTTCTGAATAATACACAGAAACAAACACAGGGAGGCCACTAAATTGAGGAGACAAAGGAATATGACAGAAATGGAAGAAGAGAACAAACTCCCAGAAAAAGAACTAAGCGGAACAGAGATAGCCAATCTATCTGATGCAAAGTTCAAAACGGGTTATCAGGATGCTCAGAGAACTTCTTGAGTATGGCAAAAAAATAAAAATTAAATTAAATTAAATTAAATTAAATTAAATTTAAAAAGCAAGAAATGAAGGTTACACTAAATGAAATAAAGAATAATCCACAGGAAACCAATAGAGAAGGGAAGGAAACTGGCATTCAAACCAATGATTTGGAACATAAGAAAGAGATAAACATGGTTTAACCAAAACAAAAGAAATGAGAATTTTTTTAAATGAGGAGAGAATAAGAAGACTCTGGGACATCTCCAAATGTGCCAACATCTGAATCATAGGGGTGCCAGAAGTAGAAGAGGAAGAGCAAGAAATTAAAAACTCATTTGAAAAAATAATGAAGGAAAACTTCCCCAATCTGGCAAAGAAAATAGGCATATAAATCCAGGAAGCACAGAGAGTCCCAAACAAGTTGGACCCAAGACACATCATAATTAAAATGCCAAAAGTTAAAGATAAAGAGAGAATCTTCAAAGCGGCAAAAGAAAAGCAGAGAGTTACCTACAAAGGAGTTCCCATAAGAGTGTCAGCTGATTTCTCTAAAGAAACTTGGCAGGCTAGAAGGGACTGGCAAGAAATATTCAAAATGATGAAAAGCAAGGACTTACAACCTAGATTGCTCTACCCAGCAAAGCTATCATTTAGAGTTGAAGGGCAGATAAAGTTTTTCCCAGACAAGGTAAAGCTAATGGAGTTCATCACCACCAAGCCATTAGTATATGAAATGTTAAAGGGACTTACTAAAAAAAAAAAAAAAAAGATAAAAACTATAAACAATATAAGTGGCAACAAATACATACATATCTATAATTTATCTAAAAAAACAAAGCAAACCAGAAGAGCAGAGACAGAATCATGTATATGGAGAGCAGTTTGATGGTTGCCAGATGGGAGGGAGGTGTGGGGGAATGGGTGAAGAGGTGAGGGGATTAAGGAATACAAATAGGTGGTTAGAGAATAGGCATGGGGATTGAAGTAGCCAAAGAACCTATGCATGATCCATGGACATGGATAATAGTGTGGGGATTGCCTGAGGGAGTGGGAGGGTGGTAGGTAGAGGAGGGCAAGGGAAAAATTGGGACAACTATAATAGCATAATCAATAAAACTTAATTAAAAAATAAATGGCACACTAGACCAGATGGATTTAATTGGTATTTTCAGTACATTTCACCCCAAAGCAGAATATACATTTTTTTCAAGTGAAAATGGAACATTTTCCAAGATAAATCACATGTTAGGGCACAAAAGAAGTCTCAATAAATTTAAGAACACTAAAATCATATTAAACATCTTCTCTGAGCACAATGGTATAAAATTAGAAATCAATTACAAGAAAAAAACTGAAAAACTCACAAACACATGGAGGCTAAATAACTTGCTACTAAATCATGAATTGCTTAATAGTGTGATTAAGGAAGAAATAAAAAGATACCTTGAGACAAATAAAAATAAAAACATAATGACCCCAAATCTATGGACACGCCAAAAGAAGGTGTAAGAGGGAAACTTTTAGCAATTTAGGTTTACCTCAAGAAACAAGAAAAAATCTCAAATAAACAATTTAGCCTTACAACTGAAAAAAAAAAAAAACAACAACCAAAAAAAGAACAGCAAACAAAAATAAACACAAGTAGAAGAAAGGAAATAATAAAGATCAAAGCAAAAATAAATGAAATAGAGTTTAAAAAATTTCAAAGTACCAATGAAACCAAAAGTTGGTTCTTTGGAAAGATAAACCTGATAAAACTTTAACAAGACTCATCAAGAAAAAGAAGAGAGCGGGCCCGTATAAATAAAATCAGAAATAAAAGAGAAGTGACAACTGACACCATAGAAAAACAAAAGATTATAAGAAAATACTACAAACAATTGTACACTAACAAATGAGACAACTTTAAAGAAACGGATAAATTCCTAGAAACATACAATGTTCCAAGACTGAATCAAAAAGAAACAGAAAATCTGAACAGATCGATCACTACCAATGAAATTGAATCAGTAACTTGAAAACTCTCAGTAATTTACAATATCAAAAGTCCTAGACTAGATGGTTTCACAGGTGAATTTTAGCAAACAATCAAAGAAGAATTAACATCTATTGTTTTCAAACTATTCCAAAAAATTCAAGAAGAGGGAAGCCTGCTAAGCTAACTTTATGAGGCCACCATTATGCTGGTTCCAAAATCAGACAAAAATATTACAAAAAGAAAAAAAATATATAGGACAATATCCCTGATGAACATAGATGCAAAAATCCTCAACAAAAAACTAGCAAACCAAATTCAGCAATACATTAAACAGATCATACACCATGATCAAATGAAGCTTATGCCTGGGATGAAGTTTGATTCAATATCTGCAAATCAATTGACATCATATACCTTATAAACAACACAAAGGATAAAAGTCATATAATCATGTCAATAGATGCAGTAAAAGTATTTTACAAAACTCAGTATTCATTTATGATAAAAACTCTTAGCAAAGTGAAAATAGAATGAACATATATCAACATAATAAAGGGCATTCACAAGAAATCCACAGCTAACATCATATTCAATGGGAAACCCTAAAAGCTTTTTCCTTAAGAGCAGGAAGAAGACTTTCACCACTTTCATTTAACAGAGTATTAAAAGTCCTAGCCACAGCAATCAGACAAAAAAAAAAAAAAAAAAAAAAAAAAAAAAAGATATCCAAATTGAAGAAGAAGTAAAATTGTCATTATTTGCAGAGGAAATAATACTATATGGAAAGAACTCTAAGGATTCCACCAAAACAAGAACAAAAACAAAAACAAAATAAAACAAACAAAAAAAAAACACCCAGCCCTGGCTGGTGTAGCTCAGTGGATTGAGCGCGGGCCTGCGAACCAGAGGATCGCGGTTCGATTCCCAGTCAGGGCACATGCCTGGGTTGCCAGGCCAGTTCCCGGCAGGGGACATACAAGAGGCAACCGCACATTGATGTTTCTCTCCCTCTCTCCTTCCCTTCCCCTCTAAAGATAAATAAGTAAATTAAAAAAAAAAAAAAAAAAACTTCCATTAAAAAAAAAAAAAAAAAAACACCCAAACCTATTAGAACTGATAAATGAATTCGGTAAAGCAGCAGAATACATAATAAGTATTCAAAAATCAGTTGCATTTTTATACACCATTGTCAAACTATCAGAAAGAGAAATTAAGAAAACAATCTTATTTACAATTGCAATAAAAATACATATGAATAAATTTAACCAATGTTGTAAAACACCTGTATTCAGAAAACTATAAGACCTTAAAGAAAGGCATTGAAGCAGATACAAATAAATGGAAGCATGTATCATGTTCATGAGGCGAAAGAATTAACATGGTTAAAATTTCCACACTACCCAAAGCAACCTATAGATTCAATGCAATCCTTATCAAAATACCAATGACATTTTTCGCAGGACTAGAACAAA
This sequence comes from Glossophaga mutica, assembly GCA_039655065.1. Classification (NCBI taxonomy): domain Eukaryota; kingdom Metazoa; phylum Chordata; class Mammalia; order Chiroptera; family Phyllostomidae; genus Glossophaga; species Glossophaga mutica. Next base: position 46,736,674 of record CM077308.1, read on the forward strand.
CCATTTTAAAATTTATGTTGACCCACAAAAGACCCCAAATAGCCACAACCTTGAGAAAACAAGAACAAAATTTTAGGTATCATGCTACCTGATATCAAACTATACTATCAAGGCCATACTAATCAAAACAGCATGGTACTGGCATAAAAATAGAAACATAGATCAATGGAGCAGAATAAAGAGCCAAGAAATAAACCCACACCTATATGGTCAATTAATGTATGACAAGGAGAATATACAATGGTTGGGGTGGTGAACACATAATACATTATACAGATGGTGTGTTGTGAATTATGCACCTGAAACCTGTATAATGTTGTTAACCAGTGTCACCTCAATAAATTCAATAAAAAGGAAAAGAAGACTAGACTTTCAAATGTTTTTACCTCTTTAATATCAAATAAATTTTTTTCATTAAAATGTACAACGGGATAAAGACAGTCTATTCAATAAATGCCGTTAGGAAAATTGGACAAATACAGGCAAAAAATATATACCACATTCTTATATACAAGAATAAACTTAAGATGCCCCGGCTGATGTAGCTCAGTGGATTGAGCACTGGCCTGTGAACCAAAGTATCACCGGTTAGATTCCCAGTCTAGGGCACATGCCTGGGTTGTGGGCTAGGTCCCGAGTAGGGTGTGTGCGAGAGACAACCACACATTGATTTTTCCTTCCCTCTCTTTCTCCCTCCCTTCACCTCTGTCTAAAAATAAATAAATAAAATCTTAAAAAAAAAGAATTTAAAAAGAATAAACTTAAGATGGATTAAAGACTTAAATGTAAGACTCAAAACCATACTAGAAGAAAACATAGGCAGTTTTTTGTTTTTGATATATCTCCTTGGGCAAGGGAAACAAAAGAAAAAAATAAACAAATGGAACCACATCAAACTAAAAAGTTTTTGCATAACAAAGGAAACCATCAACAAAATGAAAAGATAACTTACTGGGTGGAAGAAGGTATTCACCAATGATCTATCTGATCATTGGTTAATACCCAAAACTTATTTACACAGAAAGAATTCAAACAACTTAACACAAACAAGAAAAAGAAGGAAGGAAGGAAGGAAGGATTTAAAAATGGGCAAAAAATGGGCAGAGGACCTGTATAGACGTTTTTCCAAAGAAGGCATACAGATGGCCAATAGACATACAAAAAGTTGCTAATCATCAGAACAATGCAAACAAACACTGCAATGAAATATAACCTCACACTTGTCAGAATGGCCATCATTAATAAATCCTCAAACAACAAGTGCTGGCAAGGATGTAGAGAAAAGGGAACCTTAGGGCACTGCTAGTGGAAATGCAGACTGGTGCAGCCACTGTGGAAAACAATATGGAGGGTCCTCAAAAAATTAAAAATGAAACTGTCTTATGACTAAGTGATTCTACTCCTGGGTATACATCTGAACAAACCCAAAACACTAAATCAAAGGAATATATGCAGTGTTATGTTTATTGCAGCATAATTTACAACAGCCAAGGTATGAAAGCAACCCGAGTGTCCATCAATAGACAAGTGAAGTTGCATATGTACAATGGAATATTACTCAGCCATAAAAAATAAAATCTTACTATTTGTGACAACATGGATGGACCTAGAGGCTATTATGCTAAGTGAAGTAAGTCAGACACAGAAAGGCAAATACCATATGATTTCACTTATAGGTGGAATCTAAAGAACAAAATAAACAAACAAAAAAACAGAAACAGACTCATAGATACAAAGAACAGATTGCTGGTTGCCAGAGGGGAGTGGGGTTAGAAGGCTGGGTGAAAAAGGTGAAGGGATTAATACACACAAACTGGTAGTTACAAAATAGTTGTGGGGTGTGAAGTACAAGGGAATATAGTCAATAGTATTGTAATAACTATGTATGGTGCCAGGTGGGTACTAGAATTATCTGAAAGGTCACTTTGTTAATTATATAAATGTCTAATCGCTATGCTACACACCTAAAACTAATATAAAATAATATTAAGTGTCAACTGTTATTGGAAAAAAATAGCATAGAATGATTCAAAGAGGAAAGTCTCATTCCAATCCTGCGCCGTCCCCATAAGCAACAACTTAAAAAGATTTTTTTGTACCTTTTCAGAATTTTAAGAAAACATATATGTTCTCCCTCCTCCTTTTTTTAAGATATGAAAAGGTTAATTTTATATCATCAGTAACAATCTGTAGTTATATACAGAACCAGGAATGTCCCAAAAGGGGTGATATCCTGGACTTCGGTTACACACAGCCCTACGACTCCCCCCTTCTTTACAAACAAAAACTGTATTCTACTGACAGCCTTCTGCACCTTTCTTCTTTCATTAAACAATACACTTAAAGATTTCTTTTTCATATCCAGACAGCAAGAGTTTTCTCGCTCTTTTTTAGCAGGTTAAATCGTGCTGGGGAGATGTACCATAATTTATTTAAGTGGCCCCACCCTTATTGAAAGACAGTTGGGCTGTTTCCTACACAAAGCCTGCTCCCTTCCCTGACAGAGAGGCTGACTGAGCAGTCAGAATGGGCTTATAAAAGGGGGTGGGGAGGTAGGAAGACACTCTACTTTTCCAGGTGGGCTGAGGGCAGAGGTAAAGGCAGGTGAGGGAGAAAAAGGGGGGTGGGGGGTAAGCTTGGCTCTCCCATAGGTCTCCTGGGAGGCTGGTTTCTCTGCTGACTTTTCCTCTGGTGCCCCCATTGCCCACTGCTCCAGCTCGGCCCCCTCCTCCACATGCCCCTTTTCTTCTGGCCGTCTCCTAGCTCTAGGGCAGACTGCCCTGGGAACTTCCCAAGACCCCTGTGTGGGAAGAAGGGTTGTTGAGGCGTGAGGAACTGGAGTCTGGCTGTCTGGGCTGGACCTCTCAGGGGCTCTCCACATTGCCCTCCCAACCTCACTCCCAACTCCCATCCTGCCTGGTCTGGGACCGTAACTGAACAACTCAGGGGCCTTCACCTGGCCCGAGAACAGTTTCCCTGTTTGCCCCACTGGCAGTCTCTGGGTGTCTAAAAGCCACTAAGCTGCCAAAGCTGGCTGGTGCCCCTTCTTTCACTCCCCACCCCCATCGGCAGGCCATGCCCTGTGGTTTCTCTTGAGCGGATTTGACAGGACTTGCCAAGCTGGCCGGGATTTCCGATTGTGGATGAAGTACTGGCTGGTGAAACCACAAGAGGTGGAGGCAGCCTCCAAGGTCACAGAGCAAGCTAGTGTTGAAGTGCACTCAAGGGAGGATCTAGCCCAGACCCCTCATTGTGTGACTTAGATGCTCTGTGGGGTAAACTGGGTGGGGAGGGCAGAAGATTTGGGCTTGGGAGGGAGACAAGAAATCTGACCAAGGATCCTATGGTTGCTGCCTCTCAGGCCTTGGGTATCTCTGACTGTGGCTTTCTGGCAGGAACAGACGGACATGGCCCGGCAGATGGCACAATTGCAGCTTCTGGCTTTGGTGACTGCCGCGTAGGGTGCTCAGCCCCAGACTCTGTGGGACAGGACAGATCTGTTCAACGCCTGCATGGGTGCCAAGTACCACAAGAAAAGCCCAGGTCCGGAGGACAAGCTTCATGACCAGGTAAGGATGGAGTAGGGTCTGGAGTGGAAAAAGGACTGCCTCTAAAAAGGGAAGAAGTAGGTTGATAGGAAGATCGACTTTGAGGGGGTGATGGAGGCAGGAGTGTGGCTAAGGTTATCCCGAGAGCCTCCCCTAGGGGGGCCACCAATGGGGGGACCCACTATGGCCCGAGTGCTTTCCTCCATCTTACCAAAGAATATACCCAAACTGCCTACATGGTAGGTGGATGGTAGTCTCTACTTATACAAAGGAGGAAATAGGCCCATTGAGAAGCTAATCATTAGCTAGGGTGAGGGGAAGACAGGCAGTAACTTTCTCAGGCTTAATTATGTGCCAGCCCACAGGGCTCAGAGGTGAGGCAGAAGGAGAGACCGGTCCCGCACAATCACTGTGAAGCAAACATATACAACCGACCAGGTCTCCCACCCCCATTAGGTTCTGAAGACAATGACAAGTCAGATGTGTGGGAAGATTTCCCAGGAAAGGGGCCATCAGCCTTGGCCTTGGAGGATAAGAGTTTTCCGGGAAGACGGAGCTGGGAGGGACAGCCTAGGAGAGGACAGCATGTACATAGGTTGAAGGGTGAGACACAAGCAGTGGCAAGTCCGTGGGGCCAGAGCCCCCAGAGAAGGGGAGGTAAGGCCATGGTCCCCATGTCCTAGGTAAGGCCCCTGGAAGCAGTTCAGGAAATCTGAGCTTGAAGTTGAACTCCAAACTTATGAGAGATGCCAGTATTTCATTCTTTCTGCTCCCTCCCCTGCTCCCTACAAGGCTTCATGTTGCTCGAGGGCTGGGGTGTTCTCAGGGAAGGGCTGTGGCATGGACCAACTCCAGGGCTTGAAATGAAGAGAAGGAAGCCCAGCAGCCCCATGATTTCTGAGTCATCTGAAACATTTCATGGCTTTGTGTGTGTGCGTGTGGTAAAATATACGTAACATAAAACTTGCCATTTTAAGCATTTCTGAGCGGACAGCAGTGGCATTAAGCACACTCGCATTGTTGTGCAACAACATGGGGCGACCGCCATCCATCTCCAGAACCACTTCCTCTTCCCAAACTGCAAGTCTACCCATCATGCCATTTTTAGAACTTTTTAAGTTCCAAAGGGTACTTTTAAGGACCCTCTGGAGTACCTCCTCCAGATTATTTTAATTGTGGGGGTCATAGGCTATGTGGCAGTGGCTATTTTTGCTGAATCCCTACTTTACATTATGTTAAATCTTTTGGAGGAAGAAACCATTGACCTTGGCTGGTAGGTCAGGGATGAGGTGCACAGCGTCTTGCAAGGTGACCAAGAGTTGGGACATCGAGGAAGAGCACAGGTGAAGTTGGAGGAGACCTGGACGCTTGGTCTGTGTTAGCCGCACTGGGTGTGAGCAAGGTTGTTGGAAAGCAGTACGTTCAGCCCCACCCTGGTGGATTTTCCTTAATTTCTCCTGAGTGCCCAGACCAATAATCTCTCATCTCACTTGACCCTGGGAACTAGAGTTCATCTCAGAGAGTGGAGGCAGTTGGCCCATGATTACTCCTCTCTTGAGTTTCAGCCCAGAGTGATTTCTAGAGAGAAACCTCTACCACTTCTACCACCTTACCTGCCTTGAATTTAACTCTCTAGGACAGCCCCTCCCCCCCATTCAGTTAGGCTCATGTTCAGGCCTATGTGCTGACCATTGCCCCTCTGTTCCTGCATTGCTTTCGGAACCTATCTGGACGCCCCTCATCTGGGGTTCCAAACCCTAGGACAACTAGACCACCTCCCTCACCTCCGCTCCCCACCACAATGTGGGACCAGGCTCCTGAACACCCTGTCCTGCACCTTAAACCCACCACTTCCCAGGGGTTCAGCTTACTTACACTCTGTAAAAATTGCTGTAATAACGTTTTTACTGGATTAATGAGAAGATAAAGCACAAAAGCCTTGGGGACTTTGAACAGCTGTTTTCTAGGCCTAAATGTTATGTGTCTTCCCTCAACCCTGAAGGAAAACCATAAACAACGTGAGAGAAGATATTTGATCTGTTTTGTTCACTGTAGTATTCTCAGGACCTAGCTCAGTGCCTGACATGCCGTAAGCACTCAGTTGATACTGGCTGGATGCAACATGAGTCATATAGATAACCTGAATAATGGGAAATAAGTTTGTAAACTGTTTAGAGCTGTACAAAAATAATAATTGCTCCCCTTGTGAGGTTCCCTAGGTTGCAGACATCCACTGTGTTACTCTCTGTTAGAACCAATATATCATGGCTTTGCCACAAATGGGGGCTCCTCAAGGACCAGACACAGGTGCCTCCCCACTGAGTGTTCCTCTGCATGACCTACTGGGACACAGGGGCCAGAAAATGGGGGAGATGGCTGCGCTGAGGGAAAAACTTAGTCCTGTGTCTTCCCCACCCAGTGCAGTTCCTGGAAGAAGAACGCCTGCTGTTCTGTCAACACCAGCCAGGAAGCCCATAAGGACGTTTCCTACCTGTACAGATTCAACTGGGACCACTGTGGCAAGATGGAGCCTGCCTGCAAGCGCCACTTCATCCAGGACACCTGCCTCTATGAGTGCTCCCCCAACCTGGGGCCCTGGATCCAGCAGGTGCGGTGTCCTGCCCACGGCTGCCTCCCAGACATCTCCTCACTCTGCCTCTCCACCTCCGGGGCTGCTCAGGGCTGGGCCCTGAGGGTCCTGAGTCTCAGTCCTCTCCCCTCCACACATGCCCCAGGTGAACCAGAGTTGGCACAAAGAGCGGATCCTGAACGTGCCCCTGTGCAGAGAGGACTGTGAGAGCTGGTGGGAAGACTGCCGCACCTCCTTCACCTGCAAGACCAACTGGCACAAGGGCTGGAACTGGACCTCAGGTGAGGGCCTGGGCATGATGTGGGGAGGGAGGAATTGGGAGGTGGAGGTGGGACAGGTGTATGAGGGGTAGTTGTGAGGCCAGCAGAACCAGAGATGGTTCTGAGCCCAGAGCTAAAGGCCTTCCATCCTTCAACAGGGTCTAACGAGTGCCCCGTGAAGGACACCTGCCACCCCTTTCCTTTCTACTTCCCCACTCCTGCTGCTCTGTGCAATGAAATCTGGAGTCACTCCTACAAAGTCAGCAACTACAGCCGAGGGAGCGGCCGCTGCATCCAGATGTGGTTCGACCCGGCCCAGGGCAACCCCAATGAGGAGGTGGCCAGGTTCTATGCTGAGGCCATGAATGGGGCTGGGCTCCATAGGGTCTGGCCTGGCCTGTCTGGCCTGGCCCTAATGTTGTTCCTAGTGCTCAGCTGAGATCCTTTGACCTTCTGATACCTGGACATCCCTGCCCAGTTCAGCCCCACAGCTCAGCTCCCATGCTGGAAACTGTCCACAGCTTGAATAAACCAGATATCCCGCGTGTGTCTTGCAAACTGTTTGGGTGTGAACGGGAATGTGACTTTTGCTTCCTAGTTTCCATTGGTCAGTTCTCAGCTCTGATACTTGCTATGAATTTTTCAGATACTGAACTATTCTTCTAACCGAGGACATATTTATAGCTTTCAGTTTCATTTTTCACTTCAGCTCTGATCTAGAGTTAGACCCAGGGTTTTATGATTTGAATTGGAGGCAAGCCTCCCGGGGTTGACTATTCTGCCCTGTGCTCAGCTGTCCAGGAGAAGAGGGGAATGGCAGTGCCCAGCACCTTCTGGATGGCTGACTGGGAAGAAGGGAAGGGTCCAACAAGAGCCCTGGCCTGCTCTAGCTCATACCCTCAAAGCACTACCTGCTGGGCAGTATCCTAAATGCTTTGCACTTATTCCCACAGGGTGTAGACACTGTTGTCTGCATTTTACATATGTGCACACCAGCACATACATTCAGGAGCACGGCCAAAGCCATCCTCTGCATAGAGCTGGGATTGCACTCCAGGCAACCTGGCTCTTGAGAACAAGCTCTTTGCCCAGTGTGGTGGGTAAGTGTGTGCATCTTGAAGGGACACTGGACCCACACCTGGGCAGAGGAACTGGGCCTGAGCTGTTCTGGCAGAGCTAGGACTGGATCCCAAACCTAGACTCCTAGAAGAGCTTCCAGACCAGTGACGTGACAGGATTTTAGGCAGTGATCTCGCATTAAGTACAGTTTGTAGCAGTTGTAATAAGTGGCGTTACGTTACAGCACACTGTCTCCAAAATCTCGGTGGCTTAACACAACTGGCAGGTATTTCTTGCTCAAGCTACAGTGATTAAAGTGGGTTGTCAGGGGCACTCTGCTGGGCACTCAGCCACCCAGGGTGGTGGAGGCTCCGGCTCATCACACACTTCCACAGTCGGGAAAAGGGAACCTGGTGAATTCCACACAGGCTCTTAAAACTTCCACCCGTCACTTACATTGTTGGCCAGTTCCCGTTACGGTCATGACTAACTTCAAGAATGCCAGGGAAATGCAAGTCTACATGTGGCTGGAAGGAGAGGGGAGTCAGAATATTTGTCAACATTTTATAATCCAGATACACACACACACACATATACATATATATATATATATGTATATGTGTGTGTGTGTGTATATATATATATATAAATAAAAGAATATTTGTCAACAGAACTGATGACTACTACAAAGACTCTTTTGCTATGGTCAGTGTATTTCTGGTATGGTCATGGTTAGAAATTTTTTTTTTTGGTTTAGTTCTGGTAAGAAGGAGGAGTATCAACTGTTAACCTACGAAAAGAACTACATTAACGTGAAAAGTAAAGCAGCTCACTGGCTACCACCCTAGCGGTCTTGTGAACAAGGCCAATTGATGCGTCATATTCTCTACAGATCCAGTGGCACTATTTACAAATCTGACTTGTTTGCAGATGTATTAGAATTAGTGAAATTTAAGACTGGAATCACCTCAATCCAATGTACCTTATCAAAGGCTTATTGTGCTGCTTGTGATCCATTTATAAAAATACTTGTCTGAATCCCAGTCTGTACTTGTCATCCTCAAGTTCATGGGAGTCATGAGGTTGCAGAGTGGATGAATAATTTTCCATTTCAATATCTCCTAGAGCAGTAGTCCTGACATAAGGAAATATATATAGATTAATGGAACTAGAACTGAAAGCCAGAAATAAATCCTTATATTTATATTTAATTGATTTTTGACAAAGTTGCTAAGGCAATTCATTGGGGAAAAGGACTGTCTGCCCGACGATGTACGGGGACAATTGATTGCCCTCGTGAAAGAAGATGAACGTAGACCTTCAACTCACGTCACACACAAACTCAACTCAAAATGAACCATAGACTTAAATGTAACAGCTAAAACAATGAAAATTTTAGAAGAAAATGGAAAAACATTTTCAGATCCTGTGGTAGGCAAGCTTTCTTAATGTGAAGCTTCTACCATCTTTTTCTTCTTTTATGGACCCAAAGCACAATCCATCACAGAAAAAAACCCCAGAAAAACTGGACATCATGAAAATTCAACTCATTCTCTGAGATCCATATTACCCTGATACAAAATCAAAGACATCACAACAAAAGAAAATTACACCCCAATATATTTTGAATAAAGTCATAAGACTCCTCAACAAAATACCAGCAAAATGAATTCAGCATAATATAAAAGAAGGGATTATCCATCATCACCAACTAAGATTCATCTCAGAAATGCAAACTGATTTAATAAAATACTATATGAGTAGAATAAAAGGGCTAATCCCACACAATCAGCTCAATCAATACAGAAAATCATTTGACAAAATCCAAAAGTTTTTCATGATAAAAAATAAAACCAAGAATAAACACATTAGGAATAAAACAGAATTTTCCCAACATGATAAAGAACATTTATGAAAAGCCACTGCTAAATTTAGACTCAGTGCCCAAAGGCTTTCCCACTAAGGTCAGGAATAAGACAAGTGTGTGTGTATTCACTTTCATCATGTCTATTCCACAGTGCACTGAGGGCTGTAGTGAGGGCTGTTAGTCACGAAAAAGAATCAAAAGCCATCCAGATTGAAAACAAGAAATAAAACTATTTCCATTCACAGATGATATGACATTGCATATAGAAAATCCTAAGGAACCCATAAAGACATTACACTACTTATACTAAGTGAGTTTATCAAGTTTGTAGGACACCAGACAAATACAGAAAAGTCAATTGTATTTCTATACACTAGCAATGAACAGTACAAAAATAAATTAAAGATTACAACTTCATTCATAACAGCATAAAAAAGAACAAAATGCATCACAATATATTGAACAAAATAAAATGCTTGCACAGCGAAAATTACACAACATTGCTGAAAGAAATTAGAAACCTAATAAATTAAAAGAAATCCCAAGTTCATCAATCAGAAGATACTTTTGTTTTTGTTTTTTTTTTTTTAGATTTTATTTATTTATCTTTAGAGGGGAAGGGAAGGAGAGAGGGAGAGAAACATCAATGTGCGGTTGCCTCTTGTATGTCCCCTGCCGGGAACTGGCCTGGCAACCCAGGCATGTGCCCTGACTGGGAATCGAACCGCGATCCTTCGGTTCCCAGGCCCGCGCTCAATCCACTGAGCTACACCAGCCAGGGCAGAAGATACTTTTGTTAAGAGGCAATTCTCTCCAAATTGATCTATAGATTCTACTTAATTAAAAAAAAATGCCAGCTGGCTTTTTTTTGGAGAAATGACAATATAAGCTTAAAAGTTATATGGACATGCAAGACACCTATAATATCCTAAACAATCTTAAGGAAGTACCAAATTGGAGGACAAACACATTCTGATTTCAAAACATACTACAAAGCTACAACAATCAAGACAGTTTGGTAGTAGCTTAAGGAGAGATGTACACATCAGCGGAATAGAACTTAGAGTCCAGATTTTTGACAACGGTGTGAAGACAATGCAATGGGACAAACGAACTCGAAGAGTGGCATTTTCAGAATATGGTGCTGGGATACAAGTGGAGATTCACATGCAAAAAAATTACGTCGGGCCCTTATTTTACTCCATATACCAAATTTATCTCAAAATGGATCAAAGATCTAATCATAAGACCTAAAAATCATTAAAACTCCTTAAAAATTTAGGGGAAAAAAGCTTTGTGACTTTGTATTAGGCAATGATTTCTTGGATCTGAAAGCAAAAGCATAAGCAACAAACAAGAGGTAAATTGAATTACATCAAAATTAAAAACTTCTGTGCATCGAAAGACAATTAGAGTGAAAGGGCATCCTGAAAAACAGGAGAAAATATTTGCAAGGGTCGATTCCTTAAACTCACCAGTAAAAACAGCCCATATAACCTGATTTAAAAATGGGAAAAGGACGTGAATGCACATTTCTCCAAGGAAGATACACAAATGACCAACAAGCATATGAAAGTTGCTCAATGTCAAAAATGATTAGAGAATTGCAAATCAAAACCACAACGAGGTATCACCTGACACCTACCAGAATGGCTGCTAACTTTTGAAAAAACAAGTGATGGTGAGGATGGGAAGAAACTGGATCTCTTGAACACGTTTTTTTCTCTTGTACAATGTTCTAAAATTGTGCAGCTGCTGTGGATAACAATGTGACAGTTCCTCAAATATTAAAAATAGAATGGTAATTGTATATGATCCAGCTATTCCACTTCTGAGTATGTACCCACAGAACTGAAAGCAGGGTCCTGAAGAGACAGGTGTACAGCCAGGTTTGTAGCAGCGTGCTTCACAATAGCCAAGAGGAGGAAGTAACACAAGTGTCTGTTGATGAGTAAAAGGAGAAGTAAAATGAAGTATACACATACTACAAAATATTCCGCTATAAAAAGGAATGAAAGCCTGACACATGGATGACCTTTAAGGATACTATGTAGTCAGAGGAGCCAGTCACAAAAGGACAAATACTGCGTGATGCCTCTTAGAGCAGGTTCCGAGAGTAGCCAAATTCAGAGACAGAAAGTCCAATGGTGGCTGCCAAGGACTGGGGGAAGGAGGAAACCGGGAGGAGTAGCTTACTGGGAAAAGAGTTTCGTTGCTACGAGATGGAAAAGTTCTGGAGATTGGTTGCACAACAGTGTGAATGTACTTAACATTACTGCGCAGTATTTGTAAAAATGGCTAAGAGGGTATATTTTAAATAATGTATATTTTCCCCACAGTTTTTAAAAGACTATCAAAAGTTGCTTAATTATATTTAAAGAAATGTTATATGGTAGGATCCAGGGTAGAAAGTGGGGATGGCTGGGGTGGGGGGAGTAGTGAGGAGAAAATGGAGACAACTGTACTTGAACCACAATACACATAAATAAATAAATAAATAAATAAATAAATAAATATAATGATAATTTTTAAAAGCAGAATACAGAAATTCTTTTAAGTATGTTAATTATACATTTAAATATTTTATATAAATACTCATATATGAATAAAAAGCAAAACTTAAAAAAGCACTAAAATATTAACAATGGTAATATTTGGGTAATAAAATGAATTGGGGTGATTTTTATTTCCCACTTCATTACTAACAGTACCATATTTTAACTTTATCGACTGTGTTAAATGGCATGTGGATTCTCTCATATTTAATTTTCTTCATCTGTAAAATGAAGACAATCTGAATATATGTTTCACAAGTATAATGTATCACATGAGATAACAGACATAAAAATGATTGACAAATTTTTTAAGTAAAAAAAGAGAAATGTTATATGGGGAGATATTATCATTCATCAGACCTGAGACGATTTATCTCTGTGACCCTGGACTTCCGTACCTCAACTTCTACCTGCGTCCCCCTCCCTGCTCATAAATGAACCTGATAGTTGTCATTTAACCCTACTCAGTACGTGCCAGGCTTTTCCAGACAGAACTCTCAACCACTTTCTAGGGAGCCAACAACAGCTCAGCACGGCTTAGCGCCACTTCCCACGGCTGTGAGAGGAACGGGCTGCCACTGGGTCACAGGCCTGACCACCACACCCTCAAGGTCGCTTCATCCTAACAACCGCCTGGGGAACCCAGAAATGCAGATTCCCCTCGGAGATGAGCGGTTCTCTAGATTTTGATGAATGTTGAATGTGCAGGTCCCGGAACGAGTACATGAACAGATAAAAAGATGAAATCAAACAGGATTGCCTCACTGGACAGACTAAGGGAGGCTTGACGGGGGGCAAAGGGCGGAAGGAGGAATGAAAACTGCTTACTGCAGGGACATTCTGTGCGTGGGCACGTTCTGCCCACTCAGAGTCCTTGCAGTCCATCCTGCCTGAGGACGGAGACTACCGGGGACAGTCCAGGGGCCTGGAGCTGTCGTCCGCCCAGAGAGGGGCTGGTCCAGACACAGCAGAGTGCTCCCGGCAGCAAAGGCAGCACAGGCAGGATGCCCGAAGGAGGGAAGGGAGGTGGGGCACCACGGGGACTTGGGGGCCTGTGCGTGGGAGAGGGCGTGTCTTTCTTTAGGAAGATCACTCTGGGTCCTGTGGAGAAGAGGACTTGAAGGGGAAGAAACTGGGGGAGGGAAGACCTGACCCTAAGGACAGAGTTAAGGGAAGTGAATTCTAGAAAGGTGTTTGGAGGGACCCTGGCCAGGGCTTGGTGATCAACTGCATGTGGGAATCCTGAGGGAGAGGAATGAATGGGCCTTAGTGCCAACTCTGGGGTACTGCAGCGACTGAACTCAAAGGAAAACGGCTGTGATGAGTGGGGATTGGTGTGGGGGGCAGTCTCGGACAGACAGGGGGCTGTCATTTTTGACAGGTGCCTCCCTTGATGCTCAGTGCCTGTCGGGTAGGTGCTTTAACATGGTAGACTTTTGCGGTGTCCTTGCAGTTCAAGGGTCTCTGCACTGGGTGGTTGGTTTGTCTGTGTGAAGGAGGAAGGCGGTGATCTGGAGCATTTGTCCAGCTCTCAGAGAGCAGGCCAGGGACACCCTGGGGTGGAGGGAAGAAATGCTGTTCGGGAAATAGGGAAGGAAAGAGCCCAAGGGAGCAAAGCTGCTTAAAAAGCACCACTGTTTCCATTTCTGGAGCATTTAAGCAAACAGGGTCCTGTGTGTGTGACATCACTTGATCCTTTGCCAGCTGATTGGAGAACTCCGCTGAGCAGGGCCACTGCTTTCCCCAGGACAGCAGGGATTCTAAGCTGGGGGCCGGGGAGGGAGGATCAGGTGATCCAGGGTCTAAAGCACAGGTGGCAAATGTAAGGCCCGTCCCCGAATCTGGCCCTTCACCTTCTTCCTACCTGGCAGCTGAGCTAAGCTCTCACTTAACTGTTAAGGAGTAGTTACATTTATACAGTCCTAAAGTTACATTCGGCTCTTTGTTCCTTTTTTTTTTTTTTTAATTTTTAAATTTTTTTCCTTTATTATTTAATTGTTGTTCAAGTAACATTTAGCCCTTTGAAGGCAACCTCAAGGCTGATGTGGCCCCCAGTGAAAACGAGTTTGACACCCCTGCTCCAAGGGCAGAGCACTTGCTACACAGGATAAGGGTGCTGTGCACGTCCCTGGCTCTTCTCAGGAAATAGGGACCTGACCTATTTAGTTACATTTTTAAGGCAAAGTCCAGAGAGAAGGTATGGGTGCAAGACATCTTCTTCAACTTGGGAACAGACCCGCAGGGCCCACCTCCTAACCCCACATGCCCTTTCCAGCCCTCCTAGGCTGGGGTGAGGGAGCCCCCTTCGCCAGCCTCTTCGACCTCGGCCTCAGGGAGCCTCAGGGCCCCGGCACCGAAGGAACAAGGTCTGACCCCATCCGTCACTGTGGAGGTGGGCAGACTGAGACAGGGGGTGAGGGCAGCACCCTGCACGGGCCTCTGTCCCCTCAGGCCTTGCTCTCCTGAACCACAGCCTCCTCTGCAGGGACAGAAGGACATGGCCTGGAAACCGACAGCACCCCTGCTGCTGCTGGCATGCCTCTCGGCCGCCATGGGCAGTGCCCGAGACGGGACAGAGCTGCTCAACGTCTGCATGGACGCCAAACACCACAAGGCCAAGCCAGGCCCTGAGGACAAGCTGCACGACCAGGTGTGGCTGGGCTGTGGCTCTGACTGGGGAGGGCCCTGCTTCTGACAGGGGAGAGGAAGTCAGGGTGGTGGGGGAGGGGCTGAGGGGTCAGACACCCCATATTGGAGTTATGGCTGAGAAATAAATGTCAGGAGTCTTTAGGTGATTTTAGGGGTGGCCTCCTTAGAACAGGATACCACGTGAGCAATGATATGGAATAATCATGTATCGAGCACCTACTAGGCGTCATGTGTTTTCTGTACGTGAATTCATTTTTCCAGGGGTCCTTGTGTTACGGAGAAATGAAACGATCCAGACGCAGGGAGTTCACGAAGCACGACTCTTTATTACACGCGTGGTCCCAGAGGAGGCAGTCTCCAAATTCTGGGCCCCGATCTCAGGGAAAACTCTTCCTTTTAAGCATCTTACATCTTGGCTCCCGCGGCAGATGCGGTTGTAAATCTTTAACTCCCTTCTCCCCTTTTTCCTGATTTATTTCTTCTTTAGTCAAGGGGGTCAGAAATAGAATTTGTATCCTGCCATAATTCTTTTCTTACATTAATGGGACTGCTATCTCAATTCTGCTATACTTCTTTTTACATCAATAGGGCTATTTCTTTTCCATATCACTTGGAGGTAGGTAGGTGACATTTTCCGCACCACACAAATGAGGACACTGAGGCCGGAGAACATGGACACACAGAGGCACCGGCCATGAGCAGCCCTCATGGCCAGGTAGCGGCAGGACCGGGGCAGACCCTCCGCATTTGGGGAGGATGTTTTTCCTACTTTCACTGTGGCCTGTCCCATGGAGTGCTGAGGGCGAAGGACAGGGCCTCCTGGGACTGTGACACAGGGCTCCGGCATGTCCTTGCACACAGTCTTACATGTGTGTGCCACTTGGTTGCAACCGTGTTAGACTCCATGCCTCCTTTTTATGACAAATAGTGTTTAGACTCTCTTTTCTATCCTGGAATGACGTTTGAAGCTAATAGAATCTATTTGCACATTTAGTTTAAAAATATTTAAAAATATCAACACTATTTTCGTTAAAAATATCAACATAACCACCTGTAATGCAAAGGAAAAGCCAGAAGAAAGTACTTTATAATAAAATCCCTACATTTCAACATGCCGACTCCTGATGCGGCTGCATCAGAAGTCACTGTGAAACAGCACATGTCCTTTATTCACAAAATCACTGTGAATGGGGCAGCTACCAATGAAGGTCGATACAGGTGCATTCTGTTGGCCACTTAAATTGTACGAGATACTCTAAGCAGTGCGGCCTTTGTTGACTCAATTCTCTACAACAGTGGTTAACTCCAACAATGCAAAAGGTACAGTACAGCCTTCCATTTTATGGTTTGGCTTTTGTTTTGATCTGGAGAATCTGGTCTACAGTATATAAAAACCATGCTAAAGTATGGTGTGTCTATATGTAAGATGAAGTTCGGTTTAGATTAGAAAAGCATAAGTATGTCTTTAATTGAGTGTTTTTAGCACATGTTTCTGTGCACCTGCTATGTGTCTGGTCGTGGCCTAGCCACTGGCAGGGGCAGAGGGACACGGATCCTAATATTCGCCGAGAACACGGTTATTCAACAACGTATTACTGCATCGCTCACTCTCTCTCCTCCTTTACTCAGAATGTCACCTTCCAGTGGCGTTCCAAACCACCTCATCTAAAATTTCCACAATCACCCCATACTCCACATACCTGCTCCCTGCTGTAGATTCCCTCATGTAATTGGCCATAGCCTTCCAATCATCTTTTTCCTCTCTCAGTGTCCTACTGTCCGTCTCCCCCGACCCGAAGGTAAGATCCATGAACACGTAGTTCTGTCTGTTCTGTTGTCTGCTCTGTTCAGTCTAGTACAGGGCTGGCATAGAATAGTTACTCAATAATAAATTTAAAAAGTTATTTTTATTTATTGATTTTAGGGAGAGAGAGAAACATTGATTTGTTGTTCCATTAATTTATGCATATTTTTGTTGATTCTTCTATGTGCCCTGTCCCAGGATTGAACCCTCAACCTCGGTGCCTCGGGACAATGTTCTAACCAACTGAGCTACCTGGTCATGGCATAATAATAATATTTTTAATGAATAAATTTAAGAAATCTTTATAAAATGTTAAGGGCTGTGTAAATAATAGTTTATTGCTCTGACTCATGTGGCTCAGTTGGATGAGCATTGTCCTGCAAAGAGAAAGGTCACAGGTTCGATTCCGAGTCAGGGCACATGCCTGGATAGCAGGTTCAGTCTCTGATCAAGGTGCGAACCAGAGGAAACCCATTGCCATTTCTCTCTCACATTGATATTTCTCTCCCTCTCTTTCTCCCCTCCTTCTCCTTTCTCTAAAAAATAAATAAATGAAACCTTTTACTGTCCTCCCAAGTCAGGGTTTCTCCTAGGTTCCCACAAAACCCTGATCACACTGTTGTAATTGAGTGTCCCCTAAGACCTAAATTCCTGGAGGCCAGGAAGAGAAGGGTCCTCACGCTGAGCGTGTCTAGGGCGACCCTCCGGGGGCAGGAGAGCAGGAACCGAACGGGCAGAGACTAGATGGGGCAGGGGTGTGCGGCAGGGGAAGGACTCAGTGATGTGGCCGTGTCTGCCCCTCCCAGTGCCGTCCCTGGAGGAAGAACGCCTGCTGCTCCGCCAGCACCAGCCAGGAGCTGCACAAGGACACCTCCCTCCTGTACAACTTTAACTGGGACCACTGGGGCAAGATGGAGCCTGCCTGCAAGCGCCACTTCATCCAGGACACCTGCCTCTATGAGTGCTCCCCCAACCTGGGGCCCTGGATCCAGCAGGTGCGGGTGTCTCCCTCACCCCAGCCCAGCAGGCTGCCCTCCAGCTCAGTCAAGCCTGTGGCTGCCAACCTGCCTGGCTGAGAGGAGCCTTCCCCTCCCACCTCCCACCCAGGTGAACCAGAGCTGGCGCAAAGAGCGTTTCCTGAACGTGCCCCTGTGCAGAGAGGACTGTGAGAGCTGGTGGGAAGACTGCCGCACCTCCTACACCTGCAAGGCCAACTGGCACAAGGGCTGGAACTGGACCTCAGGTGAGGGCCGGGCAGGTGGGAGGTTGAGGAAGGGTTTTAACAAAGGCCAGTCGAAGATTTGGGGTTGTGTGAATACCTCTGGGGTAACTGGGGACTGAACGTCTGTGTCTATCCTCTCTCCTGCAGGATCTAACAAGTGTCCCGCTGAGGCTGGCTGCCGCACTTTCGAGTTCTACTTCCCTACGCCTGTAGCCCTGTGTGAGGGCATCTGGAGTCACTCTTACAAAGTCAGCAAGTACAGCCGAGGGAGCGGCCGCTGCATCCAGATGTGGTTTGACTCGGCCCAGGGCAACCCCAATGAGGAGGTGGCCAGGTTCTATGCCTTGGCCATGAATTCTAGGGCCACAGCCCATGGAATTGGTCCTCTCCTGCTCAGCCTGACCCTGATGCTCCAACTCTGGCTCCTTTGGCTAAGTTGCTCCCACTACTGATACCTGGACATTTTCTTTGCCTGCACCCAACCTGGGTGACCTCAGCTCAGCCCAGTTCAGCCAGCTCTCTCAATCAGGAGCCTCACAATGGTCATTGGTTCCTTATCCAAGATGGGTACTATGAGGTTTCTATGACAGCCTATTCAAATAGAGAGATCCACTTAGGTCTTGCGTCTTGTAAATAATTTAAGAATGAATGGGTTGTGGAGTGGAACATGCCTCATTGATTCATCATTCCTGTTGAGAGGACCCAAGAAAGGCTGGGACTAACTTGAAATTCACCAGCAAGTAGGGAATGTAACTTGATCCCTCCGTGCGGGTGGGCTCTTAGTTCTTCACCAGGCTTCCCTTATGCCGAATTTGTCTTTTTTTGCATCACAAAGGAACAAGGGGATTGGTGGAGGGAAAGTGGGCAGAAATTGGCGGATAAATTATTGGGTTTCTGGTGGGAAAAATGTTTCTTTCCTCATCCTTTGCTTACTAGATGTGGCCTGGGATAGAAATATTGGTGGAAGGGTCTCAATAATGAACACCTGCATTATTTCCTTTTTAAAAAATGACCAATAATGCCACAATGGATAATTTTGTACTCAGTAGTTTGTTATGCTTGACTTCCAGAAGAGGGATTGCTGGGTCAAGGAGTATATGGTTTTCTAATTTTGATAGTTACAGCTTTACAGGGGTTGCGTCGGTGTGGTCCCTACCGGCCATGCATGAGCGCCTGTCTCTTTGCACCCTCAGCAACACAGCATGATGTCAGACTTCTGATATTCTGCCAAGCGGATAGGTGCTGTTCGCTTTTGCCATGTGCATTGTCATGAGAACACGGTTTCTGAGATATTTCTGCATCAATCTATTGAGATCTAGTTCATACACTTTCATTGCTGTGCAATATTCTATTCTAAGTACATGTCATCTTCAGTTCAGTTACCGACTGATGAATATTTGAGGGAAGGAGGCTCTTTTATGACATTGCCATTTTTGAAAAGCACAGGCCAGTTATTTTGTAGAATATGCCTCATTTTGAGTTTTTCTGTTTCCTCATCACTAGACCAAGGCTGTGAGTTTCCGACACAAATACCCCAGAAGTAACACCCTGTCCTGGCTGCGTCACAGTGGGAGGTGCGTGGTGTTGGGTCTGCTGCTGACGATGGCAACTGGTCTTGTGGTTGACATTAGGTCTTCCAGGGTTACTTACTACATTTCCCCCTTTATAATTAATACGTATGTGGTAGGGAGTACTTTGAGAACTGTAGATATCCTATTTGTCAGCAAACTTGAACCCATCACTTTTACTGACATATTTTTTTAAAAAGTAGAAAGAAACACCAAAAATGTCTTCTTAGATGCAGCTGCTCACCAACCCTTTAATGCTTTTCGATGTGTCTGTTGGAAAAGCCAAACTTCTTCAACGGCATAGAAGGCCCTGCCCATCCCCCTACTTGGATTTCATGTCAAACTATTGCCCCTCCATTCCCCCATACAGAGCTCCATTCACACTTTTCACTTTGAGGGCCTTTCCTCCAGCAATTCCCTTTCTGTGCTCCTGGAATGTTCTTTTATGACCGGCAAGTTTTTTCCTGGTGGCCACTTAGATTTCAAATAAAAATTTCCCCCTAAAATGACTTCTGACCTCCTGAACAAAAGCAGTCTTCCAGGCACTTTTTGTTTCTTTTCTTGTTTACTCCCAGGGAAGAAGGGAGGGGAGGAGAGAGGTGTGGGTTTGCTCCGGGGGGGGGGGGGGGGGAGCGGGAGCGCGCGTGCCTCCAGGCACTTCCTTATCTCGTCCCTTTAGTCCCTTTGCACAGACACAAACCTATTGTGTGTACTGCCTGGCTTTTCCCTAACAAAAGTATGTCTGAAAGCAGGGGCCCTGTTTTTGTCATTTGTGCCTTGTCGCCCGGGCCTCGGTCACTACCTGGCACAGAGGAGGTTATCAGGAAGTTAAGGAATCCCTGCCCTCCTACTGTTAGGCAACAGGGGCTTTCTGGGTGCCCGGTCTGCTGGTCTCTACTGACAGGGAAGAAATAGAGTACCTTGCACGTCTGGTGGGGGCAGATGGACCTGAGAACAAATAACTCTCAGAAAATAAGCAGCTGAGGTTTTGCTCCAGGGAAGCCCAGAGTTCGGTGTCCTTACGCGGAAGCACAGAGAGGTCGGGGAAGGCTTCCAGAGGAGTCATGTTTGCCAAGCAGAAAATGGCAGGAGAAACAGCCCTTCATTGAGAGGGTTCAGCAAAGGCTTGGAGGTAACAGAAGGGCAAGCAGAATTTCTAGGCAGCTAAGATAGAAGTTAAGAGGGCAAAGGTAAGAAGTGAGCCCGGAGGAGAAACACTGTATCTGCAATCCTCAGGCCTATGCCCTGAGAGGCCCCCGCAGAGCTCTCCCTTCTTTGTGAAAGAAGCTGGGCTTGGAATCACACTTGGATCTGACCCCCAGCCCCTCCGTGCTGCCTGGGGACAGCCCACTCCACAGGTGTGAGGATGGGTGAGAAGCAACTGCAGTTGTGCATACGTGAGGAACTGGGACTCAGGAAAAGCTCTGGTTTCTCCTACCCCCACTCCCTGAAGCCCAGAGCTCCCACCTGTGCAGGTCAAACATCTTCCTGTTATTTTTGTGTGACTAATCTTGCTGATATTAAGCTTCCGGTATGGGCAGATACTCGGGATTGGCTGCACGGTGGCTGCTTGATCCTGTTTCTCCCTGCTGGCCAGGTGGCCTTAGCACCCAGGCCCCTGGTGCAGAGAAGAGTTATGAAGGGAAGAAAGGGTTGTAAGGAAAGTAGATCTGATTATAGGGTGATCTGATTATAAATTCCTAACTGGGCAGGTCATGGTGGGGTGTTACACCCCAAGCCTAAAACTTTTTAGAAACAGGTTTATCTTTGCCTTAAGCAAGTCTGTCCACTGTTTTTGTGCATCTAGATTGATGCACCTTTGAAATCAGCGGTAACCAGCCCTCAAGGAAGCACATCTTAACTGTCCTGAAGTCTAACCCATGCACTGCTTTCTCCCCACTTCATGTAATCTTCCTTACTTCCCACCTGAATGTAAAATGCTTAAAAGAAACTGCAAAAGCGTCATTCTCCCGAGCATTTGAGATCTTGCTTCCCAGCAACTGTTGTCTATTTTGGCTCAAAAAACTCACAAAAATTCTCTACAGGTTTGGATGTTTCTTATGTCAACAAGGACATGAAGCTCAACAAGGGCAGGGACGCCCCACAGACCAGAGCTCCACTTCCAACTCACCTTCCATTTGCTGGTCCCTTCTGAAGCCCTCAGGGCCCAGGACCCTGGTTCAGAGGCCCGGCGTCATTCCTGTGGTGGAGGAGGGGCTTTAGCTCACAAATGATCAGCTGCCAGAGTGGGGGTGGGGGGTGGGGGTGGAGGATGAGGAGCAGGAGCAAATCCCATCTTGAAGAATTTTTTACCTGCGATCTAAGTGGTCTAGGTGGTCCCAGACACCTGGTCATTCTCCAATCAGGAGAAGGCTGAGCCAGGCTGCTAAAGTCAGGAGGGAAGCCTGAGGATTCCAGCGGCCCTCTCCCTGCTGAGATCTTCAGAGGGCTTAACCCTCCCAGGTTGTGACAGGATTCAGGTAAGGCTTACTGAGAGAGAGAGAGAGAGAGAGAGAGAGAGAGAGCGCGCGCGAGCGAGCACGAGCTCGAGCGCGCGAACCCTTGAGCAGGACATGAGCTGGGAGTCCATTTCTTTGCAAACCCTTTAGGGCCTTCTTTCTTGACTAATTTTTCTCCAGTGATCCAGCTGCCTCCTCTGATTCTCCAGCCCCCTCCTGCTCCAAGGGCCCAGGCCTGTGGCCTTCTGGAGGGTATTAGGACCCCATCTTTCCTAACCTTCTGCTGCCATCCACAGGCTGATGGCTCCCACATCTGCAACCACCTTCCCCTGGGCCACACACAAGCCCCTCCACTAGAGTAAGCACAGCGTTTTCTTCTGCCCAAATCTGTTCTTCCCCTTTCCCTTACCCCCACCAGTGGTGTCAGCCCAGTCTCAGGGGGTGACAAAAGGAAAGCTGCTGTCCTTGGCTGGGGTGGGGTGGGAGTGGTGGGAGTCTAAATTAGACCAGACTCTTAGATGCTGTAGAAAGCGTAAGAAAGCGTAACTGTGTAGGTTGGTGGGTGAGTAGGAGATGGCAGGAGAGCTGGAATCTTGGAACAAATGAGGCTCTGGTTGGTTATCAAGCCAACGAATGTCTGCGATTTTGCAGCTGGAGGTGAGTGACGCCTGGGGCTGATGAGATTGGAGGAGTTGGTGGCTCTGTAAGTTGGGGACACAGGAGCTCTTTGCTCTTTACAGCTGGGAGCTCAGAAGCCTGCACTCCAGCTCTTGCCCCGCATTTGGCTCGGTCCTGATTCTCTGACTCTCATTCTTTTTTTTTTTTTTTTTTAAAGATATTTTTTTTAATTTTTTTTTCTTTTAGATTTTATTTATTTATCTTCAGAGGGGAAGGGAAGGAGAGAGGGAGAGAAACATCAATGTGCGGTTGCCTCTTATATGTCCCCTGCCGGGAACTGGCCTGGCAACCCAGGCATGTGCCCTGACTGGGAATCGAACCGCGATCTTTCAATTCGCAGGCCCGCGCTCAATCCACTGAGCTACACCAGCCAGGGCTGACTCTCATTCTTACCTGTATCACAGGACAGGGATGTTGGGAGTGAACCCGATTATTTGAAAGGATCCAGCAACTCATACTGTAAGGTTTTATCAGACCTGAGTTTTGTGGAGAAAATGGGTAAGAGGAGCTTGGAGATGGCCTTAGGCCCACATTATTACTATTATTACTAATTATTATTATTATTAGGCTCACACTATTAATTCACCCCCTCCCATGGAGACCTGTCTTGTGACCACATGCAATAATTAACTGCTGAGTGGCCTTCGGCCGATCCCAGGCTCCACTCTTGGGCCACATTCCCACTGCCTGACCAAATACCCGTCTCCTAGGCCACTAAACCACAGCCATTCCTGAAGTGAGGCGGGGGAGCGGGAGGGGGAAAGGAACTGTTGAACTGAGCAGAAGACTGAGCTACATGCAGAGAGCCACCTCCACTCCCAGGTATGCCACTCCCCACCCCTCATCACAGGCAACAAGCTCTGTGGTACTCCCAGCATGTGTTAAAGGATTTGCTGAACTGGGAGGGTCCACTTTGCCTCAAGTGCGGAGAATCCTGAAGTGGAGGCTGAGGCCAGAGCAGAGCAGGGCCTGCCTAAGGTTAAACTATAAGTTAGCACCTGTCCCTGAACCAGAACCCAGGGCTCTTGCCTTTCAGCACAGCCCTGAGTTCTGAGTATGTTATGTCTGGGGCCCTGGGGGTGTGTGCTTGTGTTGAGGGTGATGGTTGTGGGTGGTGGCGGGGGTTAGTCCAAGATCTGAAGCTGGGCTTAGGAAAGTGGGGAGAGGGGCTTGTAAAGTGACGTAGGGGTCACAGAGAGGAAAAGACCTCTGGCTCTAGAAAGCAGCCACAGTAAGAACTGCTGACTGACCAGGTGGGATCCAATGGAACCCAGGGAAAGGGCTTTCTCAGGCCCCAGCCCAGGACCCCCGTGCTCTGCATCAGTTTCCCCTATGAAAGCCTCAGCACAGAGAAGGTACAGGGCACAAAAATGGAAAGAACTCTGGATTTGAGGGTCCTGGAGTCAGACTTGGGTGGTCCCTGCTCTGTGACTTGGAGCACATCCCTCCAACTGTGCTGGACTGACTCTTCAATCTGTGCCCAGCTGGCTGTCATTTGTTGCCCTCCCTCCTCCCCAAACACACATTTAATCCTCAGATGAGGAAACTAAGCCTCAAGATAATTTGAGGTATTTTCCCCCAAGGTCAAGTAGGAGGCGAGTGTGAGGGCTGGGACTGTGGACAGCCGATCAGAAACCCTGTGCTCTAAACTGCTAGACATTTTTTCCCCCAAGGAATCACCTTGCTATCCCGAGAGTACAGATTGGGTCCTGGAATGAATGACTTAGCAAATGATAGAATAAACGAACACTGGAATGAACTGAGAAGCAAAATATGAATTATGGAAGGGGATGGGGGTTTCTGCGGAAAGCCACCTCACGGGGTGATGTGATAAATTCCTAACTAGGCAGGTCATTGTGGGTTAGTCACACCCCAGGCACACATAACTTCTTTACTAAGAGGATATCTTTGCCTTAAGCAAACCTGTCCATGGTTTCTGTGTATCTAGATTGACACTCTTTGAAATGCCCCTTTTCAGCCCCCTTCTTCTAATTATACCTGACAACCCTTTCAGGTGCCCCTTCTAAACCTTGCAAGAGATAATCTGATCCCACCTTGCTTTCTCCCACCTTTCCTCCTTAACGGTAACTTAAAAGAGACTGCAAACTGTTATTTTTCAAAGCATTTTTTTTTCCGGTCTGTTGAGATCTTGCTTCCAGTCCTATCCTCTGTTCGACTGAAATTAACTCATAAAATTCTCTACAGGTCGGGATGTTTCTTAGGCGGACGCGGGTGAGGAGGGGTTGAGGAGGAGAAGGAGGAGAGCTGGGTGGGAATTCAGTTCCAGGTTGCCCCAGCCCTGCCGGGCAGTCAGCCTGGACCCTGCTCAGTCAGGTCCTGTCCATGAGGCCCAGGCAAGATGCCGGAGTTCTACAGAAGACAGGGATGATGTGGAGACAGGCAACTCTGCAAGCAGGGGACACCTGAGCTTTTGGAGCTGTGGCAAGTGAGTGTTTCAGGACAGCCAGGCACCTGCTCCCCAGTGGCCTGAGGGAACAGTTACCTCTCGAAGCTCAGTGTCTGAGGTCAAAGGATTGAGGTGCTTTGGCGGCTGTGCAGAGGCCCGCTCTGGGGCAGAGGGCTCAGGAGCCTCCCAAGGCCCCAGGGGCTGTCCAGCTGTCTGTCACTGCCCACCCACCAAGCCTCTGTGCCCTGTGACATCTCCTAGGCCACATGGGTTATGGGAGAGAGCCAATGATAAGGCTGGGAAGGGCTGGAACCAAGGCTTTTTAAAATAAATGAATAAGTAAGTAAGTAAATAAAATGGTAATGAGGGCAACAAACAAACATAAGTCTACAACTTATCTGGAGCTCCAAAAGATATTCTAAACGTTTGCACAAAGTCTTTTGGTGTCAAAATCTGACCTGAAATTAATACAGTGTTTGTTTTATTCCTCACCCAAGGATATGTTTATTGATTTTAGAGAGAGAAAAAGAGAAACATCGGTACATGCCCTGACTGGGGGATTGAAGCCGCAATCTTTCGGTGTATGGGACAACGCCCCAATCAACCCAGTCACCTGGCCAGGGCTCTTACAGTTTTATTTACCCCGCTGGTGTAACTGTCTCACCACAGAGTGCGTGTCTGATTATTGAGATCATGTTGAGTGCTTGTGTTACCTTCTATAAAATCATAACATTTTAAACTCTGAAACATTTGCCTCCAAGTATTTCGAACAAGAGATAGTTGGACATATGGCAATTTCCTGGCTATTTTTACATTTTGCCCAAACCCCATCCTTAATTGTATCACTTGATCCTCACGATCAAGTGGAGAAGTCAGTGAGGCCCCTGCCAAGGAAGGTCCCAGGAGGAGGTGTCTGCTCCCACCCCTCCCTGAGGCTGGGAAGCCTGAGGTGTGGGGATGGGGTGTAAACTGCCCTGGGCCTCCTCGAGGCCCCGCCCACCTGGATCTATTCCCACAACTTGAAGCTCCACCTTTACTTTCCTTGATGTCACTGACCACAGCTCTTCCTTCAGGGTCTGACATGGCCTTAACAGTGACAGCGCAGCTGTTGCTCCTTCTGGTGTGGGGGACCACAGTATGGGCAGCCCGGCCCGGGGCTGAGCTTCTCAACGTCTGCATGGATGCCAAGCACCACAAGGAAAAGCCAAGCCCAGAGGACAAGCTGCACGAGCAGGTGGGCCCAGGTCAAGGAGGATCTGGGGTGGGGAGGAACTGACTCAGGAAGAAAAGGCGGAGATGAAATGTTAAACCCTCTCCCTGCCTGAGGAGACAGACCTTGGCCTACAGTGTGGCTTTTTTTTCCCCCCAAAGATTTTTATTTATTTATCTTTAGAGGGGAAGGGTAGGAGAGAGTGAAAGAAATATCTTCTTCTTATTTGCCGCTTGTGTGTCCCCCCACTGGGAACTGGCCTGCAACCCGGGCACCAGGCATGTGCCCTGACTGGGGATCGAACCAGGATCCTTTGCTTCGCAGGCCCGCGCTCAATCCACTGAGCTACACCAGCCAGGGCTACAGTGTTGTTTTTTAAACTCCACTCCATGGGAGCCCTGGGGGCCTTCAAGGAGGCACTCAGCAGACGTGAGAGCCCTGGAAGGAAACCCAAGACTCCAGGGTCCGTCCCAGAGACGGTGGGCACCTGTTCCCCATGTTTCCCAGCCCACATCTCGCTCCCCATGTTGTCAGTTGTAATGTGTTCTTCCCTGTGTGATTTTTGTCATCAGAATAAAAATCTGAGAAACCTCTTTATTTAAAAAAACTAGAAAAAAACCCTAATCTGGGCAACCATGTGTTTAATATAAACTGTGCCAGTATTGCCAGTGCAATGCTGACAGCACAGCTTCTTGGCTGTTGGGTTTCTGTCTCCTGCACATCGGGAAGCAGGTCCAGCAAGGGGCCGGGGAAACAACGCCGGGCAGACTGCTACCAGGGTTCACTCTGATTCCAGTTTAGACTGGGAGTTACCCGCTCCCAGGACTGGAAGGAGAAAGTGCACACTGCACGAGGTGACTTCTTTTCCGCCAGCCCTGCGGACCTCCCAGCCCTGAGGGGTGGGGGGCAGGGCAACTCGGAGAATGCATCTAGCGAGCATGCGTGCATCCAGCTGGGGTCCTCCACCGCACTGGGCCTGAGGCCTCCTACCCAGGACAATTATTTTGCTGCAAGTCCTTTAATAACCTGAACCTATCTAAACATTAAAAAAATCAATACGATGCCGAGATTATAAATGAAAACCAAAAGGCAGGCATTTGTAAAACGCCCTCCAACATGTAGATGTTCATTTTGGTCTCGTCAGCAAGGAGTTACCTCGGTGCCGCGTCTCTGCTGGTTCGGCATCGCTGAGCCCCAACTGCCGGTGTGGGCCTACCAGCACGGGTGTGGCTTGGATACTCCCAGCAGTATTGACTTTAACGTCTTCAGCCTATACATATTTTATTTTATTTTTATATTTTTTATTTTTTCAAAGATTTTATTTATTTATTCTTATAGAGAAGGGGAGGAAGGGAGAGAGAGGGAGAGAAACATCGGGCCACGACCCAGACACGTGCCCCCACCAGGAATGGAAACAATGACCTTTCACTTTGGGGGATGATGCCCAACTAACTGAGCTATACCGGCCAGGGCGCAGCCTATATATATATTTTATTTATTTATTTTAATTTTTTTCTTTCTTTTTTTTTTTTTTTAGATTTTATTTATTTATCTTCAGAGGGGAAGGGAAGGAGAGAGGGAGAGAAACATCAATGTGCGGTTGCCTCTTGTATGTCCCCTGCCGGGAACTGGCCTGGCAACCCAGGCATGTGCCCTGACTGGGAATCGAACTGCGATCCTTCGGTTCGCAGGCCCGCGCTCGATCCGCTGAGCTACACCAGCCAGGGCCCTATATATATATTTTAAAGTGTACATTTTATTATTTTGTTTTGTACTAAATTCTAAGCCGTTGTCTTCCATTCATTCAGTAAGAATGTGCCTTGGCTGGTGTGACTCAGTGGATTGAACATAGGCCTGTGAACTGAACGGTCGCTGGTTTGATTCCCAGTCCGGGTATATTGCCTGGGTGGTGGGCCAGTTCCCCAGCTGGGGGTTTGCAAGACACAGACACACATTAATGTTTCTTTCCTTTCTTTCTCCCTCCTTCCCCTCTCTCTGAAAATAAATACATAAAATCTTTTAAAAAATGTATTGAGCATTTATGTAATTCCAACTATTCTGGGTTTAAAATTTATTCAACTTGCTTCCTTACCTTGTAGTTTTTGTCACCTTCTCAATGAGGCTTGATTGGACTATTCTAAAAATTGCAAATCCCCATTCTTTTAACCTGCTTCAGTTTTTTTCCAAAGCACTTATCCTGTGAGAAGTGTTCATTGCTGTGTCCCCAGTTCCTAGAAAAATGCCCCGTTTAGAGTAAGTAGCAGCTCAATAAAGATTTGAATTAATCAATTTTGTAATGACCGAGTCTCCCCAAAAGAGGGCCCCCTAACAGCATTTTCAGTATTTCCCTGAAAGACTGCACCAGAGGACTAAGAACTCAAAGGGGAGAAGCTAGCTGCCTTGGAGATACAGTGTTGTACTTGTCCTTAATTTGTCCTGAAATTCTGTGACAATCGCCAAAACCTACCGGTACCTAACAATGAAGCAGTTTCCCTTGCGGGGTGGAATCCTGACTCACACATATTCCACCAAGTATGAGCAATCACCAAGTGCTGAAATATTTTTTTTCTCATCACAATGTGACTAGTCCAGGGTCTGAAGAGTTCTGAAGTCAGTGAGTACTGAGGTATGACTGTATTCTGTGCTGGGCCTGGAATTTAGTCCTGTGTCTTCCCCACCCAGTGCAGTCCCTGGAAGAAGAACGCCTGCTGTTCTGTCAACACCAGCCAGGAAGCCCATAAGGACGTTTCCTACCTGTACAGATTCAACTGGGACCACTGTGGCAAGATGGAGCCTGCCTGCAAGCGCCACTTCATCCAGGACACCTGCCTCTATGAGTGCTCCCCCAACCTGGGGCCCTGGATCCAGCAGGTGCGGTGTCCTGCCCACGGCTGCCTCCCAGACATCTCCTCACTCTGCCTCTCCACCTCCGGGGCTGCTCAGGGCTGGGCCCTGAGGGTCCTGAGTCTCAGTCCTCTCCCCTCCACACATGTCCCAGGTGAACCAGAGTTGGCGCAAAGAGCGGATCCTGAACGTGCCCCTGTGCAGAGAGGACTGTGAGAGCTGGTGGGAAGACTGCCGCACCTCCTTCACCTGCAAGACCAACTGGCACAAGGGCTGGAACTGGACCTCAGGTGAGGGCCTGGGCATGATGTGGGGAGGGAGGAATTGGGAGGTAGAGGTGGGACAGGTGTATGAGGGGTAGTTGTGAGGCCAGCAGAACCAGAGATGGTTCTGAGCCCAGAGCTAAAGGCCTTCCATCCTTCAACAGGGTCTAACGAGTGCCCTGTGAAGGACGCCTGCCACCCCTTTCCTTTCTACTTCCCCACTCCTGCTGCTCTGTGCAATGAAATCTGGAGTCACTCCTACAAAGTCAGCAACTACAGCCGAGGGAGCGGCCGCTGCATCCAGATGTGGTTCGACCCGGCCCAGGGCAACCCCAATGAGGAGGTGGCCAGGTTCTATGCTGAGGCCATGAATGGGGCTGGGCTCCACAGGGTCTGGCCTGGCCTGTCTGGCCTGGCCCTAATGTTGTTCCTAGTGCTCAGCTGAGATCCTTTGACCTTCTGATACCTGGACATCCCTGCCCAGTTCAGCCCCACAGCTCAGCTCCCATGCTGGAAACTGTCCACAGCTTGAATAAACCAGATATCCCGCGTGTGTCTTGCAAACTGTTTGGGTGTGAACGGGAATGTGACTTTTGCTTCCTAGTTTCCATTGGTCAGTTCTCAGCTCTGATACTTGCTATGAATTTTTCAGATACTGAACTATTCTTCTAACCGAGGACATATTTATAGCTTTCAGTTTCATTTTTCACTTCAGCTCTGATCTAGAGTTAGACCCAGGGTTTTATGATTTGAATTGGAGGCAAGCCTCCCGGGGTTGACTATTCTGCCCTGTGCTCAGCTGTCCAGGAGAAGAGAGGGGAATGGCAGTGCCCGGCACCTTCTGGATGGCTGACTGGGAAGAAGGGAAGGGTCCAACAAGAGCCCTGGCCCGCTCTAGCTCGTACCCTCAAAGCACTACCTGCTGGGCAGTATCCTAAATGCTTTGCACTTATTCCCACAGGGTGTAGACACTGTTGTCTGCATTTTACATATGTGCACACCAGCACATACATTCAGGAGCACGGCCAAAGCCATCCTCTGCATAGAGCTGGGATTGCACTCCAGGCAACCTGGCTCTTGAGAACAAGCTCTTTTGCCCAGTGTGGTGGGTAAGTGCATGCATCTTGAAGGGACACTGGACCCACACCTGGGCAGAGGAACTGGGCCTGAGCTGTTCTGGCAGAGCTAGGACTGGATCCCAAACCTAAACTCCTAGAAGAGCTTCCAGACCAGTGACGTGACAGGATTTTAGGCAGTGATCTCGCATTAAGTACAGTTTGTAGCAGTTGTAATAAGTGGCGTTATGTTACAGCACACTGTCTCCAAAATCTCGGTGGCTTAACACAACTGGCAGGTATTTCTTGCTCAAGCTACAGTGATTAAAGTGGGTTGTCAGGGGCACTCTGCTGGGCACTCAGCCACCCAGGGTGGTGGAGGCTCCGGCTCATCACACACTTCCACAGGCAGGAAAAGGGAACCTGGTGAATTCCACACAGGCTCTTAAAACTTCCACCCGTCACTTACATTGTTGGCCAGTTCCCGTTACGGTCATGACTAACTTCAAGAAGGCCAGGGAAATGCAAGTCTACATGTGGCTGGAAGGAGAGGGGAGTCAGAATATTTGTCAACATTTTATAATCCAGATACACACACACACACACACATATACATATATATATGTATATGTGTATATATATATATATAAAAGAATATTTGTCAACAGAACTGATGACCACTACAAAGACTCTTTGCTATGGTCAGTGTATTTCTGGAATGGTCATGGTTACAAATTTACTTTTTTGCCCTGGCTGGGTGGCTCAGTTGATTAGAACATTTCCTGTACACCACAAGTTTGCAGGCTCAATCCCGGTCAGGGCGTGTGTGGGAGGCAATGGATTGATGTTTCTATCCGTATCGATGTTTCTCCCTCTCTCCCTGCCCCCATTCCTCTCTCTCAAATCACTAAGCACACCCTCGGGTGAGGATTAAAACATTTATTTTTTCTGTTTGGTCATGGTAATAAGGAGGACCAACTCTAACAACATGAAAAGTGGAGCAATTTACTGGCTACCACCCTAGCGGTCTTGTGAACAAGGCCAATTGATGCGTCATATTCTCTACAGATCCAGTGGTACTATTTACAAATCTGACTTGTTTGCAGATGTATTAGAATTAGTGAAATTTAAGACTGGAATTATCTCAACACAACGTAACTTAACAAAAGCCTACTTTGCTGTTTGTGAACCAGGACTATAAAATACTCGTCGGAACCCTCTTCTGTAGCTGTCGTCCTCAAGTTCTTAGAAGTCATTAGCTTACAGAAAGTATTCATGATTTTTCATATCAAGGTCTAGAGCAGTAGCTCAGGCATAAGGAAGATACATAGATTAATGGAACGGAATCAAAGCCAGAAATAAATCCTTATATTTATATTTAATTGATTTTTGACAAAGTTGCTAAGGCAATTCATTGGGGAAAAGGACTGTCTGCCCGACGATGTACGGGGACAATTGATTGCCCTCGTGAAAGAAGATGAACGTAGACCTTCAACTCACGTCACACACAAACTCAACTCAAAATGAACCATAGACTTAAATGTAACAGCTAAAACAATGAAAATTTTAGAATTTTCTGTAAAAACATTTACAGGAAAACATTTTCCAGATCCTGTGGTAGGCAAATCTTTCTTAGACTGAAGCTTCCACCATCTTTTACTACTTTTTTGGACCAAAAGCACTGAAAAAAAAACTGATAAATTGGACATTTTCTACCTCAGAAGACACCCATACGTAATTTAAAAGACAAGTAACAGATTGGATGAAATACTTGCCAAGCACAAGTCTGATAAAGGATTTGTAGCCATACTATGCAAAGAATGCTTACAACTCAATAATAAGAAAACCAACAACCCAATCAAATAATGGCCAAAAGAAATAAATGGACATTTCATTAAAGAAAGTACATGAGTGGCTACCAAGTACATGAAAAGATGCTCAACACCATTAATCATTAGGGAAATGCAAATTAAAACCACAATAATATGCCATTTCATACCCACCAGAATGACTGATAAATAAGAGAGCCAATAATAAATGTCCCAGAGGTGGAAAAATTGTAACCTCATACATTTCTGATGGGAATGTAAATAGTACTGTCCTTCGGAAACAGTGGCAGTGTCTCCAAAGTTGAATGTGAAAGTCTTACGGCCCAGCAATTCAAGAGAATTGAGAACAGATACCGCACAAAGATGTGCATGTGAATGTTCATAGTATCATATTCATAAAAGCTCCAGACTGGGAGTAATGGAAATATCCATCAGCTGATGCACAGACGGACGAAATGTGTAGTCTCTACACCATGGAGTACTATTCAGCAGCAAAAGGCAATGCACTACTGATACACGCTATGTCACGGATGAATTTTAAAGACATTATGCTAAGTGAAAGTCGGTTTGTATAAAAAGTCCAGAAAAGGCAAATTTATAGAGACAGAAAGGAGATTAGTGGCTGCCAAGCCTGGATTTGGGAACAGGGATTAACTCTAAGTGTATATGAGATAGAATGAAAATATTCTAACTCATTACAGTGAGGTTGCACTGTTTGGCAAAATCAATGTAAACTTCAAATGAATAAATTTTATGATATATAAAATAAATGAATGAATAAGTGAGTGACTGCTTATAGGATATTCTCCTTTGCATCCTATATGCTATAGGATAGCATATAGGGAATCTTATAAGATTCTGGTTCCCACGGGGTGTGCCCGTGAGGGACGTATTCTATGGAATTTGGCTCCATGCAGTCTATCATCTGAGACAAGTTCCATTTCATCATATACTTTGAGACATTCATTGTAACAACACAGCAATCAAGTAGGGAGTCTGCTCTTGGTGTAGATGGAAACAATACCAGTTGAGACACTTAAAAGAGTAACCCATTGACCAAGAATTTTTTTTAGAGAGAGTGTTTATTCCAGTTGGCACAAGTGTGGTCAGCTAAATTGAGGGTTAGCGATCAGAGCCAGGGAAAAGAAAAAGGATGGCATCATATGACTAATTTAAAAAAGAACATGAAGCACGTTACCAAAAATACCAACACAATAAGCCCAATCATATCCTTTTTTGTCAACTTCACTATTTCTTTAAAAATGATTTCTTCTTACCTGTTTGTGCATTAGCATTTTCCTCCATAGAAATCTTTCCTTTGGGGTTTAATTTTTCTGGACAACTACCAGGGGCTCTGATAGGCTGAATTATCCAAGTGCTGGTTTATGGTGATGATGTCAGATCCATGAGCCTATCTTCCTGTCAGTCAGTCATGGCAGGATCTCTAGGAAAACCAAAGGAGAGAACAGAAACCACCTGTGAACGGTACCAGATGATCTGATCAATCAAGTCATTTGCAAGGGCAGAATGGAAGAGAGAGGAGCAGAGCATGGCCCTCCCGGTGAGAAGGTTCACGAGGTCTCAGCTGATGGTGGCTTTCGAGGGAACATAGTTTTAGAACCTGGGAAAGAAAAGGTGGACAAGGAGAGTAAGGCCTCTCAACCGCTTTACCCAGCTTATTTTTGGTAATTCCATTTGTCTCCTCTATTTGCTGGAGTTCTGTGGGTGATAAAGACAGTGAATGTATTCAGACATCTTGAAGGCCTTATAGTTATTTAGTAAGATGTAAACCAAAATAACTATCGGGAGTAAAAGGTGATTTTAAACAAAGGCATAAAATCATGTTGGAAATAAGCTTGTTGACAGTCATCATGCATGCCCTTGCCCGTGAACATGAGTATGCTTTTACCCACTGAGGGTGTCCACGGTAACAGACCATTCAGCCAGAGCCCTTTACCTTGTATAGAAGTCATCTTGAGGGGATGAGCCCCTCTCTTTGCTTTCATCTTCCTTCACGTTACAGGCACGATGAACAGGGCAGCCCTTTTGACACTGATAAGCTATTTTTAAAAACGTGGAGCATACCAATTTTACCTAATTATTTTTAGCATCCCTCCTTGAATATTTCTTTACCTATGAGTGCCACACTGTTAGAAAGCAAATTTGTGGTATATTGTAGCAGTTGTTTAGAAAGTGCCCAGACATGGATGATTTTGGTATAAAATACATCTTGATAGTTTTTTTATTCTGAATTTAGGGCCTAATTTAGAGAAGAGGAACTAAAGAAACTGTTGTCAGAAAATAATCTTAGCTTTGGCTGTGTTATACATTTTTAAAAAGCTGTATTTTATAACCTTGCCATTAGGAATATTAACTTCTCTAGAAGTTAATAACCGACTGTTGTACATCATGAGGTCATGATGTGAGCCTGCACACAATTGAACAAATTAACATGGTTTCTGAGAAGTGAAAGTTCACATTCAGGCTGAGTAAGGACCTTGACACTGCTGTAGGGGGAAACACAGAGGAAACAAAAATAACTTTTATTTCTTTATGGAAATGTAGAATGTATACTCAAAGATCTTTTTTCTTTTGTAGGAGTGGTCAATATTATTTAAAGCTTTATGCTTCTTAAGATAAAAGTGATCTGAAGAAGCACTTCTGGAATGGCTGAGGAAAGACATCTGAAAATCCACACTTCCATAAAAGCAAGAACACTGGCCAAATGTGAAACTCAACCTTTCCAGAACTCTGCAAATTCACCAAACTTTCAAAAACCTAAGGACCATTTATTCAAGAAAAATGGTTGAATCTCAGTAGGAAGCAGCAAGCTCTTGGCATTTTGACTTGCTTATTTCCCCCATCCTCCTCTCCCCAACTCCATGGTAGCCTTCAAAACCAGCCGTCTCACAACTACAGTAGCGGTGAAAAACAGCAGCCTAGTAGCCACTAGCGGGGACAGAGTGGGTGCGGAATTCCTCAAAGGCTGTATCCCTCCAGAACTGTCCCCGCACACATGATCCACATGGCAGCTCCTGGTAAGAGCCCCACTCACAGGGCTCGTCTTAAACTGTTTGACATCCCAGCTTCCTGACACAAGAAAACCAACTGAGACAGGAAAAAAAAAAAAGAAAGAAAGAAAAGGCTGGCCAAAAAACTTAAAAAGAATATTGAGAATGAGATTTAGAGAGAGGGCTTTGAAAAGCTCTGACATATACCTGGGGCTCAAGAAATCCACATGTGTTCACAGAACTGTATGTAAATCCAGGAAACACATGAAATGGCCTCATTCTCTTAATTTTAGCAAACTTGAGGCTTGGCTGAAGTAGGGAATGAGGGATAAGGTAGAGTAAAGCACCAGAGCTTTGAAGGCTTGCCTGAACCAACAACATACAAGTCTCTTGGCAAAGACTAGAAAACATGTAAGGAAATCTCTGTCCACTCATCAGCTGGGCAGAAATGTCAGTGACCACACGTGACAAAGAAAACATGCTTTACAGAATTAGTCCTTGAAAGTAACAAAAACGTGCCCTGGGAGTATCTAATTTCCAGAGATGCCATATTATGTCATTTAAAATGATTCGTTTTTACCACCCCCCCCAACACAGTGAGACATGCAAATAAACAGAAGGGTGTGGCCCATACACAGGAGAAAAAAAGCAATTGATAGAAATTGTCCGAGAAACTCAGATGTGGAATTTATTAGACAAAACTTCTAAATCAGCTATTATAAAAAAAAGAATTTGAGGAAACTATGTCTAAAGGATTCAAGGAAAATACAAAAATGATATCTGACCAAAAAGAGAATATCAATAGAGATATAAATTACTTTTTAATCAAATAGAAATTCTAGAGTTGAACAGTATAATAACTAAAAAATTTACTAGAACTTCCTCACTTTGATCTACAAAAAAATCCTAATCATACCTAATGGTAAGAAACTGAAAGACTTCCCACTAACACCAGA
Source organism: Glossophaga mutica (assembly GCA_039655065.1). Taxonomy (NCBI): domain Eukaryota; kingdom Metazoa; phylum Chordata; class Mammalia; order Chiroptera; family Phyllostomidae; genus Glossophaga; species Glossophaga mutica. Next base: position 46,772,508 of record CM077308.1, read on the forward strand.
TACAAGGCAAGGATGTCTCTCTCCCGACTCCCCTGCAACATTCCACTGGAAGTTCCAACTAATGCAATAAGATAAGGAAATGACATAAAAATATACAAGATTGGTAAGGAAGAAATAAAATTATCTTTGTTCATAGGTGACATATTTTTCTATGTAGAAAATCCAAAAGAATTGACAAAAAATGTCCTGGAACTAATAAGTGATTAGAACAAGGTCGTAGGATACAAGGTTAATATACAAAAGTCGATTGCCTTCCCACATACTAGCAACAAACAAGTGGAATTGGTAATTAAAAAAAAAAAAAAAAACAAGCCCTGACTGATGTGGCTCAGTTGGTTGGGTGTTGTCCCGCAAAGTGAAAGTTTGCGGGTTTGATCCCTGGTCAAGGCACATGCTTGGGTTGTGGGTTTGGTGTCCGGTTGGGGTGTGTATGAGAAGCAACCCACTGATGTTTCTTTCTCACATCGATGCTTCTTTTCCTCTCTTTCTCCATCCCTTCCCTTCTCTCTAAAAATAAATGAATAAAATCTTTAAAACAAAACAATATCACTTACTTTAGCATCCAGAATAATACTTAGAAATAAATCTAACAAAATATGTACAAGATCTATGTAAAGAAAACTACAAAGTTCTGGTGAACAAACAAGAAGAGCTAAATAAATGGAGAGATATTTCATGTTCATGAATAAGATCAATCTTGTCATGTAAGTTATTCCCAACTTCATTTATAGATTCAATGCAATCCCAATCAAAATCCCATTAAATTATTTTGTAGATATTGACAAACTGATTCTACAGTTTATACAAGGTCTGTACAGAAGGTATCCAGCTACATGATATGAAAAATAAAGACATTTATTGAAGAAGACGCAAGAAACATTGTATAGTCCTGGCTGGTGTGGCTCAGTGGATTGAGCGCTGGCCTGCGAACCAAAGGGTCGCTGGTTCGATTCCCAGTCAGGGAACATGCCTGAGTTGCAGGCCAGGTCCCTAGTAGGGGACATGTGAGAGGCTGATGTTTCTCTCTCTCTCTCCCTCTCTTCCCCTCTGTCTAAAAATAAACAAACAAAATCTTAAGAAAAAAGAAACATTGTACATAGGACAATGACACCTTAGTCCCCTTCAAAGTAGGCACTTTGGGACCTTACACAGTTCTCCCAAACACCGTCAGCTGCCCTGTCATATTTTCCTGAGTCTTATCGATGATCTGAAATCTCTTCCCTTTTGAAGGTAATTTTGGTTTGGGGAAAAGCCAGAAGTCACAGGGCACTAAATCTGGGTTGTAGGGAGGCTGCGTCACCTGGGTGATTTGATGTTTCACTAAAAAGCTGCACAAGATGTGATGCATGAGAGGGTATGTTGTCATGATGCAGCTACTAATCACCAGTTTCTCATAGCTGTGGCCTTGTGAACTATCCAAATAGTTTCAGTGGAGGAATGTTCAAGCTTAACACAAAATTTGATGCACACTCATTGCTCTACTCACTCAGTCATTTTGAATGCAATGGCCACACAGCACACACGCTCACTCAGTGGCATCTGCCACTCCAACTGACCAGTCCAGTGAAGTTGTCATTGTTCACGCATGCACATTCCAGTCCACTCTCCTTGGCTGCCAGGTTACATCAATGTTGTGTGCAAACCGTTCTCATTATATTAACAATGGCTGGACATTTTCTGGACCGCTCTAGTATAGAGTTAAAAGAGCCAGAACAGCCAACACAATATTGAAAGAGAAAAACGAAGTTGGAGGACTGACACTATCTAACTTCAAGACTTACTATAAAGACACAGTCATCAAAACAATGTGGTATTGGTGAAAGAATAGACAAACAGATCAACAGAGCAGAATGGAGAGCCCACAGAAATATATTCAACTGATCTTTGAAAAGAGAGGAGAGGCAAAACAATGGACAATAATAGTCTTTGAAACAAGTGGTATCGGAACGACTGGATGTCTACACACAAAAAGATTAATCTAGATTCTAGACACAAGCCTTACGCCCTTTACAAAAGTGACTTAAATGGATCATAGATGCAAAACCATCAAACTCCTAGAAGATAACATAGGAGAAAATCTAGGTGACCTTGTGTTTGGTGGTGACTTGTTATGAAAGAAAGAATCTATAAACTAGATTTAATTGATACTTTAAATTTCTGCTCAGTAAAAGACACCATCAAGAGAATGATACAGCCCTGGCTGGTGTGGCTCAGTGGATTGAGTGTCAGCCTGCGAACCAAAGGGTTGCTGGTTCAATTCCCAGTCAGACCACATGCCCGGGTTGCAGGCCAGGTCCCTGGTGGGGGCTGTGCGAGAGGCAACCACACATTAATGTTGCTGTGCCTCTCTTTCTCCCTCCCTTAACTTCTATCTAAAAATAATTTTAAAAATCTTAAAGAAAAAAGAGAATGATACAAACCACAGACTGACAAAAAGTATTTGCAAAAGACATGTCTGATAAACAAGTGTTATCCAGCCCTGACTGGTATGGCTCAGTTGGTTGGGCATCATCCCGCAGCACAAAAGGTCGCCAGTTCAATCCTGGTAAGGGTACATGCCTGGGTTTCGGGTTCAGTACCTGGACAGGACACAAATGAGAGGCAGACGACTGATGTTCTGTCTCACATCAATGTTTCTTTCCCTCCCTTTCCCTCTCTCTAAAAATAAATAAATAAAATCTTTTTAAAAAAGAATTTATGCAAAATATACAATGAACTTTTAAAACTCAACAACAATAAAATGAACAAGCAGCCCTGACTGGGTCTCAGTTGTTTGGAGGGTCATCTCACACACCAAAAGCTTGTGAGTTTGATTCCCAATCAGGGCACACACCTAGACTGCAGGTTTGATCCCCATCAGCGAGCATACGGGAGGCAACCATCGATATTTCCCTCTCACATCAATGTTTCTCTCTCTTTCTCTACCTTCCTCTCTCTCTCAAATCAATAAACATATGCTCAGATGAAGTTTCAAAAAAAAAAAAAAACCAAGAAAGAAAAGAAACAATCAGATTTAAAAATGAGCAAAAGATCTGAATAGGCACCACTCCAAAGGAGATAGACAATTGGTAAATAAGCATCAAAAAAATGCTCAACATCATACATCATTAGGGAAAGGCAAATTAAAACAATGAGAAACTACTACACATCTATTAGAATAGCCAGAATGTGGAACACAGGCAACAGCAAATGCTGGTGAGGATGTGGAGCAACAGGAACTCTCATTCACTGCTGGTGAGAATGCAAAATAGCACAGTTTTGGAAGACAGTTTGGAAGACGTTTTGGTGCTTTCTTATAAAACTAAAGATACTTTTACCTTACGATCCAGCAATCATGCTCCTTAGTATTTCCCCAAAGGAATTAAAAACTTATGTCCACAAAAAAACTTGTACACACATGTTTATAACAACATTATTCATAGTTATAAATCTTGGAAGAAACCAAGATGTCCTTCAATAGGTGAATGAATAAATAAACTGTGATACATCCAGACAATGGAATATTATTCAGCACTAAAAGGAAATGAACTATTAAGCCATGAAAAGACATGGAGGAACCTTAAATACATATTAGTAAGTGAGGGAAGCCAAAGTAAAAAGGCTACATAAAACAGCTTTCAGTTGTATAACATTCTGGAAAAGGAAAAACTGTGGAGACATTATACAGATCAGTGGTTGGAGGGGTTGGAGGGATAGAGGGATACACAGGCAGGCACAGAGGACTTTCAGGGCAGTGGATATACTCTACATGATAAGGCTACATCATTATACATTTGTCCAAACCCAAGGAATGTGCAACACAGAGTAAAACCTATGTAAAGTCATTAAGATGTGTTAATACAGGTTCATCAGTTGCAGCAAATGTACCAATCTGGTAGAGGATTTTGGGTATAATGAGGGGAGCTATATGTGTGTGGGGTTAGGGGACATATAGGAAATCTCTGTACCTTCTCAATTCTATTGTGAAGCTTACAAGGCTCAAAAAAAAGTTTGAATTAAAAAAAATACATACTAGAGGTTCTCAGCAGCAGATTTAGTGTAGCAGAATAAAGGTCTATGAACTTGAATGTAGGATATAGAAATTGTCCATTCTTAAGAACCAAAACAATAAACAAAAATGAACAGGCCCTCAAGGACCTGTGGGAAAGCCATCAAGCATTCTGAAATATGTCCCAAAGTGTCTTCCAAATGGGAGTCCTAGAAGGAGGAGAATGAGACAGAAAGAGAGAGAGAGAGAGAGAGGGACTGATTTGTAAAATAATGGTCAAAATCTTTCAAATTTTATAAAAACATTACCCTATACATCTAAGAAGCTAAATTAACTCCAAGTAAGATAAACTCAAAGAAATTTACACTTAAATATGTCAGAGTTAAACTACTGAAAGACAAAGACAAATAGAGAATCTTGAAAGTAGCAATAGAAAAACAACTCATCATTTATAAGAGATTCTCAATAAAATCAGCTGCTAAAAAAATTCAACTGTTAATGACTCATCATTAACTATGAAGACCAGGAGGCAGTAGAATAATATATTCAAAATGCTAAAAGGAAAAGACTGTCTACCAAGAATTTTATAACCAGAAAAACTACCCTCAAAAATGAAGGAGAAATTTAAAACACCCAAATAAACCAAAACTGAGAGAATTTATCACTACCAGACCTCTCATACAATAAATACCAAAGGGTGACCTTCAGGCTGACATTAAATGACAAAAGACACTTACTTAAATTCATGTCCAGAAATAAAGGGCACCAATAAAAGTTTCTACATAGAGAAATATAAAATATGGGTTAAGTGTATTTATGTTGTAACACTTTTCTTGTCCTATCTAATGGAAAGACAGCTGCATAAAATAATGATAACAAAACTGTGTTGACAGGTTTATCATGTATAATGTTGTAATTTATATGACAATAATAGTACATAGGAGTTTGGGAAGGAATGAAGTTATACTGTAGCAAAATTTTGAACACAATTAAAACTCAATTGGTATTAATCTGAACTAGATTGTTATAAATTCTGATGCTGATTATAGTCCCAGAGCAAGTACTAAGAAAAACCTTTTATATACAGTAAAAGAAACAACAAAAGAATTAAAATGACACACTAGAAAATATCTATTAAGCATGAAAGAGGAGAGTAATGGAGAAAGAGAACAACAAAAAAGGCATGAGACATATATAAAACAAGTAAAATTGCAGATATAAATCCTATATCAATAGTAATTAAATTAGATATAAATGGATTAAATACTTCAATAAAAATACAGAGATTGGCAAATAAAAAATCGTTATTCAGCTGCATGCTGTCTACATGAGCCACATCTTAGATTCACAGATGCAAAAAGTTAAAATTAAGAGGATAGAAGAAGCTATATGATGAAAACAATAATCAAAGGATATCAGGACTCGCTATAATGATATCAGACAAATAGAATTTAAGACCAAAATTGTTAAGAGGCAAAAAAAATTTATAATGATAAAAGAGTTAATCCATCAGGAACGTATAACAATTATGAACAAATACACCAAGGGGATTAAAAAGTACAAACTTCTAGTTATAAAACTAGTCATGGGGATATAATGTATAGCACAGGCAATATAGTCAATAATAGTTATATCTATATCTATATATCTATATTTATAAACATATAGTGAATACAGAGTAATATGTAGTTACTACACCATACTAAGTATGTATGGTGCCAGGTGAATACTACAATTATCATGGTGATTACTTAGTAATGCAAACACATGTTTAATCACTGTGTTGTGCACTTGAAACTAATACAACATTGTATGTTAACTATAATTTTAAAAAAATGAAAAATAAACAAATGCACCTAACAATAGAGTCACCAAATACACAAAGTAAAATCTGATGGAACTGAAGAGAGAAATACACAATTCAAAAATAACAGCTAAATATTCCAATTCCCCCCTACCAATAATGAATAGAATCACTAGGCAGATCAACAAGAAAATAGAAGACCTGTACAACACTAAACCAGCTAGATATAACAGAATTTATAGGACATACCAGCAAACATAAAAAGAATATGTGTTCTTCTCAAATGCATATGCAACAACATGTTAGGCCTTTCTCTCTCTCTTTTTAAAGATTTTATTTATTTATTTTTAGAGAGCGGGGAGGGAGGGAGAAAGAGAGAGAGAAACATCAGTGTGTGGTTGCCTCTTGTATGCTCCCTACTGGGGACCTGGCCCACAAGCCAGGCATGTGCCCTGTCTGGCCCCATGACCCGTTGGTTCACAGGCCTGCTCTCAATACACTCAGCTACACCAGCCAGGCCCTTTTTTATTTTTTTAAGAGAGAGAAGAAAGGAAGGAGAAGGAAATCGAGAGCAACAATGATGTGAGAGAGATACATCTATCGGTTGCCTCTCACACTAGCTCTGACCCAGGATGGAACCCTCAACCCCTCAACCCACCATGTGCCTTGAGGTGGAATTGTACTAGTGACCTTTTGCTCTGTAGGACAATCAATGCCCAACTGAGTGAGCCACACAGGTCAGGCCATGTAAGACCATTTTAAATGGCATCAGTAAATTTTTAAAAAACTGAAATAACACAAGTACACAGTATATTCTCTGGCCACATGGAATGAAATTGGAAATCAATAAGAGAAAGATGTAGGAAATTCACAAGTATGTATAAATTAAACAACATACTCCTAAATAATCAATAAGTCAAAGAATACTTCACAAGAGAAATTTTAAAATACTTGATGAGTAAAATTAAGATGCAAAATATCGAAACTTATGGGATACAGCTAAAGCAGTGCTTAGAGCTTTAAATGCCTATGTTAAAATGAAGAAAGATCTTAATCAATCACCTAAACTAGTACCTTAATGAAAAAAGAAAAGAGAAAAAGAAGAGCAAAATAACCCAAAGCTATTGGAAGGAAGGAAATAATAAAGAGTAAAACAAAAATAAATGAAATAGAGGAATAAAAACAATAGAGAAAATCAATAAAACCAAAAGTTAGATCTTTGAAATGATTAACGAAACTGATAAATGTTTAGCTAGCTTGATTAAGAAAAAAATCAAATTACTAAAATCAGAAATAAAAGAGGAGACATCATTGTTGTTACAGAAGTAAAAAGCGACATAAGAGAATATTATGAACACTTGTATGCCAGTTAGAAAACATACACGAAATTAACCAATACCTAGAAAAACAAACTATTAAAGAAAACACAAGAAGAAACAAAATTCTAAATATTCCTATAACAAGTAAAGAGATGAATTAGTAATTTTAAAACTTCCCAAGAAGAAAATTGCAGGTCCAGATGGCCTTTGTGGTGCATTTCACCAAATGTTTAGAGAGTAATTAATACCAATCATTCGCAAACTCTTCCAAAAAAGGAAGGAACACTTCCCAACTCCTTCTATGAGACCAGTATTACCCTGATACAAAACCAGGCAAAGACATCACAGGAAAAGAAAATCATACTGCAATATTCATTTTGAATAAAGTTATAAGTCTCCTTGACAAAATCCCAGCAAACTAAATTCAGCATAATGTAAAAGGTATTATACGTCATTGTAAGATTACTTGGTATTATACATCAAGTAAGATTCACCTCAGGAATGCAGGTTGTTTTAAGGGAAAAACCCACATGATCTTCTTAATTGATTCAGAAATATCATTTGACAAAACCCCAAATCCTTTCACGATAAAAAATAAAACCAACAATGAACATATTATGAATAAAATGGAATTTTCCCAACTAGATAAAGATCATCTATGAAAAAAAGTCCACTGCTAAATTCATATTCAAAACCCAAAGGCTTTTCCCCTAAGATCAGGAATAAGATTAAGTATATTCACTCTCATCATGTCTATTCAGTGCTGTACTGATGGTTGTAGCTAGGACTATTAGTTACAAAAAAGAAATAAAAGTCATCCAGATTGAAAAGAAGAAATAAAACTATTTCTTTTCACAGATGATATGACATTGTACACAGAAAATCCTAAGGAACCCACAAAAATGTTATACTACTAGTACTAAGTGAATTCACCAAATTTGTAGGACACCAGACAAATATATAAAAGTCCATTGTATCTCTTCTGGGAGGGAGGACTTCCAACCAAGATGGAGGCGTAGGTAGATACACTGTGCCTCCTCACACAACCAAAAGGACAATAACAAATTTAAAAACATCCAGAACTGACAGAAAATCAAACTGTATGGATGTACAACAACCAAGGAGTTAAAGAAGAAACACTTATCCAGACCAGTAGAGGGGCGGAAATAGGTAGCTGAGCAGAGGAGACTCGCGGCAAGGTGGAGGCTGGAGGACTGGGGTGGGCAAGGTAGTGGCTGGCTGAACAGGCGGTCCCATATTTGCATGCAGATAAACCAGGAGGAATAACTGGGGAGTGAGACAGACAGTGAAACCCAGAGCTCCAGTGTGGGGAAATAAAGCCTCAAAACCTCTGACTGTAAAAACCTGTAGGGGTTGAGGAGGCAGGAGGAACTCCCAGCCTCACAGGAGAGTTCGTTGGAGAGACCCACAGACTCCTTGAATGTACACCGAACCAGTCACCAGAAATCAGCACCAGAAGGACCCAATTTGCTTGTGGGTAGTGGAGGAAGTGACTGAAAGCTGGCAGAGCACGGAGCAAGTGCCATTGTTCCCTCTCTGACCCCTCCCCCACATAAAGAGCCACAACATAGCAACATAGGTTGCCCTGACCTGGCGAATACCTAAGGCTCTGCCCCTTACCATGTAACAGGCATGCTGGAGACAGAAAAAAAAAAAAAATGGCCCAAATGAAACAACAGATCAAAGCTCCAGAAAAAATACAACTAAGTAATGAGGAGATAGTCAACCTATCAGATGCGTGGTTCAAAACACTGATAATCAGGATGCTCACAGAATTGGTTGAGTATGGTCACAAAGTAGAGGAAAAAGTGAAGGCTATGAAGAGAGAAATAGAGGAACATGTACAGGATAGTGAAGGGAAGGAAACCGGGACTCAAATAAACGATTTGGAGCAGAAGTAAGAAATAAACATTCAACTGGGACAGAATGAAGAAACAAGAATTCGAAAACATGAGGAGATGCTCAGGAACCTCCGGGACAACTTTAAAAGTTCCAACATCTGAATCATAGAGGTGCCAGAAGAAGAGGAAGACAAAGAAATTGAAAACTTATTTGAAAAAATAATGAAGGAGAACTTCCCTCATCTGGCAAAGGAAATAGACTTCCAGGAAGTCCAAGAAGCTCAGAGAGTCCCAAAGAAGATGGACCTAAGGAAGCACACACTAAGACACATCATAATTACATTACTCAAGATTCAATGTAAGGAAGCTCAGAGAGTCCCAAAGAAGATGGACCTAAGGAAGCACACACTAAGACACATCATAATTACATTACTCAAGATTCAATGTAAGGAGAGAATCTTAAAAGTAGCAAGAGAAAAGGAGAGAGTTACTTACAAAGGAGTTCCAATTAGACTATCAGCTGATTTCTCAAAAGATACCTTACAGGCAAGAAGGGGCTGGAAAGAAGTATTCCAAGTCATGAAAGGCAAGGACCTACATCCAAGATTGCTCTATATAGCAAAGCTATCATTTAGAATGGAAGGGCAGATAAAGTGCTTCCCAGATAAGGTCAAGTTAAAGGAGTTCATCATCACCAAGCTATTATTATATGAAATGTTAAAGGGACTTACCTAAGAAAAAGAAGAGGATCAAAAACGTGAACGGTACCTGGCTGGTGTAGCTCAGTAGATTGAACGTGGGCTGCGAACCAAAGGGTCGCTAGTTTGATTCCCAGTCAGGGCACATGCCTAGGTTGTGGCCCAGTCCTCCAGTGGGGCAACCCACACATTGATGTTTCTCTCCCTCTCTTTCTACCTCCCTTCTCCTTTCTCCAAAAATAAATAAATAAAATCTTTAAAAATATATGAACAGTAAAATGACAACAAACTCACAATTATCAACAACTGAACCAAAAAAAAAAAAACAAACTAAGCAAACAACTATAACAGGAACAGAATCACAGAAATGGAGATCGAATGGAGGGTTATCAGCAGGGAAGAGGAAGGAGTGGATGGGGGGAAAGGTACAGGGAATAAGACGCATAAGTGGTAAGTACAAAATAGACAGGGGGAGGTTAAGAATGGTATAGGAAATGGAGACGCCAAAGAACTTATATGTATGACTCATGGACATGAACTAAGGTGGGGGGAATGCGGGTGGGAGAGGGTGTGCAGGGCAGAGGGGGATAAGAGGGGAAAATGGGACACCTATAATAGCGTAATCAATAAAAACATTTAAAAAATAAAAAAAGAAAAATGGTATCTTTTCTATACACCAGCAATGAACAGTACAAAAATGAATTAAAGATTACAATTCCATTCACAACAGCATAAAAAAAAAAAAACAAAGTACATTTAACAGAGTAAAAGGTTTGTACACTGAACACCACAACATTCTTGAGATTAAAAACCTAATAAATGGAAAGACATCCATGACCATCAATCAGAAGAAAATATTGTTCAGAAGACAATTCTCCCCAAATTAATCTACAGATTCAACTCAATCCTTATGAAAATTCTAGCTGCCTTTTTTGGAGAAATTGACAATATGAGCCTAAAATCTGTATGGACATGCAAGAAACCCAAAATACCCAAAATAATTTTAATAAATAAAGAACCAAATTGGAGGACTCACATTTTGTGATTTCAAAACATACTACAAAGCTACAACAATCAAGACAGTTTGGTAGTAGCTTAAGGAGAGATGTACACATCAGCGGAATAGAACTTAGAGTCCAGATTTTTGACAACGGTGTGAAGACAATGCAATGGGACAAATGACAACTCGAAGAGTGGCATTTTCAGAATATGGTGCTGGGATACAAGTGGAGATTCACATGCAAAAAAATTACGTCGGGCCCTTATTTTACTCCATATACCAAATTTATCTCAAAATGAATCAAAGCTCTAATCATAAGAGCTAAAATCATTAAAACTAATCAAAGAGCTAAAATTTAGGGGAAGAGCTTTGTGACTTTGTATTAGGCAATGATTTCTTGGATCTGAAAGCAAAAGCATAAGCAACAAACAAGAGGTAAATTGAATTACATCAAAATTAAAAACTTCTGTGCATCGAAAGACAATTAGAGTGAAAGGGCATCCTGAAGAACAGGAGAAAATATTTGCAAGGGTCGATTCCTTAAACTCACCAGTAAAAACAGCCCATATAACCTGATTTAAAAATGGGAAAAGGACGTGAATGCACATTTCTCCAAGGAAGATACACAAATGACCAACAAGCATATGAAAGTTGCTCAATGTCAAAAATGATTAGAGAATTGCAAATCAAAACCACAACGAGGTATCACCTGACACCTACCAGAATGGCTGCTAACTTTTGAAAAAACAAGTGATGGTGAGGATGGGAAGAAACTGGATCTCTTGAACACGTTTTTTTCTCTTGTACAATGTTCTAAAATTGTGCAGCTGCTGTGGATAACAATGTGACAGTTCCTCAAATATTAAAAATAGAATGGTAATTGTATATGATCCAGCTATTCCACTTCTGAGTATGTACCCACAGAACTGAAAGCAGGGTCCTGAAGAGACAGGTGTACAGCCAGGTTTGTAGCAGCGTGCTTCACAGTAGCCAAGAGGAGGAAGTGACACAAGTGTCTGTTGATGCATAAAAGGAGAAGTAAAATGAAGTATACACATACTACAAAATATTATTCCGCTATAAAAAGGAATGAAAGCCTGACACATGGATGACCTTTAAGGATACTATGTAGTCAGAGGAGCCAGTCACAAAAGGACAAATACTGCGTGATGCCTCTTAGAGCAGGTTCCGAGAGTAGCCAAATTCAGAGACAGAAAGTCCAATGGTGGCTGCCAAGGACTGGGGGAAGGAGGAAACCGGGAGGAGTAGCTTACTGGGAAAAGAGTTTCGTTGCTACGAGATGGGAAAGTTCTGGAGATTGGTTGCACAACAGTGTGAATGTACTTAACATTACTGCGCAGTATTTGTAAAAATGGCTAAGAGGATATATTTCACGTAATATATATATATAATATATATATATAATTTTATTTATTTATTTTTAGACAGAGGGGAAGGGTGGGAGAAAGAGAGGGAGAGAAACATCAATGTGTGGTTGCCTCTCACATGTCCCCAACTAGGGACCTGCCCTGCAACCCAGGCATTTGCCCCGACTGGGAATTGAACCACCGACCCTTAGGTTCGCAGGCCAGTGCTCAATCCACTGAGCCACACAAGCCAGGGCTAAATAATGTATATTTTTTACAACAGTTTTTAAAAGACTATCAAAAGTTGCTTAATTATGTTTAAAGAAATGTTATATGGGGAGATATTATCATTCATCAGACCTGAGACGATTTATCTCTGTGACCCTGGACTTCCGTACCTCAACTTCTACCTGCGTCCCCCTCCCTGCTCATAAATGAACCTGATAGTTGTCATTTAACCCTACTTAGTACGTGCCAGGCTTTTCCAGACAGAACTCTCAACCACTTTCTAGGGAGCCAACAACAGCTCAGCACGGCTTAGCGCCACTTCCCACGGCTGTGAGAGGAACGGGCTGCCACTGGGTCACAGGCCTGACCACCACACCCTCAAGGTCGCTTCATCCTAACAACCGCCTGGGGAACCCAGAAATGCAGATTCCCCTCGGAGATGAGCGGTTCTCTAGATTTTGATGAATGTTGAATGTGCAGGTCCCGGAACGAGTACATGAACAGATAAAAAGATGAAATCAAACAGGATTGCCTCACTGGACAGACTAAGGGAGGCTTGACGGGGGGGCAAAGGGCGGAAGGAGGAATGAAAACTGCTTACTGCAGGGACATTCTGTGCGTGGGCACGTTCTGCCCACTCAGAGTCCTTGCAGTCCATCCTGCCTGAGGACGGAGACTACCGGGGACAGTCCAGGAGCCTGGAGCTGTCGTCCGCCCAGAGAGGGGCTGGTCCAGACACAGCAGAGTGCTCCCGGCAGCAAAGGCAGCACAGGCAAGATGCCCGAAGGAGGGAAGGGAGGTGGGGCACCACGGGGACTTGGGGGTCTGTGCGTGGGAGAGGGCGTGTCTTTCTTTAGGAAGATCACTCTGGGTCCTGTGGAGAAGAGGACTTGAAGGGGAAGAAACTGGGGGAGGGAAGACCTGACCCTAAGGACAGAGTTAAGGGAAGTGAATTCTAGAAAGGTGTTTGGAGGGACCCTGGCCAGGGCTTGGTGATCAACTGCATGTGGGAATCCTGAGGAGGAGGAATGAATGGGCCTTAGTATCAACTCTGGGGTACTGCAGAGTACCCCAGACTGAACTCAAAGGAAAACGGCTGTGATGGGTGGGGATTGGGGTGGGGGGCAGTCTCCGACAGACAGGGGGCTGTCATTTTTGACAGGTGCCTCCCTTGATGCTCAGTGCCTGTTGGGTAGGTGCTTTAACATGGTAGACTTTTGCGGTGTCCTTGCAGTTCAAGGGTCTCTGCACTGGGTGGTTGGTTTGTCTGTGTGAAGGAGGAAGGCGGTGATCTGGAGCATTCGTCCAGCTCTCAGAGAGCAGGCCAGGGACACCCTGGGGTGGAGGGAAGAAATGATGTTCGGGAAATAGGGAAGGAAAGAGCCCGAGGGAGCAAAGCTGCTTAAAAAGCACCACTGTTTCCATTTCTGGAGCATTTAAGCAAACAGGGTCCTGTGTGTGTGACATCACTTGATCCTTTGCCAGCTGATTTGGAGAACTCCGCTGAGCAGGGCCACTGCTTTCCCCAGGACAGCAGGGATTCTAAGCTGGGGGCGGGGGAGGGAGGATCAGGTGATCCAGGGTCTAAAGCACAGGTGGCAAATGTAAGGCCCGTCCCCGAATCTGGCCCTTCACCTTCTTCCTACCTGGCAGCTGAGCTGAGCTCTCACTTAACTGTTAAGGAGTAGTTACATTTATACAGTCCTAAAGTTACATTCGGCTCTTTGTTCTTTTTATTTTTATTTTAATTTTAATTTTTTAATTTTTTTCCTTTATTATTTAATTGTTGTTCAAGTAACATTTAGCCCTTTGAAGGCAACCTCGAGGCTGATGTGGCCCCCAGTGAAAACGAGTTTGACACCCCTGCTCCAAGGGCAGAGCACTTGCTACACAGGATAAGGGTGCTGTGCACGTCCCTGGCTCTTCTCAGGAAATAGGGACCTGACCTATTTAGTTACATTTTTAAGGCAAAGTCCAGAGAGAAGGTATGGGTGCAAGACATCTTCTTCAACTTGGGAACAGACCCGCAGGGCCCACCTCCTAACCCCACATGCCCTTTCCAGCCCTCCTAGGCTGGGGTGAGGGAGCCCCCTTCGCCAGCCTCTTCGACCTCGGCCTCAAGGAGCCTCAGGGCCCCGGCACCGAAGGAACAAGGTCTGAACCCATCCGTCACTGTGGAGGTGGGCAGACTGAGACAGGGGGTGAGGGCAGCACCCTGCACGGGCCTCTGTCCCCTCAGGCCTTGCTCTCCTGAACCACAGCCTCCTCTGCAGGGACAGAAGGACATGGCCTGGAAACCGACAGCACCCCTGCTGCTGCTGGCCTGCCTCTCGGCTGCCATGGGCAGTGCCCGAGACGGGACAGAGCTGCTCAACGTCTGCATGGACGCCAAACACCACAAGGCCAAGCCAGGCCCTGAGGACAAGCTGCACGACCAGGTGTGGCTGGGCTGTGGCTCTGACTGGGGAGGGCCCTGCTTCTGACAGGGGAGAGGAAGTCAGGGTGGTGGGGAGGGGCTGAGGGGTCAGACACCCCATATTGGAGTTATGGCTGAGAAATAAATGTCAGGAGTGTTTAGGTGATTTTAGGGGTGGCCTCCTTAGAACAGGATACCACGTGAGCAATGATATGGAATAATCATGTATCGAGCACCTACTAGGCGTCATGTGTTTTCTGTACGTGAATTCATTTTTCCAGGGGTCCTTGGAGGTAGGTAGGTGACATTTTCCGCACCACACAAATGAGGACACTGAGGCCGGAGAACATGGACACACAGAGGCACCGGCCATGAGCAGCCCTTGTGGCCAGGTAGCGGCAGGACCGGGGCAGACCCTCCGCATTTGGGGAGGATGTTTTTCCTACTTTCACTGTGGCCTGTCCCATGGAGTGCTGAGGGCGAAGGACAGGGCCTCCTGGGACTGTGACACAGGGCTCCGGCGTGTCCTTGCACACAGTCTTACATGTGTGTGCCACTTGGTTGCAACCGTGTTAGACTCCATGCCTCCTTTTTATGACAAATAGTGTTTAGACTCTCTTTTCTATCCTGGAATGACGTTTGAAGCTAATAGAATCTATTTGCACATTTAGTTTAAAAATATTTAAAAATATCAACACTATTTTCGTTAAAAATATCAACATAACCACCTGTAATGCAAAGGAAAAGCCAGAAGAAAGTACTTTATAATAAAATCCCTACATTTCAACATGCCGATTCCTGGTGCGGCTGCATCAGAAGTCACTGTGAAACAGCACATGTCCTTTATTCACAAAATCACTGTGAATGGGGCAGCTACCAATGAAGGTCGATACAGGTGCATTCTGTTGGCCACTTAAATTGTACGAGATACTCTAAGCAGTGCGGCCTTTGTTGACTCAATTCTCTGCAACAGTGGTTAACTCCAACAATGCAAAAGGTACAGTACAGCCTTCCATTTTATGGTTTGGCTTTTGTTTTGATCTGGAGAATCTGGTCTACAGTATATAAAAACCATGCTAAAGTATGGTGTGTCTATATGTAAGATGAAGTTCGGTTTAGATTAGAAAAGCATAAGTATGTCTTTAATTGAGTGTTTTTAGCACATGTTTCTGTGCACCTGCTATGTGTCTGGTCGTGGCCTAGCCACTGGCAGGGGCAGAGGGACACGGATCCTAATATTCGCCGAGAACACGGTTATTCAACAACGTATTACTGCATCGCTCACTCTCTCTCCTCCTTTACTCAGAATGTCACCTTCCAGTGGCGTTCCAAACCACCTCATCTAAAATTTCCACAATTACCCCATACTCCACATACCCGCTCCCTGCTGTAGATTCCCTCATGTAATTGGCCATAGCCTTCCAATCATCCTTTTCCTCTCTCAGTGTCCTACTGTCCGTCTCCCCCGACCCGAAGGTAAGATCCATGAACACGTAGTTCTGTCTGTTTTGCTGTCTGCTCTATTCGGATAGAACAGGGCTGGCATAGAATAGTTACTCAGTTAAATATATACTTTATATATAACATTGTGTATATAAGATATATATTAAATATATATACATAATTTTATTTATTTAGTTAGAGAGATGGGAGGGTGGAAGAAAGAGAGGGAGAGACACATTGATGTGTGAGAGAAATATTGACGAGTTGCCTCCTGCACGCCCCCAACTGGGCACCTGGCCCACAATCCAGGCATATGCCCTGAGTAGGAATCTAACAAGCAACTTTTAGGTTCACAGGCTGGTGCTCAATCCACTGAGCCACACCAGCCAGGGCCTCAGTAATATATTTTTAATAAATAAAGGTAGGCATGTTTTATAAAGTGTTACTAGCTGTAGAGATGTTAGTTTATTGTCCTCCCAAGTCAGGGTTTCTCCTAGGTTCCCACAAAACCTGATCACACTGTTGTAATCGAGTGTCCCCCAAGACCTAAATTCCTGGAGGCCAGGAAGAGAAGGGTCCTCACGCTGACCGTGTCTAGGGCGACCCTCCGGGGGCAGGAGAGCAGGAACGGAAGGGGCAGAGACTAGATGGGGCAGGGGTGTGCAGCAGGGGAAGGACTCAGTGATGTGGCCGTGTCCGCCCCTCCCAGTGCCGTCCCTGGAAGAAGAATGCCTGCTGCTCCGCCAGCACCAGCCAGGAGCTGCACAAGGACACCTCCCTCCTGTACAACTTTAACTGGGACCACTGCGGCAAGATGGAGCCTGCCTGCAAGCGCCACTTCATCCAGGACACCTGCCTCTATGAGTGCTCCCCCAACCTGGGGCCCTGGATCCAGCAGGTGCGGGTGTCTCCCTCACCCCAGCCCAGCAGGCTGCCCTCCAGCTCAGTCAAGCCTGTGGCTGCCAACCTGCCTGGCTGAGAGGAGCCTTCCCCTCCCACCTCCCACCCAGGTGAACCAGAGCTGGCGCAAAGAGCGTTTCCTGAACGTGCCCCTGTGCAGAGAGGACTGTGAGAGCTGGTGGGAAGACTGCCGCACTTCCTACACCTGCAAGGCCAACTGGCACAAGGGCTGGAACTGGACCTCAGGTGAGGGCCGGGCAGGTGGGAGGTTGAGGAAGGGTTTTGACAAAGGCCAGTCGAAGATTTGGGGCTGTGTGAATACCTCTGGGGTAACCGGGGACTGAACGTCTGTGTCTATCCTCTCTCCTCCTGCAGGATCTAACAAGTGTCCCGCTGAGGCTGGCTGCCGCACTTTCGAGTTCTACTTCCCCACGCCTGTAGCCCTGTGTGAGGGCATCTGGAGTCACTCTTACAAAGTCAGCAAGTACAGCAGAGGGAGCGGCCGCTGCATCCAGATGTGGTTCGACCCGGCCCAGGGCAACCCCAATGAGGAGGTGGCGAGGTTCTATGCCTTGGCCATGAATTCTAGGGCCACGGCCCATGGGTTTGCACCTGTCCTTCTCATTATAGCCCTAATACTGCAACTCTGCCTCCTTGACTGAATCCAGCTTTTCCCGTAAGCCCCTTCTGTCCATGCCCAGCTTTGAGGTGCAGTTTCAGCTCAGCTCAGGTCCACAAATTAGGGAGCCCTAAGCCTGTCTCCATCCATTATCCATCTGTCATCCAGTTCCTGTTCTATGGTGGGGTTTGGGGTTTCTCTGCCAGCCTGTTCTAATAAATAGACAGACATATTTGTGTCTGATGAGTTATTTTGGTTGTTAGTTTTGGGGTGGACAGAGGAGAGACTCCCTAGCATTTGGATTCCTTTGGATTAGAGAAATGAAACCTGAGTTTCAAACTTAGCTCAGCTACTTACTATGTGAAAGGGGACAGTTGCTTGAGTGCTCTCAAGAAACCTTGGTTTCTTCCTCATTAAAATGGGGCTAATAATCCTTCCTCTTCTCAGGGTTGTGAAATATAAAGGAGCTGTTGCCTAGAAAGTATGTGAGCCCAGTGTTTGCACACTGATAGTTCTTGGGGATCCTTTTGTTCTTGTTAACCCAAGTGAGAGGCAGGTCATGAACTTCATTTATATTGGTCCACAGACGTCCCCTTCCCTCAAGCCTTGTCTGTCTGCTTCTGTGCTGAGTTCTACACTGAGAAAGCTGGGGTTGGGAGTCAAGAGGTGAAAAAAAAATTCACACATGATGTGGATTGAAGGGGTAGAGTTGGGGCTTGTGACCCGTTAGAGGAGGAAAAGAGCTTATGGGGAGGATAATTTGGGAGTCTCCTGGTGAGGAAATACTCAAGAGCCTTGAACTCGTTCAGCTCTGGCTATATCCTGGAGGTGTGGCTGGAAGAGGGATGGAAACTCTTACCTTTGACCCCATCTGCGAATGGTAGATATGCCTACCCTGGAGAGTTGTTCTGTCTTTGCACAGCCCCCAGAACTGGGTTTGAGTTGGAGCTCTCACTTCCCCTTTCTTCCTGAGGAATTCTTGGTCTCCTTATCCAGACTGCAGTTATCCCCGAGAGGCAGGGTATCTGTCAGAGAACACCAGGCAGGTGGGGTGTTTGAACCAGGACTAGAATCCGGCGTGAATACTCCTAATCTAGCGCTCTCCTTGCCGCCCCTAGCTGCC
Source organism: Glossophaga mutica (assembly GCA_039655065.1). Lineage (NCBI taxonomy): Eukaryota > Metazoa > Chordata > Mammalia > Chiroptera > Phyllostomidae > Glossophaga > Glossophaga mutica. The sequence goes on from CM077308.1 coordinate 46,791,275, forward strand.
CCCTCCTGGCCGACTCACCTTCCCTCAAACCAGAGGTGACTGACGAGAGAAAACAGGCATCGACAGGAGCACGAGTTATTGGGTTTCAGTAGGGGCCTGGAGACGCTGATGGGTTCGTGAGAGGTCTCAGTTATTATATTTGTCTAGTTTGGAAGGACCCACAGAACCCCCTCCATGTCCCAAGCTGTGCTCCAGCAATTAAGTCAATGCGTATTTGAAATGGAGTAAGGAGTTCGTTTGGGCTAACTCAGACTCTCAATTCAGCAAAGTGAAAGTTCTCTCCCAGGTTAAAGGGGAGTCTCCGACAGCGTTCCAGGAGTTGGCAGCATTGGGAGCCTGGCTACCGGCCTGCGCCTTTAAGGAGCCGGGGGCAGAGGGGCGGGGCAGGAAGCGGGCTCCCTGGAGGTGCTGCCACCGGCTAGGTCTTTTTTGGGAAGGGGTGGGGCAATCCTCCTATGGACCCCGCCCCCTTTTCGACCCCCGGTTGCCGTTGCACATTGGGCGGGTCCGAGGAAGGGGTCCGGGGTTGTGGAAGAGACCCAGTTTGGGGAGCTCCCCACTCAGCGTCCCGCCTACAAAGGCCGAAGTTTGTTGACTTGGAGGGAGTAGCTGGGGCGGGGGCGGGTGCTAATAATACCCGTCCCTTCAGCCGCTGCGCTTTACAGTTTACACAGCTGTCACCTTTGGTACTCCTTAATTAATAATAAAAATAGCCGCCGTTCAGGATCGTCTACTGGATGCCAGACCCTGTGCCGAGAACTTTACAAGCATAGACCCTGTGCCGAGAGTCTGCACTCATAACACTATCCCCATTTTACAGAGCGGGAAGGCGAGGCTCAGATTGGTGCAGTGACTTGCCCGAGGTCACAAGGCGGGTCAGTGGCTCCACGATCTGGACGCTGGGCCGGGAGAGGCGGGGCGCGGGTGCTACCCCCGGCTCTGCTGAGAGCCGCGGGGGCGGAGCGGCGGGCGGGGCGGAAGCCGTGGGGGGGCGGTGTGCGGCGGCAGAGGATGGCCATCTTAAGTGGCCGCTGAGAGACTGGGGCTGCTTCCCCCGGGAAGGGGGCATCCGAGCAGCCCAGGAGGTGGGGGTCTGCGTGCGGCGGCTGCGGCTCTGGGGAGAGATTGGGAGCCCATGGGTCTGAGGGAACTTTCTCCAAGACGGGCAAGAGGAGGCCTGGTCTCGGACTGTGAACCCCTCAAGGCCCGGGCCTGCGGGTATGGTGGATGGTGCCAGGGAACTTGGCTGAGAAGGGGGAAGGGCTCTACCCGGGCTGAGAGGGGCTACCAGGGACTGAGTGGGGTTTTGAGGACACTGGACGTCGTCTGGGGGTTTGTGGGGGATCGGATCTCTGTGGAGGGGATCCCCCCCCACGGGGTCTGTAGGGAGCTGGACCCAGTGGAGTTTGGGGTTCAAGTCTAAAGGGGGCTGGATTTCATGGGAGTTGGGGGTCGGGGCTGCTTGGATGATGGGGAGAGGGATGGGAGGAAGTTCATCGTGGGTCCTTCGTGGGTTTTGGGAACTCGATTCTGCAAGGCTATAGGAGAGACCGAATGAAAAGGATTGGGGATGGAATCAGACGTCTATGGGAGTTAGGGGTCATAGTGCGATTATTGGAGGAAACTGGTTCTCAGGGGATGGGGCTGAGATTCCGGAATTGTTGGGGCACAGGATGTGGGGATTTAGGCGTCTCTGGGGGTATTGGCTGGAGCTCCTCAGGGTGATGATGGCGGGGCAGGATCCTTGTGGGATCTGGCGAGTCCGGAGTCCGGCGGGAATGCGGGGGGGCGGGGGCATCAACGCCGCTGGGAAGAGCTTGGGGCAGGGGCGGTCAGGGCGGTGGGCCAAGCGGAGGGGGAGGAGGCCGGCAGCCAGCTCTGCACTCCACTCCTGCCCCTCCCCCGCCGCCTCTGAACAAACTTTTCTTTCTCTTCAAGTTGAGGCCGGCGCTGCAGGCGGCGGCGGCTGCACCGCAAACTAGGCGGGCTGCGTGGCGGAGAGCAGTGCCTGGATCCCCCACTCGGCCGGCTCGCGGATCCTCAGGCCGGCGGCCCGGGCCCAGCCCCAGCCTCAGCCCCAGCCTCAGCTCCTTGCGTGCCGGGGGTATGGCGCGGGGCGGTGGGCGCGGGCGGCGCTAAGCCCTGCACCGGCCATGGCCTCAGCGTGCGGGGCGCTGGGGCCGGGGGGCAACGGGCCGGGGGGCGCGCTGGGCAGCCCGGCCCCTGCGTGGTACCATCGAGACCTGAGCCGCGCTGCCGCCGAGGAATTGTTGGCCCGGGCAGGCCGCGATGGCAGCTTCCTGGTCCGAGACAGCGAGAGTGTGGCAGGCGCCTTCGCGCTCTGTGTCCTGTGAGTGGCGCTGGGGCTCTGGGAGGGCGGGGGCACAGTCTGGGGTTCCTTGAGTGTACCGGGAGGGCTTGGGACAATGGGACGCCAGCGCCCCCCAGAGTGGGGCCTTGGCTTTATACTAAAGCTGAGGAAGGATGCTGGGAGCACTTCCTTCCTGCTGTGTGTCTGGGAGGCATTTTCTGGGACGGTGAAGCAGAGTAAGTGCAGTCCTGCTGCCAGGGTGGCTGTAAGGGGGGGAAAATGCAAGGAGTCTCTGGCGAGCCCCCTCAGGCACCGTCCAGGTAGAAGGAGCTGGAGGGGTGAGGATGTACATTTCATGGTTGTGTGCAGTGCCCTTTATGCAGACATTGGGTATCTGAGAGGTAGGTAGGCATAGTTGGAATGAAGGGGTGTGTGAGGATGGTCCGCAGCTCCCTTAGGGGGCCTTGCTGTGCCCCCAGAACTGAGGTTGGGGCCTGCCTGGCTGTGTGGGACTGGGGCTGGGGGACAGGGTGGTTTTGAGGAGAAGAGGGTGAGGCTGTATAGGGCCATGCCATTATTTTATGAATAAATGAGTGAGTGTGTGTGCCCTGGCTTCCAGCTGCCCTAGCCCTGAGCTATGGGTGCTGAGTACAGGGCTAGACTTGGCAGCTCTCTGAGTGGGCCTGGTCCTGTGCCTGTACCCATCAGCCATGCATGGTGGTGGTTTTGGGGTGAGTTTGCACTTTGAGTTTTGGAATCTTCTCCCTGAGCTGCTCTGCACACCACTCATTCTGACACTGGCTGGGCTCCTGGGGCCTCAGGATTGGGAGGTGGTGAGTGGGAAGCCACAGGGTCACTTTGTTTATATCTAGTTGTGTTTCTTCTTAGCCCCATGAGCTCTCTCAGACCCCTATCCCTCTATCCCTTCTCCCTCTGTTCTCTTCACATCTTTAGGGGGTGCATTAGCCTAGGCTAGTAGCTCTCAATTGGGGTAGATTTTATCCCTCAGTGGACATTTGGCAATGTCCAGAGACACTTTTTTGGTTGGTGCCACCGGTGTCTAGTGCATAGAAGCCAGGGATGCTATTAACTATTCTATAAGCACAGGATAGCCTGTCACAACAAAGGATTATGAGGTCCCAGACCTCAGTAGTGCCGAGGTTGAGAAACCCTGATGTAGTCAGTGAACCCTAGGCTCAGCCAGGAAGACTAAAGAGGAACAGCCTAAGCAGATGAATATCCTAGAGCCCTGCCTCCCAGCGTGCTCTGAGGCACACCACCTAATTAGAGAAGGGAGGGAGGCAGGTGTTGGGTCAGCTGTTGAGTGGGAGGGGGACAGCTGGGCCTGTGTCTGGGTGAAGAACAGTTATTATCCCAGGAGGGGAAGAATCCTGGCTCCATCACCAGGAGAGGAGATGGGTAGGGTGAGGACCTCTGGGGGTACTTCAGCTTTGCCAGCTGGCTCTGGCCACTCCTTGCATTTCAGGAGCCTGGGAGTGAGCAGTCAGACCTGCACTTGCTCACCTGTGCGCACACCCACACGTACATGGGTAGCATTCAGGACACATTTCTGTCCTAGCTTTAAACTTTGCCTTCTACTTGCTTTGTGACTTTAGGTGAATCAATTTTCATTTGTGAGCCTTAGTTTCCTCTTCTCTACCTCAAAAGGTGAAGATTAAGTGAGGTCACATCTGTACTAAGCACGTGGCCTGTCACAGAGACAGGGCTCAGTTAATGGGATGCTATTATTGTTAGAACAGAGGCCCACAGTCCACACAGATACCTGCATGGCTTCTATCTGGTTCGCAGCCAGGAGAGCCCTCAAAGGGGGCCTACTTGAGGGGAAGGGATAGCTCTGTGGTCAACGTGTGGGGTCTTCTCAAACAAGCATTTGGTCCTCTTTGGTGCTGACACCCTCAGGCAAGCCTACCCTGAGGTGTGGCTGCAGAGAGAGTCTTCCAGCCCTACTGGGTATGGCCTGCGCCACCCAGGCCTGGCTCAGCTGTCACCTGCTCAGCTGTTGCTGCCATCTGTCAGCGCCCCTCTTGCCCCTCCTCAGTTTGGGGCTCCTAGGGGCCTGGGCCTACCATAGGAGGCCCGTTAGGTGATCCCAATTTCTTGGTGTCTGGGGAAGGGGGTAGAAATCCTTAGGATGATTCCCCCACACGCCCCAGCGAAACTGCCCCAGACACAGCCAACTTCAGCAGAGCTAGACACCAACATAAACACAGACAGCAGGCACACGTGTGTTAGCACATCGCCCATGCATGCAAACAGTGGTTACCCAGGCTTCTGAGGACTCTTAATCTGGCGGGGGGCCTAGACTGGTACCAGAGCCCAGAGGGGCTGTTTAGACAGCTGTGGAGGCCACAAAAGAGCTGCCTGTTGCTTGTGGAGACTATGTAGGTCTGGGAGAGGGGGTGGGGATTCCTGCTTGTTGGTGACACTAGCAGGACGGATGTGGACTAGCCCCATCGTTAACCCTGTGCAGCCTGGGGAAATGGTTTTAGGGAAGCCAAGCTGAAAGGGCTGGGGGATGAGTCCAGTGGTAAGAGGAGAAGGTACCTTGGGGCTCAGATGCTAGCCTGGGAGTGACGGATTCTGACCTCTGCCTTGCTATCAGGTATCAGAAACATGTGCACACCTATCGAATTCTACCTGATGGGGAAGACTTCCTGGCTGTGCAGGTAGGAGCTTGGACTCTGACTCCTGACTTTGATTCCAGCCAGTGGCTTGGGGTTGGCTAGCTGACCCTTTTCCCATCCTTGCTGGCCCCAGACCTCGCAGGGTGTGCCTGTGCGCCGCTTCCAGACCCTGGGCGAGCTCATCGGCCTGTACGCCCAGCCCAACCAGGGCCTCGTGTGCGCCCTGCTGCTGCCTGTGGAGCGGGAGCGAGAGCCAGACCCACCAGACGACCGCGATGCCTCAGGTGCCACCCGGTGTGCAGTGTGCAATCCCTTCCCTACCCCATGCTCAAATCCTACCTGCTTCTTCCCATCCCATTTTTCAACCTGCCTCCCCCAAAGCCATGATTCCAGGGCCCTTTACCCCCTTTCCGTGGAAGCTTGTGATCGCCAGGGCATTCCCCCACACTTCACTGAGGGCAGGAGCCCAGATGGATGCCCCACTGACCCCTGTCCACAGATGGGGAGGATGAGAAGCCCCCGCTGCCCCCACGCTCTGGCTCCACCAGCATTTGTGCCTCTGTGGGGCCCAGCAGCCCCCAACCAGCCCCTGAGACCCCTGCAACTCCGGCTGCTGAGAGGTAAGATGCCAGCCCCTTGCACTGAGGAGGAAGTCCCTTTCTCCTCTGAGAACTGCGTCCTCACCAAAGGTGGGGATGCTGAAGCCCCAGCCCCACTCTTCAGGGGACTCCTTCCCATCTCAGCCCAAGAGACAGACGCCCTGATCCGTGGCACTCTGGTTATCACCAGCACTGTCTCCTCTGGGGATAGGATAGGGGTGATGGGACAAGGCCAGCAAGGCCTCTACTGACTTCTTAACCCCCACTCAAAGTGCTCCCAATGGGCTGAGCACCGTCTCGCACGAGTACCTAAAGGGCAGCTACGGGCTGGACCTGGAGGCTGTTCGGAGTGGAGCCAGCAACCTGCCCCACCTCACCCGCACCCTCGCCACCTCATGCCGGAGGCTGCACAGGTACCTGAGACCTCTCATACCATGCACTGCACCCTTCCTTCTGACCTTTCCTCACCGGCTCCCCCTTGCTGCATGGATGCCCGGACCTCTGACCTCTGGTCCTGAACAGGGAAGCAGTCATTACCTCCTGACTTTTCCTCACCCGAACCCTTGTGTCCTCATGGCGGAGGCTGAAGCCCCCCTTCCCTGTAACTGGATTCAGGTGGGGAGTTCTTCTGACCTGATGTCTCCCCCCTAGTGAGGTGGATAAGGTCCTGTCTGGCCTGGAAATTCTGTCCAAGGTGTTTGACCAGCAGAGCTCGCCCATGGTGACACGCCTTTTGCAGCAGCAGGTGGGAGTGTAGGGACATCTTTGGGGAATGGTGTTTCGTGTTCTGGGGCTGAGTTGGGGACCCTCTTCATGGTGGCCTCATGTACAAGCCTTATTGTTTCTCACTGCAGAACCCACCACAGACTGGGGAACAGGAACTAGAGAGCCTGGTGCTGAAGCTGTCCGTGTTAAAGGATTTCCTGTCAGGCATCCAGAAGAAGGTGACCTGACCTCTGACCCCTCACCTACCAGTCCCTGACCACTCACAGTGACCTAACTGATCTCAATCCTGAATCTTTAGTATTGACCCCACCTCAACCGTGCCCCGCCTAGCTGCTGCCTTCTTACCTTGTCTCCTGCCCTCCCATGTTCTTTGACCTTGCCCTGCCCTTTTCCTCCAGGCCCTCAAGGCCCTACAGGACATAAGTTCCACAGCACCCCCGGCTCCACTGCAGCCATGCACACGTAAGGCCAAGACCATCCCTGTGCAGGCCTTTGAGGTACATGGCAGGGGGCACCAGGCGGGGCCTCATGGGTCAAAGGACAGTTGGAGGTGAAGGGGTTCTGCCTGTCCCGAGGCCTTTTCAGCATTTCCTTACCTCTCAACCTGCAGGTAAAGCTGGATGTGACCCTGGGTGATTTGACCAAGATTGGGAAGTCACAGAAGTTCACACTGAGCGTGGATGTGGAGGGTGGGCGGCTAGTGTTGCTGCGGAGACAGCGAGACTCACAGGAGGACTGGACAACCTTCACGCATGACCGCAGTAAGCCGGGGCCTGACCTGGGAGGGGTGGACAGGGCCTCAGAACACCAACCAGTATGACCCATTCTCCATCTCCTAGTTCGCCAGCTCATTAAGTCTCAGCGTGTCCAGAACAAGCTGGGCGTTGTGTTCGAGAAGGAGAAAGACCGGACACAGCGCAAGGACTTCATCTTTGTCAGTGCCCGGGTGAGCAGCAGATTGGGCCACAGCACTGGGGATGGCAGGAGACCTCACGAGATGGGAGGAGAAGGGACATGTGACGTAGGCGCGTCGGGGGTGGGTCTGACGGCAGAGAGCGTGTGTGTGGGAGAGCGGGTGGCCTGAGGGTGGGTTTAAATACTCATTCAATGAGTATTTATTAAGCATGAGCTGTATAGTGGGGAACCAGACAGGCCTGATCCCTCTCGCATGGTACCTGCAACCTATCTAGAAGGTATCCCTGGAATGGGGGTTCCCTGGCTGCTCACCTGCCTCTGACTGGCTGCTGTCCCACTAGAAGCGGGAGGCCTTCTGCCAGCTGCTGCAGCTCATGAAGAACAAGCACTCAAAGCAGGATGAGCCTGACATGATCTCTGTCTTCATAGGCACCTGGAACATGGGTGAGGCCTGGGGGCGGGGGCCGAGGTGGGACGGGGAAATGGCCCCAGAGCAGGGGCCTGACCGCTCCCCATCCCCTCCACCTCCAGGAAGTGTGCCACCTCCGAAAAATGTGACATCTTGGTTCACATCGAAGGGATTGGGGAAGACCCTGGATGAGGTCACAGTGGCCATACCCCATGACATCTATGTTTTTGGGACCCAGGAGAACTCGGTGGGTGACCGAGAATGGCTGGACCTGCTACGCGGGGGCCTCAAGGAGCTCACAGATCTGGACTACCGCCCGGTGAGGGGGTCATCTTGTCCTGTCCCCTCTCCTCACACACCACCCCAAACTATCCTGGTTGATGTCATGGTGACCCTGGGGAACACAACTTGACTGGCTGTTCTTCTGGTCCATGGGACTATCCTTTAGGAGAAGTAACCTGAGTCCTTCATGCTACGGGAGGGTCTGTTTCTTTTCGGCTCCTCAGAAGAAAGATAGCAGGTCTCCCTGTCCTGTGCCTGCTAGAACAGTGTGCATTGTGGGCTGGCGGGGAGGGGTTGCCAACAGTGGCTGGGCTCTGGACAGAGGGGACTCTGTACCCTCCCCCCAGATTGCCATGCAGTCGCTGTGGAACATCAAGGTGGCTGTGCTGGTCAAGCCAGAGCATGAGAACCGCATCAGCCACGTCAGCACATCCAGCGTGAAGACTGGTATTGCCAACACCCTGGGTGAGCAGAGTGGGCGAGGTCCCTCTGCCCACACCTTCTGCTTCCTCTCCAGCCCAGTATCTCCCTGTTCTGTGTGGTCTCAGCTTTTCCATATATAGAACTCTTTGAACTTCATAAATTGTGTTCATACTCTAAATCTCTTCTGGCCCCATCGGGAAGGCAGGCCAGGGTAATTCCCTCCATTTCACAGATGTTAATAAAACTCAGGCCCAGAGCGACCTGTCCCAAGTCACAGCTAGTACACGAGGAAGCCTGGCATAGTGCCCAGTTATATCAGTTTGCAGTCCAGAGCTCCTCCCGGGTGAAATCTGCCCAGAATCTGTAGGATCACCCTTGGGATTCTTGTATCTCCAGGGACTCTGCTCACATGTGCAGACGGGCTAGGGCCGTCCAGGTAGACTGCACCCCATGAGGGTCCCCGGGGAAGGTGTGGGTGTGTGTTGAGGGGCCTGCCTGTTTTCTAGCACTGGGGCTGGAGGACTTGGGAGAACCTTCCCACTGATGCTTCGATGGGCAGAAGGGAGAGCTGGGAGCTCTCCGGGGGTGACTTGGGCCTTTTTTTCCTTGTTGTCCTGACAGGAAACAAGGGGGCTGTGGGTGTCTCCTTCATGTTCAATGGCACTTCATTTGGCTTTGTGAATTGCCACCTCACCTCGGGAAATGAGAAGACTGCCCGGTGAGGGATACCTTCCGAAATAGTCTCTTCACCCTCACCCCTACTCACCTGAGAGCCATTCCCTCTCCCATATCCTAGTCCATGACCCACTTATACCCTTATCCCCAGAGCCACCCTCTCCCTCATCCCAGCTCAAGACCCCTCTGTCTATCTTTGACCTTCCTCTGTCCAGGCGGAACCAGAACTACCTGGACATTCTTCGGCTGCTCTCGCTGGGTGACCGCCAGCTCAATGCCTTTGACATCTCTCTGCGTTTCACTCACCTCTTCTGGTTTGGGGATCTCAACTACCGCCTGGACATGGATATCCAGGTGCAAGCAGGACCCGGAGGGTGGCTGGCAGGGTGTCTGGGCTGGGGGTCAGATGGGCTCTCGCCTCTGGCTTTGGCTTAGGGGAAAGTCTCCAGCCTTTGTATCTCCATCCCAGGAGATCCTGAATTACATCAGCAGGAAGGAGTTTGAGCCCCTGCTCAGGGTAGACCAGCTCAACTTGGAGCGGGAAAAGCACAAGGTCTTCCTTCGATTCAGTGAGTGTGGGCCCAGTAGGAGGTCTGAGGGCCAGAGATCTGTGATATCCCTGAGCCCTCACCCCACCCTGACCCCAGCCTGTCCCCTGCCTTCTCTAGGTGAGGAGGAGATCTCCTTCCCGCCCACCTACCGCTACGAGCGGGGTTCCCGGGACACATATGCCTGGCACAAGCAGAAACCAACCGGGGTGAGTGAGAACAGGGTGTGTCTTAGACGACCTCGAGGGCTTCAGTGAATCAAGAGTGTTTGTGGGACCCTGGCTGGTGTGGCTCAGTGGATTGAGTGCCAGCCTGCGAACCAAAGGGTCACTGGTTCTATTCCCAGTCAGGGCACATGCCTGGGTTGCAGGCCAGGTCCCCAGTGGGGGGTGCATGAGAGGCAACCACACATTGATGTTTCTCTCCCTCTCTTTCTCCCTCCCTTCCCCTCTCTCTGAAAATAAATAAAACTTTTTTTTAAATAAGAGTGTTTCTGGGGTCAAGGGTGTAGACCTCTGCAGCTGCCCCTCCAGTGGTAGACCGCTCCAGGGGCCTGTGGCCCCTCTGAGGCTGTAGGGGTGACACTTGGTGCTGTGAGGACCAAGGGGAAGGGCATGGGGCCGCATTGGCCTTGCGGGGTGGGAGGAGCTTGTGCTGGGCAAACCCCAGCTGTTAGCCCTGACCATGCTGCCTTCGTCCCTTGCCCCAGGTCCGGACCAACGTGCCTTCATGGTGTGACCGGATTCTCTGGAAATCCTACCCCGAGACCCACATCATCTGCAATTCCTACGGTCAGAGCCTCACAGACAGGGTGATGGGCGATCCCAGGTGGCCACTGTCCTGACTCTGCTCCAGCTTGTGGGGAGCACCGGGTGAAGAACTCTCCATACCTATCCCCCTCCCTAGGTTGCACCGACGATATTGTCACCAGTGACCACTCCCCTGTGTTTGGGACATTTGAAGTTGGAGTTACCTCTCAGTTCATCTCCAAGAAAGGTGACTATTCTGGATGTGCTTGTGGATGTGGCGCACATCTGGATAGGCGCAGGTGGGGGCCTGGGATGTGCCTGAGTTTGAACATGTGTGTGCACATACACATACATGCAGGAGTGTTTCTGAAGAAGATTGTGAGGGTGTCTGTGTGCCTGGGTCATTGGAAGAGGTACATGCCCATGAGCGTATGTATATGTGTGTTCGTGTCTGCCTGGAGCCACGTATGTGCCCCTGAATGTGCCTGGTGGTGTGCATTATTGGCAGGCAATCCCTGAGGCTTTCTGGCCCCCAGCCCCTCTTTAGATGGCCTCTCATCCTTGGGTGGTCTGCCTGCTCCTATCCAGGGCCTGGGCTTTGGCGTTTCCCTCCTGGCTCCTTGGGACTGGGGAGGCCACTCCTGGCCTTCCCTCCTGCTCTGCCAGGACCCCTAACTTCCTGTCCTGGGACCCAGTCTCTCTGTCCTGCTCCTCCTGTCACTTTCTCAGCCCTCCTGTCTGTCTTCCTCCCTCCACCCCTCAGGACTCTCAAAGACTTCAGACCAGGCCTACATTGAGTTTGAGAGCATTGAGGCCATTGTGAAAACGGCCAGCCGCACCAAGTTCTTCATTGAGTTCTACTCCACCTGCCTGGAAGGTCGGAAGGGGCCCGGGGCTGGAGTGGGCCAAGGCGGGTGGGAGGCCAGAGGTAATGCAGAGCAGTGAGCCCCCCGGTTAGGGGGAAGGGTACATGGGAGGTGGCACTCAGTCGGGTGTTTCCCACCCCCACCCCAGAGTACAAGAAGAGCTTCGAGAATGATGCCCAGAGCAGTGACAACATCAACTTCCTCAAAGTGCAGTGGTCTTCACGCCAGCTGCCCACGGTGAGGCTGCAGGCCGGGCCTGGGCCTGTGGATGAGGGCAGAGATGAGGTTGGCAGAGTGCACGCATGTGCACACCTCAGGTGGGGGTGGGTATGAGTGAAGAGAGGGTGTTTGCTTTATTTGGGGGGTGTGGGACCAGTTTACAGTCTGTTCATTTAGTGAATGAATTAGTTACAATGCCGTTGAGTTCTCAGAGGCCCCTGCAGGGTCGTGTCTTCTACAGTAAGGATTTAGGGCCTTTCCCGAGGCAGCTGAGCTGAGTGGGAGCAGTCATGCACAAGCCTGGGGGTGGGGAGTGGTGTCAGGCAGGAGCGGGTGGGGGGTGGCTTTGTTCCTCACTGTGCCTCTCCACTCCCCAGCTGAAGCCAATTCTGGCTGACATCGAGTACTTGCAGGACCAGCACCTCCTGCTCACAGTCAAGTCCATGGATGGCTATGAATCCTATGGTGAGGAGCGGGCAGGGGGAATGCCAAGGAGCACAGGAAGCGAGGCGGGGCCTAGAAGGGTTTGGCAGTGTGTTGCTTTGCCCTTCAGGGGAGTGCGTGGTGGCGCTCAAGTCCATGATTGGCAGCACAGCCCAGCAGTTCCTGACCTTCCTGTCCCACCGTGGCGAGGAGACAGGCAACATCCGTGGCTCCATGAAGGTGCGGGTGCCCACCGAGCGCCTGGGCACCCGTGAGCGACTTTACGGTGGGGGCTCCATCGGGAGGGGTGTGGGGCCTGAGATGAGGTGGTGTGGGAAGGACTGGGGCACGGGGAGGGCATGTTGGAATCCCTGGGATGTAATATTTGGGAGTTCTGCAGCCACAACTGGGAGTGGGCCTGCCCTGAGGAGTAGCTGGGAAAGGGCTGGAAGGTCAGTACATATCTGGGACCCAGGACCCCAGGTCCCCTCTGAGTCGCCTTTCCCTGTCGCCCCCAGAGTGGATCAGCATTGATAAGGACGAGGCAGGAGCAAAGAGCAAAGCTCCCTCTGTGTCCCGAGGCAGCCAGGAGCCCAGGTGAGCTGGCGCTGTATTGGGTGTCATGTAAAGGGGTGCCTGGGGGCTTTGGGGGAGCCCCTACTTCACCTCTCCTGCCCTGTGCACCCCTAGCAGGTCAGGGAGCCGAAAGCCAGCCCCCACAGAGACCTCCTGCCCACTGTCCAAGTTATTTGAAGAACCAGAGAAACCACCACCAACTGGGAGGCCACCAGCCCCACCTCGAGCTGCTCCCCGGGAGGAGCCCCTGACCCCCAGGTGAGAGAAGAACCCATCATCTCCCCACCCCACTTTACCCATCACCATGCTTGGCTCTCAGCGCCCGCCTGGGGATTGCCTGCTGCTCGGATGCCCTGCCGCCCCACGGCTGGAGGTGCCAGGGCCCTGTGCCCGTGGCTACTCTAGCCAGGCTGGCCTCCCTTAGGTGTGGCTCTCTGAGTCACAGCGAGCAGAGTCAGCCTTTCCTCTCAGTTCTGCCCTAAAAGGTAGAATTAGGAATTGTTTCTGCAACAGCTCTCTCCACATAAACAGAATTAGTGGGCGCCTTCTGAGTGGAGAAGGCACACACCTCAGCTCGGGACTTCCCCCTGTGCTTTCAGCGGAGCGCCGTCCTACGACGTTCGCACCCTGGAAATGGGTTTGTGGTCAAAGGAGTCTGCGAAATGGTTCTTACTAGATTCTTTTCTTAGATATTCCCAGTACACGTTAGTATTAGCAAAATCTCTGAGCATGTGGACCGGAAGGAAACCCTTTTTCAACTCTGTTGACATAGTTTTCCAAATTTAACAGGCCAGGAAACTTCTTTTCCACGCCGTGACTATTAACACCCTGGGGAGCTGATGTTCTGTGCATTGTGCTTCGGGAAAGTGAGGCTTGGTTTCTAATTACACCCGCTTGTCACTTGAACTTAAGTAAAAACGTGTAGGTCCAGTTTGGTGCTTTTTTACTCATCTTCAGCTGTTAACGGTTGTCTTGGTTTCCTTGCCAGGCTTGTGTAAAACTACCCCACATTCCTGAGTAAGATGCCTCCTTACATCGGCCTCAGATGCCTCCAGTGGTTTTTCCAAACTGGGCTGGTCATTCTCATTACAGGCCTGTGCTGTTGCCCTGCCTTCTGGCACCTGCTTTCACCGCTTTAAGCTCAGGTTTCAAAGTTACAAAGTCAAAAGATCTGAGAATCTCAGTGAGTGAGACATGGAAGTTTAGGTGTTATACATTCAGTTCTTTCTGTTCGTTGATTTTAGAGATAAGGGCAGCAAGGGCCAGAGAGGGAGAGCGATGTGCTGGAGGTTACATGCAAGCCTAGGGCTGGGCGCCTTGTCTCACTGACTCCCGGCCCCGTTTTCCTTCTACTGCACCCACTGCCTTCACTTGGCGTTTCCGTGTCCTGACCTAGTTGTCCTCCTCCTCAACCCAGGTTGAAGCCAGAGGGGGCTCCAGAGCCTGAAGGGGTGGCAGCTCCCCCACCCAAGAACAGCTTCAATAACCCTGCCTACTACGTCCTGGAAGGGGTCCCACACCAGTTGCTGCCCCCAGAGCCACCTCCGCCTGCCAGGGCCCCTGTCCCATCCGCCGCCAAGAACAAGGTGGCCATCACAGTACCTGCTCTACAGCTCGGGCGCCACCGGACGCCCCGTGTGGGGGAGGGGAGCTCATCCGACGAGGAGTCGGGGGGCACACTGCCCCCTCCAGACTTTCCACCCCCGCCACTGCCAGACTCGGCCGTCTTCCTGCCGCCAGGCCTGGACCCTCTGCCAGGGCCAGTGGTCCGGGGCCGCGGTGGGGGTGAGGCCCGTGGCCCACCACCTCCCAAAGCCCATCCAAGACCCCCGCTGCCCCCGGGCCCCTCGCCCACCAACACTTTCTTGGGGGAGGTAACCAGCGGGGACGATCGCTCCTGCTCGGTGCTGCAGATGGCCAAGACGCTGAGTGAAGTGGACTACGCTCCTGTGGGGCCTGGCCGCTCCGCACTCCTGCCGGGCCCCCTGGAGCTGCAGCCCCCCAGGGGGCTGCCCTCAGACTATGGCCGGCCTCTCAGCTTCCCTCCACCCCGCATCCGAGAGAGCATCCAGGAGGACCTGGCGGAGGAGGTGTGTGCGCCGGGGTGGCCAGCTGTGTGTACGTGAGCTGTGTGCTTGCCTGAGGACTGTGGTCCCCTTGTACCCCACCATGCAACACTCAGTGGTGTCCTCTGCCCTGAGCTGGGCGCTGGGGAGTTGGGGGACACACGGAGCTCCAGATCTTGCTTGCCTTCCCCCCATCCCGTGACGTGGTAGAATGTGGCTGTCCTTTAGTGCTATGTGTGTGGGCACCCTCAGTGCTCCCCCTGACACGCCCTCTTCCCTCAGGCTCCATGCCCGCAGAGCGGGCGGCCCCCCGGGCTGGGTGAGGCAGGCATGGGCGCCTGGCTGCGAGCCATCGGCTTGGAGCGCTATGAGGAGGGCCTGGTGCACAATGGCTGGGATGACCTGGAGTTTCTCAGGTAAGGGTGGGGCTGGCCCCTGAGGTGTGGGGGGGAGCTATGGGCCCTCTGGACCACCTTGCCCATCTCCCAGTCTCTTACTCCTTTCTACAGCGACATCACAGAGGAGGACCTGGAAGAAGCTGGGGTGCAGGACCCGGCTCACAAGCGCCTCCTTCTGGACACCCTGCAGCTCAGCAAGTGACAGTAGTGGCACTGAGAAGCTGCGAATTCAGCACCCCTCCCTCCCCCAACGAAGACAGCCATGGCCCCAGAATTGAAAAGTTATCAGGGGTGGGGCAGTACCTGTCTGCGTATTTATTGGGGATCCGAGTTCCCCACTGCCCAATCATTTAGGAATGCCCTAATTAGGACATCCTGCCCCTTGCCTTTTACACCCTGGGTACCAGAGATCAGTTGCCCTGGTTATTCTGGTGTTCTCCCTTTCTGGACCCTTCCTCTCAGCCTCAGGGGTGCCCAGGAGGTCCATTTGGGTACACCTGAGTCACCACTTTCACCACTGTTTCCTCTGGCCTGAACCATGGCCAGAGGGGCTCAACTAGGACCTCTCTCCCACCCTCACTCTGGGGTGTCCATCCGGAAATGAAGGAATAGCCCAAGGACCGGGCTGGGGTTTATTTAAGTTTTTCTCCGTGGGTTTAGAGAGGGTGATCACTTTAATATTATTGGGGTCTGTTGGAGGTGGGGGGGTCAGTCTCTGCCATAAAGTGCCAGTTTGCTTAGTTCTCGCTGTCTCCTGGTCTGTGTGTAGCAGCCTCGGGTCCTCTTGCAGGCGCCAGCCCATTCCCGTTGTGGGCACTCAGAGGGGTTACCAGCATGATGTCTCCAATAAATTAAATTTTATTTGGATTGAGCAAAACTCACCTCAATAAATTACAAGTTTTTTTAGAAGAAAAGAGCAACAACAACAGAAAAATCAGGAGGAAACCCCTCTGTCCCATTGCCCTGGCAGCCCTTCCACTCTGGGGGGGCCTACCCTCTGTGCCAGACTGATTGCCAGGTGGGAGGAAGCAGAGGGACAAACGGGTGGGGTCCTTCAGGCTGCTGGCTATCTTGGCTTCCCTCTGGGTGAGCCTGTGGGGTGGCGCACCCCGCTGGTCACCAAGGTGAGAAGTGACCGAGCCTGCTGTTCCTCCTCGAGGACCCTCCCGTTCAAGCGCTGGTAGGGACAGGCAGTTATTCGATCCCGGTTCCAAAGAAAGACGTGCTAGAAGGGCTTCCGGGCTGTCCTGGGGGAGGGGTTCCCAGTGAAAAGCACCCCGTAGTGCTGGGCGGGGAGGGGTGGCGAGGACAAGAGTGGCCCTGACTTGGTCTCCAGACCCGGGGAGGGCGCGCGCAGGGGTCAGACACCGCGGAGGTTGGGAGGGACGGGGCCTTCCAGGCAGGCGGCCTGGGTGGGGAGGGACCCGGTCAGGTCTTGGGGCAGGGGCATCTCTGGGGCCAAGCCCGGAGCCTCCGGAGTCCAGCGGCTAGAAGAGGTTGGTTTTCAGGGTGGGGCCGGGCTTCCGGTGAAAGGAGGATAGGACCCCGGAGAAGGGCCCAGGCCCCGGCTCCGCTGGCTGCCAGGCCTTAAGCAGCTCCGCGGCCCCTGGCCCACCGCCCCCACCGCCTGCCACGCCAGCCCACAGGGGGCTTTTGAGCGGCTGTGGCCCGGGGCCCGGGCCGGGCCCGGAGCCCAGGGCGGCGGGCAGCGGGCTGGGGCTCAGGCGCGGGCTGGCCAGGCTGGGCGCGGAGGGCGGCGGCGGCAAGGACGCGGTGCTGTCGGGCGTGGGGCTGCACGTGGACTCCTTGGAGTCGTCGTCCTCGGACGAGCAGCGCGCCTCGCCCTTTTTGGCGCCCGCCGCGCCTGCCGCACCCTTGGCACTGGCCGCTCGCTCCTGTTTTCGGAACTTGGCCCGGCGGTTCTGGAACCAAACCTGCGGGCACAGGGGCCGGTCAGCCCGGGGCCGCAAGGCACTAGTGAGACTTTCGTCCGGAAGGGGCCGGGTCAGGGTGATCACCAGGCTTCCGAACGTGGCCCCTCTGTCCTCCCCTCTCAGCTCGTTGCCCGCCTCGCTTCTCCTCCTCCACCCAAGGTCCTGTCACCCAATTCCCTCCCACAAGAAGCTCCGGAGTACCAGCCTGGAGTGTCCCAGGGCGGCGGAGAGCGGCTTAGGACAGACACTAGGAGAAACGTTTCGTCTCCAGTAAAGGTTGGCCAGCCGGACATCTGTACTCGGATTTGTAAGACAGACTTCCGAGTCCTCCGCCCTGCACCCGGCTTTCTAGGCTCTGGAGCTCTTCACAGCTGCAGGGCTGCGGATGGGACCTGGCTGTCCCCCACTCCATCTTGCTGGGCCCTGAGGCCCCCTGCGGCACCCCCTCTACCCACTCAGCCTCCGTTCTGGCTTCGCAAGCACCACTCTGCACGCCCGGCCCCACCGGGAGGACCGAAGGGAAATCATGCGTCTGACCAGCTCAATTCTTCCGAGGGCCTCGGGTTTGCCAGGTCCTGCTCCCGCGGCTTCTCCAGGCTGCCCGTCCTCTCCTGCCCAACTACTCCCGCCTGCGCCTGGCCCCTGGACCTACCTAGTTCTCAGTTTGCAGGCTACACCTGCCCTCAGCCAAGTGAGTCCCCTCTGTCCCGCAGTCCCACAGGTGTGGGGCAATAACCCCCAGCCCGCTTCGAACACACACTCCCGGACACACACGCGCAAACACGCACCTGCACGCGAGCCTCAGTGAGGTCGATCTTGAGCGCCAGTTCTTCCCGCGTATAAATGTCCGGGTAGTGAGTTTCTGCGAAGACACGCTCCAGCTCCTTGAGCTGCGCGCTCGTGAACGTGGTGCGGATGCGCCGCTGCTTGCGCTTCTCGTGCAGGCCCGACGGTTCCGGGAAGAACTTGTAGGGCACTACGGGTGCGCGCGCGGGAGGGGGAGCAACCAGGATGGGAGTGTGAGGGGCCGCGCTCAGCCTGCTGTGTCCTGCCCCTAAGAGGATCGCTCACCATCTCCTGCCCCTGGCCTGGCTCCTGGGCCTCGTCCTCTCAGTCTCGGGTGGAGAGTCTCCCCTGTCCCTTGCTGGAACCCGCAGGGGTGAAGGCGGACAGGGCACAGTGAGATCCCAAAGCAGCAGCGAGGGAACCAGAATCTGACCCTCCCGTCAAGGCCGCTGACCTGTCGTTGGCCCTCGCCTGGTCCCTCCACCTTCCGCCAGTCCACCAACCTGTCCGACCCTCCTGCCAGTGTGTCTCTCCCTCAGTGAGTACCGCGCCTCCACCCCAACCGCCTCGCTTCAGGTCCTGCCCTCTCACCCTCGCCTTGGCTGGCTCAGGTTTCAACAGCTCCCCAGTACGCAGTCCTGGATCCGGCTGGTGACTGAAACTCCCCTGCTTGGGTCTGCTTTCAGTCCGGCCACAGGCTCTCCGTGGTGTACGGATCGGGCCCCTCTATCCCGCGATCTCTCTCCTTCCTAGGCCTCACTTCCTTAGCTCCATCTCATACCCCAGTCTCTTCCAGGTGTCCCCTTGTCTTCCTGATGGCATCATCCACATCTCTCTCCAACTTGCCCCTTCTGGAACATTCTCTTGGTGCCCTTTGGGAAGTGTCCTTGTTTCTCCCCACCCAGGCCCCATTTTCTCTTTGACTTTCTTCCTCCTTCCAGGCACCCCTCTCTGTGCCCCAACACCCCAAAGCCAGTCCCACCCTTCCTCCTCACTCCCTTCCCATCCCTGTCTCCCATCTATCCCGTCCCAGTCCCCACTGCCCCACAGACTGTTTCTGACACTGTCTCCCCATCCCTCTCTCCAAACCCCCAGTCAGGTCTCCATTATTTCCCAGGGGTCCCCAATATCCTTCATCTTTGTCCCATCTCCCTAGCTCTGTCTCCTCTAACCCCTGTCTTCCCCATCTGTTTCCATCTTCCTTCGTCCCCATCTCCCGCACTTCCTGTCTGCACCACCTGGTTCTTATCTCCATGTCCCCAGCCCTGAGTCTCCTGTTTCCCAGTGTCCCCAATCTCTTCATCTCAGCTCACATCTGTACCTGTCCCTATCTCCCCACCTTAGAACTCCATTTCTCCAGTGCCCATCTCCCCACTCCCCATCTGCATTGGGCCCAGAGAACTCAATCTCCCCATCCCTGTTCCATATTCTGGCTCCATCTCTCTGGATCTCATTTCTCCAAATACAGGTCCTCATCTCACCACACCTACCTACCCCCACCCCCAAGCCCCAGTCTTCTACTTGGGTCCCAGTGGTTCTTCCCAGGAAGGAAGAAGACAAGGAGATTGGGTGGGGCAGAGTGGACTGTAATCGGAGGGATGGGGCTGAGGGAGAGGCTCCATGAGGCTGAGGCTCCATGAGGCTGAGGGTTCAGATGAGGACTTGAATCAAGGGGCCTGGGGGCTTTACGGGAAGCTTCTGGGTTCTGCAGGATGCTAGCAGGGGCAGTCTCCAGGGGAAACAGCAAAGTGAAAGTGGCTTAATAACCCGGGCACACTTTTCTTCAAGTCATGGAATGGGTTTCAGTAGTGGAAGAGGGTTTGGACACAGGTGGGATGGATCCCAAACCGGGCATGAGGGACCTGATGGTTCTGGGACTCTAGGATGGTTTTCATCTGGGCAGCTCAGCTACTGTAAGGGTCTTTGCTGGGGATCAGGCATGCAATAGGGTGGAGATGATGAGGATGGGTGTTCTGATTAAACTGAGCCTGGAGCATCTTCCAAGGATCCGGGATTGAGAGGTTTGGAGGTCAGTCTTTGCAGGTGGGGACGGGAAGGCCTGGTAAGGGGCCTGGGTTTGAACCAGTTGTCTGTTTCCTTGACTCTGAGAGCGTGGGATAGGGATGTAGTAGCTGGGAAGTGTAAGGGGGTGGAATTCAGCTCTGCCTGGGGTACCCCTGTCTTACAGGGGGTCTGGGGACCCGGCCAGGCATTGGAGGGTTTGGCCAGGACCCCAGGGATGGTGGTGGCTGTAGAGGACTGTCTCACCACTTTCCAAGTAGGGAAGGGGCTGGGAGTTCCGCAAGGTTTGGAGGGAGAATTGGGCCGGGGCTGGGCTCACCTGCTGAGTAGGGCGCAGGCTGGTGGTCACGTAGAGCGCCAAGCGCGCAGTTGGAGGAGCCGAGCGCGGGGCAGGGAGGTCCGGCCGTGGGGAAGGCGGGCCGCAGGGGGCTGTATTGGAAGCCGCCGGGCTGGCTGCAGGCGCCGAAGTCCCCGTAGGCGGACGCCTCCATGGCCGCCACGCAGGAGTCGTACGAATTGAGGTAGGAGTAGTCCATCGGCCCGGGGGGCGAGGACGGGGGCCGGGCCGGGTCGGGGTCGCGGTCCCGGACCAGATGCAGGTCGAGATGGGGGTTCGAACGCCTGTCGCCAGGCGCCAAGGACCTGAGCCCGGCTCTGAGCGCCCGCGAGTCTGCCCGCCCCGTCGCGGCCGCGTTCCACCTGGATGCAGTGCCAAGTGCAGCCCTGCTCTGCCCGCGCGTCTTTTAACGCGCAGGACCCCGCGGAGGGGGCGGGGCGAGCTGCTCAGGGCGGGGCCCGGGAGGCCTAGGCCCCGCCCCCAGCCACCGGGACCCCACCTCCCACCCCAAAAGGTCCCCGCCGCCCTCGGATGGCTCCGGAGGTTCAACGCGAGGCTGCGCGGGGCCCCACTGCTAGAGTCCCCATCTCGCCCCAATCCAGACCAGACCTTTGGTCTCCATGCATCGTGCCAGGCCGGAAGGTCTCGACCCCTTTCCTCGGCTTCCCCACCTGCGGCCCCGCAGAAAGGAGGGGAGAGGGGGCCCGGCAGCGCTCGTGTGAAGAAGTTAATTCAATTCGTCCAGATAACCGAGTTATTTTGATCCAGCCCCTCGGCCCCGCCCCCAGCAAGGTTACATCCCGGCGGGGATGGAGGAGGCAGCCCAGGAGGGGGATGGAGACAGGGCCAAGGAAGAGACGGAGCCTGGGATGGGGCCGTGGATAAGGAAAGGCGACGGGAGGAAGACAGGGAGAGAAAGGGACAAGACAGATACAGGTACACAGATGGAGACAAGGATGAGACATGGACGAGACAGGGGGATTGGAAACAGGGGCAAAAGAGGAAGACAGGGACGAAGATGGAGAAAAAGGTGAAACATGGATTTGAGAAAATTGGGGGTGGAGATAGGGACAAGGCAGAGACAGAGGAGACAGGATAAAAGACAGAGAGGGACAGAGAAAGGGAGGGAGGCATCATAGAGACAGAGAAGGCACAAGGATGAGACATGGACGGAAA
Source organism: Glossophaga mutica (assembly GCA_039655065.1). NCBI lineage: Eukaryota > Metazoa > Chordata > Mammalia > Chiroptera > Phyllostomidae > Glossophaga > Glossophaga mutica. The sequence continues at coordinate 46,812,360 of CM077308.1, forward strand.
CAAGGATTGTGTTGGAGGCGAGACAAAACAGGACAGTGAGAGTGATACAGACACGAACAGAGGGACAGTCTCAGAAAGACAAGGCCGGGGACAGACACAGCGGAGGAGCCGAGGCTGAGGGGCAGAGAGAAAGAGCCTTCGGCGAGCTGAGACCCTGCGCTGACGTGCCCAGGGGGCGGAAGGGTTGTGGTGCAGACGCCTGGCTGCAGCCGAGGGGGTGGGTCGCCCTAGCCGAGGTCCCTCTATCCTTCTGACTTGTTCTAAAGGCGCACGACCTTGTTCTGAACCTTCAGAACCCGCTCCGCCTCTCCCCTTCCCAGTTCTCCTAGCTCAGTCCTCCTCCCCACCGCCATCGGATGGACCCTCTGGTTCCCAGCGCCTACCGCGCCGAGTGTGTGTGGTGAATGCCAGGACGGGGAGTAACGGGATGACACCTTTTCTCTCCCTTAGCCTCTTACCCCCTTTTCTCCAGAGAATCTTTTCTTCTCCAGGAAAACCACCGAGACTCAGTCTGGACCTGGCCCTCGGGGGACTCAGGCACCGGCATCTACGCCGTGGGATGGTGGGACACAGAATCCTTTCCAGGAGAGCAAAACCAGGAACTCCTCTGCCCCAGCAGCTCTCCTGAGGTGGATTGGACAGCTTCTCCGCCAAGTCCCGTTTCCTCTACCAAGATCTTGACTGGTCCTGCAGATGGGGGAGTAGACACCCAGCAAGAAGCCAGGGGAGGGGCGCCCTTATTACCAAAGTGCTTGGGAATGGGAAAAGGGCGTCCAGAATACATCCCCACCCCCGCCTCAGTTTACTGGCTCAGTGGAGAGCACGTGCACCCTCAGATCATCCACTTCTTTGGCCACCCATTCTTTGCTTCACAGAAGGACTCCTCCATGCCTCAGGGTTCTTTGAGGTGTTTTCACTAATTACTTTTATTTTTTAGGTCTAAAACTGACAGTAAAACAGCTTCAAAAAGTTCTCCCACCGACGTGTGAGGTTCACCTCTCTCCCTTGACACATCCTCTGCAGGGAGCCCGAGGGCTCTCGGAACTGGGAACTTGGATGCCACTCTCCTTCACCTCCCCTGGCTCTCCACTGCCCTCAGGGCCAGATCCAAGCCTGCACCTGAATAGTGCCTGGCACACAGTAAACATATAAATAAATTAGCTACCGCCCCTCGCCACTTGTCCCCATCACCAAGTGACTGGGCCCTGTGAGGCTAGCTAGACCCAGAGCACACGGCAGCCAGGCTTGTCTGACCTGTTACACATGATACTTGAATATGTGATCGGAACACAGGCCCTTCTCTTCGTCTGGCAGCATCACCTCTTTTCTGAAGATTTCCAAAGCTATTAGGCCCTGCAGAGTTACCCATCCTGACGCCTTAATTTTTGCAGATGAAAACACTGAGGCCCAAAGAGGGGTCCTGTAAGGCAGAGTGGAAGTAAAAACAGTGGGTATGTGTCAGGGCGGGAGGACCCCTTCCCACCCTGCGCCCCCCTCCCCACCCACACAGAGCAGCAATGCCAAAAAAATCTGGGGAAGGGTATGGTAAGGACTCTGCTTTTCCTCTGCTCTGATGCCAGCCCTGACACTAACTTAATCTGTGAGCCTGGACAGTGGAAGCGCCCATGAGAATGGATGAGGAAGGACCCATGCACTAGACGTGTTCCTGCTTGTGGTCTTTTAAAAAATGGTAGCCTGGGACCAGCGCCTTCTATGAGCAGCCCGGTCATAGCTTCCCTTCAGAACTCTGAGCAAGGATCTCCTGGGCTCAGGGGTGTGGTCACCATGCTGATTCATTAATCCGGTGCACCCCTTGTTGGTCCTTCTGTCCTGCGAGGGGAGAGCATGGAGCCGTGGCTCCTCCCTACCACCGAAATGCATCTTCTCACGCTTTGAAGAAATGTTTTAAGTGTCATCATTGTACAACTACAATTGGAAGCCAAACTTGATCAGGCATCCATGTCTAACTTCTTTTTTTTAAAAAGATTTTATTTATTTACTTTTTTAGAGAGAGGGAGAGGGAAGGAGAAAGAGACGGAGAGAAACAGCAATGCATGGTCGCCTCTTGTGCATCCCCCACCGGGACTGGCCTGCAAGGCAGGCTGCAGGCGGGCACTCAGTCCACCGAGCCACACCAGCCAGGGCCCATGTCTAACTTCTATTAAGGGGTGGAGCTTATCTATCAGTGAAAAGTTAACACATTGTCTGGTCCTGCTTAAGGACCCTAGAACTCCTCTCAACCCCATTTGTCTACCAACTTTATAAGCAGAATACCACTACCTCCACCCGCCCACCCTTATTCTCAGATCCCTAGTCTTTCCTGCTAGGACTTCCTGGTCTAAGGTGGGTTGGAGGCAAGAATGTGAACTGTATATTCTCTTAACCTGTTCATCAGAACCCGTAGTCTTTTGTTCTCTGTTACTGGAACAACATCTGTTGACCTTCCTTTTCTTCCCTCCAATACCTTAGGCTACCCAGCCTTCAACTAATCTTGATTTTTGTTTTTAGCTTCTAATCTTAGGGCTCTCCAGGACCAAAAATGTTCAGCCCTCAGGGATCCCTGAAGAATGAGGAAAGACCTTCATTCAGTTCTACAATTATTTTTTGAATGTCTGATCTTTGACGGAACTTCATGGGGCACTGGTCACACGAGGATACATTAATCTTGGATGCTTTCTTTAAGGGTCTCCCAATCCAGTGAACACATGGGCTTTCATCTATAGGGAGGGTCTGTCCAGAATGTTTCCATTTTCTGGGAAAGAGAATGGCATCTAGGAGGCAAGGTGAGCTTCCTTCTTTATAAAAAAACAGAGGGGGGAAGGTTTGACCCAATTGACCATGTCATACATTGGCTAGCTTGTCCAAGTTATTGTATGTGGGAAGGGACCTGCCTACAGGCTGCCAAAGTGGATATCTATGGTGTGGTCAGCCCAGCACAACTTTTCTGTTGGGAATGGTCTCCTCCACCCACACGGCTACCCAGGGGGCCATTGTTCTTACATAAGCCTACCCTCGGCTCTAACTGGTCCAGATGTGTGCTGTCCAAAGACAGGCCAATAAAATCCTTAATAAGTTTTTTCTTACTTAAATTGAGAAACAAGTTCTTCTCTTTGGAATGGTGAAAACTATAAATGTAAAAATTCAGGAAAAGTTTGCAACCATGTTCCCTGTCATTAAAAGAAGGGAGGTTGTCTGTAATGAAGAAATAATGAGTAAGAAGTTGAGGCAGAAGGTATAAAGACTCATGTTAGAATTTAAGAGCCCACTTTAAGTTACCCCTTAGACATTTTATTTTATTTATTTTTTAGAGAGAGGGAAAGGGAAGGAGAAAGAGAGGGAGAGAAACATCAATGTGTGGTTGCCTCTTGCATGCCCCCAACTGGGGACCTGGCCCACAACCCAAGCATGTTCCCTGACTGGGAATCAAACTGGTCAACTCTTTGGTTCACAGGCTGGCACTCAATCCACTGAGCTACACCAGTCAGGGCTAGATGTTCTTATTCTTTTTACAAATTGGTTGTTAATCCCTTTAATGGATTTAGTTATCCAACACATTTTTATTCTTTTTTTGAATAGTTCATTCTAATTGTATTTTTCCCATTATTATTATCCAATACAGTTTTTCTTTATGTTTAACGTACTTTAAGTTGGATTTGTTACTTCCAAAGAGATTCAAATAAAAAATTGATATAAGGTATGTAGTCATGCAAATGACAGACCCTAAAATATGGAACTGGCCCTGATGGATGTAGGGTGGGGTGCAGTGAGACTCTCTCCTTTCTGAGCCTGGAAATGAAACGTCCCTGTTAGGAAATAATGAAGTAGCTGGGAATACTACTACATGTTGTCTCTTAGAACTTGACCTCAACTTTCTCCCTTGCCCTCTAGTTGCAACTTCAGAAGTTTAAAGAGAAAAATGGTAAAATATTGGAGTACACTGCCTACATTTGACAACCTCAGGAAAGTGCTTCCAGGCAGGGGTGAGCAGATGAGAAGTGACATGACACTTTGTACATAACTCTGGTAAGGAAATCTCTGCCTACGGCTGGCAATCTGAGGTTGCAATAGGAGGATAATAACCATGTGCTTTTCGGCCACAGCCAAGTTCTCTGCCACATCCTAAAGTGAATGCATTGATTAGGAAACAGTGAGTGTCTGACAGGTGAAATGAAATTTGGGAAGATCTAGAGGAATTAGGGAAGCGTGAGTCTCCCAGTCTTTCTCGACAGCCAGGCCTGACAGCAGCAAAGAGCTGACATTTACCATATTTTGTTGTGTATAATGTGCACCCTCAGTTTTGTGCACTTTATACAGGGGGTTATTATACCCACTTTTTAAAAATATTTTTTTTAGCCTTGGTTGGTGTGGCTGAATGGACTGAATGTTGGCCTGTGAACGAAGGGGTCACAGGTTCAATTCCCAGTCAGGGCACATGCCTGGGTTGCGGGCCAGGTCCCTAGTTGGGGGTGTGCAAAAGGCAACCTGTTGATACTTCTTTTCCTCTCTTTCTCCCACCCTCCCCTCTCTCTAAAAATAAATAAATAAAATTTAAAAAACATCTATTTTTTTACTGTTGTTCAAGTACAGTTGTCTCCATTTTCTCTCCACCACTCCCCCCCAACCCCAGCCATCCCAACCTCCAACCCTTGATCCTACCCTTCTTTGGCTTTGTCCAGGTATCCTTTAAAAAAAAATTATTTATTTATTTTTAGGGAGAGAGGGAGAGAAACATCAATGCGTGGTTGCCTCTTACATGTCCCCCACTGGGGACCTGGCCTGCAACCCAGGCATGTGCCCTGACTGGGAATCAACCCAGCGACCCTGTGGTTCACATGCAGGTGCTCGATCCACTGAACCACACCAGCCAGGGCCCATGTGTCCTTTATACATGTTCCTTGACAACCCTTCCCTTTTCCCCCCACAATACCCCTTCCCACCTCCCCCTGGTTACTGTCAGTTCGTTCTTAATTTCAATGTCTCTGGTTCTATTTTGCTTGCTTGTTTGTCTTGTTGATTAGGTTCCACTTACAGGTGACATCATATGGTATTTGTCTTTCACTGCCTGGCTTGTTTCATTTAGCATAATGCTCTCCAGTTCCATCCATGTTGTCGCAAAGGGTAGGGGCTCCTTCTTTCTTTCTGCTGCGTAGAATTCCATTGTGTAAAGGTACCATAGTTTTTTGATCCACTCATTTACTGATGGGGACTTAGGTTGCTTCCAGCACTTGGCTGTTGTAAATTGTGCTGCTATGAACATTGGGGTGCATAGGTTCTTTTGAATTGGTGTTTCGGGATTCTTAGGGTATAATCCCAGCAGAGTAATTGCTGGGTGAAAAGGCAGTTCAGTTCCATTTTTAGTTTTTTGAGGAAATTCCATACTGTTTTCCACAGTGGCTGCACCAGTCTGCATTCCCACCAACAGTGCACTAGGGTTCCCTTTCTCCACAACCTCGCCAGCACTTGTTTGTTGATTTGGTTATGATGGCCATTCTGACCAGTGTGCAGTGGTATCTCATTGTGGTTTAATTTGCATCTCTCTGATGGCTAGTGATGCTGAGCATCTTTTCGTGTCTCTGGGCCCTCTGTATGTCCTCCTTGGAGAAGTGTCTGTTCCGGTCCTTTGCCCATTTTTTAATTGGATAGTTTGTCTTCCTGGAGTGGAGTCATGTGAGTTCTTTATATATTTTAGAAATCAAACCCTTGTCCAGATACATTGGCAACTATATTTTCCCGTATGGTTGGTTCCCTTAATATTCTTATTTTGACAATATTTCTTATGTGATTATATAAGAGAATGTCATTGTTTTTAGAAAATATACACTGACATTTAGAGGTTAAAGGTAAGGACAATTTGCAAATATTTTAGGAAACTACACACATACCCACGTGCACACACAGAGCAGTAAACCCAGGGCACCACATCTGGGAACTGAGTAAAGGCTGCACAGGAATCTCTGTATTGTTTTTGCAACTTTTCTGTAAGTAAAATTATTTCAAAATAAAGATTGTTTTAAATGAAAGGAGATAAAACATTTTATCAGTATATGCTGAAAAAGCATTTGCTAAAATCTTACAGCTTTAAGTATGATTTGATAAAATTAAAACTGTAAGTAAAAGGAAGAGAAACTGCTCAAAAACCAATTGCAAACATCATTTTTAATTATAAATGCTGAAGCTCTTTCTGTTAAAGTCTGAAATAAGATTCAACATTGCTTTGAAAATTCAGGTGAAAGCAATTAGGCAAGAAACTAATTGACATAAATATTGGAAAATAATAAATTCTTGTTTTGCTGATATAAGGCTGTATTTGGGAAATCCAAAAGGCTACAGTAAAACCTATTAGCATTAATAAGGAAATTTGGTAAGTATCTAAATAAATGTACAGAAATCAATAGCTTTTTTCTGTTTTAGCAATAAACCAGAAACAAAAACAAAGGGAAAGCTTTCCATTCATAAGTGCAGCAAATAGGTGTGGAAATTTGTTCGTATATATACATAAAATACCCCGGAAGAGAGAAGAGCTGGTCGAGAGAGGAGATAGCAATGGACAGGAAAATTAATTAAGTTCATTTTTACACTTTTATATTAAATTTTGAATCAATGTATTACCTATTCAAAATTACATAATAATAAATTTAACAAAAGCAGATTGAAGAACATAAAACAAGATCTGGCAAATGAAAAGACATACCAAGTTTTTGGAAAAGATGACAATATTATCATTACAAAATATCTTTAAATTAATATGCAATTCAATGCAAGCCCAACTAGACTCAACAGCATTTTTAAAAATTTTCATTTATTTATTTTTAGAGAAACGGGTAGAGAAGGAGAATGAGAGGGAGAGAAACATCAATGTGTGGTTGCCTCTCACATGCCCCCTACTGGGGACTTGGACCACAACCCCGGCATGTGTCCTGACTGGGAATCAGACCAGTGACACTTTGGTTCGCAGGCCTGCACTCAATCCACTGAGCTGCACCACCAGGACTCAACAGCATTTTTTTGAAGGTTGTATTTATTTATTTAATTTTTGAGAAAGAGGGAGGGAGAAAAACATTAATGTACTACTGAAACATTGATAAGTTGTCTCTCACGCCCCCATCCTAGAGTCTGGCCTGCAACCCACGCCTGTGCCCTGACCAGGAATCGAATCAGTGATCCTTTGGTTTGAGAAAAGGTTCCCAACCCACTGAGCCACGATAGCCAAGGCCTCGACAACATTTTTAATTTAGTAACATTGTTATGTGACTTTAATGTTAAAGTCACATGAAGCTACTATTTTTTGGATCTACACTCTCAGGACACACATTACTACTCCTGTCAGTAACTACAATCCCATCTTGATAGTATACCAACTAGAGAAGTAATGAACTTAGCTACCATCAGCACACACCCTAACTTGGGTTTGCATATTTTGGTTTCAGGCTGAGCTGTGTTGAACTTTTTTCCTGGTTGCATATTCAGTATTCTCATATTTGAAGTGGGAAGGCAGTTTACCTGGAGTAACTACCAGTCTGTTGTGTATTAGTCAGATGTCAACCCAAACCACTGTGTGTAATGCAGTGAAAGGGTCTTAGGTGGATGCTGCTTGTATTGTCAGACCCCGAAAGTGAGTCCCCACTGCTTCTCTGTGACTACTTCTCATCCTTCCCACTTGAAAGAAATTCAGCAGTTTGACTCCTCAGCCCTTCGGTCGCTCTCACAATGACTCTTCCTCATTTGAGGAAGATTTTAGCTCTCGTATCACTTGCTCTCTTCCCCAACACATGCCATCATGCTTGGTGGCTTCACTTCCCACAAATGACTTATCCAATACCCTGCTGTCCTCACATTCAGTGATCTTTTTCTGCTCCTGCCCACATTAGTCACCTGTGTCAGGGTCACATCCTAAATTTTATCAATGGTAAGTGTTCTTCCTCCAAAACCCCCATCCTCCTCTGGCCGGTCTAGTATCCAGAGTAAATAAAAAACTTTTACAACTTGACAATAAAAAGACAACCTAATTTAAAAATGGGAAAAGGGTCTGAATAGATTTCTCCAAAGAAGATACACAAATGGCCAATAAGCCATCATTTAGCGATCAGGAAATGCAAATCAAAACCACAATGAGATATCACTACACACCAACTGGAATGGCTGTAATCAAAAAGGTAGATGCCCTGGCTGGTGTGGCTCAGTGGATTGAGTGCGAACCAAAGGATAAATTGCAGGTTCGATTCCCAGTCAGGAGACATGCCTGGGTTGCGGGCCAGGCCCCCAGTGGGGGCACACAAGAGGCAACCACACATTGATGTTTCCTTCTCGTTCTCCTTCCCTTCCCCTCTCTAAAAATAAATAAATAAAATCTTTAAAAAAAAAGACATTAAGTGTTGGTGGAGATGTGGAGAAAGTGGGAATGTGAAATGATGCAGCCTCTTTGGAAAAGAGTGTAGCAGTCCCTCAAAAGATTAAACATGAATTTTCCATATGTCCCAGGAGTGGACATATAATTTCACTCCTAAGTGTATACCTAAGAGACAGGAACACACAGCCACACAAAAACTGGTTACACAAATTATAAAAAAAAAAAAAAAAAAAAAAGGAAGTGGAAACAACCCAAACATTTGTCAGACTGATGAATGAATAAACCAAGTGTGGTATATCCAGACAATGAAATGTTACTCAGCCATAAAAATAATGAAGTACTGATTTATGCTACAACGTGGATGAACCTTGAAAACATGCTAAATGAAATAAGTCAATTATAAAATATGAGTTATTACATGATTCATTTGTATGAAAATGTCCAGACAGGCAAATCCATAGAGACAGTAGATTAGTGGTTGCCACAGGCTGAAGGGAGTGGGAAAGACATAATGGGTGGGTGGGGGGTTCTTTCTGGAGTAATGAAAATGTTCTGGAGTTGCATAGTGGAAATGGTTACACAACTTTGTGCAGCCACTGAATTGTACACATTTTCATATAAAAAATATATACCTCAATTTAAAGGACATCCTTTAGAAAGTAGGGTTTTTAAAAAATACATCAAAGTTAAATGTCAAAGAGAATGAGAAGTCAAGCCATATACTGAGAGAAAATATTTGCAAAACACATGTCTGATAAAGGACTAGTATCCACAATAATATACATAGAACTCTCAAAACTCAACAACAAGGAAATGAACAGACAGATAACAAAATGGGCAAAAGATCTGGACAGACAGCTGTTTAAAGAAGAGATACAGATGGTATGCAATCATATGAAAAGATGCTTAACATCATATGTCACTAGGTGATTGCAAATTAAAACAACAATGAGATACCCCTATACACCTACTGGAAATACTGATTATTTGGGAAGGCCAAATAATCAGTACTGGAAAGGCCAAAACACTGACCACACAAATGCTGGTGGGATGTGGAGCAACAGGACCTCTCATTCACTGCTAGTGGGGATGCAAAATAATACAGCACTTTGGAAAAGTTTGACAGTTTCCTAAAAAACTAAACATATGTTTACCATCTGATCCTGTGAGTATGTTCCTTGGTATTTACCCAAATTGTTGCAAATTTATGTCCACACAAAAACCTGCACACAGATATTTATAGAGCAGCTTTGTTCACAATTACCAAAACCTGGAAATGACTTAATATTCTTCAGTAGGCAGATAATCAAATTTTTGTATATCCAGAATGGAATATTAGTCGATGCTAAAAAGAAGTGAGCTATCAAGCCTTGAAAAGACATGGAGAAACTGTGAATTCATATTACTAAATGAAAGAAGTAAACTGAAAAGGCTACATACTATAGGATTCCAACCATATGGTTCTAGAAAAGGCAAAACTATGAAGACAGTGAAAAGTGTCATCGGTTGCCAGGAGTTGGTTGGGGTGCAGGTGAATAGTTGGAGCGCAGAGGATCTGGGGGACACTGAAACTAGTCTGTACAATGGATAATGGTGGGAACGTGCCATTATACCTTTGTCAAAATCCATGGAATGTACAACACAGAGAGGAGCCTTAATGTAAATTATGGACTTTGGTTGATAATGACATGTCCATATTGGTTCATCAGTTGTAATAAATGTACCATTTTGATGCTGATGTTGATATTAGGACCGCTTTCAGGAGGTGTAAGATGATTTATGGGAACTATGCTTTCCACTCAGTTTTGCTGTGAACCTAAAGCTGCTCTAAAAAAAAACAAACAAAAAAACCCCCTGGCTGGTGTAGTTCAGTGGATTGGGCACTGGCCTGCAAACCAAAGGGTCGCCAGTTCAGTTTCCAGTCAGGGCACATGCTTGGGTTATGGGCCAGGTCCCCAGTAGGGGGCGTGCGAGAGGCAACCACACATTGATGCTTCTCTCCTCTTCCTCCCTCCCTCTCTAAAAATAAATAAATAAAATCTTTAAAAATATATTTTAAAAAAAGTTAAATTGCCCTGGCCAGTGTGACTCAGTTGGTTGGAGCATCATTTCATACTCCAAAGGTCATTGTTTCATCCCCTGGTCAGGGCACATACCTAGGTTGTGGGTTTGATCCCTGATTGAGGTGTGTATGTGAGGCAACCAATCGATGCTTCTTTCTCACGTTAGTGTCTGTCTGTCTTCTCTCTGTCTGTCTGTCTCCTTCTCTCTCTCTCTCTCTGTCTCTCTCTCTCTCAAAATCAATGAACATGTCCTTGGATGAGAATTTTTTTAAGTTAAACTAATTACATTCTAATAGAGCTGTACCAAAGAAGTCAAGGTTCATGTTTTAACAGTTAAAATTACATAACTGTGGCTTATCTGGGCATTCTCAGACACAGAATAGGTGCTAACCAAGCCCTTGCTGGAAGAACAAATCACTCAATGAGCTTCTTATGCCATAATTTTACAATTTGGATTTTTATTTTTGATACTGGGTTGGCCAAAAAGTCTGTTTAGTTTTTTTCACAAAATAAAAGACATATTTTTCATTTTCACCAATAACTTCATTGACTTGGATATTTTAAGTATATTGGCTATCTCTCATATGGTATAACGTTAATTGTTCTCAATGTCTCGATTTGATCACTATCAACTTCAACTGGTCTACCTGACCGTGGAGCATTGTCCAGCGAGAAATCTGTACACAAAATCTTGCAAACACTTTTGACACGTTCAGTCAGTCAATGCACCTTCTCCATACACTGCACAAATCTTCATATTTCAGTTGCATTTTTACTTTTCTTGAAATAATTAAGCATAATATGCCAAAAATATTGCTTATTTTCTTCCACCTTCAATATTAAAATGGTTACACAAAAGTTCACTAATTTTGACAAGTTTTTTTTTAAAATATATTTTATTGATTATGCTATTACAGTTGTCCCATTTCTCCATCATTCCCCTCCACCCTGCACACCCTCTCCCACCCACATTCCCCCCTTTAGTTCATGTCCATGGGTCATAAGTTTTCTAGCTTCTACATTTCCCATACTATTCTTGCCCTCCCCCTGTCTATTTTTTTCCCATTATCTATGCTACTCATTCTCTGTACCTTTTCCCCCTCCTCCTCCCATGCCCCTGTTGCTAACCCTCCATATGATCTCCATTTCTGTGGTTCTGTTCCTGTTCTAGCTGTTTGCTTAGTTTGCTTTTGTTTTAGGTGTGGTTCTTGATAGCTATGAGTTTGTTGTCTTTTCACTGTCATAGTTTTATCTTCTTTTTCTTAGATAAGTCCCTTTAACATTTCATATAATAAAGGCTTGGTGATGATGAACTCCTTGAACTTGACCTTATCTGAGAAGCACTTTATCTTCCCTTCCATTCTAAATGACAGCTTTGCTGGATAGAGCAATTTTGGATGTAGGTCCCTGCTTTTCAAGATTTCAAATATTTCTTTCCAGCCCCTTCTTGCTTGTAAGGTCTCTTTTGAGAAATCAGCTGACAGTCTGATGGGAACTCCCTTGTAGGTGACTGTCCCCTTATCCCTTGCTGCTTCTAGAATTCTCTCCTTCATTTTCATCTTGGCTAATGTAATTACAATGTGCCTTGGTGTGTTCCTCCTTGGGTCCAACTTCTTTGGGACTCTCTGAGCTTCCTGGACGTCCTGGGAGTCTATTTCCTTGGCCAGATTGGGGAAGTTCTCCTTTATTATTTGTTCAAATAAGTTTTCCAGTTGTTGCTCTTCTTCTTCCCCTTCTGGGACCCCTATAATTCGGATGTTGGGACGTTTAAAGATGTCCCGGAGGTTCCTAAGCCTCTCCTCATTTTTTTGAATTCTTGTTTCTTCCTTCTTTTCTGTTTGGTTGTTAGTTTCTTCCTTCTGGTCCACTCCATTGATTTGAGTCCCAGTTTTCCTTCCATCTCTATCAGTTCCCCATGCATCTTCCTTCATTTCACGGATTGTAGCCTGAATTTTTTTCATCTAGTTTGTGAGCAAAATCAACCAATTTTGTGAGCATTTTGATGACCAGTGCTTTGAACTGTGCATCTGACAGGTTAGCTATCTCTTCACTGCTTAGAGGAATTGGCTCTGGGGCTTTTATTTGTTTTCCGGTTTGAGCCATTTTTGGTGGGGTTTTTTTGTTGTTGTTGTTTTGGTTTTAGTCTGGTCGCAGCTATTATGTAGTGAGGGGGGTGGAGCCTTAGGTGTTCCTCAGGGCGGGGCAGCCCAGTTGCTGGGTTGTGATGCTGTATGTGGGGGTGGGGCCCGAGAGGGAGCAATGGCGCCTGCTCCGCTCCCTCCCGGATTCAGTCCCCCCCGCCACCTCCCCTCCGCCCGGACCGTCCGTGTGCGCGAATGTGAGACCACCTGGTCAGTCAGCCGCCTTGTGTGGCCTCACTGGGTCTGCACAGCTGCCCCCCTGTGCCCAGGGTCCGCCAGCTGCCGCCTGTGGGCCCGGGGACCGCCAGCCACCGCCTGTGCACCTGGGAACTGCCAGCCGCTGCTGCTTGCGTTCCTGGTTCCGCACCTCCACTTTCTCCTGCCGCGACTCCGCCCCTCTTACCGGTCTGGATGAATGGTTGTTGGACTTCCGTACAGTTCAATTTTCTATAAGTTCTGGTTGTTTTCTTCTTTCTAAATATTTGTTGTCCTTAATTTTGGTTGTGAGAGGAGGCACAGTGTGTCCGCCTACGCCTCCATCTTGGCCGGAAGTCCAATTTTGACAAGTTTTTTAAATGGACACTGATATGACAGCTGTCACAATACAGTCTAACAAATTGTTTTGAATGAAGTTAAAGACAAACACTAGTCGAGCCATTTTATGGAAAAAAATTAACTTTTTGGCCAACCCAATAGTTTATTTCCATTACAGTAATTTCTCTAGCTGGCTTTTCGTGGCAATTAAATATATAAAATAATTATAATTTCCTGATGACTGAAGCAGCGTAAAGTCCTCACAGTGTGGCAGTTAGCATCCCCGAGCCATCCGAGTCAGGCAGAACAACACTGTCTTGTATGCCCTCCATCTCAGAAGTAGCACACCATTGTCCCCGCCATGTTCGCTTCATCGAAAGTCCCCTGTGGGAAACAGTACGGGGGTTTCTCCAAAAAATTGAAATAGAAGTACCATATGATCCAGTAACTCCTCTTCTGGATATTTATCTGAAGAAAATGAAAACACTAAACTCAAACACACACACACACACACACACACACACACACACACACACACACACGGTGTGTCCAGAAAGTATCCAGTCATATACTGTGACAAACAGACATGTATTGAAGATACAAGAAATATTGTACATAGGACAATGACGCTTCAGTCCCCTTCAAAGTACGCACTGTGAGACCTCACACAGTTCTCCCCGTCACCATCAGCTGCCCCGTTATATTTTCCTGAATCTCATTGACGGTCTGAAATCTCTTCCCTTTCAAAGGTGATTTTAGTTTGGGGAAAAGCCAGAAGTCCCACGGTGCCAAAACTGGGCTGTAGCAGGGCTGAGTCACCTGGGTAATTTGATGTTTTGCCAAAAAACTCTGCACAAGACGTGATGCGTGAGCAGGTGTGTTGTCATAATGAAGCTGCCAATCACCAGTGCCGATAGCTGCGGACTTTTGAATCATCCTAATAGTTTTCATGGAAGAATGTTCAGGCTTAACACAAAATTTGTTGCAGATTCACTGCTCTACTTGCTCAGTCATTTTGAATGTGATGGCCGCACAGTACCCATGCTCACTCTATGGCATCTACTGTCCCCACTGACTAGTACAGTGAAATCATTGCTCACACATGCACATTCCAGTCCACTCTCCTTAGCTGCCAGGTTACATCTATGTCACACAAACTGTTCCCATTAAATTAACAATGGCTGGACTTTTTCCAGACAGACCTTGTGTAAGCACCCCATGTTTTTTGCAGCATTATTTACAATAGCCAATATATAGAAAAAAACTTAAGTGCCCATTGATGGATGAATAAGGAAAATATGGTAGGTATATATTCAATAGAATATTATTCAGTCACAAAAAAAGAATGAAATCTTGCTATTTGCAACCACATGGGTGGACCTTGAGGACATTATGCTAGGAGAAATAAGGCAGGGGAGGACAAATACTGTATGATCTCGCTTATATGTGGAAGCTAGGGGGAAAACCATGCTTATAGATGCAAAGAATGGTTTGGTGGTTGCCAAAGGCGAGGGTTGTGGGGGCAAGTGAAATGAGTAAAAGGAATCAAAAAGTACAAACTTCTAGTTATAAATAACTGGATAAAATAAATGGGATATAATGCAAAAAAAATTGTAATTATGTATGGTGATGGATGTTAATTGGGCTTGTAATGATCATTTTGTAATATATACAAATATTGAATTATGTTGCACACCTGAAACTAATATGATGTTAACATGTCAATTATACTTCAATACAAAAAAATAAGTAAAAATAAAAACACTCCCTTGACCCAGGGATGGGGGGAGTGAGTCTCTAAATTCATCCCAAACTTAAGAGTAGAATTAAGCTCTACCTTTTAAAGCATCAAAAAATTTTTATACCTATTTGTAAACTACTACACATGCCTGGATGCATCATATTCAAAATTTGCAAAAACCAAAGGTAAAGAGAAAATCTTGAAAGCAGCATGAGAAAAAAGACACATTATACGAAGGAGCAAAGCACACTTCAAGACACCAGGAACTGCGAGCGAAAAGACGAGAGAATGACATTTTAAAGCGCTGAAGGAAGAAACTGTCAACTCAGCATTTTATACCCAGTAAAAATATTTCAAAAATGAATGTGAAATGCTTTTTCAGACAAATACAAGCTGAGAGAATTCATTGCCATCAGACCTACAATACAAGAAATGTTCAAGGAAGGCAGATTACATCAGGGAGAAATTTCGATCTACATAAAGTGTTAAGAGAACGAAGGAACAAGCTGCAGCCTGGGAGAAAACATTTGTATCCAGAATATGCAAAGAACGCTAAAAACTCAACAATAAGAAAACAACCTGCCCTGGCTGGTGTAGCTCAGTGGATTGAGCGCGGGCCTGCGAACCGAAGGATCGCGGTTCGATTCCCAGTCAGGGCACATGCCTGGGTTGCCAGGCCAGTTCCCGGCAGGGGACATACAAGAGGCAACCGCACATTGATGTTTCTCTCCCTCTCTCCTTCCCTTCCTCTCTAAATATAAATAAATAAATAAAATCTAAAAGGAAAAAAAAAAGTACTTAAAAAAAAAAAAAAAAAGAAAACAACCTCATTGTAAAATGGGTAAAAGATCTAAACAGGCTCCTCACCAAAGAAGACATACGGATGGCAAATAAGCAGATGAAAAGATGCTCCACATCGTAAGTCATCAGGGAATTGCAAACTAAAACAACAATAAAATAACAACTACACACATACCAGAATGACTAAAATCCCAAACACTGACAAAAACTCACTAAAAACATCCAGGTACCTGATACTTCCTACTGTTTAGGTTTTATCAGCATTTTCTCATAATCATAGGGGACCAGTTTAATGTCTCATGGGATGCTAAGATGACCAAAGTCCCTGGGGGACTAACTTATGGCAAGAGGCAGAGAGTTAACATGGGCCTGGAGCAAAATGGTGAAGGTGCACTTCTGCCCTTGCCAGGTTAAAACTACCTCTGGCCTTCTTTGCTTATTGAAATAGAGAAAAAACACTTGCAAGTTAATAACGTTACCACAGGCGGCAGATGCTCTGTTTTGCTCTGTCTGGAACAGCAGTGCAATTAGAGTCATCAGCTGTCTTAACGTTTCAGTAATGCACTGTCATTCTCCCTCTGACTTCTGTGTGAGCCAGAGAGGTGAGTTGAGTGGGTAACAGGTATCGTCACCTCCGAACTGTCAGGGCTTTGATGGTAATGCTAATCTTGCATTTCTCCCAGCAATACATTATTGATTTTTGTTTATATTTCTGATAGGAAAGGAGCCCTTTTGACCATAATAGTCCTATCCTGTGGATTAGAGACATATTCTGCCACTTGCTGAACATTCCTAGTCTGTCTATGTAATCCAGAACTGGGGAGGTCACTGGGAAATGGGTTTAAGGACTGGGCTCACAGTGAGGTAGATTACAATCAAAAGTCAATTTATCACTTGACTCCATAAGCCTCCACTTCTAAGTGGTGGACCCTGGTACCAACTCCTACTCCAATGAGCCTTCTAGCCAGTGTCGACAATCCCCAACAGCACAGTTATTCTATTAGTTTCCTAGGGATGCCATGACAAAGTACCACAAACTGGGTGACTTAAAAAAATAGAAATTTATTCCTACTGTCTAGAGGATAGACGTCCAAAGTCATGGCATTGGCAGCATTGGTTTCTTCTGGAGGCTCTAAGGGAGAATCTATTCCATGCCTCTTTGACCTTCTGGGGTCACTGGTGATCCTCCATGTTCCTTGCCTTGCAGTTGCATCACTCCAGCCTCTGCCTCCATCCTCACATGGTGTTCTCTCTGGGTCTCTGTGGCCACATTTCCCTCTTCTTATAAGGTCAGTCATGGGGGCAGAGCCCATTCAATCCAATATGACCTCATCTTAACCTGATCACATCTGCAAAGAACTTATTTCCAAACAAGATCACCTATTTCACAGGTACCTGGGGCAAGGACTTCGACATATCTTTTTGCAAGACACAATCCAACCTATACAATTACCTCAGGAAATGACTACAGGTCCCATTGGGGAAGGCTATAAGGAATATATAAACAGATATTTGTCCATCTTCCTTAAGTGTACTGACTTTCACTTCATTCAAGGGAATCTGTGAACTAACCCAAGCCTGGAACTTGGGTGAGAGACATAATTCCCTATCTTGTCTTAAGTTGGCCCTCTGTTCTCCAGTTCCAGAGGATTTTCAGTTTTACAGATCAATTAGGATATCAGTGAACTTCCCGTATTCTTTAGTCCCATCAGTAGTGTCTTCCTCCAACATCCCTAGCTTACAGAAACCAACTACAACAGCACCTTCCAATGATGTCATCACTCTCACAGAGATATTTCTCAGTGCCCTGGTGAAGAGAGTGTCATCTGGGCCCTCTCAGGGGATGGAGTTGGGGGTGGATGAATCACACTTATCAACCTATAAGGAAAGGTTTATAAACCAAAAATCCTATCCCTTTACGTGTTTGGATTCTTTCTGCTACATTATACCAAAGGATTCTTGGCATCTCAGCTTCATTTAACTTCATCAATGAATCCAGGTTTCAGTCAACCAATTGAATTTAAAGCAATTAAATCCACTATACACCCACCAGGATGGATAAAATTTAAAGGACTAACACTATTTGATGTTGATGAGGATGTGACACAACCAGAATTCGCATACATTATTGGTGGGAGATAAAATGGCACGGCCACTTTAGGAAAAGATCTGGTGCTTTCTTTCCTTTTTTAATTTTATTACTGATTGACTTTAGAGACAGAGGGAAAAAAACATTGAATTGTTGTTCCACTTGTTTATGAATTAATTGATTGATTCTTGTATGAGCCCTGACCAGGGATCAAACCTGCAACCTTGGTGTGTGTATCAGGATGGTATTCTAACCAACTAGGCTACTTGGCCAGGGCTGGTAGTTTCTTATAAAATTGAACATACATCTATCCTATGACCCAACATTTCCAAGAGAAATGAAAACATACACCCACAAAGAAAGACCTGTACATAAATATTTATAGCAACACTATTCACAAAAGTCGAAAACTAGAAAGAACCCAGTACCCATTAAAAGAATGGCTAAACAAACTGCAATATTAGTGTTCTATTGCTGTGTAAAAAGTAACTCCAAACTTAACAGCCTAAAACAATATTCACTTTTTGGTTCACAATCCTGTAAGTCAGAATCTAGCTTGGTTCTCACATGCTCAGAACATGGCTAGGTTCTCATCTGCTCAGGACCTTGATGTCAGCCAGGCTGCATTCCTTTCTGGAGCCCCTAAGGGAGAATTCACTCTCAAGTTTAGTCAGGATCTTTGATGCAGACCCCTGGCGTTGTGGATGAGATGAGACAAATTCACATGGACTCCTGAGTCCTGTGAAGGAAAAGAGATGGCGGGGCTTCTCTCTCAAGAGGAGAAAAAGCCTTGTAGCGCCCCAGCCACCCTCTCAAGAGGAGAGTGCCTTGACCCTTGCCTTGACAAGCTTTTATTAGGTTCAATTTGCACAGGAATACAGAGTGTATATGTAAAGCTCATCAATCATTGTCAGGCAGAAATGATTAAACAATAGATAACATTCAAAGAAGTCTGAGGGCTTATTCTGAGTCAGGGTCAGATAGTTGAAAGGCTGTAAAACTTTGGGGAACAGACTCACTTCCTGCTTGGACTCTAATTTAAACTGAGGGTATCAGCAAAGTAGGTTTCATAGGATTTTATGCATTCTTTCTTAGGCCTGATCGCCCTAGGGAACCCGCCCTTTCTAGGACAGGGCCACACCCACCTCCAGCATTGTTTCAGGCTTAAGTCAGGCAGCCAAGAGATGAGGAGACTTCTTGCAGACAAAATGAGGACTCAGGCTGTATCAAAGTCGAGGTGTGAGGGTCCATCACCCCCTTTTTCTATAACCCCCAAGTCCTTCCCTGAGGGCCCCTTTGTGACCATGCCTGTCTTAGGTCATCCCTCTTTTGAGGAATCTTAACTGTCATTGGCTGACCAGTCATCTGCCCAGGGCCAAGCAGGGTGAAGAGAAAGGGGGCAGAGGTGGTGCCCCAAGGAAGATAAGCTTTGTCTCCTAAGTGGCTTATGGTCCCAAGGTCCTTTACTCAGCTTTAGCCATGGGGAATTACAGCTTCTGAAACCAGGCAGGGTGGTTCCCAACAATTTTAGCTGAATTCTGTTCCTTGTGGTTGTAGGACTGAGGTCCTGTTTTCTTACTGGCTCTCAACTAGAAGTCACTCTCAGCTTCCAGATGTCACCGGCATTCTTTGCCACATGCCCCCACCAACCTAATAATGAAAAATCTTCTTCCTATTGAGTTTCTCATGCTTCAAATCTCTGTGGCTGTACTGTTCTGACCTCTTGACCTAAAGGTAAAGAGTTCATGTCATTAGGTCAGATCCACCCAAATAACTTCCCTTTCAAAAGCCATCTGTGCTATATGACGTAACCTAATAAGAAGAGTGCAATTCCCTCATATTCACCAGACTGGAGGGCATACAGGGCATATGCACTGGGAGACAGAAGTCTTGGGAGACATCTTAAAATTCTGCCTATGCAGGTAGCAATATACTGAGCAATAAAAAGGAATGAACTATTGATATACACAACATAAATGAATCTCAAAAACATGCTGAGTAGAAGAAGGCTCACACCAAGACTGCCCAAAGGACATCAAGAACATTGATCTATGGTGGAAAAGAATCAGAAGAGTTGTTACTTCTGAGGGAGCGGGCGTTGGTGTTGATTTGGGAGAGGTGTGACAGAAGTTTCTGGAATGATGGAAAGGGATTGGATCACACAGGTGTATGCATATGTCAGAATCACTGAATGAGAATCACTGAATCACTGATTCTGAATCACTGAATCAGAATCTTAAGATTTACGCATTTCACGGTATGAAAATTTTACCTAAAAAATTAAATAGTATTTTTCTCTACTTAATGATAAGCACACCAAAGTGTTAGGCCAAGTGTAGAGATGTCTGCCACTTGTTGTAAATGCATCAAAAACACAATGGATTGACAGATGAATAGAAGAATGAATAAGTGAATCGATATGTGATAAAGTGAATATAATCACATGTTATTATAGACTCCAGGGAAAAATTCATTCATTCTTTTAAAGAAAGCAATGAGTTCGATTCCCAGTCAGGGCAAATGCCTGGGTTGCAGGCCAGTTCCCAGCAGGGGACACACGAGAGACAACCCTACATTGATATTTCTCTCCCTCTCCCTTTCTCCTACCCTTCCCCTCTAAAGATAAATAAATAAAAATCTTAAAAAAAAAAAAAAAAAAAAAAAAAGAAGGCAATGAGAACTCCCAGCTATGAACTGACACAGGGAGTCCAGGCCCCTTGGTAGTGTCCTCACACTCATCAGTTCGGATCAATTTTAAATTATGTTCCTTCTCTCTGGTCCAGTACTCTTGGAAGCCATTCCCACATGTATTTGCTAGATTTTATTAATATAAAATTGAAAAAATTCGCCCTGGCTGGTGTAGCTCAGTGGATTGAGCGCGGGCCTGTGAACCAAAGGATCGCGGTTCGATTCCCCATCAGGGCACATACCTGGGTTGCAGGCCAGTTCCCAGCATGGGACACATAAGAGGCAACCATACATTATTTCTCTCCTTCTCCCGCTCTCCTACCCTTCCCCTCTAAAGATAAATAAATAAATAAATATTTTTAAAAAAAAAGAAAAAAAAAAAAAAGAAAAAATCCTTTAATTCTTCTAGTGGGAAAGCCTTCTTGGAATTTGACCTCCTATTTGACCCTGAGGAATGTTGGGGCCTGATTCTAGTTGAGCACGGAGAAAAGTCAGTGGGATGAAGCATGAGGAGACTTGGCTTCCTCTTACCAGATAATTCTCCATGGAAAAGGCTTTACATGGTCTTCAAACAAGAGAGAGGCAATCCCATTAGAAAGGGAGAGGGTGCTATAGTAGCTGGCTATTTTCAGGGGAAGGCTGGGGCTGTGGCCGAGATCGCTGATTGCCAGCTGTGGTAGCCAGCTCCTGATGTGACTCCCAGTGACCCCTGCCTCCTGATGTGCACAGCCTTGTGTAATTACCTCTCCTTGAGTGAGGGCAGGGCTAGTAACTTATTTCTGAGCAATAGAATATGGCAAAAGTGATAGAATGTTATTCCTGAGACTAGGTTATAAAAAACCGACTCCTGTCTTGCTGCCATTCCCTCTGGCCCCTATGTGCAGGCCTTGGTGGAGAGGCCCATGTGGCCAGAAACTGAAGGCAGTGTCTGGCCAGCCATCTGGTAAGGACTGAGCCCTTCAGCCCAGCAGCGATGGAGGAACTGATTCCTGGAAACAACCAGGTGAGTTAGCTTGGAATCAGTCTTTTCTTAGCCAAGACTTCATTTGAGGCTGCAGATCAAGCACCGAGATCTCGGCCTTGTGAGAGAGTCCCTGAAGCAGAAGACTCAGGTAAGCCAACCCCAGATCCCTAACCCAGAGAAACTATGAGATTTACTTTGTTTACACTGTTGTTATTTTGGATTGTCCCTTATGTGCACCCAATATGACCCTACTTCGTAGAAGGCTTGGGGCTCTCTTAGCCATTGAAATCCTCATTTATCACCATCCCAGCATGCCCCTCTTCCAAACAATTCTCTCTCACATGGGAGCTCACTTTGACTTTGAGGTTTAACCTCTTTCATTCTCTCTTTAAGCATTCCTTACCTCCTCACAATCCTTGCATTCCCCATTTCCTTTATATTGATCTCTAATAGTCCTTCAAGACTATGCTTCTAATGGACACTTCATTCCAGGTGACGACTGGTGATAAACTGATGAACTGTTTTGGCCACTGAATGCCTCTGCATCCCTGGATTTTTACTGCCTTTAATCCCAATCAGGTCACATAACTATTCCCAGATTGTAGCCAGTTCTCTGAGAGTCTGATGTGCCCATCCAGGCTAGTCCCAGTTTACATCAGAGTCATTAGACATAAAAAACAGAAACTAACTCCATCCTATTTAAGCAGAAAATAGTTTTATTAAGTATATTAAATTCATAAAACATACTAAATATCTCAGAGTTGCTGGAATGACTAGAAGACAAGACGCAGAGCCACATACCTAGAAACGATGCCCTCGATTAAGCCACATTGTCGTCTCCGTGAGGACACGCCTGCCCCTTGCACAGTTAACATGGTTGGCACTCAACCACGATGTTGCCAAAATCAAGCTCTGCGGGGACCCACACCACCTAGAACTAGATCTCACTGCAACCTCATGGCTCTGGAGAGAATTCTTGTAGTCCCTGTGTTCTTACTGCCTTAGCTACTAGACTCCCTAGTTAGACTGTGATCGGTGTACATCACTGGCTGACACTAGATCAAGAGTCTGCATCTCAGTTGTGAGGGAAGTTCAAAAAGCACATTTCTGGCATCTCTCAGGTGGGGAATACCCCTAAGTTAGAAAGTAACTTCAGATGCCAGATACCAAAAGAAGAAGAATACCATATTATGCCGTGTATGATGCATACTTTTTTTGCCAAAACTTTTGAGGGGAAAAATAAGATGTGCACTATACATGGGTATAATGATTACATACCATGGGTATAATAAACCAAATAAACAAACGAGTGCTAGAGAGGTTGGGGAGAAAATGGAACCCTAGTACACTGTCGGTGGGAATGTAAACTTCTGCAGCCACTGTGGAAAGCAGTATGGAATTTCCTCAAAAAACTAAAAATGGAATTGCCTTTTGACCTGGGTAATACCACTGCTGGGATTATACCCTAAGGATCCTGAAACACCAATTCAAAAGAACCTATGCACCCCAATGTTCATAGCAGCACAATTTACAACAGCCAAGTGCTGGAAGCAACCTAAGTCCCCATCAGTAAATGAGTGGATCAAAAAACTATGGTACCTTTACACAATGGAATTCTACGCAGCAGAAAGAAAGAAGGAGCCCCTACCCTTTGCGACAACATGGATGGAACTGGAGAGCATTATGCTAAATGAAACAAGCCAGGCAGTGAAAGACAAATACCATATGATGTCACCTGTAAGTGGAACCTAATCAACAAGACAAACAAGCAAGCAAAATAGAACCAGAGACATTGAAATTAAGAACGAACTGACAGTAACCAGGGGGAGGTGGGAAGGGGTATTGTGGGGGGAAAAGGGAAGGGTTGTCAAGGAACATGTATAAAGGACACATGGGCCCTGGCTGGTGTGGTTCAGTGGATCGAGCACCTGCATGTGAACCACAGGGTCGCTGGTTTGATTCCCAGTCAGGGCACATGCCTGGGTTGCAGGCCAGGTCCCCAGTGGGGGACATGTAAGAGGCGACCACACATTGATGTTTCTCTCCCTAAAAATAAATAAATAATTTTTTTTTTTTAAAGGATACCAGGACAAAACCAAAGAAGGGTAGGATCGAGGGTTGGAGGTTGGGATGGCTGGGGTTGGGGGGTGAGTGGTGGAGAGAAAATGGAGACAACTGTACTTGAACAACAGTAAAAAAATATTTTAGATGTTTTTTAAATTTTATTTATTTATTTTTAGAGAGAGGGGAGGGAGGAAGAGAGGAAACTAAGTGAAATAAGCCAGGAGGTGAAAGATGAATACCATATGAGTTCACCTGTAAGTGAAACCTAATCAACAAAACAAACGAGCAAGCAAAATAGAACCAGAGACACTGAAATTAAGAACAAACTGACAGTAACCAGAGAGAAAGGGGGAGGGAAATAATGGGAGAAAGAAGGGAAAGGGTTGTCAAAGAACATGTATAAAGGACCCATGAACAAAGCCACAGTGGAGTAGGATTGAGGGTGGGAAGTGGTGGTGGGTGGGGTGGGTGGGAAGTGGTGGTGGGAAAATAGAAACAATTGTGTTTGAGCATTAAAAAATAGGAAAATTAACATTAAATGTGTATAGACATTTAAATAATCTTTACATTCTTTTTAAAGTATATTTTATTGATTATGCTATTACAGTTGTCCCATTTTTTTTCTCCCCTCTATCCCCTTCCTCCCTGCTTCCTACCCCGCCCCTTAGTTCATGTTCATGGGTTGTACATGTAAGTTCCTTGGCTTCTCCATTTCCTATACTATTCTTAACCTCCCTCTGCCTACTAATTATGCTTCTTATTTCCTGTACCTTCCCCCCTCTTCTCCCCTCCCCCCTCCCCACTGATAAACCTCCATGTGATCTCCATTCCTGTGATTCTGTTCCTGTTCTAGATGTTTGCTTAGTTTTTGTTTTATTGGTTCGGTTGTTGATAGTTGTTGAGTTTGTTGTCATTTTACTGTTTAGTTTTTGATCTTCTATTTCTTAGATAAGTCCCTTTAACATTTCATATAATAAGGGCTTGGTGATGATGAACTCCTTTAACTTGACCTTATCTGGGAAACACTTTATCTGTCCTTCCATTCTAAATGACAGCTTTGCTGGATAGAGCAATCTTGGATGTAGGTCCTTGCCTTTCATGACTTGGAATACTTCTTTGCAGCCCCTTCTTGCCTGTAAGATCTCTTTTGAGAAATCAGCTGACAGTCTAATGGGAGCTCCTTTGTAGGTAACTCTCTCCTTTTCTCTTGCTGCATTTTAAGATTCTCTCATCTTGTCCTGGCTTGTGTGGCTTAGTGGATTGAGCATCAGCTGGTGAACCAAGGGGCCGCTGGTTTGATTCCCAGTCAGAGCACATGCCTGCGTTGTGGGCCAGGTCCCCAGCAGTGGGTACATGACAGGCAACCACACAATGATGTTTCTCTCCCTCTATTTCTCCCTCCCTTCTCCCCTGTCTAAAAATAAATAAATAAAATCTTAAAAAAAAAAAGATTCTCTCATCTTTAATCTTGCGTAACTTAACGATGATGTGTCTTGGTATGTTCCTGTTTGGGTCCAATTTCTTTGGGACTCTCTGGGCTTCCTGGAAGTCTATTTCCTTCACCAGATTGGGTAAGTTTTCCTCCATTATTTGTTCAAATAAGTTTTCAATTTCTTGGTCTTCCTCTCCTCCTTCCGGCACTCCCATGATTCAGATGTTGGAATGTTTAAAGTTGTCCTTAAGTCCCTAAGCCTCTCCTCCTTTTTGCATTCTTGTGTCTTCCTTCTGTTTTGACTGGATGTTCATTTCTTCCTTCTGTTCCAAATTGTTGATTCCTTCCCTTCACTGTTCATTCCCTGTGATTAAAGATAAGGAGAGACTCTTAAAATTAGCAAGAGGGAAGGAGAGAGTTTCCTTTATTTCACTTTGTGTAGCCTTCATTTCGAGACTGAGCTCAATCAGTTCTATGAGCATCCTGGTTAACAGTTGAACTCTGCATCAGATAGGCTGGCTATCTCCTCGTCACTTAGTTCTTTTTCTGGAGTTTTTTTTTTTTTTTTTAAATTTTTTATTTTACTTGTTGATCTTGTACAGTTTTCTGTCTTTTATTCTCACCCCAACCCACCACTGGAGTTTTGATCTGTTCTTTCATTGGGCCATATTTCTTTGTCTCGGTGCACCTGTTACGTGGTAAGGGGCGAAGCCTTAGGTATTTGCCGGGGCAGGGCAACCCTCTTTGTTGCGTTGTGGTACTGTCTGTGGGGGAAGGGTCGGAGAGGGAACAATGCCACTTGCTGTGCCCTTGTCCCACTTTCCATCACTTCCCTCACTTCCCAACTAGCAGACTTCGAACTCTCCTGTGAGGCTGCGAGTCTCTCCTGCCACTGCAACCTCCACAGATTTTGTTTTTTACACAGCCAGGGGTTTTGAGTCTTCAGTTTCTCATGCTGAAACCTGGGTTTCATGGTCTCTCTCACCCACCCTGTTGTTTCTCCCAGCTATCTGCACTTGAAAGTGGGATCTCCCACACGGTCCGCCAGCTGCTGCCTTGCCATGTGTCCTCTCTGCCCCAGCTGCCTGTTGCCACCCCTCCTACCAGTCTGGATGAATGTTTCTTTAACTCCTTGGTTGTTGTACTTACATGCAAATGATTTTCTGGCAGTTCTGGTTGTTCTTGGTTTTTAATTTGGTTGTTATCCTTCTTTTGGTTGTGTGAGGACGTGAAGTGTTTCTGCCTACACCTCCATCTTAGCTGGAAGTGTTAAATAATCCTCAAATCCTGATGTAGTAAATTATACTAATAAATGTCCTGATACTGAGGCTAAAACAAAGCTTGGGTTATTATGGTGTAGAGCTCAACATTATTTTATCTGGAATTTTTGCACCTATAGTCATAGGTGAGATTAGGCTATGGCATTCTTTATGGCACTTCATCAGGTTTTAGTATTAATCTCTTACGCTAGCCTTTAAAAATCTACTGAGCATTTTTTCATCTTTTCCCATGGTCTGAAGCAGTTTACACAGTAATTAAAAACTACAATTCATCTTTTTTTTCCTTGTTCACTTTGTGATAATCAGTTAAACTATATACTTGTGATTTTTGTACTTTTCCATATATATCAATAAAAAAGTTTAAATAAAAGAACAGAATCTCCCAAAAGGATAAATATTTAATCACTTTTCCAATTTCTTCTTTGGTAATTAATTTGTCTATTCAAACAATAATCTTGGGTCAGTGTTTGCTAGGAAATTATCTGTTTGCCTGGTTTTCACATTTGTTGCCATAGACTACTCCTAACATTATTTAAAATTCTCCCATATATATGATTATGTCTGAGTTCTCCTTCCTAATCTGGTCCTATTTTATTTTATTATTTTTTAAAAGATTTTATTTATTTTTTACAGAGAGAAAGAGAGGGAAAGAAACATCCATGTGTGGTTGCCTCTCATGCGCCCCCCACTGGGGACCTGGCCCACAACCCAGGCATGTGCCCCGACTAGGAATCAAACCAGCGACCCTTTGCTTTGCAGTCCAGCGCTCAATCCACTGAGCCACACCAGCCAGGGCTAAAATTCTCCCATATATATGGTTATGTCTGAGTTTTCCTTCCTAATCTGGTCCTATTTTATTTTTTTTGCTCTTTCCCCTTCTAATAGGCTAAGAAGGTTTTTTTCTATTTTATTGGTGTTTTCAAAGAATCATTTTTCTATTTATGTTTTCTTTTTTTAGTATCCTACTTCATAACTTCAGGTTTTATCTTTATTAGTCCATTTCCTGTATTATTCTAATTTAAATGTGTTTTTTCCCTAAATTTCTAAAACAGTCACTACACAGCTTTGTGTTTTTCTTTTTGAACAGTAAAGGTGTTAGTGTTACATTTCCACCTCCCAGTCCAGCCTTATCCTTTTCAGGATACTCAATAAGGTGCCTGGGTCTTACTTTGCCCCAGTCACTCAGGCGTCTATCCTGGCAGGTCCTACTGCCTGGCCACAAGCACATGACAGATAAATGTGTGCTCAGTGAACAAATAACACTGTTCTGTCCTGGGACCTACTGTGAAGACCTGTGCTTACTGCAAGGGCCCACCATTCATCAAAACACCTGGAGCAGCCACCATGTGCTGGCACTGTGCCAGGTTCTACAACTAGGACAGTGAGATGAAGAACTGGGTGTCTGCCCTTTTGGAACTCACATGCTAGTGACAAAACCAGACATAAAACAAGTAAGGTAAGTGAGCTGAGTACTACCTCAGATGTTAAGAAAGTATAAGATAGGGGTCCAACATCACTGAGGTCTAACTGAGAACCCTTAGAAAAAGTGATACTTAAGTTCCTCAGAATCTGAGGGTCCACCCTGTCCCCTACTCTCCTTTCATTAAGGGGGCCATTGGGTTTTTGTGTATAAAAGTCATCTGGTTTTGAGTTATATGTCTGCTGCTCCTGGCCACTGTTGATTGAACCAAGGGACTGACAGCCAGGCAATAGAATTTTATCCAATAGTAATGTTCCATAGAGCAGCAGTCCCCAACCTTTTTGGAACCAGGGACCGGTTTCACGGAAGACAATTTTTCCACAAACTGGATGTGGGGGACGGTTTCGGGATGATTCAGATACCTTGCATTCAAGTTCACTTCCTGCTGTGTGGCCCAGTTCCTAACAGGCCCGGACTGGTACCAGTCTGTGGCCCGGAGGTTGGGGACCCCTGCCATTGATGGTCACTCACTGACTTAATTAGAACCACTAAGGGAAACTTGAACACCAAACAGAATGAAAGGAGAAGAAAAGCAGAACAACAATAGTAAAGTCATAATAATGGCAGTCACGGACTTTGGGATATTGGATTAAAACTGTAGGTATCAATATGAATGTATCATTTTTAATAATACACAGATAGAGAGACACAATAATAAGTTCAGATACGTGATCTGCGTGTTAACATACATATGTGTATTCCCTACTTTTGTGAGCTGAAAGGGCTGAGACGCAATGACATTCCAGTAGTAATGAATACACCTGGTGCCCAGATCTTGGTTTCTAAGTGTCATTCTCGAGTAATAGAAACCAGGCGCTGCGTGGAGAAATGGCTAATGTCAGGGCTGGGGCAAGAAAAATATGAGTGAGTTTGGAACACCTTGGGGTGCCAGAAGGCAAGGAAGTACTAAAAAAATAACAGGGGCAATGCTGAAGCAACACAGGGGCCCACTGGAAAGAGCTCCCACCGGCCAAATCTAGGCCTGAGATAAAAATAAACTGTGTTAGTATTAAATTATAACCCATAGAAGAAAACAAACACCCATTAGTTTATGCTCAGATAAATAAATTATTGAATAACTATATGGTGGAAAAGAGACAACCCTTCCTTACAGTAGAATACCAATTAATAAATATAGGTGGAATAAGGCAACGGAAAGTTATCATCAGGCAAATAAACACTAATACTTGCTGCAAGCAAGAACAATTAATGGATGCTAAAATCAGTGGATAAAATTCTAAGGGGAAATAAGACATTTGCACAGCTTGAAAGAATCTACTCACAAGATTCTTACTAATTTCAAAGGAGAAATTTGTAATTTCATAGTGGAGAAACTCGGCACATACCACCCCAGCCATGTGACGAAAGTTACCTTGACCCTCTTCCAGGAGGCCCTGAGAAGGGCAGAGCATTGCTTCTGGGGTCCTCTTGCTAAAAATGCAGACTCTCAACCTAATCATGTGAAAACAGGAGGCTAACCCAAACTGAGGGACATTCCTCAAAATGACCGGCCTGGACATTTCAAAATTGTCAAAGTCATGAAAGGCAAAGAAAGACTGAGGGACTGTCAGGCTGAAGGAGATGAAGGAAACACACAACTAAATGCAAGGTGGGATCATGAACCTGCCTTGGGCCCTGAACCGGAAACGGAACATCAGTGGCAGAACAGCTGGCCAAATCTGAACGTCCACAGGTTAGTCAGAAGAATTCTACCAGTGTTAATTTCCTGATTTTAATGATTATACCATGGTTTTATAAGCTGTTACTATTAGGGGAAGCTAGGTGAGGGTATACGGGAACTCTACTAGTTTTGCAACTTTCTGTAAGTCTAAAATTATTTTAAGACAATACAGAAAGAAAACAAAGAATGGCAGTCACTGAGGTAGGGAGCAGTGGACACAGCTCCTTCGGGGCTACATGGTGACTGCCAGGGCCCAGGTCCTACCTATGACCACCTTACACCCGCCATGTTGTTCTGACGTTCTTCCACCCCGCATGGGACTTTGATTCCTACACCCAGTTTTTGCTTCTTGAAAGAGATGAGCTAACACCAAAGGAGGACTCCAAAAAGGCCCTGCAGGGGAAGGGTGATGGGGCGATCATGAATGGGGGCTACTGTAGATGATACCCAAGGATACACCAGACCTTTCCATGCCCAGCTAACCTGAGGCTGAAACGTGGGATGGTGTGCAGACCTGCTTAGCAATTACCACGGACAGTGCACAGGCAGCTGTTCATTCCAGGTGAACTTGGCTGGGATAGTGGCTGAGGCAGACACTGTGATCTCTCCTTTCCCTAGAGCTTCCTGGGGCCTAGGTTATTAGTCTCCTGAAGGAGGCCCCAGAGAGCTGAGCTTACTTGGTCATTTGGTGCTATTGTCCAGTCTCAGAGTACGCCAGGGTGGTGACCCAGTCAGCCTTCCTCCTAGAGGTGCTCCACACTGGCCTAGTCCCAAGGCTCGAAAAGCCTGGTCTGGCCTGACCCCAGAATGTGGGGTGAGGAGGAGTATGACGTGGCAGTGGAAGGGGGAAGGGTTCTATGGGTCCCTTGCCCTTGGAATTTTAGGGCATGGGAAAGAAGTAGCTCCAGCCTAAACTGCAGAGCCTCCGTACTCTGCCTCCACTCTCTGAGGAGACATCCTGAGGGCCAGCAGAGAGCGGCAGGTCAGTCTGGCCCGTCTTCTTCCAGCCAGATCTGCTCTTAGCTGCTGTACTTCTGTGCTTCCAGGGAACACGATAAAGTTCCAGAGACTATGGAGCATGGGGATCATGAGAGAGAGAGGAGAGAGAGAGAGGGAGGGAGGGAGAGAGAGAGAGAGAGAGAGAGAGAGAGAGAGAGAGAGAGAGAGAGAGAGAGGAGAGAGGAGAGAGAGAGGGAGAGAGAGAGGGAGGGAGGGAGAGAGGGAGAGAGATAAGGGCCCTCCTTCTGCTCTCTGTCTTGAAGGGAGTGCAGAGGCAGCTTCCCTCCTGGACACCTGTTAGCAAGCTTTGGCCCCAAAACGAAGCGGGCAGGATAGTGCAAAATTCCTGCTTTGGACTGTGGGGCTGAGGAGGGGCCATGAGGAGGTAAGAGGCCTTAGGCTGGGTGGAGAGGAGTGAGAGGTATGAGGGAAAGGTAGGTCAGTTGCCATGCCACAGCCGAGGGGCCTTTATTGGATGTTGAGAGCACTGGGCAGGTAGGTAGATGCTAGAGGTTATGGCACACCTTTCTCAGGGTGTAGTGGTGCCCGGATATCCAGTTTGTGGATCTTGCTGTCCTTATCGATAATCTCCAGCCGCAGCTTGGGTGACCGCTTCTCAGACTGGGATGAGGGCAGATCAGGGCTCTTGAGCAGTTGCTTGTCTGAGTCCTCCACAGTGATACGCAGAGTACAGCCCCCTGGCAGCAGGTCTTGTTCGTAGGCGGCTGCCAGCTGGTTCACTACACGGCGCTCTACCTGCCGGTGACAGGTGAAGTAGTGTCACTGCTGAGGCCTGGGCCAGCCTGTGACCTGAGCCTGAAAGCCAGGCTCTATCACTTACCGCTAGGACAAGTACTTTCTCAGAGCTTTAGTTTTCTCATCTGCAAAGGGCTAACAACACACAGCTTGCAGGGCTGTGCTAAAAATTGAATAATATCAGCCCTGGCTGGTGTGGCTCAGTGTATTGAGCACCAGTCTGCAAACCAAAGCAAAGGGTCACAGGTTCAATTCCCAGTCAGGGCACATGCCTGGGTTGCAGGCCAGGTCCCTAGAATGGGGTGTGTGAAAGGCAACTACGTATTGATGTTTCTCTTCCTCTCTTTCTCCTTCCTTTCCCCTCTCTCTGAAAATAAATAAAATCTTAAAAATAATGACAACAAAATACCCCAGAAATACAAGTTTCTGAGGTTCCTAACCCAGTTCTCCATCCTGGCAGGGATTCATCTTGGTCACCCTCCAGAACAGGGGTTGAACTTGATCATCCTGTGCTTTTGCTTCTAGAGGGGCATCTGCTCTGGGTATGAACAACTCCAGGCAGGGAGCCCAGGGCCTACGTCTGGGGGCACAAGGAGGGAGGCGTGGAGGCGCTCACTTCTCTAGGCTCCTGTGCTCACCTCATGTTTGATGGAGCGGGCACCGTAGTGCACATTGTAGCCGTCGACCAGCACGTCTGCCACCTCTCGGTCCCAGAGCAGTGTGATGTTGTGCCGTTGCTTGGCCTACGAAAGTTCAGAGAGGAGCATGTGGCCCAGTGCTTTCCAGCTCTCATCACCCACGCCTGAGGCCTGGGCTTGCGAGGGACTGTGTGCTCAGGGCCACCGGCCCCACACACTGTGCTCCGTCTTCCAGGAGGTGGTGCTCCCAGAGCAGACATCCCATCCCCACCCACAGGCAGTCCCCACTCTTACTCTCTTGGCCCAGAAGTTCAGTTCCTTGTTGACTAGCTGGATGAGCTCTGAGTGGCAGAAGGGGAGGAAGTAGACGATCTCATTGATTCGTCCCAAAAATTCATCCCTCCGGAAGTGAGCCTGCAGGGCCAGGTAAGGGGTAGGGTGAGCTCAGTGACTCAGATGGGAGTAAAGGCAATTATTGGACCCGGATGGGGAAGATATGGGGGCTTCCATAGCTTTAGGGTGGCTAAGGGGATGCCCCCTCCCAAAGCTCCAGCAGGAAGGACAAAAATCTTACTTTCAGGATGGGGCGAATCACGTTCTCCTTGAAATTCTTTGATATGGTGATCTTGTCATTGATCTGGACATCCCCTGTAGAAAAAGAATCATAAGTTGCCTACTTCTCATACCCAGGGGGCTTGGCCCTTGCAAGGAGAGACACCCACCCCTTGACCCTACCCTGAAAAGAGCCCTGGTCCTGTCCCTGATGATCTGTGTGACCTTGGTCAACATGTCAGGTCCTCTGGGCCTTGACCTGGTTGTCTTACCCAAACAATGACAGGGCAGGACTGGGTACTTTCTGAGGCCCTTCCAACTGTCGTGTGCTACAAAGCCTGGGGTTCCTTGGGATGCAAGCTGTGTGAGGGAGAGGAGGAGAGTCAGGACTAAGACTTGAGTTCTGAGTTGGAAGAAGGGGGCTGGAGGGTTCATTCCGTTCCAGATGGAAGGGTGGCAGGTGTGGCCTCCTGTCTGATGCCCTCTTCCTCTCCAGCACTCTCCTGCCCAACTACACAGAAGTCTCCCTCTCCATAGAGTTTCTGATCTGCTGTCCCGCTGTCGTACCGAAGCATCTCCATCTGTGAAGTATGGGTCTCTTCAACCCCCTAAGACCCTGGCCTCTTCCGGGCCCTTCACTCTGGGGTGGCTCTGTCCAATCCTCTGTCTGAACTCTCCTGTCACCTGAGACTTGGGGCTTTATTGAGGAAGTGGTCATTGCCAGCTATGACAAAACTTCCTACTAAGACCCTCGCCAAGGCCTAGGACACCAACGCTATCCTTGCCCTCAAGAGATGTGCTGGTCACCTGGGCACTTGCCCAGTTGCCTAGACAGCTCAGCCATGTGCCGTACCAAGGTTCTCGGCAATACGGTTATGGGTCATCTCCAGAGCTTCCTGCCTCAGCTGCAGTGCATGCTGTGCAATCTCTTCGCTGGCCACGTTGGAGGTCATAATGAAGATGGCGTCCTTGCAGTCAATGGTTTTCCCTTTTCCATCTGTCAGCCGGCCCTGGGAAAGAACAGTGACTGCACAGTCAGGGAGCTGTAAGACCGAGCACCTCTTCCAGGAGGTCTCCCCCATGCCCAGCAGACTCAGCCGCTCGCTTGCTCACTCCCTGGGTTCTCTGGGCACTGTTCCCACACCTTGGTTGCAGTGCTCACTGCCCTGGGTAGCAACTGTTCCACACAGCGAGCACCTCCAGGTGAGACTGCATCTGCTATGTCATCAATCACAGCACCCAATCATCCCTGGCACCCAGAGGTGAGCTTGATTTCACACACATCCATCCAACACACCTTCCTGGAAGCCCACTCTAGTCCAAGCTCTGTGTTGGGGCATTGGAGACGCACAGAGCCTTTGACATGCTCCCAGTCTAGAGGAGTGACCCTCAGGAAACCAGCAATGACAAGCCAGTGCACTGAATGTTATGACAGGGGATGCCCAGGTTGCTGTAGGAGTTCAGAGGAGAGTCTTTTACCAGGCCAGTGTGAGGACTAGATATGGTCATACTAGAGAAAGCTCCTTAGTTAACCAAGCTGTGCAAATGATGGGCACTTCCACCACAGGGACCTGCTTAATATTCTCTTTGCACTCTACCCACTAGAAGCCCCAGGAAGGCAGAGGCTGGATCTTGTTCCCACCAAGTCCTGGAACAGTGTCTGGCACACGGTAAGTGCTCAGTACCTGCATGCTGAATGCCTAAATCCCTACAACTCCTACAGAGAAACTGAGGCTCAGAGAGGTTAACTAACCCATTCAAGGTCTCATGGCTAGTAAATCTTAGAGCTGAGGCTCACACTGTCTGATCACAGAGCCCATGCCCTTCCCTCTGCACCAGATCATGCCAACAGTGCTATATAAATGCTCCATGAAATTTTCCTTCCCTAAATAAAATTTTCTCAGAATCCTGCCAAATTTAGTTTGCATGATCCTTGCTGGAGAGAAGTAACTGGGACAAGTGTAGGGAGAGGGAGGCCTGCCTGGGATGTCCTCTGGGTTTCAGACAAAGCATAGCTCCTGCCAGGCCAGGTAACATGACTCTGGGGGATAGGTCACTGACCTCAGCTGTTGGCTTCTGCCTGCCCCAGCCTCAGCCAGTAACCAATCCTCAAGCGTTTCCCTTTCCCTGTTGGCCTGAGTCAGTCAGCCCCTACTTCCAAAACTAATGCAATGGCAGACCAGCCTTGGCCCTCACAGGCAGCATGGGAAGGAATATGCATTATTTGAGCTCCTACTGCATCCTGGGTGTGGTACTGGGTGCTTTTCAGCCTCACTTTACACTGGCCCTTGGCACAGGCCTCTTAGGAAGTATTACTTCCAAGGGGATCTAATCAAAAGGGCCTCCTGTTCCAGGTCCCTGGTTACTCTCCCATCTCTGCCTTGGGGTGGGACAAGGGGAAGAGCACAAATGAATGTTCTTGAGCTTGTGCCATTAGTTTTCTCACTTATGGGTTACAACACAACAGAATCCACTCCTTAGTATGGACCAGGACTGAGTGTGTGATGTGCCCAAGTGCGCGCATATGACACTGTGTTTGCACAGTTCATTCAGGAGGATGGAGTGCACATGCTGCTACACTGGCCAGAGCAATAACCAGTGGCAGTTTCATTCCGAGAGATCAAAGCTCTGTTAATAACTGGGCCTGAGGATGGGTCCCAGGTGGGTGAGGGGAGCAGGTGCATGCATGACTGACCCAAGGGTGACTTCATGTCTTGTTGTCCTCTGAGTCCCTGGCAATAAAGACGTGTCCCAAAGAGGGAGCTGTCGCTGTCCCACCTCGCAGCAATAACTGGAGTGCATACATTCTGGGTGGGGCATGAATGCTCACCCCAGGCTCTAGGGGCTGTTTTCCCACTGCTTCTATCCTTGAAGGAGGAAGAGGGTGGGCTCTTTGGGGCCCTGTCTCTTCCTGGGACTTTGGTTCTGTGCCATAGTCTCTGGGGTCATCTGAGATGTGACTGGTATTAGTCCTATTTGGTGCTTTGGTGAGAGCAGTAAAACTCCTGCTTTTTTGGGCCCAGGCTTGGGAGAACTGACTGGGTGGGAGTGAAGGGCTTCCCTCATGCCCCCTGGCTGGATTAGGCGCCTTTAGAACTCCCAGCGCTTACTCTTCCTAGTGCAGCACTCACCACAGTGGGCCGAACTGCTTTTTGTTGTGTCTCCCCTCTGCTCACACTGAATCAGTCTCTTGCTTTGCCTACTCCCTCTGTCTCTTTCCTGATGGGCAGCAGGCTCTGTTTTAGACCTCGCCTCTTCTCTGCACAGTATACTCTCCCTTATTGAGATCCCATCCCTTCCTGTGGCTTCCATGACCCTCTCTGTGCTGGAGCATTCCGACTCCACTTCCAGTCCACACCTCTCCTACGATCCAGCCATCTCCAGCTGATGAATGACCGCTCAGACATCTCCATCTGGCTATCCCTCAGGCATTACCTTTCAACAATTCCAAGTGTCAGCTCCTCACTACCTTTGTGGTCAATTTGCTGCTTACCCTCCTGCATTTCCTGCCTCACTGATGGTAGCAGCAGCAGTCCAGTCATCCAGGCCAGAGATCCTGCCATTCGTCATCCCTGGACCCTCCCTCCCTCTTCCCATCCAATCACTGAGCCCTGCACAGTTAATCTCCTGGTAATTCTCCCCATCCCATTGCTTTAGACAGGCCTCCTATCTCCAGGCTGAACTCTTCGAGTCTCCTTGCTGCCCCCTTCTTCCTTCCATCCTCTCATTGTTGCAGACAAGGACTTAATATAAAGTGCAAACCTGACCATGTTTCTCTCTTGCTTAAAGTCTTCAAAGGTTCCCTACGATCCACCAAATAAATCTATGTTCCTTTGCCTGGGCCCCAATCTATTTTAACTGGCCCCGATCTATCTTACCCACCTCATCCCCACCATTCTGTTCTCACTTTCCTCTGCAGGTGAGCAGTACCGAACAGCTACTGTTCCCAGGCACAGCTGCCTCATGCGCCCCGTGCTCCTGCACATTCAGTGTCTACTGCTGGCCCTTCTCCACTCTGTTCCCCTGGCAAACGCTTACTCACCCTTAGGTTTGCTGTATTACCACTGAATTACATTGGTCAATAGAGCATATTCCCTGATGCTGTGGGCTCTGGCAATGGTTGCAGTAGGATGAGGTCCCTGTCCTCAAGGGGACATATGCATAAATCTGGCCGAGTAAGCTTGGATGGCAGCTTTGGTCAATGGAACCAAGGGCATAGACATCAGAAATGGCAGTAGGCTTGTGGGGCCTGCAGGAAGAAGTTACTATCAACTACCAAAAGGCAGCTGTGAAGTGACAACAGCAGGGGAGGGGTGGATAGGGCTTCCACGTGGGGCCACCTGTCTTTCAGTGAGCAGCTGCTTTCCATCCTTCTGGGCCAAGGAGGCCATCAGGGGTACCTCTCCAGGGATGTTGGAGGCTGAACAGGTTGCTGGACCCTCCCTTCCAGTGAATGCTTCCCTGCAGACCCACTCTTTCTTTGGGCCCTAGCTGCATGTTATTATTTAAGTGGTAGGCTCTGGAACTGGGCTGCCTGGGTTCAAACCTGGATCCCCCCTTTCCAGCTGTGTGACCACAGGTGAAGTACTTATCATGCTTTATTTGAGTTTCCCCATTTGTTACAAGGAGGCAGTAATAATAACTACCTTCCTAAGGCTGTTGGGAGGACTGAAGGAACTGATACACGTACATTTTCAGAATAGTGCCTGGCATGTAAGTCCAAACTTGTCAACTATTATCATGTCTTCTTTCTACCTGTCATTAGGCAGGGAGCCCCTCAAGGGCAGGCAGGGTTGGGTCTGGTGCACAGCTGAACATCTGAGCCTTCAAGAGCCTGGAACGGAGCAGGAGGTCTCAGAGAACAGGTATAACTAAATAGGCGACATTTGAAGGACTGGTCTTCATTCTACCACAGAGTGTCTGGGGACAGAGAGTAGCTGAGGGGCTAGGAGGACAGCAACAAAACTTGGGCAGGGGCAAGCATCCTGGGCCAGGTGGGGGAAGGCGGTGGGAAGCTGTGGGGACATACGAATGTGGGTCTTCTTGGTTTGGTACCTGCTCTGCTGTTTGGTCCAGGTGGAGTTTCTTCATGCACCTTGTCTAGTGCACCTGTGACATGGGAAGCGAAACTCATTCCTGCTTCCCAAGAGTTGGCGGGGCTAAGTGGAAAAGGTGGGCCGGACTCTACCTGACAACATGCTGGCTAACAGAGCTCCTGCATGGGAGCAGAAGAGAAGCCTCACCCCGGTTCTACAGCCACTGGGAAGGGTGGGGGTCAACCCCTCCATGATCATACAAAGGGGAGAACTGGGACTCTGGGGTCAGACGTATTTGCAGCCTGATCCTGGCTGCTCTACATAGTAGCTCTGTGGCCTTGGACAAGTCATTTATAACCCCTGAACCTTGATTTCTTCATCTGTAAAAAATGAGATCATTTCTCCCTTGCCCAGCTATTATAATGCTTAGTGATAACGTCTGTAAAGCCTTTAGCACAGCCTAGTGCATAGAATGAACTGAATAAAAGGGGTTCTCTTCCTCATTTAGAGCTTACTTCGTGTGTGTGTGTGTGTGTGTGTGTATTGGGTGGGGGTGGGAGGGTAGGCTGTCTCATTTGTGATGAGCCTAGAGCTCCTCAGAAGAGCTCCATGAGCCAGAAAGGTTCTTGCAGCTTATCTTGGATCTAGCCTTCTTGTTTGCCACTTGAGGTCCCTGATTCCTAAAGATGAAGCAGAACTAGAACTACAAGCTGAGGCCTCTCTCTCCTGGCACCTGTGCCCTATTCTGTCTCTCTGGAAGGTAGCCTGGGCAGTGATAAAACTTCAACTCTTGCGCAGTGCTGGTCTTCCCTTAGTGCCCAGCCTGGGCCTGGTCTAGAGAGCTGTGAAACCACATCTGCTAAGTGCCCAAAAGCACACATGCAGGAGCAGCAAGTTGAGAAGTGATCTGACAGGCCTCTGGGTCCTTGGTTCCCACTGTTCACAGACTTCCACATCTCTAGGTGTCCCGGCCTCCATTCCAGCCCGAGCTGACTCTCACCTCATCGAACAGCTGCAGCATGATGGTAAGCACATCTGGATGGGCCTTGTCCACCTCATCAAAGAGCACCACGGCATTGGGACACTGTTTTAGCTTCTTGGTCAGCTGACCACCCTCCTCGTGACCGACATAGCCTGGTGGGGACCCAATAAACTTGGCCACCTGGGGGAAGGAAGGAGACACGTTATAATGGCCTTTCCATGCTTTTAGTTTCCAATTCGGGACATGCATGGGAAAATGGCTTTATACACACTATTAAAACTGCCTGTCTCAACAAGGAGTGTCCGGCTGTTTCCTGGAGTGGCAGGAACCTGGCCAATGATGGGACAGCAGATAGATCTTTCCTACATTTATTCTTCGGAAGCAACCCCTATGCAAACAGATCAGTGACCCTGCTGCACACATATGCCCTGATGGCCAAATCCCAAGGCTGCTGGAATCACATCAGGCCCAAATGACAAACCACATCAAAATGCCCAAGTAGTCATGTTGACAGGCCCTCCAAACCATGCTTCACCAGGGACATTCACTCACCTCATGACGCTCCTGGAACTCAGACATGTCCAGCCTGATAAAGCCCTGTGTGGAAAAAAACAGGAGTCCAATTGGCGGGAAGGCAGAGGAAGGGTTAAGGAGGACAGCATCTCAGATACCCCCTAAGCTTTCGGGCCACACCAACTCAAGATCTTCTACCCCATTCTTATGATATATTCTTTCTAGCTCCTTGCCTCCTTTTCTGTTCACTCACTGTCTACCTGACTCCATTCTCTACCTTGATGAACCCAAGTTAGGTACCTGCCCTTCTAAATCTTGCCAGAATGTCTCTTTTCCCAGGCAGGCTTCTCTTGGTCTGATTACCACATCATCTGCCCAAATGCCCATCCTCCCATCTGATCCACATTTCCTGAGGGCATCCTGTGTGTGCTCGGCCCTGGAGCCACACCAGCACACAAGACTTGGTCTCTGTCCTTGAGGGGCACCCACCGAGTGGGGCAGGCAGACCTGGACAAGGCAGTCCCAGTCAGTGTGGATCATGACGATGCGGAGGGAGCAACAAATACCCAGACAGCTCCACGGTGCCCTCACCTTTGCAAGTTTGTGTGGGCACAGGCCCCTTTTAGTTTACTTTTCTTTTAAACAACTAAACCTTTTTATTTCATCTAGAAGTCACCCATAACATAGCTTGCAGCCTTTCTCTCACCACTGCTTGGCTTAGGAGTGATTTCCAAGGAAATGGTCCCCTGGGATGAGGCCTGACCATGATCAGCCCCAGGTAGAGAGAATACTGGGTAGTGTGGCATTTGTGAGTCAACACAAACAAAGGACACACTTCTTTCTGTGAAGACTTTGGGGCACTCATAGGTGCCCCGTCCCTCCCCTCCAGGTCAGGGATCCCCGCGCCCTCCCCAGGATGCTCTCCCACTGGCACACGCTTCCGAGACAGTGCATGCACTGACTACATGTCTGGGGGAGCTGGGGCAACGTGGTGCCAAGACCCTGAGAGGGAGAGGCATCTGAAATGGAGGCCTAGTCTAGCTGGGCTTCTGGTCTGAAATTCACTCGGTGATGTACTTCTAGTTCTCCCCTCTGTTCTGCCACTCTGCACCCCAGGTACAGAGAGGGGCAGAACCCAGGCTGGCAGACAGGGGCCTCGGCGTCTAGTCTCAGCTCTGTCACTATCTGTGTGGCCTTGGGTATGCTGTTCCCCCTTTTTGAGCTGTAGTTTTTCCTGTATAACACAGGCTTTTATTTCCCTTCCTCCTCTCACCAGGGACCTGAGGAGAGGACCTAACCACGAAGTGGGAAAGGGCTTGGGAGAGTTATTAAGGTCACGTGGGGGACCTTACTAGCCTTGCTATCTGAGCGAATGCGGCATTAGCTGGTAAGCATTTTCAGAGGAACCCAGGCAGCTTAGACAAGAGAAACACAGGCTTCAGAAGGTTGGGAGGATGGACATGTGGCAGCTGGGAGTGTTGCCCAAAGGGAGCAGTGGTCTGGAAGCCATGAGGTGGGTATCTGATAAGAGCTGACAGTCACAGGCTGCTTACTATGTGCCTGGCAATGTCTAAGCAAGCTGCAAAGGGCTCAGAACATCTACAAGTCTGTGAGGTAAGCACTAATATCATCCCTACCTGACAGATGAGAAAACTGAGTCACAGATTAAAGTAATTTGCCCAAGGTCATTCAAGGTTGACAATCTGGCTCCAAGTTTATGCTCGAGCCATTTACTCTACTGCCTCATATCTGCTGCTCTATCAATCAGCTGGGCTCTTGGCAGTCTTTCTCTGAAGGGTTCTGAGTGTTGTGTCCAGATGTCACTGTCCCAGGATACAGGCAGTATAGACTAGGGCTTGCTTATGTCGAGTGATCTTGGGTTCTTGCCCTAGATGCTTTGCTAAATTGTTAAGTAAATTTAAACACGTCTCAGGGTTTAATTTTCTTGACTGGAATGATTTTCCTAAGTTTCATATGATCTTAGCTTAGGGTTATCTAGATGTGAGGCAATGATAATGACAGTAATTTCCAATAGGTACTGATTGCTTACAATGTACCAAGAATGGTGTTTAGCATTTTATATCATTATCTTGTTAACCTTCATAATCAATGAGATAGGCACCATTGCTGATAGGCCCATTTTACAGATGAGAAAACTGATGTAAACAGAGATCTCAGCCAACCCCATGGAGTAGTGCAGAGTGGGGATCCTAGCTCTGACCCATCCGTCGTACTGCCATGTAACTCCAAGCCTTTACGGTTCCACTACCCTATTTCAGGATGAGATACAGAATAGCATTAAGGTTCTTTCTCAAGGATTATTAACTCTAATAATAGGCGTTAATAAAGCTGCTCAATTTGGGAGGAATGTAAGGGCTAATCAGAGAAAAAAAATAAGCTCACAGACCTGATAAAGAAATTATACAAACATGCAAACAATGCTTTGTGAAGCAGCCAGGTCTGGAGGCAGCACTGACTCTTTACAAATGAGGCAACTAAAGATCAGAGAGCCAGACTCAAATTCAAGTCACCGACTCCCGAGCTGGTGCTCCTTTCAGCACACAGGCCACTTGAACACTGCACCCTGCACTTGACACTTTTCACACAGCACTCCTTGGGTCCTGGCGGAGTCAGGCACCCTGGTTAGACAGCCTACAGTACAGGACTCTTGGATTGGGAAGGCCTCAAACATGCCTGTTACATGGCCAGATGTCTACGTTAAAACAGATTCAGTAATCAGGAGTTCTGCAGAATCACTACCTATGACTTAAAAGTAAAATACATGAATGGTTATATACGGCTTCTCATGCCTCTCATCGCCCTGTGTGACAGGGAAGCAAACTGACAAGTTTACGATCTAGTGTATTGCATCTGAGAACAATAATATTTGAGAGAAGAGTTGAGAGACTAGATTCTGGTTTTACTTTTCCCTTTAACATTAACTGACCTTGGACAGACTCCTTAATGCTGTAGGTCCATTTTCTCATCTGAAAAGTAGCTCTAATTTAGCATCTACACTATTTTCCTCAAAGATGAAATAAGACAGTTGATGGAGTACTGCTGTGGAACGTATGAGGTGATGAATCAACACGAGACAAGGAGACAGGCGCTGACTATGTGCTAGAGCCTCAGCTCATCTGATGCTCAGAGCCACCACAGGCACGGCAACGGACAGCCTCATTCCGAGATGAGAGTTGAAATGGAGAGGGCTGAGTGGTTACTCAGCTCAGGGCCAGTGCAAGGAGAGCTGGAACCTATGTGAAGGGATGACTGGCTTCAGATGAAGGGATGAACCTGGACCGCCTAGCCTACCGCCTCTGAGCGGCGATGGCATTACTTCCTTCTGCCAGGTGGGCCAGGTGGTGGAAGATGCCATTGGCACATCCTGCACCGCTGTGAGGGTGTCTCCAATGGGACTGGTGCTCCTGCTGAGCAGTGACTTGCACCACCAGTCTTCTGACAAGCCCCTCTCCTTTCTACACCAGCAACTCAGCAGACACTTCCTCCTGCCTCCGCTGTGTACGAGTCGTATGAAGACACATTAGG
Organism: Glossophaga mutica; assembly: GCA_039655065.1. Lineage (NCBI taxonomy): Eukaryota > Metazoa > Chordata > Mammalia > Chiroptera > Phyllostomidae > Glossophaga > Glossophaga mutica. The sequence goes on from CM077308.1 coordinate 46,854,687, forward strand.
AGAGCTCGGATAAGGAGATTATAATTTGTAATTAAATATTAACCTTTCTGACAGTATTAAAATTAAAACACTCAGAATTCTTCATCCCTAATCAGGTGGTTCCTGCCTGTAACTGCATCCCTGATAGTCTTGTTAGTTTATGGCCCTTTCCAGAGTGCTAATTGTTTCAATCGCTGTCAACCTGATGAATTGTCTTAAAAATGCTGTTTCAGTTGCGGCATATTAGCATGTCATGTGCTGCTTCTTGCCTGCCTGCCTGTCAAGTGGGTCTGCTCCGGGTTTGGATGAGGTAAAGCACAGCTACTGGTAGAGCTAGGGAGGCTTAGAAGGCTTTGGCTACTTCTTAGGCAGAGGAGGCTATGGATGCAGCTCAGGAGGACACAGCCTGAGCTACCTTGCTTCTGTGGCTGCCAGGCCCTCAGGAAGGTGGAAAAGGGGTAGCCAGGCTGGAAGCAGGACAAGAGGTGCTTAGGGGTCTGCTGCTGGGATAGTGTGGCTGGTAAGGCCTGCACAATTCTTGTCACCTCAGATGGGGAGGCTTTCCACAGAAATGAGGCAAGGGCACCTGGGGTCGTAGGCAACCTCTGCTGGTGGGAGCAAGGGGACCTCAGCCTTCACAGTGAGAAATCTGGTAGAAAAAAGAGTGTTTGGCCTTCAATAAAATGTTTCTGCAGTCTCCAAGGATTGTTCTCTCTGACATTTCTCTCTGCATGAAAGCACTGCCTGTCAGCCTAGGGAGTCAAACTGAGCAAGTCTTGGAAAACCAGGGTTTGAACAAGTAAGAGACGGGGGCAGTCCTCTATGGAGAATACAGAGCTCTGCGTCTGGGGAACACGGGGCTGTGACCCCCCACAGCTTAGATAGGAGAAACCCTGTTTTAAAGTTTATGTGGGATGGAAAGAAGTAATCAGACATCCTCTTATTCCTACTTGTTTTCTCCTACAGGCCCCAAGGCTCCCTCTGGTATGGCCTTGATGCACAGAAACGGCACATTCCTAAAGTGGTTTCCTTCTCCAGACTGAGTTCCTCAGGCAGGGAGGATGTCTGAATAAACACTTTTTTTTTTTTAAGGAACTAGTATAATACCAGGCACAGAGTAGATGCCTGAAAATATTGTATGGATGAATCTTACTGGATTCTCCTAAGTGCCCCAAGAGTCAGGGCAGGAAAGGTGTATTTTCCCTATTTCAATGATGAAGAAACTAAGGTACACAGAAGTTGGATAACTTGTCCAAATTCCTGGAGCAACTGGTGGCCAAGTTGAGCCCTGCTTCATGGGCCTGGGCCTATCTCTTTGATTGGCTATTTCCAGATTCAGGGAGCCTGCGGTTTTTTGGGCTAGCAGGAGTGTCAAGGTCTCAGTGGCCTGAAGGTCAGGCCCAAGGTCCCAGCCCTTACCTTTTTGGCATCTTTGTGCATATATTTGGCTGTCTGCTTCGCCAGCTCTGTTTTGCCTAGTAAGAAAAAAGGGAGAAGAATTGGGTTAGGACCAGGTAACTATCTCCTGGAATGAAAGAATATTAGAAATGCATGGGCAGTGAAAATAAAGTTTTATGGATGAAAACGCTGAGTCTTGGAGAGGGTCAGTGACTCTCCCAAACTCATTAAGAGAATTAAGGAGGAAGCGGGGACCAGAATCAAAGTCTGAATTGCATCTAGATTTTTTTGTGGACAGGGATTGAGGCTTTTTTTCTACAGCAGCATCCTAAGAATGGGAGGTTGGCTCAAAATCTAGAGCCAACTTGTCCTCTGAAGCTCGGCACAAATCTTGCCTTTCTAGGAGCATCCTGGCCCCGTGGCTCACTGTGTTGCATGCCTCTAGATACCTGTGATCTCGCCATCCAGCCAGGCCTGGAGCCACGGACCAATTACACGCAGGCGGGGGTACCTCTTCTAGGCTTCATGGGCTGCCTTTGTAATTCAAAGAGGGAATGTCAAAACCAAAGTGGTGGCTCTGAAGGGTCACTGGTATGAAGCCTTTGGAAGTCACTATCTCGTACAGGAAGTCAAGTTCTACAGTATCATGGTGAGGTGGTGGTAACTTTTTTGGACCCTATACCTGAGGGAGAGCTAAACCCATGAAAGTGCTGAAAGGGGAAGAGGAGGTAAAGGGGAAGGGGAGGTATGCATGAAACTCCCCATCAAGACAATGGCAGGAGGTGGTGGAGCTGGGGGAACCTGAGGGGGTGAGAGTGTCTCAGTCCAACTGGCTAGAAAAATACCCAACCCATTTTACTGTAACTAGTTTGGCTACACACCCACTGATTTGCCATCAGGGACTTTCTTTGGCTTCCTAGCAGGTTATGCCTCAGGTAGTACTGAGTAAGCCTGCTGTGCTGGGCAGTGGAACTGATTTAATAGTACGTGAAGGGCAGCCTCGAGGGATGCAGAGTGGCTGGAGCAGGGCTACTAGGCCCCGAAGGCTCATCCTCCAGATGAATGAGGCCCTGCACCCCAGCTTCCAGAGGGAGGGGCATCCTTCCAGCCATTCCTAATGTGACAGATGATCCTTTTGCTGGCTCCATAATTTGGAGGCAGTTGTACTAGGAGCTGGAGTTGAACTAGAGGTGGGGAGCCTAACCATGGCCCACAGCAGCTGGGACACCCCCAGTTCTTCTTCCCCACTGACTGATCTGTTCCCATTACCTATTCCAGACGATCCTAAGAAGAGGAAGACCAGAGGGTGTTCTTCGTCATACCAGCCATTCTCCTTCCTCCGGATTGCTACGGCCAACACACAGGACAGGGGACAGGGAGGGAGGCAGATAAATCAATGACACAAAAGGCAGGATAATTATCACTAAGTATACAATATGTTTTACTGCTCTGCGCCCACTCAAAGTCCTCACTACCATTAGTGCTACCTAATCTGATTAGCTGGCAAGGCCCCTAGAGATACCTAATCAGGTTAGCATGGATTTGGAAAGCTGCCCAGAGCAGATTTCGGATAAAGTTTTCCAGGATGAGCACTCAGCGTTGCCAGGGAAACTGAAAGGCGGGTGGATGGTGAATGGAGGTGAAGGCGGTGGGGGGTTGGTGAAGGAGAATTCGAGAGGAACTTCAGCTCTCAGCTGGTTACCCATCTACTCACCACTCGTGGGGGACTCAGCCTGCCTCCTATGCCAATGGGAGAGGCAGAAGCCCATAGCAGACCCCTGCGGATATGGAGTGTGAGCTCTAGACTCTTCACTATTTGGGGAAACCAAGGTCTGGTCTGGAAATACAGTCAAGCACGCTTTCTGGAAGCCAGTCAAAGGTAGTGTGGAGCTCAGGGCATGGAAGAATGAGCCATTTGGTTAGCATCTCCACTAACCATGGCTTCTGGGTGTGTGGGGGGATGGACTAGATCTGTACCAGGTCCCCTACGGGCACAGCTCTGCTGGAACAAGAGCTGACCTCTCCTCTTCAGGAGGAAGTATATAATCAAGGGCTATGCATTAAGGTAAGGAAATTACATGCCCAAGTACAGAGTGGGAGAATCAGACTCAGAAGAATCACTCAAGTATAAAAGCAGGAGTCAGAATGAGGCAGAGCCACCAGAAAATGAGCCATTTACTGCATGCTGTCTACTGGGCACAGTTGGAAAAATCACCAACATTTTATTACTCAAGACCTACACAAATACCCCAAGAAGAAATTCTTGGCTTCATTATTCTGAACAGGAAACTGAGGCAAGAGATAAAGAGGCTTGCCTAAGTCACAAAGCTGGATGACTAGCTGACTGGTAGAGATGGTAGAACTGCTTCTTTCTCTAAACTGGTCTTTTGTGTCACACACAGCTGCTTAAAAAAGCGAGTATCACTTTGGGTTGTATTAATGGTTACAGAAGCGGGAGCGGGACAGAGCACTGTGCAATGTCAAGGTTAGTCTGCAGATGAAACAGCATGTATGGTCTGGTCCCCAGAGAATCAGGGGAAGATCAGTAAAGGGATGTATGTCAGAGGACGAGGCCTGGAAATCAAGTCAACTGAGAAAGAGGTGATGGTCTTAGGGATGTGTCTGCAGTCTTGAGGTGTAGAGTTCCTAAATAATATGCTGTGTGGTATGACCCATGTGGTTGGGTTTCCCTGGCTGGGGAGCTCAGTTGGTTGGAGCGTTGTCCCAATGTGCCAGGGTTTGATCCCTGGTCAAAGCATATACAAGAAGCAACCAATGAATGTATAAATATGTGAAACAACAAATCAGTGTTTTTCTCTCTTTCAAAAATCAATAATAAAATAAAAATTAAATACAAATATATATATTTTTAAAGACGAGGCCACAGAAGCCAAGGAATGCTTTGTTGGAAGAAACAGGATTGATGCATCATAGAGGCTGGGTAGGATCTGGAGAGGCAAAGGTGGACAGATGACAGATTTGGAGGGACAGAAATGACCATGACAGATTGGAGGGATGGGAATGACCACAAGCAGTGGTGGGTGGGATCAGATTACAAAGGTCTCTAATACTACGAGTTTAGGTCCATGCTGTGATCTTTCTTACCTTAATCTCTAATGTTGCTAACTTAAGTACTTTCTAGTCTGGCCTCAGCAGAAACAGATGGAAACTGTGCAACCTCATAGACATCAGACTATCTGTCTGCCTGGGAGACGCTCCCTGAAAATCTCAGGAGGGGCCTCAGAACACGCAGTCCAACCTTTCCCCTGGGCTGGCCCGGTCCTCTGCAAGGGCTGGCTCTACAGGGAACCCAGAGGCCTCATACGCACCTGAAGGGTGTGGATGAAAGGGAGAAGTCCAAGCCTGCTGAGAGGGAGCCTGCAGCGTTCAGAGAGAAGTAAGAACCCAGGTGTGGGGGTATTCGGGGAGGTGGAGATATTATAAAGGCAGAAGCTACCAGGGGTGTCAAACTCATTTTTTCATCAGGAAGCCACATCAGCCTCACGGTTGTCTTCAAAGGGCCGAATGTAGAGATCCTTGCCCCTAGTTAAGGAGTAGTTAACACTTATACAGTCCTAAAATTACATTCGGCCCTTTGAAGGCAACTGTGAGGATGATGCGGCCCCCGGTGAAAATGAATTTGACACCCCTGGTAAACTTTAGCAAACACTATGTATGGATGTCCGTTCGGCGGTGGTGAGAAGGATCATCTGAAAGAGTCAAATTCTTCCAGAAGTTGGCCGAATTGAGAATCTAGGTTGAAAGAAGCTGAACATAAACTGGGTTCAGGCTTTATGGGGTATCTGGAAAGGGAGAAACGCCCAGGTATCATTTAGATAAGGGGTCTGAGTTCGGGGTGGGGGACAGGGCTCCCCAGGTGTCATGTACCTGAGGTGCCGATCTGGACTTCCCTCACAGGGAAGCTAGCCAGCCCTCCAAACGCTGCACACGGCTGGGCGATGCAGTTCAAACACACCATGGAGAATGGGCAATTGGATTATGCCTGGGGCCATCTTTTTCTCCTTATTTTCTAATAATGCACCTGGGAGAAAGCTCTTTATAATGCCAGGCAGACTCCACTGCACAGCTGTCCCTGGTCAATTCTGCCAGACCCAGGGCATGAGTCTGGGGTGGGTTTGATCTCGGCCCCCTGTGAAACAGGCGAAATGCCAACCATTAAACAATTACAACTCTGGATATTTCTAATAATATCTAAAGAGAAAAACGGCCAAGCAGATGGTGTCCGACAGAATGAAAAATGGAAGCAGCCAGGAAGGACTGGGGAAGGTGGGTGCCAGGGGGTGCGGTTGGCAGGGTGGCTGAGGACCAAGGCTGGGAACCTGGAGGGTCCTGTCAGGCCAGGGCAGGGTCTTGGACAGACAGAGACCTAAATAGGCCCACACAGGATGTGGCCACAGGTACTGGTGCTCTCACTGTGAACCAGCAAAGGCTGCATCTTACTGTGCTAACACTTCACGACCTCTAAAGAACTTCTGTAGGCAGACTTCATTTGCGCCTCCTTAGGAACCTATGAGGCAAGCAGGGCAGGGAACGTGATTCCTGCTGTACAGGTAAGGCAGCACGTACAAAGAGATTAGGTAACCTGCTCAAGGCTACACAGGTAAAGAAATAAAGGCCCCGGGCTTTACCCTCCAGCTGTGGCTGGCTTTTGAGGAGCTGAGGGAAAGGAGTCTGCCTGCCCTAGCCCCAGCCCCTTCTCATACCCTTGTCTCGCCTTGAAAACTGTCTGGCTCAAGCAGCCATTCAACACAGGGTCTCAAGAGCCCCTGTCCCCTGAACTGTGCTCTTGGGCTTGAGATGATGCGAGTGTCTCCTTTATTGGCTGGTCTCATCCCTGCAAGCTCCAAGCAGGCTTGGCTGTCTCTCCACATGCAGGGCCAGGGCCAGTGCCTCCTTGCTGGGTCCTCCTTTACCAGAGCTCCTGGCCATATCTACCACTAATGGACTATCCCAGAATTTGCCTGCCACAACTATTTTTTAAAAAGATTTTTATTTATATTTAGAGAGAGGGGAAAGGTAGGAGAAAGAGAGGGAGAAAAACACTGATGTGTGAGAGAAACATGCTCCCTAACTGGGGTCCAGGCCCGCAACTCAGGCATGTGCCCTGACCGGGAATCGAGCTGGGGACCTTTCGCTCTGTGGCATGACACTCAACCAACTGAGATACACTGGTTAGGACCTGCGACAACCCTGTTTGGTGGACCCCACCATCCCATGCTTGCCCCATTACTCCCAGCGTCTATTTGGGCTGGTCTGTGTTCATCTGTGGGGTGGCAGGGTGGATAGCGTAGGAGTTACAGGGTCTAGTTTGGAGCCTTGACCCTGACACTCAACTGATCGACTTTTCTTTCTTTAGAGCCTCAGTTTCTTCACTTAGAAAGTGGTAATACAATGCATGCTGAGTGAGCCCCACATGAGATTAAATGAGTTAATGTTTATGAAAGCATTCTGTACGTTGCGAGAAGTGAAATAATATTAAGGGTAAAAGTAATGGTAGTCATAGCAGCAGCAGTGGCCATAGCCACCAGCTCTGGTATTTTACAGATACCTCTTTCCTCCTTAGAATAATCCTGAGAAGTAGGTATTATCTCCAACGTTACGGACAAGGAGAATGAGGCTCAGAGAAGGGCAGTATATGAGGTTTCATCTGCCTGGGCCTTTGTGTCCAGGGGGAGGGTGTACTCCAATCTCACTGTGCATTCTGTGGGAGCAGGTGCCAGGAGTTCTATTTTCAGAGGGGCCTTTGGGAATAGCCTAACAGTGGTATAATGCTTGCTGACTAAATGAATTAATTCTCAGTCTTTCTGGAATCATGAGAGGGAAAGAACAGATACTTAACTCCCATTTTACAGGGAAAGTGAGGCCTGAACCTAAGAGTCTTTTTACGGCTCCCAATGGTTACAACTACCCTTGGGTGAAAAGGTTTCTCTTCTCTTCTTAACCCTTCTCCAGGGAGCCTATCTATTTGTTCAGCAAATAAGCTCTGTGCTGGGGCACCTACAAAAAAAACCTAAAATAAGTATCTTTTCAATGAATGTGGCCATGAAAACTGGGGGCTGCAAATGGGACGGGAGCACTGGGAGAAGCATGTGAAGAGCCATTTGTGCCTGACCGACGCTGTGCCTGAACAACAAGGGGGAGAGAGCTGGGCAGTCATTCCAGGAGAGAAGACTCAGCATGAGCAAAACCAAAGGGAGGAGGAAAGAGCTGCTTCCTCCTGCTATCCCAGCCTTTGCGTCCATCAGCTCAAGTTCTGGGGCAGTCTGATTCTTCCTTCCTCATACGTTCCAGGGATCTAGCGTGGGACTTTTTTTTAACCTAACCTGTGTTCCATGCTTGTGGCATCTCCTAGGGGAATCAGTTCTTTAGAGGGACTTTCCCATTTAAGAGTCACTTGAATGTCCATTAGCAATTTCCTGTCTACAGATTGTGGGTTCCGGGAGCACAGCACGTGCTCCTGAAGTACCTGCTAACTGAGTGGACACGGGAGCCTTGAGAGTGGAGGATGATGAGAGGACAGTCAGTCTTTAAGGACTTATTTTTCTGAAGGCAGACTGTTGCTACTCACTGAGGAGTCACTGTATTAAAAAATGCAAAGGACGGCTTTTGCTGAGCCCACCCACTGCGTGTGCTCATGTGCGCGTGCACTGTGGGCAGGTGCTGCTGGAGGGAAAGCGGTTGAGATGAGAATCTATGTTGAGGAGAAGCAGAGTATCAAATGGACTAAGACTTCCTTTGCTGGAGTTCAACAACATTTTACACACCTGTGTGCCCAATCCTGGGGCAACAGCTGAATGAGAGGTAGCTGCCGACCTTTCAGGTCGGAGGGAGAAAGACATACAAACTGATGTCCTGTGGTGAGTGCAGTGATAAACGGTGCCCACAGGAAGCCCTGGGTCTCGAGTGTCTCAGCAGGCCAGTGGAAGGGTGGGGCCGTCCAGATCAGGAGAACAGCAGGGGGGCAGGAGAGACATCTGAAGTAGTGAGGTGTGGAGGTGGAACTACAAGCACTTTTCTAAATTAATCACTGCCACTCCACAACTCAGAAATGACTTGGAAACAGGACTCCAAGGGAGGGTGCAGGAAGATACAGGGCCTGGGAAGATTCGAGTTTCAGATTAGTCAAAGAGGGAAGTGAAGCACAGGATGGAAGTGTATGCCTGCTGTGTGCCACATGGTTGATGCTGAGATTCTGAGTTCGGGCCCAACTGCAGCAAGGAAGAGTGGTCAGGGTGGCAGAGCTTCCCTGAGGAAGTTCAAGGGCTTCAAAGTCAACTGGGACCAGGTGCAACGGGTGTTAGGGACAGGCCCCCAGTCAGAGGGAACCACAGGAAAGTTTCTAGGTATTTAGCTGACCTGCCCTGAGGAGGCTGCTCAGACCAAGTCTGGGGAATATCCTGTCTACCCAAGGGGTCGAAGGTCAAGTAGTATGGGTGTTATAATGAACTATTTCACTACAGTCACATCCCCAGTATGCTTGTGGACTACTAGAAAGCAGGCTTGCAGCTTCTCTTTTCTCAGAGCACATCACAGAGATGGACAAGGGGCCATATCCAATTAATTCAACAAACTGCACTAAGTATCTACTTTGAGCACAGCGCTGTGCCAGGAATCGAGAAAACAGAAACACTTCAGCCATGGTCTCTGCCTTCAGAAGTCCAGTCTATTATCGCTCCTGGTCTGAGTCAGGCTAAGCAAAAGCCAGCCAGAGTGTGGGAGACAGGCAGGGCTGGGGTGAGGAATGGGCCAGAAGAATGGAATTCCGTGCAGTGGGCAACATCAACAAATGCAGGCAGGAGACCAACACAGCACGTGCAGGGAAGCAGAAGCAGCTAGTGTGGCTGGTGGCACCCCTGGTGGGCGCAGTGCAAGGTGTGGGGGCAGTAGGGGTGGGACTTGTATGCTGGGCTACGGCAGCAATGGCCACTCAAGGATTTTAAACAGGGGGGTTTTCACAAAGCGCACTCTGGCTGGGCACAAGTGATTATACAGGGAGGAAAGGAGGTAGAGAGACCGGCAAGGAGGTGACTGTGTGCTTCAAAGGGCCTGAGGTGGAGCAGTGGTATTAAGAACAGAGAGGCCAGGTTTGAGGTGCATTTAAGAGGTAGAATTATAGCAACTGATACTTAATGGGCTTTAAGGGGTGAGGGGGGAGGGAGGGGACCAAAAAAAAAAATCCAAGTTTCTGTTTAGGAGTCCAGGAATGGTGGTACTTTTACAGAGACAGGAACACAGGAGGTGGACAGGTTGGAGATGGGGGCGGAGTCTAGCTATGAAAGTGTTGGATAGACAGTTGGTTGCCTTTCTGAGGAGGATGGTGGGAAACAGAGACTCTGAACTCCCAGGAGGTCTGCCCCATGGGGTAGGCATCCACCTTCATCCCATGACCAAGAACAGCTCTGGATTCTGGAAGTAAAGCCTTGCTTTCAACGCCAAGGCTCTGGCTGATAGGTTGGTCCTGCTTTGGCTCCAGTGACCCTAGAAGACCAGAGAGGACATAGGGGCCCAGGATGAGGGGTTGGTGTGTTATCTCCCCCATTTGTAAGGTGGTAACTGTGCACCAGGCTTGCTAGAAGCCCTGCAGCTGGGGATCACACTGATAAATTCACTGTATTACTTTGCACAAATCAATATCCCAGCACTTACCAGGGTTTGATGTGACCGAAATTGGTTTCAGCCAATTCGAGAGGGTAATAAATGGCCATTTATCAAATCAATTCATTCTGCGGCACTTCTCTGGCTGCCCATCATCATGGCACCCCTGGGGTGGCACGGGCCACCCAGCCAGTTCCTAGCACACATCTGACACTAGTCTAGGGAACCCAGGGAGGCTGCTGATCCAGAGAGTGTCTCAGGCTTCACCTGGATGGGTAGCCGAATATTATCTGACCATTATCAGTGCGATCCCTAGCCACGAGGCTTCGACCAGGTGGGCACATAGTTATTGCCTTATAAATGAAGGTGCTAACTTACCAATCCCACACACAGCCCAGACTCCAATAGCCTCTGTCTCTTCTGGGGTCACTGGAGCCATGGCAGGGTCAACCTACACACCACAGGACCAGGAGTGGGGCCTTCCTGATCCGAGGCACAATCTGGGTGACGGAATGGAGCTTTGAACAGAAGCACTCAGGGCAGGCATTCTGATAGCCCTTGGCAGATGGGGAGCTGAATCATCTACTCCTGCTTGGGTCCATGACAAGGGGACACAGATGGGTGGGGCAGCAGAGAACTGTAGGACTAGGGAGAGAGGCCAGCCTGGGGCTAGGACTAAGGATCAGTCCCAGCTTGAAGGAAACAGCTGTGGGCCTGACCGAAAGAGCACAGTGGCCAACCTTAGATGGTAAACATCTTAAGGACAGGACTAGGTTTTATTCAGGGCTGTCTGGCACACACTGGGGAGAGCATGTGCTCTACAGTCAGGCAGTCTGGATCTGGCTCCCCAGTACACAGGGAGGACCCTGATGCTCAGAGAAGCTAAGTGAACAGCCTGAATGGCACAGCTGGTAAGTGCTGACCTGCTATTTAAGCCCAGGGTGGTCAAATTCTTTCCATCTCAGTGTCTCCCACTCCCCCAACTCCTACTTCTAGGAGCTACATATCCTATGGGCTTGAGAAGCTGGTGAGAAGCAGGAGGTCAGAGAAGCAGGCAGCCTGCTGAGAAAGGGCTGTGTAAGAAGCAGAGGAAAAACACTATGATGGCAGAGACAGTTCTGGCCCAAATGGACAGGAGACGCTATCCTAGGTCTCTGCCCAGGTAATCTATCTCTTGCATAGGCTACTCCTTCTCTCTCCAACCCCTGAGAGCTCCCAGGGTCTCCCCTCCCTCCACTTCACACACAGGGAGGCTTCCACCTCCAAGGGGGTGGCTAAGGGTGGATGTCTATATGCAGACCCGAAAGGGCAGCTTGGTGTGGTTTGGGACTGAGTAGTTGGGCCTTATACATTAAAAAAAGCTTTCCCTGGCTCCTGTGTGTGCCAGGAGGCAGCTGTCTGACCTCTTGCTGGTGAGAGAGCTCTGGTCATTGGGCTACTTTTATCTGTTGATGGGGTCAAGCCCTTGATGAGGGGCCCACAGCTGTCACATGAGTCCCGCTGGTGTATGTGAGGATGATGAAGATCAGGCTGGGCTCTATGTATCACAGGGACGACCAACTTCATTTTCCAATTTTTCCTCTAATTGGTTTCCTAGGGCTGAAAACGCCACCCCGGAATATCCCAGAGGGGCACCACAATTTCAGCCTGATGCCTCCTTCATCCAGGAGCAGAACCGGGTGTTGTCCTTGGCAGTCGCTGAACTGCATCTGGTGCAACCAAATGTTTGGGGAGGAGAGGTAAGCAGCACGTGACGGGGACTGACCAAGACAAGATGGAGGTTTTTAAACTTTAGCTGAGCAGCCACATTGCCTGCAGGGCCTGTTAAAACATGGGTTGCTGGGCTCCATCCCCAGTTTCTGATTCCACAGGTCTGGGGTGTGGCCTGAGCTCTGCATGTCTAACGAGGCCCCAGAGGACCGTGATGAGATGGTCCACGGACCATGCTTTGAGAACCACTGCCTTGGGGGACATCCCATTCTCCAAACCAGGTATGGGTTCCTCTGCCCTTGCAATGTCTGTCAGAGGTCACCCTGAGGGAGTCATGCACGTGGATCAGTGGGGTTGGAATGGGCAGGAGGGGCATTAGATTACTGGTTATACCGGCGGGTAGTATGGCTCCCAGGGGTCAAAGTATGGGACATACGAGCTTCTGGGGTGGAGAAGCAGGCACTCAAAACTTGTTCAGGATGTTTTATCTAAAATTGAGTCAGTGGCAGAAAACAGGAGTTCTAGTTCTGGCTCAGCTGCTACATTACTTGTTATGGACAAGCTCCTGTTTCTCTCTGGGTCCGTTTCCCTACCTGAAAAGTGGAGATGTGGAAAACAGTGGACCAGCTAAAGGCCAGAGTTAAATGGTAAATGTAGGAAAAGCAGCCTTCAGCAAGTATTTAAGTGCTCTGTGTCTCAGTTTCCTTATCTGTAAAATGGGGATTTAATGGCATCAAACTCACAGGGCTGCTACAAAGATTAAATGACAGAACATATGCAAAGAGCTTTGCCTAATACGAAGCACTCAACAGATGTTGTAACACTATTAGGCACCTCCCCAGCAGGTGAGTGACAGTAGGACGTACAGTTTGTTGCAGCAGACCACACGCTCCCCTGCCGTTTTCGGTGCTGGCTAGCATCTCACATACTCACCTGCACCCACTGTGGCGATGGCATTCTCCTGGCCAATGATGTGCTCCTTCAGCCGCTGCTCCAGTGGAAATCGGCGCCGCTCCTCAGCTTCACGCTTCCGCTGCTTCTCCTGGTACTGTAGGGAGACAGTGAAGGTGGCTTAGGAGTGCCGGGCCCAACAGGATCCTAGTTCCATTCTATCCGCCATCTTGAAACAGAAAGCTGGCTCTCCAGGGACAGGATGCATAGCGCTGGCTCGTGATCGCTGCAGGCCCAGTCCTTCCTCTGTCCTCTCATTCTACCCCTCACCCCATCTCCTTACCTCAGATGGCCACTGTCCAGGGTCCTGGCTCATCCTGCTAGTAAAATAAGTACTACTGTTAAATTAACCCTTGACTCTAAAGTCTGACAGAAGACCTGAGTTTGAATCCCAGTTATATCACTTACAAAATGTACTTACCACCTGGAGCAAGTTACTTCACCTCAGTTTTACCTATTAATCAGGAATTAAATATGATGATGTATATAATCCGTCCAGCATTGTGGATGGCATGCAGAAAGTGCTTAACAAATATAGGTTCCCTTCCCTTTCCACTTATCCTCTTGAAAACCTTCTTGGCTTTCAACCAGAGCTATGAACACCATCCACTTCAATGATACTGCATCTCAATTAAACACGATTATTCAGCAATTGCTATGGGCTGAGCCCTGTGCACACCATGGTAGAAAGGTGGGGCAGGGAGAAGGAAGAGAACTGTGCTCTGCCTCCTGGGAGGTGCCAGTGATGCTGAGTGCCTGGCATGTGCTGGCCTTCCGTGTGGGCTGCTCCGTAAAGGCAGAAGCCCCTCAGCTTGGTCGCACTGTGAGGAAGGAGAGAGCCAGGTCTCGACGTCAGGGAGGTCAAAGTCAGGCAGGGGAAGTGAGGCAGGGTCTGTGCACAGATACTTTTCAGGCAGAATCAACCATTTTCCTCACAGTTCCAAAGCATGCATGTCCATTTCTAGCCCATTTCTATCACTACCCACCCACCCCACAAAACTCTGAACTACATGAAAACAATTTTGTTGTATGCTTATGAAAGTGTACTCTACTCTAAATCAATGACAAATGCCTTGAGGGCAGGCACTGTTTTTTCCTCGCTGCTATTTCTAGCACAAGTCTTGGCACAGTAGAGGCATCGGAGAAAATGTCTGCAAAAATGAATGTGATGATGGATAGAAAAAGGAATTAACAGCTAGACTGGACGGTGCAGGAGTCCAGAGAAGGAAAGGGTACACAGCGTGTGGAACATGTTGCGGGTGCTTTCTGGGAGACAGAAGGCTTGAAGAAGCTGGAGTACTGGGCCAGGTGGAAGTTGTGGGACGATTCGTAGACCAAGCAGGGAGGGGTAAATGCATGGGCCCTGTGAGAAAGCACTTAACAGAAGCCACAGGAGAGGGGCAGAGAGCAGGTGTTGGGGTGGAGAATTCAGGAGGCTGCTTTCCCCTTAGACCCCTAAAGTACTGGCAGATTTCCAGAAAGCAAGCTGCCAAGGTAAGGCCCTGTCACGAAAGTTGTGGCTGCAGATTGCTCTTGTGGGCGAGTGGATGAAAAATACCTGCTGGTTGGGCAGTGTTTTCCTGTTACAGTAGTGACCTTGACAGAAGTTAAAAAAAATAAATAGCAAACAATCCAATTTTGGTTGTTGCTATCAGTCTGTAACTGAAAGCTCCCATCAGTCCTGGGGTTTCATATGGAGCAATAATTCGGCGCCAATCCCAGCGGAGCGACGCTTGCCGGCTGAAATCCAGAGTGTCACTGTGCAGCTCCCTCAGGCGCCACATACATCACCTGGCTCTGACGACTCCAGTCATATATCTGCCTCCTCCTCTTCCCTGCCCACCCAGCCCCTCTCAGCACTCAGGTCCACTCGGCTGGAAGGCTGATGGTGGGATGCATGCAGACCGGCTGGTACAGCCCTGGCTAGTGGCCTGGCCGGCTTGCAGTCAGGCGGACCACGGAGGAGCTCGAAGCAATGGAAGCTGGCCTCCAATGGTTTGTTAGGTCTCTTTTCTCACTTCCCCTCAGTAATGGGTATTCCCACCTCTAGGCCTTTTGCTCACACTGCTCCCTCACCATAAAAGTCGCCTCCATTCCCACCCATCCCCAGTGCCTTGGTGATCTCCGCTTCAATACTACATTGTCTAAGAAGCCTGCTGTAAGGCTTTGCGCCTGCACTAGGCCCTGTGGAGCACTTATTTGACTGCCTGTTTATCTCTCCTTACTAGGCCATAAAGTCCTTAGTGACAAAGGCTGTATGTTTTTTCAGCTCTATAGCTCCAGCACCTAGCAAGGCCTGGCTCATGGAAGAAGTCAACACATGCTGCCAGCTGAAGGGGGTAACTACTATTTGTGGACTAGCGGCTGTGCTCCAGGCACTGTACTCAGCATTTTGTACGTAGCATCATATTTAATTCTCACAGTTGTCCCCATCTGAAGTTTGGGGCAAGGTGTGTGGCGAAAAGAAGCAGCTTTGCTCCAACATACCTGAATTCAAACCTCCCATCATCTACTGGCTAGCTAGCTGACCCTGGGGAATTTAATTCACCTCCTTGAATTTCAGTTCTCTCATCTCTAACATGAGGATGGTTCTGGTACCTACCTTGCAGGATCCTTGTGGGACGCTGGTGGGGATTAAATGAGACAATGCATACAAAGCATCGACAGAGTCTCTGGTGCACAGTGAAAGTGTATGTAGAAGTGGTACGTGAGAGACTCAGGTGGAGAGCACAGTACCTGGCCCTTGGGAGGCCTCTACACTAATTTAATCTGCATGAAGCTCCCTACATAAAAAGAAGAGGTGCTCTGGCTCAAGCAGAAGCCAAGTTCACTTGGATGCCCCCACTGCCCCAGAACTGGCCCCCAACTCCTTCCCCTAGGAACCCAGCAGGGTACAGTCCCAACACCAACTGGGCTCTACTGTATGTCCTTACATGGTACGGAATTGTGCCTCTAGGTACTTTCCACCCACTGCTCTGTGGGGCCTTACAGAACAGAACATATCTTTTTCCTCTGCTGCAGGCCAAGCCTAACATGACTTTCCTCGCCCTTTGCTGATTTGGGTACAATCACCATGGCCTCCTTGTTTTCTCCAGGGAAACATTTCTACGTCCTGTAACTCTTCTTCAGTGTCATGGTTTTAGGGTGTCTTACAATTCCAGCTATTTTCTTGGGCAAGGGGAAAGGGTCCTTGACTTCTATGGGGGCGAGGGTAGGGAAAGGTTACATCTTGATTTGGCTGGTTTCTCAGGACTTTCTAGATGTTCCTGGGAAAGATTTAACCTATGGCCTAGATCTGAGCATGTCCTGATTCTCTATTGGATTAGAGCACTGCATATCTATTCAGAAAAACTTCTGAAAATGCATTGGAATTTTAGACAAAAATGTACAGGATTCTGGAATTAAACCACATAGAAGATTACTGCTTTCTGCTCTTTTCCTAACGCTTAGCAGACTTTATAAAAAAAAAAAAAGTGTTGAATTAATTACTTTTTAAGGCATGAACTATGAGCCCAGGCTTGTGAAACACTAGCCAGTGGAAGAACCTAGGAAAGGAAAGTACTTAATCTATATATACTCTTCTTGGGAAAGAAGAGAGAGGAGAATGGGAGAAGGCACTTGGGAAGGACTCCACAGATGTGGGCTACTAGTGTTCCTGGCTTTTTGAGATGGGAAGGAAGGACTAAGGTCAAGACCGTGCTTTTACAGGGTTCCACTAAAGAAGATAAACAGGTAACCCACCCTACAGAAGTAGAGGGTACTGGCCTGAGAGGCACTAGGAAGAAGCCACCCAGGATAGCAGGAGTGGGGGAGTGATCATCTTCTTAATAAAAGCCATATGCAATTAGCTTCAGAAGCCCTCACCTGGAGCCAGCAGCAACCAGCTCCCTATGCTACATCTTGGCTGGAAAATCGCGGCCACTGGTTTTCATCACTCTTGATTTAATATGGCACCCCTCCTGGCTGTGAGTGCATTTACAGGAAAGTGCTGGGAGGCCAAGGCAAAGCCTAGTTGGGCTCACTTAACTACCCTAGTGGGTAGCTGGACTGAGTGCATCTGCAGGGGAGGGTTACAGGGAGAAGGGGTATGTCAGCCACCATTACTGCTGGGTATTTCTCAGGGAGCAGGTCTGACAATGAACCTGGCAGTGTGTTCACTGAGAGGGTAGCTGGGGCAGGGGTGGTAGGTATAATGAGACTCTGGGAAAGAATGGGCTAGGTATGAGAAGGAAGAGAAGAGGCCAAGCTGCAGTTTGCCTCTCATGGGAGTTCAGGGCCACAGAGCCCACTGGCTGCCCAGACAGGCTCAGATATGCCCCACCCTCCTGATTCCAACCCCAACTCACATCACAGGCAGGGCTTCTACCATGCCCTGAAGCTGGGGATGACAGAGACAGAGCTGGGTAGGGAGGCCAACAAAGGGGACCAGGGGGCAACAGATGAGATGGGGGGGATGTGATGAAAAGAAACCTGAGTGGAGGGAATGATGACAGCAGGAGCCCAGGGGATGCAGAACAGATGGGAGAGGAGACCAGGTGATGAGAGAGGCACCCAAGGGACTTGAAACTCTCTTGAGCCCCGGCTGGTGTGGCTCAGTTGGTTGGGCATCGTCCCACAAACTGAAAGGTCGCCGATTTGATTCCTGGTCAGGGCATATACACACTTGGGCTGGGAGTTCAGTCCCTGGTTAGGGGTGCATATGAGAGGGAACCAGCTGATGTTTCTCTCTCATATCGATGTTTCACTCCCTCTCTTTTGCCCTTCCTTCCCCTCCCCTCTCTTTAAAAAAGAAAGAAAGGAAGTCTCTTGACTGAGCTCATAAAGGACACATTTCTGTAGAGGAAGGCTGGGCACAGGGCAGGCATCTGTCCCATCAGCCCAGCGACCACTATATCAGCATCCTGGATTTCACGTAAATCAGGTCATGTCACTCCTCTGCAAATAGCTGGGTTGATCCAGAGACAAGACTGCTGAGAGATGGCTAAAAGGGGCAAGCAGAGGCTGAAGTGAGAAAATGAGTTGTGTTCTTCTTAGCGCATCAGATCAGAAGGCACCTGATGCTACTGTATCCTGTAACTGGTGATGCTAACTTTGATCACTTGGTCAAGGTGGTCTGGGCCAGGTTTCTACACTATCATTTTTCCCTTTGTAATTAATAAGTATCTAGTGGGGTGAGACTCAGACTATGTAAATATCCTGTTACTCCGCAAACTTCCACTCACTGTTTTTAGCATCCATCGGGGAGTCTTGCTTGATTTGGGACCAGCTGTTGTAATCCTCACAACCATATGAAGTGCAGAGTATCTCATCCCTCAATATACAAGAGATAAAGTAAATTAAAGCAAGATTCTACTGGTAGCAAGTAATAGAGACAGACACTAATCCTTATAGTTTGGTTCCATGACCTCTGCACTTTCCACCCTGGAAATAAGACCTGCCCCCTGCCTTCAGGGAGTTCAGAGTCTATTTAGGGAGATGAGACATTAAACACAAATTTCATATCTTTACTTTTAGCATAGGACTACCTAATGAATTTAGTAGAAATAAACACCAGAGGGTGTTCTTGCCAGAAATGAATAATTTGAGTTGAATTACAAGGAAACATTAGACAAACCCAAATTGAGGGACAGTTCACAAAATAACCAGTTTGTACTCATTAGGATGTCAAAGTAGTATTAATACAATGCTCTGATTTTGAGGATTGTATTGAGGTTATATAAGAAAATGTTCTTGTGGGAAATTCATATAAGTATTGAGAGATGAAGGGGCATAATGGGTATAACTTACTTTCAAATGATTCAGAAAAAGTATATCTATGTATGGAATTTATGCATATGTAAGTGATAGAGCAAGTGTGATAAATGTTAACGACTAGTGATCTGGATGAAGGGTTTATAGGAATTCAGTGTACTATTTGTTGAAATTATGTAAAAATAAAATTAAAACGAGTCAGAAGAATTCTCACCCTTGGGGGATGGGGAGTGCTGGAAGGGAGGATGAAGTGGGCTTCTGAGAGCGTGTAACTGCCTTTTTCTTGGGCAGGTGTATTTAGCTTGTGAAACTACCCTGAGCAGTACACCTATAATGTGTGCACCTCGTATAAATATATTTCAATGAAAAGTTTTCAAGAAGTTAAAACAAAAGACAATGCAAAAAATCTGTCCCCATAAAGCGCAGAGTGCTGTGATGCAGGCCAGACAGCGTTTCCACCGCCCCAGGGCCGAGCACGGGGTGCGGCTCCGGCACTCACAGCGAGACGGGCAGCAGGGGAGAGGCTGGGCAGGGAAGGGAGGGGTCTCTCCTTCCCCTAAACCAGAAGGAACACAACCATCTACCCTCCTGCAAGCCTCACCCCTTCCCTCCTGGAAAGCTTCCTTTAGCTCTGGTGGGAGCACCCAGGCTTGCAGCCTTGAATGGGGGCCCAGGGGAGTATTGCCTCCCCAGCTACCCCTGAGGCAAATGAAAAAATATAGAGATAGGAAATGTGCTTGTGATTCTGTCACTGGGATATGCAAATAAAATATATATGATAGGTCTATCTGCCTAATATTCCTGCCAATTCATTCTCTGGGTGTGATTAAAATGAGCAATAAATTCCTCGTGAGTCTCGGTGGAGTGAGGATCTGGGAGTGGAGACGTGGGTTGGCACCAGCACGTCCCCCTCAGCTGAATATTCATCATGGAATAGCTCTCCATATTTTTGTTTTATCTGCCATCATGTGCACAGAGATATATTTCTACTTCTCCTTCGTCACTTAGTTAAGACAGGAAAACGGTCTAAGCTTTAAGTATTAAACCCTTCATCTAGGGAAATCCTTCAAAGTGAGACCACAGGCTACCTTCTCTGTGAAGCCTGACCTGGCCATTCTGCCTAGAGGAGATCCATGCTTTCTTGGAGCCCCACAAACTCCGTGTAGACCCCTCCCCTAAAGCACAAGCCAGTCTGTGGGTATCAAAGCTGGGAGCACCTGCCTCTCCCCATCCTCCTCTCCCAGATGGCTGGCTCAGAGGACAGGAGCTGAGCTTCCACCTCTGGATCTTCTTGGGGGCCCCAAGGAGGCTTCTCTACACAGAATGCTAAGAGAACCGAGTAAACCAATAGTGAGGAAAAACTCATTTAGGTCAATTGAGGTGACAGACATTTTAGATAAATAACACCTTTTAAAAGGCAGAATGAAATAAAAAATTAGGCTAATGGATAATTTTAAGATAGGAAAATCTCAAGAAATAACATTAAGTGAAAAAAAAAAAGCAAATTCCAAATAAGGACCTAGGATCATAACTCGAAAACCTTGAGACCCAAGTAGAAAATATAAATGTCTGACAGGCAAGCACCTACACTAGTGCATGGGAAGGCCCATGGCTAAAAAGCCCATGTTGTAACCTCTAAAGCATTATGTTCACGTTTTTAGAAATTCTGGGTTGGCAAAATAAAACATGGCTGCCAGTTTGAGATCCTCGGTATACCAATACACAGTGAGCTATCGACCGGGTTTTAAAAAGGTCATCTATGTAAATATGTGTAGTATGATCCAGAAAAGGTAAATACAGTATGATAGGAGGAAATTTCTGATTTACATATCAATAGTTACTTATAACAACTCGATTTCTGGAAGTCACCTGACTTCTTTCAGCTCCAGTTTCCCATCTGTAAAATGGCAGAAGAACTGCTTCATAGATTTGTTACAGGACTAGAAAAAAATATATATTAGAGTACCTGGCATAGTGCCTGAATACACTAGATAAATGGTACCTACTATTATTATAAATAATTAAAAATATTAATAGGAATTATGTATAGGTATAAAGGCTAGTATGCTTTGAGATTCTGCTAGTTGACATCTCTCCAAGAAGCCTTCCTTGATCTCTTGGACAGGATGAGAAGCCACCTCAGGGTTTTCACAGTTCCAGGGCTTCCCTGGATGACTCAGTGGTGACACAGTTCACCTGCCTGTCTCCTTGTCAGACTGTGACCTGCTTCAGTGTTTCACCAACTGTCTTCTTCTCACACAGCCCGGAGCCTAGCACACAGATGTCATTTATAAATATGTACTGAATTATTTAATTCTCTTATTTTACTTTCCTAGTTTTCTATGATAGGACAGATGACTTTTACAATTAAAATTTTCTATAATGAGCACATATTTGACTACAGAGTGGTAGGTGAAGGTGGAAGAGGCTGAGCTGGGTGGCAGAGGATGCCGGACGGACAGAAGAGGAGTAAAATAAGATCCGAGCAGTGCTAACCTACGTCTAGGCAAAGAGCCAGGAGATGAGGTCTCAGGCTGGAGCCTCTGCACCCTCCAGGCCTGAGTCATTATGTTACAAACAGAGGCCCTGAATACAGGAGCAGCTGCTGCTCACTTTCTGGCAGAGGGAGACAGAAACCAGGTCTAAAGCAGTGCTCTTCCTCAGAAACACTGCCTCACAATTTTGAAGAGGTAGCTCTGCAGCTTGGAGGAGAATAACAGAGCAGAAAGAATGGGTGACTACACAGACGCTAAGAAAATGAAAGACAATGTTGCTGACATCGAGGGAGAGCTGGGGGGCAGTGCAGCTGGTTAAAATCTGATGGGATGGCAGAGCGATCAGGTGCAGATGCTCAGAGGACAGCTGGACACTCCAGATGTAGGAAATCCAGACCAGATGAAGGGACAAAAGAGAAACAGTCTTCCAGTTGAGAAGCTACAGGAGCCCTGGGCTGACTCTAAGTGGTTGTCTAGCCTCTACAGGCAGCCCCTCGCACTGTACAACAGCTCTGTTAGGGAGCTCCTCCTTGCATCTGCCACCCTGAAGCTTGGCTTTGTCCTAGCTTTGCCACTGAATGAATCTCCTCCCTTCCCACTCACAGCCATTCCTGTGCCTACGTGCAGTCTCTCCTCTCTGGGCCAGATGACCCCATTGCCTTCAGCCTTTCCTCAGGGCATAGTTCCTCCTGTCCTCTTACTACCCTCCTCTGCACAGATTCTAAGAGCTCAGTCTACTCAGAAGGTAGTGTATGCAATTGCCCTCTGTGGTCCAGAAGGGTCTGACTGGCACAGAGGAATGCAACTGCCATTTCTTACCTTGGGACAGAAGCCTTGTGGCCTACATCAAGCCATTTTTTTGGCAGACAAATTTTGTTAAGGGTCCCTTGGCAGCCCTAACCCTCCCCCTGTACTGGCACGAAAAGGCCTGTTTTTTCGCTTTACGTGACAAGAGTCAGTCCTAAGTCACACTACCTGACAGACCATTTATACTCTTGGCCAAGTGCAGTGTTGGCTTTCAGAAGACAGTGATTAGGCCTGAAAAAGGAGAGGATGCCTGGGATGCAGTCCTGAGGTTATCTGAAACGTGCTTAGGGATTTCCTTCAGGTCCTGGAAAAGCTGACCTGACTTCCAGGGCTGCTCCTAGGAGTGGAAAATCTGAATAAGAGGGAAGCATTTGCTCTGTGCAATTTTTGCTCTTCACTGCTCCCAAGTGCCCCTTGGAATGTGCTGTAAAAGCCAGTCCACCTTTCTAACTCCTCCCCTTCTCTGGAGGGAACACTGCAAGATGGTTACTGAGGATCCCAAGGAGACAAACTGTAGTTAACCCTGGTTCCCAGATAATTCCAGTTCTTGCCCTTTTAGATACATGGTAGGTTCATTCTTGATCTCCTTGTGATTGGGCAAGAACATGGGATTAGTATGTCCATGAGTTATGAGCGCAAGTAGAGGATTCTACTTCCAGGCTGAACACTTAACTATGGATATAAGATATTCCAGAAAATTCTTTTCCTTCTGGCAAGTAATCAGTAACATTCCACTGGGTGGCTGCTCTGCACTCAGGTCCTGGAGTGCCTGTGATGAGCAGAGCACCCTGCACCCCCCCCCCCCCCCCACTGACCCACAATGAACATGCAGCATGACGCAAAAATAAACCTTTGTTGTTCTAGACAACTGAAACTTGGGGTTGTTACAACAGCATAAAACGTTTATCCTGACTGATACACAGACAACCGTATACTGACTGGAACCTCGGAAACCATTTAGTCCAGTGTTTTCACTTCACAGAGGTAAACCAAGCTTTGCTGAGGGAAAGTGCTAGCCCAAGGCCACCAGTGGTGGAGCTGGGATCACAACCCACATCCTGTCTGTCTCAGTCCAGCAACCTCAGTGCTCTTACTCAAGACACAGAATATTTGCCACTAGGTGGGACCTGTTACACTGAATTATCTCAGCGAACTTCAGCCAACTTGCCCATAAGAGACCCCACGATGTAGGAAAGAGCATAAGACAGTGTCAGAATCAGGTTTTCTAGTTCTAGTCCTGTCTCTACCATCCTTTGCTCGAGTCTATTAGTTTCAGTTTTGATGCTAACTTACTCTGGGACCAAAGGCAAGCCACATCACACCCCTGGCTCCAACTTCCCTAGAAGTAAAATAAATTATTTGACTTCAGAAATTTAAAATGTTTGCTCCACAGCAGAGGCTCCATGGAGGCTGTTCAGGAGGGAACGGATAAGCCAGGGAAGTAATAGGTCCATCTCTCCTTCAACCAGAACAGCTCTATTTTCCTCTGATTATTTGGTTTGGCTTTGGTATGATTTACCATCACTGGACTTGAAGATTTCTGAGGTTCCTGCCAGCTCTGAGATTTGTGATTCTAATTCTTGGACTCTGCCAAGTAGTTCTTAAGTTACAGTTCGGTGGCTGAAAGGACCAGAGACAGTCCTGTTTTTAGGGAGTTCAAAAGTCTGGGTGAGAAGATCAAATTAAGTTGAAGATTCTGGGGGTGGGGCAGCTCAGACTGTATACCAGGTTCTTTGGAGTGTGTGTGGAGAGGAGGGGTCAGGGAATGGTTCTAGAGGAGTGGTGACAGGCAAGGATGACTTGATGAGGCTACAGAATGAATTCATGAGGCTTTAGGAAATAGTATTTGGGCTAAAGATTTTGTCTCACTAGCCTCCCTCCTATGAAGAGGAGCTAGAAGATCCATCACCTCAAAAATTAAAATTGACGGTTAATCCTCAGAAGCAAAAAGTGACCCAGGATTCTTCCTGGTCATGACAGGAAGTTTCCTATTCTTGATGAGACTGGGGGTTAGATTTGTTTTAAACAGACAATAATAACCTAAGAGGAAGTGTGAAGCCTGACATAATTTAATGAATGAAAGATTAAATGCCTCATGGAGGGCCCACAGGCCTTTCTTTTCTCTGAGACTTACCTTGGTCTCAGAAGTCCTTAGAAGCTTCCTCACTTCCCCTTCTCGGGCATAATCCAAGGCTGTGTGTCCCATCTCATTCCTCAGTAGGGGATTGGCTCCTGGCAGGAGGAGGAGAAAGAGAGGGCATCAGAGGTTTTGTAATCAGTGGGACCTCAGAGGGGCTTGAACCCTGGTTTTAATGTTAGGAATGCCCCTGGAAATGTAGAGCAACAAAAACCTAAGAGACAGTAGAATGGTAGGAAAAACATGTCTAGCTACTTGAAAAGAGAGGTCTTAGTCCTCTCTAACACAGAGGTCAGAGTACTGTGGCTCTCACATGTGCAGAAACATACCACACATACTACCACACAGATGTGTTACACACACACGGGTATGCTCTACACACACAAATACACACAGCTGAACATGCTAACAAATGTACCAAACACACAAATTAATATACCCCAACACCAATACATTAGTTATTAAGATACTCCTGTTATCCAACTCATTTGCATACAGATGAACATTCATTTATAAAAAGCATATAAAGAAGGGCTCCTTACTAAGCAAAGAATGTCCCAAATAACAATGTAAAGGCCCCCTTCTTTCTGCCCCTTTCTCCTAATGCTTTTTTCTCTCTGGCATTTCCTGCCTGCCAGAGCTAGCTGAGATCCCTGAAAGGGTGTGGCCCTCCCCAGCAACCTGGCTGTCCCAGTGGCAGATGGAGGACGTTACTGATGCTGCTTGGTGGATGCGTGCATGCGGGCAGGCTTTCCTCTATTCACTAGTTCCTGTGATTTGAAGACAAAGACTTTAAGTATGGCAAAAAGAAGGGGCCATGCATCTACTTTCTTCCTTTTTTTAAATGCCAGCAGCTGAGCCTGTATAAAGTGCTGACTGTGTGCAAAGACTTGGCAGATATGGAGGAAAGGCTACTCTGACCCCCATGCTATCAGAATCTCTTTTCCAAAGTCCAGGGCTGAGTACTTCCCTCTCCTCTTCAGAAGTTGTCCATTTCAGCCCTGACTGGTGTGGCTCAGTGGGTTGGGTATCATTCCGCAAACTGAAAGGTCACCTGTTCGATTCCCGGTCAGGGCAAGTGCCTGGTTTGAAGGCCAGGTCCTTGGTTGTGGGGGTGTGAGCAGCAACCGACTGATGTTTCTCTGGTGTACATCAATGCTTTCCTCCCTCTCTTTCTCCCTTCCTTCCCATCTCTTTAAAATTAAAGTCTTTAAAAAAGAAAAACAACCCCTACCCCCAAAAAAACTGTCTATTCCATTCAATTTGGCAAACCTTAAATGAGTGAGGCTTGAGGACACAGAAGACTCAGACCTGGCCCCGATCCAAAGGCACTCCTCTCAAAGCAGGAAGAGAGAAACGTAAGAAGAAAGCTGTGTCTTGAACACAGTAGATGGTCAAGAATTATGTGTTAAATGAAACATCCCTTGATCTTTCTGGCTAGGGAAGTGTTGTCTAGAAGTAAAGAAAGGTTAAGACTCGGTCTCTGCCCTAAGGATGTAACAGGCTGGCTGGGAACACTAAACACACAGATGAGGCTGTGTCAGTGTGTCCAGCCACTGTCTGTTGACAGATAGTGAAAATCAGCATTTCTCAATTCCAGACTGTGGAAATATTTATATCATGATATAAAACCATTCCTACAGAAGCTTTCTGCTTCTCAAAGGCCTTTAAACTTAGCAACAACAGCCAGCATTTATTAAGCATTTACATGTGGTTGTCTGTCTGGGCTGTGGAGGAAGAGTTGTGGGAGGAGGAGGGGAAAGGAGCAGACAGCAGAAGTAGGATCCAGGCCAAGGAAACTTACTATTAATTTAAAAATATCATACTTTTATATACAATCCTATTTTATAGTAGGAATTTCCTACAAAATATTAATATATACTTTTAAATAGATACAATTCATATACCTTTTAAAGTACACAATTTAGCCCTGACTGGTGTGGCTCAGTGGATTGAGCACTGGCCTGCAAACCGAAAGGTTGCTGGTTCAATCCCCCCTCAGGGCACATGCCTGGCTTGAGGGCCAGGTCCCCAGTTGGACATGCTAGAGGCAACACCCATGATTAATGTTTCTCTCCCTCCCATCCCCTCTCTCTAAAAGTAAATAAATAAAATTAAAAACAAAGTATACAATTCAGTGGTTTTAAATATATTTACAAAGTTGTAAAACCATCACTATATCTAATTCCAAATCATGTTCATTATCTCAAAAATAAACCTGGCTGGGCAGCTCAGTTGATTAGAGTGTCATCAAGATACACCAGGGTTGTGGGTACGATCCCAGGTCAGGGCATGTACAAGAATTAACCAATGAAGGCATAATTAAATGGAACAACAAATTAATGTTTTCTCTCTCTCTCTCTCTCTCAAAAAAATAAATAAATAAATAAAAAAAGAAACCCCACAACCATTATCAGAGACCACCCCCTCCCCATTCCCTTCAACCCCTCCAACCATCATCTATTTTCTGTTTCTATAGATTTGCCTCTACTTGACATGTAAGTGGAATCATGTAATGTATGTAAGTGGAATCATATAACGTGTGGCCTTTTGTGTCTGGCTTCTTTCACTTAACATAATGTTTTCAAGGTTTATCCATATTGTAGCATGTGTTATTCATGCAACCACATGGATGTAGCATATACTTCATTTCTTTTTATTGCTGGACAATATTCCACTGTGTGGATATACCACATTTTGTTTATCCATTCATCAGCTGATGGGCATTTGGGTTGCTTCCCCCTTATAATCGTTACAATGCTATGAACATCTATGTACAAGTCTTTATGTGGTGATAATACCCACTGGTATTTACTAAGCACTTACTCTATGCCAGGCACTGTGCTCTGTACTTTATATACATTACATTGTTTAAGTCTAACAAGCATCCTGAGAGCTAGGAATTAAAGCTGCCATGCTACAGACATGGAAATTGGGCGCAGAGAAGTGAAATTAGTAGCCCAAAGTCACAAAGCTGGTTCTTTCCTTGGACCAAGAGTCAAACCCACCCCAGGTTTTCTGAACTCCAATTTTCTACACTCCCATCAGGGTGGCCACGACACATCTTTGCTGAAAAATCCTTCAGTGGCTTTTCATTGCATAAAGGATGAAGTACAACCTTCCTAGTGGGGAAGGTGTCTTTAGCAGCCTCAAGGGGAGCTCTGTCCACAGATACAGGCTGGAGTAGAAGGGTGATCAGGGAGAGACCTCTAAAAGGGAAAGACAAGAGAAACAAAGAGAAGAAGAGAAATGGAATAAGAAGAGAGTAAAAATGGGAAAGACAAGAGGAGGGAGGAGAGAAAGACAAGGTGAGAGAGAAAGAGAGAGGAGAACTAAGAGTGAGACTAACCACTTTAAACAAGTGCTGTCAGTGATCTATATTTGCTTACAGAATGAAAAATGTGTGCCATAAACATTGGCCACTGAGTAATTTCTGGTAGGAGTTGTGTCACTTCTTATAAAGAATGGGATGGGGACAGGTAGGACATCTCTGCACCTGGGCCAGCCAGCACAGGGATGCCTTTTACAGCAGTGCTGGGCCTGTCGCCAGCCCAGGAGGCTCTTAGGCCTCACCTCAGCTGCTTCTGAGGGAGGACGCCAGTAGAGATCCCCGAGGTTCTGGAGCCTCAGGGTAGCGTCTGCTTCCACTTTAGGAAGGCTGAGGCAGGGGCACCACGAATAATGTCCATTTGATATGAGCCCCCAGCCCCCACACCCTTGCTCCGATGCTCTGACTTGACTAATTGCTGTAATAATTGATAGAACCTGACTTCTACAACTGATCGATTTCACCTTCACGACCAACGGCCACAAACCATTACACTCCAATAAATAACCATGTTGGGCCTCACCCGCCTGCCCTCTCCGGGGGCATCAGGACGGCCCGTGCCCCAGCCTGACCTTCCCTTGCCTCCCACCCAGGGCCCCTCCAGGCCAAGCAGCTGGTCTAGAGGGTCGGACCTCTGGGAGCAAGTGAGAGGGCTGGATGGAGGTGGGGAGTGCTAATCGCAGGCCATCCGTCACCTCCCACTGGCTGTCTGGGGCTGGGGCCAACACCTGGAGCACCGCAGGCAGTATAGTGCAGGACCCCTCCCCTCCTCTCCCTGCTCCAGATTAGTGTGTCCCAGCTTATAATATTTGATAAATAGCAGACTGGCTTCCTGGCAGCACTGCTGCGGCTGCGCCTGCCCGCTACAGCTGTGGAAGGTCACTCATTGGGGAAATATGTTTCTGTCAGTGGTATTGAAAAAAGTTTAGTGGAGTGACAGGCCTCAATTTTTCACATTTTATTAACTCCATCCTCTTAACCATTTGTCTTGAATTCCTTCAGATTCTAGGGGATCTGTCAATAGGGCTTGGGTCAGGAAGGTAGGGTTGGGGGTGGGTGGCCATGGGCTGGTCCTGACTGGTAGGGTGACTGGCTTGGGTCTCATCACCCAAGGCAGGGTAAGGCAGTGGAAATGTGTTGGTGAGAGAAGGCCTGGCCCACTGGGGTCCAGGAAGCCCACTGTTCTTCTCTGGCATAGCACCTGACTTTGATTGGACACAATCATAGACCTTCTGAGGGGAAAAGACCTTAATAGTGAGCTCTCCCAACTCCCTAAGAAGTGACTATCCTCTACCACATCCCGAACAGGTGGTCACCCTGGCTTCCCTGAACATGCCCAGAACCCAGTCCCAATCTCATGGCCCTTCAAGGGGTTTCCCCCACTAAACTAAGGGGAGATCCTTTTCATTTGAGCCCCAACCTCTCTCTCCAACCCCATTTCCACCTTAGTCTTCCTGCAAATACCTATTCGTCTTTTAAGATCCAGTTCAGGCTTCTCCTCCAGGAAAGCTTCCTTGTTTTCCTCCCACCCTGGTTTGGCACCATCCTTTGTGCTCCCATGGCCCTTCAGCTTCTTTCTTACTGCACTAATCACGTCATGTTAAAACAGTCTGTCTCCAACCAAGACTTCAGAGCTCTTAGAAGCTAGGGACCATGCCTGATCCACCACTATATCCTTTCTACCCAGCACAGGGCCTAGCACATAACAGGAATTCAATAACATTTACCAAACCAAAGGACTTTTTTATAGGTGTTATCTTCTGAGGCCACGCACAACATGGTTGCACTTTCTGCCCCAGAAGAGCCTTCTGACAGCAAGTGTGTGGGCATGTCCTTAGCTCCTGTAAGCCAAAGTCCCTGGTCTCTTTTCTAGTTCTAGGTACTTCTCTGCCTGGGTGGCAGATTACGTCAGGTCAGGACCTAACATTCTTGATACTCTGTAGGTGGGAAGTGGGGAAGAAGTGGTGGGACAGAGTGGCCCACTTGCCTTTCCTGGGGAGAGGGATTAAATTAGGGTAGGGGATGTGGTTCAGATCTTCTAGTGCAGGTAGAAGCAGTTTATAAGCTGGGGGTTGGGTGGGGGCAAAGGCTTGTAACTCCCTCCTCCCTTGACACTACTCAGTCCAGGCCCTCTGTCTACCTCTGTGAATATCAGAGAAGACAATGTGTATAAGAGGACTTTAAAAAACACAACAGTAACTGCCCTAAACAAATATGTTGGGTTATTATTATCAATAATATTGACATGCTCACTTCCCACAGCTTTGTTAGCTCCTTACCCACACTGACCTCCAAACACAGTTTTATCAGCCATACAGGCCTTCCAGGGATCTGCATCTCCAACCACTGCAGTTTCCATGACTCATCCTTCCCCTGTAAAAGGGTGCCAGGCAGGGAACCAGCAGGGGTGAAGGATCACTACTCCCTGGCTGTGTAATCTGGGGTACTTGCTTCACTTCTCTGTTGGTAATAATTGTGCACTGCCTTCCTCTAGGGGTTTTGCTTGGACTGAATAAAATAAAAAGCACAAAAATGATGGAAAAAAGGGTTGTACAGGCTGTATGATGTTCTCTGTAATAACTTTTACATTCACTCGCCTCTTCTATTTTGACTGCTAGCTCCTTTACCACCTTCATCCTGATTTTCATTATTTCAACAGTCTGCTTACTATCTCCAACTACAGGTTTTTGTTGAATATAAAATCTTTCCCTGAGAAATATGGAGTGAGCTCTTCTTTTGGTTGTGAGCGCCCATCAAGCAGACAGAGAGAGGCAAAGACCCAGGACATCAGAGAAGCCATGCACCTGCACTGTCCCCACACTGTTGTCCGGACCACTCGTCACGCCTGGAACCCCGCCCCTTGTCTCCCTGATTACCTGTTCTTCAAGAGCCCTTCTCTGGGAAGCCTCCCCTGCCCTCCGGCTCCAGCGTTCTCCGCCTGTCCCTGGCTCCTGTTGTCCTCCCTGCTCACTCCTTTTCCTGGGAGTCCACCCCTGTTAGTCTGTATGTAGCCCCTCAGATCAGAGATAGTCCAATTTCCCTCTGTATTCCCAGAGTCTGAATGAAGGTGAGAGAGGAGCCCTGTCCACAATGCTGCAGGAAACACCAGAATTGGGAATAGAGCCTGAGGTTCTAATAGTTTATCTTGAACCTTTCCTAGAGACCACACCACTGAGCATTCTCAACATATGTACACGCAGGTACGTGTGTACCTGCACCAAGCCATGCCTCCACATAGCTAAGAATCTTTCCTGGGCACTTTACATGCCACACCCTGTCCCAACTACTTCCATGTACTTAATTCTTAATTTGGTGAACAAAGCAGGAGAGGTACTATTTTTTCCATTTTACAGATGATTTAGCTGAGTCTGAGAAGAGTAAGATGAGAGGATATGGGCTAA
Source organism: Glossophaga mutica (assembly GCA_039655065.1). Classification (NCBI taxonomy): domain Eukaryota; kingdom Metazoa; phylum Chordata; class Mammalia; order Chiroptera; family Phyllostomidae; genus Glossophaga; species Glossophaga mutica. Next base: position 46,885,260 of record CM077308.1, read on the forward strand.
CATTTGATGGGTATAAGGCTTTTATACACAGTGTCTGAATTATTCATCATACAGAGGCTCAGAGACCTGAAATAATTTGCCCATGGTCACACAGCAAATAAGTAGTAACGCTAAAATTTAAAGGAGGGATTTATTATATTGGGTTGGCCAAAAAGTTTGTTAAGTTTTTTTTCGTAAAATAAAAGACATATTTTCTTTCTTTTTTTTTTTTTTTAAAGATTTTTATTTATTCATTTTTAGACAGAGGGAGAGAAGCACCATCAATCAGTTGCCTCCACACACCCAGCTGGAGGCCTGGTCCACAACCCAGGCATGTGCCCTGACCGGGAATTGAACCAGCAGCCTATAGGTTTGCAGGCTGGCGCTCAGTCCACTGAGCCACCCCAGCCAGGGCAAAAAAGACATATTTTCATTTTCACCAATAACCTTATTGATTTGGATATTTTGAGTACGTCTGCTATCTCCCCTTCATGGTAGTATAATGTTGATTGTTCTCAATTAATGTCCTGATTTTACCACTATTTACTTCAACTGGTCTACCCAACTGTGGAGCATCATCCAGCAAGAAATCTCCAGCACAAAACTTCATAATCCACTTTTGACATGTTTGATCAGTTACAGCACCTTCTCCATACACCACACAAATCTTTTGGCATTTCAGTTGCATTTTTACCTTTCTTGAAGTGGTAAAGCATAATATGCCAAAAATGTTGCATATTTTCTTCCATCTTCAATATTTAAATGGCTACCCCAAAATTCACCAATTTTTATTTTTTTTATAAAATGCTTGCTGATATGACAGCTGTCACAATATAATCTGACAAAATTATTTTGAATGAAGTTAAAGACAACTAAGCACTACTAGAGCCAGTTTATGGAAAAAAACCAAACAAACTTTTTGGCCAACCCAACACTATTCTCTTTTTTTTAAAAAGCCAGGTCTTGTTTTCTACTACATAATGCTACCTTCCAAAGGCTTAATGACTCAAAAAGGGAGAAATAATTTTTTCTCTTACCCTCCAGGGTGCTCAGATGCTCCAAAGCCAAAATAGGGGTGTTTCTACAGGTAGGTTTGGGATAGACAGCTTTGCAGAAATCTTTTTCCTCCCATCAGGGTTTCCCTGTCTGGGGGCCAGGTGAATCGTGACCCACATATTCTGACCTCCCAGAAGTTCATCCAAAAGTCCTAACTCCCCAATGGACATTACAGGGTAGGATCAGTTGCCTTCAGGTAGGCAGATTTCTGAAGTTCACAGAACGGTACACTCTCCCTCCCAGGAGCATGTCTGGGTCTTTCCCTTCCCACGCTTCTTCACCCACAGGCAGGAATCTCCTAAACTCTAAGGGACCCCATGAGACTTGCAACCAGGGGAGCAATGGGCAGGGCAGCTCATCCCAGGCGAACTCCCTGAACCTGTCTTTAAGGCCCCCTTTCCTCTGACTTCCCAGTGAGCCAAAGCAGCCCTGCCTAGGCTCTCTCCTGTTGCTTCTTCTGTCCTAAGTCCTTCCTTGTTTCACTGTCCCTAGCTTTAATAACATACTCTTAAAAGAAAAACAAACAAACAAACAAACAAATAAATTTCACAGAACAGAGAGCTATTGCATCATGGTTGGATCCAGTCATTTCATTAAAACCCACCAAGCACTGAGGCAGGCCAGGGGCTTGGCAAACTGTGGAACAAGACTGGTTCTTGTCCTTGAGTAGAACCCAGCCTTGTGGGAGACAGACAGGGACAAACAGTGACAATACAGTGTGGTGTAGGGGGATAAGAAGATAAGGATGATGACCCTACCATCCCCGCAAAGGAGCCACACATTGTGTAGTTGAGGAGATGGGAAATCACAGCATTAGCTGGAGAAGAACAGAAGTAAGTACTAAGACAAAAAAAGACTAGAGAAGCCCAGGGAAGGGAAGGGAAGGTTAAAGCCCAAGGTCAGACAGACTGTGGGAGAGCATGAACTAAAGCCCAGGTCATCCAGTCCAGGGCTCTTTCCATCTGTCTTAACTGTCCTGGGCCCCACTTCTGAGTTTTCAGTTCCAGTGCGGACCTGAAGGTCTAGGCTATCCTGGGCTGGTACTGTTCCCTTCAGTGTTACCAAATTCCCCTTTGTCTAGCACTCAGACCCTACATTCTGCAAAGCCCAGCTCCAATTTCCCTACCTTTAAGTTTTCCTAGACCACACCTGCTTAAATGGATCGCTTTCTCCTTTGAACTCTTAAACCACTTATTTGATCACACACCTTTCATACATACATATCTGTGTCCAGAATCAGAGCATCACTAAAGATGCTCTGTGAATGCCTGGAAAAGGAAATGGTGATGATGGCGAGGTGTCAGGCTGGGTTCATGGAAACCAAGTCATGCTTTTGTTCACCATGATTACCTGTTTGCTCAATCAGGTGCAGTTAGGGCAAATGTGAACTTCATCAGACATTTGATGGGATGTCTCAGGACAACCCTGAAAACACGACAGAGAAAGGGGAGCCGGGTGCCAGGATAGTGTGGAGGTTTAGCAAGCGACTAGTGGACTAAGTGGACCTGGGGCTGGGGTAGGTTGGGGGTGTGGCAGCGTGCAGTGACTGACAGACTAGGGGTGACCTGGAAGTAAGTTTCCAGTGGCAACGAATAGGCCTGGTCCTCTTTGGCTTGTCTATCCCTGACACGAATTATCACGGTGATGGTCTGTTCATCAGATCTGCAGATGTCAGGTTAAGATGGGAAGGGTACCAAATACACCTGGTAGAAGGCTGACATTAAGAGTTGAGACAAATGAGATGAAAATTAAAGGAGATAAATGGGAAGTCATGGGTTCTGGAAAAGAGACAAAATGAAGATTGTTCTGGGAAGAGTGATCAAGGCAGAAAACAATTTAGAGCCTTGTGAGAAGAATGGTTTAAGGACCCGGAGGTTTAGGCTGGAGAAAAGATAGCTCAGGAGAACACAGGTGCATTATCAGGTGCTTGAATGGCTACCATGTAGGACTGGGATTAGATTCATTCCACATAAGCTCAATGATAAAATTAAGACCCTTGGAAGCAGATTTTGGCTGAATATAAGAAATTTCTAACCATTAGAACATCCGAAGATAGAATCTGAGCAATCTCAGGAACAAATGAGTTCCCCAGCACTGGAAATATTCAAGCATGTAGTGGACAACCACTTGGTAGGTCTGCTACTTACACATCTGTTTACAGAGGTTTTTCAAGATTGTTAATTTGTATTTGTTCATTCATTCAAAGATACTTTTTGAGATCTTTCTATGCATCTGGCACTATGCTAGGTACTAGGCATTCAAAAGCAAATAAGAAGACACTGTCCCTGTTCTTAAGGAGCTCCTGATCCTGCTGGGAGGAGTTTATTTCAAGAGTATCTTGCACCATGATTATAGGCCTCAGCACAGGGAAGGCTGGCTTCAGCTTAGGTTAAATCAAAGAGTTCCTGTGGAAAGTCAGACACATATTTGGCTACTAAAGGCCATAAAGAGTTTAATCAAGGCCAAATTACTTGCTTAAACCAACTATTAGCTGTGGGAATAGAAATGTACACTGAAACACAATTTGTGATTTTTTTGTGCATTATATTTTGCTCTTACAGTCTGAATTTGGTCTTTGGCTGGGACTTGTAAGACAATCTGTAGGTACATAAACAAGTGGCTGTGGTGTCAGGGTGAAGTGATTTAGCCAGCAGGGCTACCCAACTCTCCATTTCTTACCCACCCTATGGGGACTGCTTCAGCACAGACATAAACATGTTCCTGCCGTTACCTTATTGCACTCGTCACATGGGGAGGCTAGAAGCCTTGATTCAGGGATATGATTGGATTTTAAATCCCAGTCTCACAGGATTTTAATTACTGGTCTGGGGCGGCAGGGATAGGCGCTGGCTGCCTTTGGATGGAGGAGGTCGATACGCCACTCCACAACATATTGAGCCACAATGCCTGCAGACTCTATTGCTCTATTTAATCATCTTTTGCAAAATTTACAGTGGAACAGGAGAGATCAATACGGAATTTATCACATTCTCTTGTAAATATGAGCCAGGAAAGAGTTCCAGGCAGTTTGTTACTGAGTGGGAGGGAACATGTCTGTGTACAGCTGGGCATTAGGAGATGAGACAAAATCCATTCTTCTTGGCATAAGCTACAGATGCTCAGCCAGTCCCTCCTAAGCCTGAAGGCAAGTTCAATGGGAAAAACACTGATTCATTCATTCATTCCATCAACAAACCAACATTCCAGAGCACCTATTTTATGCCAGACCCTGTGTAGGTTCTGGGGAATTCTAGTAGTGGAACCTGAGCAAATTACTTAACAGTCTAGTGCATTTATTTATGTAGGTGATAAGAGTATCAAATTCAGAGTTATTTTAAGTATTAAAAGACATAAGAGCCTTAGTGCAGAGCTTGAAACATACAGTAAGAACTCAATAAATGATAGCTATTGTTATTTTTACTATATTTACCATTATTAGGCACTCCTTCCTACAGTGTCTCTCACCAGTGGTACATGTACAGAAATGGGGTATTGTGCGGAAAGCCAGCCAGCCCATCTAGCAGACAGAAAAAAGACTGGGGCACCTTCCACAGGTTAGAGACCTAGCCAGGGGTACTGGCAGCAGAATCAGAGGAGCAGGGGCTAGAGGGTGTGTGAGGAAGAGATACATGTTAAGCTCAGTTTTTTCCCGAAGCTTCAGTTGTAATCTTTAAAACAATAAAATAGCCTCCCAAAATTGCTGTGGGGGAACAGAGTGAGAAATGATTGTTTATGTGGGCAAACCAGGGAAAGTTACACAAAAGAGGCATAAATGAATTGGCTCTTGAAGACTAAGTAAAAGTTTGGTAAGTGGAGAAGTGGGGAAAGGACATGCATCCCAGGTAGGGAAAAGTGAACGAACAAAGGTTTGGAGACAGGAAAAACTTCAGGCTAGGGAGTGAGCGGTTGAGTGGGCCTATGGCAGAGACAGCTCCTGTCTCTGCAGGCCACCCTGACGAAAGGATGGCAGAAGATTCATGGCAGGCTGCAGAACCTTGCATGCTGGGTTAGACATCTGGGCTCATCTTACAGGCTCTGGGAACTAAAGGTTTGCAAACAGGAGTGACAGGGTTTTGTGGGCTAGAGGCTGGTTTGAAGGGGAGCCTGGTGATAGCGGTCCAACAAGAAGGCTGTTAACACTAGTCCAGACAAGAGTAATAAAGTCTGAATTCAGTCTCCCCTGTAGTGGAGACAGAGGAGAGAGAATGAACTTGAGAGAACATTCTAAGAAGGATGGGATTCGTGGAAAGTAAAGGCAAAGTCAACAGACTTACTTCTAGTGCATCCTTGTTTGGGTGACTGTAGATGATGGTTCCATCCACAAAGCCAGAAGAGGGCTGGCTTTGGGTACAATGAGTATGAGATATTGACAGAGTATTAAGGTCAGCAGGGGACTGGAGACATGAAAACGCCTGGTTTGTTCTAAGACAAATATGCAGGCCACTCTGGGTAGAAAAGAGGTGGTACAGAAGCATGGAAATGAATGTTCAAAAACACCCAAAATTAGGTGGGGAAAGGACGAAAGCAAAAACTGCTGCCAAGGATCTCTGTTCAATGCAGACTTAAGGTAGGGGTTTTCTAGATGAGGGATAATGCTCTAAATAGCATGTGACATAGGAACTGCAAGAATGGGGATCGTCAGCTCATTTTCCCTTTGGCCAAGTTTCCTGGAAGTCATGGGCTTTCAGGAGGCCAGCCCTATTTCTCCCTCTCCCCATAATCTAGCACAGACTATTCCCAGAGGTGGCAGCAGGCCCTGTGACCAGAAAGCAGCTGGGAGCAATTGTCAATGGCAAGGGAAAGGCTCTGGATAAAGCAGAGTTCAAAGTAGACTATAATAAGAGCCTGGGTCCCTGGGCTTCTGCACTCCCCCTCCTGCAAATGACAGCTGAGGCCAAGGCAGCTAAGCCTGGGGTCTGGGCTGGATTTAGCAGTCATAATTATACTGCTGATGTCTGGGGCAGAGCCACAGTCTGCAGAAGGCGACAGCTTTTGTTCATGTACTAAAAACACATCATCTTCAAACATGCTAATCTCATGTCTGCTTCCATCTAACAGCATTGAAGGGAGGCTGAGGAAAGGGCACACAATGCCCACACATCTGGCTAATTCAGTTACAAGGCCGATCAATCTTGATGGGTTGTCTATAAAACACCAGTCACCCCAAAGGACTGAGCTGACCAGATGTTTAAGCTTCTGTTGACCAATCCGGGCCTAATGTCCATAGCAGGGAAGAGGGGTTATCAAGAGTTGGCTTAGGCTTCCACTCACACGTCTATTCTCAAAGCTACCTAAAGCCTTCTGCTTGGATGAGAAGTACATTAAGGTGGTGGTTGAGCCAGGCTCATTGGAATACTCACACCTTAATGAAGACAGGAGGTCTTATTTACAGATGGCTTTGAGAACACTTGCAGAAAGAGAAACCAGTAAAATACTTTTGCTAATTGCACTTCGCAGTATAGAGAGAATCAGGAACAGAGAGGGAATATCATTTACTATGACATTAAATGCCACAGGCTATAGTTCTGGGCATAGAAACTGCTCATCTGCTGATGTCTTCTTTTCAACCCCCATCAAGGATGAAGGAACTGTTCAGCTCCCTCGTACAACTGTTGCTTTTTTAAAAAACCAGAGGCCACTGCCAAGAAGGACTTCTTCAATTAATGCTTTTTCCTTTACACCCAACCACAGAGACCAGGCAACAGTCACCAAAAATAAAAGTGGAAGAGAGTAGTGGGGAGATTAGGGGAAGGAGAGGGCAGGGAATAGACTTGGGCATCATTTTTCACCCAGAGCTTCTTGCTGGTGCTAAAGATTCCACTTTTTTTCAAGAGTGTTTTTTCCTAGTTAATTCTAAGGACTTCACCATGTTTGTCTCAGAGTTGTGGCTTGCATCACAAACCAGATAAACAGACTTGCGTAAAGGAAAGCTCTGATGTTTTTAGAAAGTGGTGAGAGAAAAGCACAAATTAAAAATGGTATCTTTGTTGTGACATCCTGTGCCCAGAATAGTGTCTCACACTCCCAGGAGTTTAATAACTGAATAATTGTGCTCCAGTTATGATACAGCGGGGCTGTGTTCCTTCAATCTGTTTGGCAGGAGAGGGCTTCTATCACCCCTGGCGATCCTACTGGACAAAATCACTCAGAGATCAGGAGAATCTTCTCTCGGCCCGAACGAGCCGGGAAGAAGTGGTGTTTGGAGGTAAGGGTATAGACCTCATTACCATACCCAGCAACCTCTTCTTCCTTTTCCTCAAGGCTGCAGCAATCAATGCTGATGACTGACCCTGCCTCCTTCTGATGCTTTTCTGCCTTGATTTCCATTATATACAATATCTATGACTTGGTCTCCTTTGTAGGTTTCTGTTCATTCTTCTGTCCCAAGTTATATGTGACACCCACGGCTGAGTCCTTCGCCCCATCTTTTTCTCTCTGATGTGTTCTACTCTAAAAAAAATAGTTCCAATTTGCATAGTTTAAACTACCCTAGTGATTCTCAATCCTAACTGTGTGTTAGGATTATATGGGAAGTGTTACAACTGTATCAACCCAAAATGGGAGAAAACTCTTGCAATATATATGACAGACAGGGCTAATATAATATACTTAATGCGTAAAAAACTTTTAAAAATCAAAAGAAAAACAACAAAAGTTCTTACATTCTTAGCATAAGATACAACCTTCAAAGGAGATATAAATTGGCTCTTAAATATATGAAATGATATTCAACTTCACTCGTAATAAGAGAATCAAACTAAAACTACACTGAGATACTACCGCATTGCCCAAAAAGTTTTAGTTTTTTTCTGTAGCTGGCTGTAAGAGATCTGATCAGATCACTGGGAAAAAGTGAGAAGGGATGGCAGGAGGAGGCTGTCCAAGGCAAAGGTAAATAGCCCAGAACAGGACTGGCTGAGAAGCTGAATGCCTCCGAAGCCCATGGAATGATGGGTGAGAAGATCTGAAACAAAAGAGGCGCTCTCAGGCTCTCACAGGGGCACTGGCTCTCGGGCTTTTCTTCCTAGAGGATGCCTGGATGATTGTGCTGCAGCTGCCTGCACTTCCCAATGGACAGTATTTTGGATGGGAAGGAAGTACGGACACAGCCTAGGGTTGGGCTTGCCTGGCAGAGGGTGGCAGGTTCATTCTTTTGGTGTTCTAGAGGGGACAGGGTCTGAGGCAGACGCCTGCCATTTTTCCAAAATTGTATAGATTTTGTATCTTATGTTGTTTTAGTTTGTAAATTAACCCTACAGAAATAACTAAAAACTAACAGGGGGAATGCTAGGAGAACCTAGAGTTTAGCTTTAATTGATAGGTTGAAGTGACTGTTTTTGAATAAACACTCCTTTCCTTTATCACCAAACCTTTGCCTGTGGACTTTTGCCTAGAGAGCGGCAGTGGGCAGCAGGACCCCAACTGCTGTTCGGTAACAGTAGTGCTTCGTTGTCTTTAACTTCATTTGAAACAATTTTGTTAGACTGTATTGTGACAGCTGTCATATCAGTGTGCATTAAAAAAAGCTTTCAAGATTGGTGAATTTTTGTGCAGCCATTTTAATACTGAAGAAAATACGCAATATTTTCAGCATATCATGCTTCATTATTTCAAGAAAGGTAAAAACACAACTGAAATGCAAAAAATGATTTGTGCAGCATATGGAGAAGGTGCTGTGACTAATCAAATGTGTCAGAAGTGGTTTGTGAAGTTTCTTGGTAGTACTGACATTTTGGCCAAATTATTCTTTGCTGTGGGGCTGTCTTATGCATTGGAAGATGTTTATCAGCACCCCTGGCCTCTACCCACTAGAAGCCAATCAATAAAGCTGATATACTCAAAATATCCAAATCAATAAAGTTATTGGTGAAAATGAAAAGTGTGTCTTTTATTTTACGGAAAAAACTAAATGGACTTTTGGGCCAACCCAATACATCTCACCTATAAGACTGCAAAAATCCGAAAGCTTGACAACACACTCTGCTGGAGAGGCTGTGAGAACACAGGCAGTTTATACACTGCTAGTGTGAATGAAAATGGAACAATTTCTATGAAGGAGAAGTTCATAATATCTAATCAAAGAATACATGCATTTACCCTTTGACCATTATAAAGACATACTGCCAACATTCCCAAAATACACATATGAGACATTATCCATTGTATGATTTGTAATTGCAAAATACTGGAAGCCTCAATTTCCAAGCATAGGATATATGTGGAACCTCGGTTCTTGAACTTAATTTGTTCCGGAAAACTGTTTGAGAAGTGATTTATTCGAAAATGGAATATCCTTTTTTGTCACCTGACAGGTGCATGACTGATAAAAAAGGTATCAGCATGAAAGGGTTGTTGGGTAGAGAATCAAGACCTTACATTTTGTTAGACAACTGGGACACTTTTTCCATGAAAAACTTGGTCAAGAACCAAGACATTTGAGGATGGAAATTTGACTTTATATAGCACATGCACAGAATGAAGTATCATGTAGCTGTAAACAAGAATGAGGAAGAGCTCTGAATTGATGTCGAGTGATTTCCAAAAAATATGGATAGGTAAAAAAAATAAACTGCAAAATAGCATATATAGTAGGCTAGCCCTGGCCAGTGTGGCTCAGCTGGTTGGAGCATCATCCTGTAAACTGAAAAGTCGCTGGTTTGATTCCCAGTCAGGACACATGCTTGGGTTGTGGGTTCGGTCCATGGTAGGGGTACGTACAAGAGGCAGCCAACTGATGCTTCTCTCTCACATTGATGTTTCTCTCCCTCACTCTCTCTCTTCCTTCCCCGCTCCCTTAAATCAGTTAAGTGTGCCCTTGGGTGAAGATAAAATATAATTCGGTTGTCTATAATACTTTGTAATTATTAAAAAATACATATATTTGCTTATACAAAGAAACAATAAAATTGGTATCACGGGGGTCAGAGCTCCCTGAGAGAAGTGGAAAAAAGTTGAAAGGGATACAAGAGGAGTCTCACTTCTCTGAGTATACATTTTTGTAGTTTTTAGAAAAAATAATGTTCTACATATTCAACAACAAAATTAAAACAAAGACAGGCAGGGGAGAAAAACTATAAAACTGAAAGCAAATTTGAAAAAAAACTAACCCAACTGTATTTCCAGTGAGTAACATAAACGTACCAAATAGGAAAAAAAACACCCAAATAGCTTACGAACCCACTATGAAGCCAAGATGAGGACTGCAAACAGATTCCGACCTGAACACTTTTTAGAAGACTTGTTTTTTATGGGTGAAGGAAGTCTGAAGTTTCTTTTTTTTTTTTAAGATGTAGTATGGGATTAAGCAAATGAATAAACGAATCAGTGCTGTTTGCAGCCAGCATTCTCACTACGGAAGGGACATAACACGAAATGTGTGAAGACGAAAAAGAACCCTGCAGGGATGGACTGGAATGGAAGGTATTGATGTTCGTTTCTAAAATATGTGGTATGTGCATATGCATATGTGTGCATATGCTTACCCTGGTATGTGTACCTGATGATGAATGTGTATGCACATGTATACATGTCTCTATATACTTCTTGGCTCTGTCAACAGAAGCGGTAATGATCACAACTGGTGTTAGGTTCTACCTCAGGCTCCTCCAAGGAATGGCTGATTCCAGGGCAGCAGTGAGGTGCATATAAGACTGACACATGTTGTTCCAGAAAACATGAAAATGCTAAAAAAACAGGGGTATGTTACACTGGCCAAATGAGAGACAATTTTAGCATCAACATAAAAAGGACAGAAGCCCTGGCTGGTGTAGCTCAGTGGATTGAGCGCGGGCCTGCGAACCGAAGGATCGCGGTTCGATTCCCAGTCAGGGCACATGCCTGGGTTGCCAGGCCAGTTCCCGGCAGGGGACATACAAGAGGCAACCGCACATTGATGTTTCTCTCCCTCTCTCCTTCCCTTCCCCTCTAAAGATAAATAAATAAATAAATAAATAAATAAATAAATAATAAAAATAAATAAATAAAATATTTAAAAAAAAGGACAGAAATGAATTATAGAACATTAAAACAGGGGTAATCATGAGTACATTTTGGTAATAAATAGATCAACAGGGAAGAAGGGTTCTTGCATACTACAGGGTGCCAGGTGCTAGCTGATTGTTGTGAAGTGAGGTGCTGGGGTGGGGAAAGAAATAATATTCATTTCCAACCATCATATAAAGGCTGGTTCAGGAAAGAACCATCAATAGATGCTGAGTCCAGGGGAAAATTCTGATGAGGAGTAGGATATCTGCATGACCTTAAAAGTGTCTCCCCATAAACTACTTAATTTCAAGAGAAAAAGTAATGACGATACAGTGGAAAAACTTGACAATACTTGGGTAGGAAGTGGGGGTAAGACTTTTCACTGAAAACCCTTTTGAATTTTGTACTGTGTGCAAGTATTAACTATTCAAAACAGAAAGGAAAATTAAACATTTATAAAATATCTCTGAGAATGTAGTAAGCATAATAATGGCTCCTCAGTGATGTCCACCTTCTAAACCCTGAAATCTGTGAACATGTTAAATGACTTGGTAAAGGGCTATTAAGGTTGCTCATCAGCTGACTCTGATGGGAAGTTACCTTGGCGCATCCAGGAGGGCCAACGTGATCATAAGGGCCCTTATACATGCAAGAGGGAGGAAGAACAGTCTGTGTCAGAGTGATGAAATGTGACTCCGCTGACTACTGCTGGCCTGCAGGTGGAAGATGGCAATGAGAAAGGAATGTGAGCAGCCTCTAGAAGCTGGAAAAGACAGGAAAACAGACTCTCTCTGAGTCTCCAAAAAGGAATGCAACTTTGCAGAAGCCTTGATTTTAGTCCAGTGAGACCTATTTCAGACTTATCTCCAGAACTATAAGATAATAAATTAGGGTTGTTTTAAGTCACTAAGTTTGTGATAATCTGTTTACAGCAGCAATAGGGAGGATACATAAGAAAAGTTAACAGTGGTTGCCCTTGCCAGGTAGCTCAGTTGGTTAGAGCGTTGTCCTGATATGCCAAGGTTGTGGGTTCGATCCCCAGTCAGGGCACATATAGGAGTCAAGCGATGAGTGCATGGAAAGCTGGCACAACAAATCAATGTTTCTCTCTCAAATCAATAAATAATTTTTTAAAAAAAGTTATAGTGGGTGCCTCTGAGGAGGAAGACCAGGAATGTAGAAGGGAGACTTCCTTTCCACTATATATCCTCCATACTGCTTGAAAAATTGTTTTATTTTGTACATTTTTTAAGTAAAAATCACTAAAGTCACTAAAGAAACAACAGTCACTTTAGGAACTCTCTACTAATTTCAAAGTTAAGTACAAATCCTCTGGCTCATCCCCAAGGCCCTCCACATTCAAGTCTCCCTACTACCCACAATCCAGCAGGTGGCCAGTTCCTACCAGGTCTCTAATGTGCAAGGCTTCTTTCTGTTGCTGCATCACCTAAAAAGCTTTCCTCCTTCCCTCTGCCTGTATGAACTCTCCCGTCCTTCGGGGTCTGCCTCCAGTCCCTCCTCCATGAAGCCTTCTACAACATCAACCTGATGTTTCTCCTCCTCATTCATTACACTTATCCTGGCCTTTGCTTATGTTTAATTTAGGGTCTTGTTACCTGCCATGCAGAGCTCTTCTCAGTGCGCTTTGTGTATGGGCCTTTTCATCAAACTAGCCCACTACAGGGTGCAGCCTGAAGGAAGGGCCTGTATCTTTTTCTTTTTTCTTTCCCACAATGCCTACTGCCCATTTATAAAACAACTTACTTAATATTTACTGAGTACCTATCATATGCTAAGGAGAGTGCAAGGTGCAGGGAATATAAGCACTGCAGATCCAGACCCTACTTTCAGGGAACGCATTGTGTGGTGAAGGAGAGAACTATTAATCAAATAGCCAAATTACATGCTGTGGTAAGTGTGATAAAGAAGTTATACAGGATGCTTTCAGAGCATATACTGGAGGAACCTAGAAGAGGGGATACTGGTGGTCAGTCAGCTATAGGAAAATAATTAATAGTTGCTGAATAATATGAATACTTAATTTGCAATTAGATAAATCAAGAGGGCAATACGCAGTCAAAATCACAAAATATGAAATGGAAGGGAGCTTTGAGATTGCAGCCCAACTATCTAATTTTACAGATGGGGAGATGAGAGTCAGTGAGGAGCAAGAGACTTGCTCAAGGTCCAACAGCAAGGTTGAGTTTGCACCAGGTCGCCTGCACATAGGGTTCAGTACTTCCAGGGAGTCTCTGAAGGATACCTGAAGCGACAAGCTCCCTTCTTCTGCTACATTTAAAATAATTCATTTATCAAATGATGTTCAGGAAGAAGTCTGTGGCATAAACCTTCAAGAGCACCGCTATGCTAGAAGCAAATGCTTTATACGAAGGGTTCTAGCCCATCTGACCCTGGGATGGACCTTTGCCACTATTTGCAAGCCCTGACCTTCAGATTGATGTTTCCCCTTCTTAAAGCTACAGTGCTGCCCTTTCTGTGTGCATTCTACCCAAGAGCACATGCTCTCGGTGGGGCATGAGTGGGCTGGCAAAGGGCAGTTGGCCCTGCCTTGGGAAATCTGAATCCTTATTAGCTCCATTTCCAGGCCCAGTGCAGGTGAAGAAGAGCATATTACACAGAACAGACCTGGCCCAGCTGATGCTGACCTCTCCCTCACCCAGGGGAGCCTTGGCCTCCAGCTGCCACTGTTTGGCGGTGATGAGGTCATGCCGGATACCAGCCAGGCTCATCTGAGGACTGTTTGGAGCCGATTAAAGTGTTGATGAAATGCGGGTGCCCGGATGGCACGTGGCTCTGGAGAGCTTGGGCTCTGGTGATTAGGCACTCATCTCTAACTCAACCAAGCAGCGACTTCTGTACGTCCACAGGATCTGGGATACAGAAATGCCTTTCCGTAGAGGTCAGCAAAGACAGTTCCTCATTTTGTACTGGGTAAGGGGCTAACTTAGGTGAAGGGCAGAGGATAAAACACAGGGTCACTGAGGGTCCCTTTTAGCCCTGACCTACCACATGGACTACAATTAAACACCACAGAACCTCCCCATTCCCCACAATGCCCCCAGCTGGACTGCTGGGTCCCTTTAGGTGACTATTGGCCATCCTGCTTCACAGGATTTTCTCAAGTGACAAGCTAACAACTACAGGTCTCAACGTATATGCCATCTGCTCAGGGAAGACTGTACTCTTCCTTAATAATACTTGTCTAAATGGTAATTAGCTAATAATTTTTTAAATTATTTGCCTAACGTATATACTCTGACAGACTTTAACCTACACACAGATGGGGAGTACAATAAATACTTGCTAAAGTAATAATAGGAAATCAATAAAAAGACCAGTATGGGTAAGAAAATTTGACAGGTAAGTTTTAAGTAGTGTTCTTTAAATGGAAAATTATGTATGCAAGAGAAGGACTCCTCTTACCTGCCACTTCATGGGGCCAGTCAGGTCTTCCTGGCTTTCTTGTAACCAGTCACCCTTCCAAGCCAACCTCTTCTGATTCTGAGAGGCAAGGAGGATTTTTTTCTTTTTCCTTTTTTTTTTTTATTTAAAAAAAAAAAATTTTTTTTTCTTTTAGATTTTATTTATCTTTAGAGGGGAAGGGAAGGAGAGAGGGAGAGAAACATCAATGTGCGGTTGCCTCTTGTATGTCCCCTGCTGGGAACTGGCCTGGCAACCCAGGCATGTGCCCTGACTGGGAATCGAACCGCGATCCTTCGGTTCGCAGGCCCGCGCTCAATCCACTGAGCTACACCAGCCAGGGCTTTTCTTTTTCCTTTTTAACAATTTTACTGATGTAACTTACATGCCATAAAGCTCACCCACTTAAAATACACCATCTAATGGTTTTTAGTGTATTTTCAGAATTGTACAACCATCATCACCATAATCTAATTTTACAACATTTTCATCATCCCCCAAAGCAACCTTGTACCCATTAGCAGTCATTCCCCATCATTCCAACAACTACTGGCTTGGAGAGTTTTTAACTCTGTATCCAAACAACAGGAGAAAATCTTTAGCGTTCAATTATCTGACATGATCTCTTCATCATACAGATGAAAAAAGTGGTGCCAGAGAGGGGCAGATTACAGTCCCCCATACCTGCACCCCAATAATGGCAGTGCTCTGACCTCTCTGCATTACGGTAAGACTATATGCCCAAACTCTCTACCCACCAGACTGCAAGTCACTCGAGGACAGAGGATATATTCTGCTCATTTGTCTCCCTTCCCTGCCCAGAAGTACCATTACAGCAGTGATGCTTAAAGTGCACTCCATGAACTTTGCTACCAGTTCTTGATGCGTTAAGAACAGTAAGTGAGAGTAAGAAGTGTCTAGAAGCTTTTGCAGTGACTTAGAGTAATTTTACATCTGTTGAACCTAAAGATACATTTGGGCCTGTGTTTTGTATGCCTTTTTAAAGTATATAATTTTTCTAATAATTTGTATCAGATTTTATAAAAGTATTGGTTCATGACCAATTGCAAATTCAAACAGCAGCAGCAAAAAGATACAGGTCTTTTACAGACTGTTTGAGAAGCACTGCCTTAAAGCAATCCATTCCCCACTCTCCTCTGCTTCCCCCTTCCCTTTGTTTCACTGAATCTCTTGTGCTGGTTCCTCTACTCATTCGCACATCTGAAGTGTAGGTTCTCTCACTGTGTTTTTGGGCTGCTTGAGCTCTATACCTTCCTATGCACAGCTCACAGAGTCTGCCAGCTTCCACTACCCCCAAGAGACTGATAACTCTCAAATTTTCATGTCCAACTTAGAGCTCCTTCTCTCTTGAGCTTCAGACCCATTTATCTAACTGCCTGCTACACATCTCTCTATATGAATGTCCAACAGGTTGCTGGGTTGGTCAACAGCTATTTATTAATCACCTACTATATGCCAGCTGTGAATTTTGTTCTAGGAGCTATAAATACAGCAGTAAAGACATAAGATCTCTGTGATCACAGGTAGTGGGGGAAAGAGACGATAAACATGTAAACAAATAAACATGATCATTTTAGGGACTAATCAGTACCATGAAGAAGATAAATAGGGTAATATGATATAAACTGACTAGGGGACTTACTTTTACGAGGGTGGTCAGGGAAGGCCTTTCTGAGGAGGGGACATTTGAGTTTAGGCCCAAATTCCTCATGGGGAGAGTGCTCCCATCAATGGGAGAGGTAGGTGCAGAGGCCCTAGGATGGGCAGGAGCTCAGTATGTCTGAGGGACAAGAGAAGGTCAGTGTTGTTGGAGAACAGAACAAGGGGAGAGTGGCTAGAGGGAGGCTGCAGAGGCAGGCAGGATCTAGGTTACAGAGGGCCTGGTAGGCTCTGGTAAGGAGTTTGGATTTCATTTTAGTTCCAGTGGGAAGCCAGTGGAAGGTTTTAAGTAGGAGCATGACAAGACTTATGTTTTAAAAAGATCCCTCTGGCTGTTACTTGGGGGATGAATTTAAGCAGACAAGAGTGGAAATGATGAGACTAGTCTGGAGGCTGTGGTGATCACCCTGAAGTGGACAAGAGTTAGGGCAATGGAGATGCCATGAAGGACATGGGTTCAGCATGCACCCTATTATTTATTTGAAATATTTTGTTTATTTACTTTCAGAGAGATGGGTAGGGAGGGAGAAAGGGAGAGAATCATCCGCTGATTGCCTCTTGTATGCCCCCAATCAGGGATCTGGCTCACAACCCTGACTGGGAATCAAACGGGTGACCTTTCAGAGCACAGGCCAGCACTCAATCCACTGAGCCACACCAGCCAGGGCCAATGTGCATCTTAGAAGTACAATGGACAAGACCTACTGAAGGACGTCATGGGCAGTGTAAGGGAAACAGAAAATTCAAGGATGACTCAAGCTCCAAGGGCTGAAAAACTGGGTAGATGATAGTATCATTTACTGATATGGAGAAGACTTGGGAGATGCCAGTTTTGGGGAAAGAACAGAAGCATATTTTGGCCATGTTTACAATGAGACTGAGGAAAGAACACGAGCTGGGAAAATGGATTAAGTAGATAACAATCACTCTTTTTGAGGACTTCTACCGTAAAGGGATGCAGAAATGAGGTAGCAGCTGGAAGTAGAAATGGCTTCAGAGGAAGTTTTTAGTTTGCTTTGTTGTTTAAGATGGGTGATATTGAAGCATGTTTTTATGCTGACAGGAATGAGCCAGCAAAGAAGGGCGAAGAGAGACGGGGGCTAACTGGAGAAGCAAAGTTCTTGAGAAGGAATAGGAAAGAGGAGCTCAAACCCAAATGCAGGGTTAACCTTAGGGACTTTTTTCTACAGTGGAGGAAGGAAGCCAGGATACAGGAGACACTGCAGGAGGCTGGTGGATGTGAGGGTGGGGAGATGAGGTAGCTCCTTTCTGATTGCAATCTTTTTTCTTTATGAGGTATGAGGTGATATCATTAGCTTAGGAGTTGGGGAGGGAGAACGCTGCAGATTTGAGGACAGAGAAGACAGACGTTAACAAAACTGTCTTGGTCCAAAATAAGACAGTGATTTTACTCGCAAAGTATAGTGCTACGGTTGGCAGTGCTGAGATTCATGGACATAAATGCAAAGTGAGTCCAGTTAGTATGGTTGTATGATTTCTTCCTCCAGCAATATTCGGCTTTTCAGATACAGACATGAAGTAAAAAGAAATTGCATTTAACTAGCATTAGCATTTCATCAGGTGAGTAAAGGAGGGAGAAGCGAGGGAGTAGTTAGAGTGCTGGACCCTGGAATCTAAAAGACGGAGGGAGAGAAGGAGGGAAGGAAAGAATGTTCAAAACGGAACCGGTCATTCCTCTGTATCTCCGTTCCACCCATACCTGCTTTTAATATTCCTTACCTCGGTATAGGTACATACCATTTACTGAGCCATCCAATCCAGAACCTGCGCCTCGTCTTGACTACTATTCCTCTTTCACCACCTGACCCTAGTGATTCTTTGCTTAAATCTTTCTCAGACCTTCTTCTTCTCTCCTTTCCCACTGTCTTGTTTTAGGCCTCACCTAGACAATTATAATAGCTTCAAATGAAGTATTTCCCCTTTTTCCAATCACACCCCTTCTAATCCATTTTTTCTATTTTCTTTCACATATAACAGATATACAGAAAAGTACAAAATATGCCTAAAGGGACAGCTCAATGAATTTTGGCAAGGTGGACACACCTGCATATCCAGCACCTAGATAAAGAAACAGAACATTAAGCATCCCAGAAACCCTTTGAGTCACTTATTACCTGCCCCCTTGAAGGTAACCACTACTGTGACTTCTTCAACCACTGGTTCCTTTTGTCTATTTTGAACTTTACATAAAAGTACAGTCATACTTCCATGTCTGGCTTGTATCCAGAATATCAAGTTTGTGAGATTCATCATGTTGTATAGGGCAAGAGTTCATTTGTTCGCTCATTCACTCTATTATTCCATTGTGTGAACATTCCATAATTTATTATCTATTCAATTACTGATACACAATTTTGAAATTTATAAGCCTGCTCTCTCCTAAATCTTAATGGTTCCCACTGGAGGATAACGTCCAGTTTCCTTAGCAGAGCTTATGTTACAGACCTTCATTATTGGCTCCTGCTTTCCATTCTTGCTTTCTGACCCTTCCATCTAAACCTTATAGACCAGCTCTTCTGAATCAAGTGTGATGCTTCAAACTCCATGCCTCTGAACATGCTGGTCCCCCTGTCTCTCCCCCTCACTTATCTGGTAAACTCACATTCATTCTTTAAGACTTAGTGCAAACATCATCTCTTACATCTGCTTTCCCTGCCCTCCCCAGAGATTTAAAAGGGATATCTTTGTGATCCCTCAGCACCTTCTATATATCTCCCTTAACATACCAAATAGCAATTCCTTGTTAAAATGTCTGATTTCCTCACTGAACTATGAGTTCCTTAAGGGCAAAGACCATGTCTGGATTATTGTTATTTTCCTGGTGCCTAGGGTGGGGCCTATGACAGGAAAGATGCTTAGTAAATGTTTGAAAAATGAATGAAAAGGCATGCCCAGGAGCTACACTGAATGCTGCAACTGGAAGGGGTTCTTGGGATCAGCTACTATAACTTCTCTATTTTACTGATGAAGAGAAAGAATTTGCCTAAAGGACAAAGATTTGTTGGTGACAGGGTCAGAACTTCTGATTTTGGGCCCAGCGCTCTTCCCTCATCTCTGCACCACTTGCTGGCAGGAATCAGAGGATGAAGTTTCCATAGAGGACAGCTGGAGGCAAAGCTGATTCCCTCAACATCTGGCATTACAGCCAGATGGACAGACAGTGAAGTGGAACAAGAAATGGAACCTTAAGTTTCAAGCCCAGACAACAAACTAACAGGCTGTTAAAGAAGAAGGTCGGCACTGGAAAGGCTCTTTGCCTCAGGCGGGCATGGTGGGAAATTTAAAGACTCATTTGATGGTGGCTGGTTAACACTGACAATTGCGCCATGTGCAAGGAAGCGGGGCAAGGAAGAACCATCCATGAAAAGTAGGCAGGGAAGAGGATAAGGGAAACCCTGGGGAAAATGCTATTAGGTTTCATAAATCGCGGGTGTTTCTGAGGTGATGAGCACTGGTGGCTGAAAAGGCAGCGTCACTGTGACTATAATGAGAAGGAAGATATCAGCAAAGAGGTGAAGCTCTTAAAAAACTGATGCTAAGAGTGGGCTGACAAAGATACCACATCTGCAGTGACATCCAAATCTCCAGTGGCTACGGAGATTTATCAGAGCATCCAAACATGAACTAAACTATGTGCAGGGCATTGTGGCAAAGGAGGCAGAGACAAAAAGACAGTCCTGGACCTCAATTTACCTCAGTCTAGTAGTGGGGACTAGACCCAAATTCCAGGGAACAGGGAAGACTTCAGAAGGAGGATGGCATTAGAACTGGGGCCTGACTGGCAGAAAGAATTCCACCAGGCTTAGAAAC
The DNA here is from genome assembly GCA_039655065.1 of Glossophaga mutica. Lineage (NCBI taxonomy): Eukaryota > Metazoa > Chordata > Mammalia > Chiroptera > Phyllostomidae > Glossophaga > Glossophaga mutica. Next base: position 46,905,231 of record CM077308.1, read on the forward strand.
AGGGTCTTAAAGGGAAGTGAGAGAGGAAAGGCACTGAGGTGGGAACATTGAGTTGACATTCCAGTGTGGCAGGAGTTAGGGCAGCACTAGGGGAAACGGTTAGTTGAGGGTCAGACTAGGACAACACTAAAACCAGGTTAAAAAGCTAGGGTAAGTAGAATTCTTTTTCATTTAAGTATTTTCTAACTAATGAGCACTGAGTGGTTTTGAAGTTGATAACAGATACCATATATAAAGTGCCTACTCTGTAGAACCTGTACGTATCTTAATCCTGAGAAAACCTTAGAAGGTAGGTGGTATCGCTCCATTTCTGGGTGAAGAAGGACAACCTTAGAGCGGTCCCTGCTTGCCAAGGGCCACAGCTATGAAGTGGCAGGGCTGGTATTCAGATCCTGACTCCACAGTTCATGCGCTTCCCTTGCAGCCTTTCTCAACTGCGATTTGTCCTTTGAACCACATATGGGAAATTATTTGAGTAATGTAGTACCATCTCAGACACTGGGAGAAAAGCTAATTCCTTGTGTGTGATGGCCTTATAGCATGAGGACTCAATTCTTGGGGGAACCCTGGTCAGAAAGGCTGTCATGATTAGAGAGATGTTTTAGGAAATGGATCTGGCAGTGAGGTCCCATCCACCTTAACAGCCCTGGAACTATTAGGATAAGTCAGTTCTAGGGACTTAAGGAAGGAGCCTTCCCATCTTCCCAACCATCCTGCTTCTTCCTCTCTCCATCCTGTCAACATTTTATTGTACTTGGCAGTGCAAGTGCTAAAGAAGAGGCTTCCTGCTCTAAACCAGCAACACAGGTTTTCAGAGATGAAAACTACAGGGGCCTGTGCACCCACTTTTCTGTGGAGGCCAGAGGTAGAAAATTGGCACTAGTGAATTCAGAGCCTTTCCGTAAAAATTGTCTGGCAAACTCCCATTACACTTCCTGAAAAACTAGGCATCCTCGTCTCTGGGAAGCTTCCTGTGACTGACTCTCCTCTCTGTTCACCAGGCAGGAACAGGTATGTCCTCCTCCATGCCCCAGAGCCCTTTGTCCAGTCCCCTGCCGGAGCACTTATCCAGTGGTCACTGCCTGTTTCCGTATCTGGCTCCTCCACCAGTCTCTGAGACTCTCAGGGTCAGAGACAGTTTGCTTGATCCAACCTAGGATGTCCTGAGGTCTATGGTCTCAGAGATAGCAAATGGCTTAGCCAGAGTCACATTATGGAACTGAGATTTAAACCCAAGCTGGTGTTCTTTTCACTGTCTCAGGAGTCCCCTGAAGATGTGCTAAGCACCCAGCACAACTTTGTAAGAGTTCAGAGACGGTGCTTTCAGAGTTGGACCAGACCACCAGAAGAGGCTTCCTGAGAAAGGGAGGCCTTAAAGAGTCAGAGGATCTAGATGAGAACAGAGGGCACATGATGGTGTTTTAGGTGGAGGTGGTGGGGTGCAGAAACAGAATTAAGAAGCCTTTAGTTCAGATTATAGGTTTCATGAAGGGAAAACAGGATCATAGCTGTCAGGTGAGAGTTTGATTTCTTTATACAACCATGGAGCATGGAACAGGGGCTTGTACAGATGTTATCACTAACCCTCATGCTATCCCTATCACACTGCTCAGGTTCTATTTATGGACAAGAAAACTGAGGCTTAGAGAGTGAGGGTGACATGTCCAAGGCAATACCAGTAGTAGGGTGGGGAGCTGGGATTCTGAAGATGTCCTTTCTAATACTCTATACTGCCTCCTAAGGGGTCAGAGAACTTCCCACATTATCATACTGATACTGCTGCCTGGACTTCCACCCAGCTCTCACATGGGGACTGCTAGTCAGAGTGGGGCCAAGAATAGCTGCACCCTCTAGCTCTAACCGTCTAGGATCTGAGGATCCTAAGTCCCTGTGGACTAAGCAATTTCAAGGACAAGGACTCTGGGTAGACTTTGTGAACACAGGCTAGGCTGGCCCCTTGATATCACAGAAAAAACTTTTCTCTCATTTGCTGAAGCAAAGCCAGTGGCAAATAAAGGCTAAGAAAGCTGGATAGTAAGGAAGGCAGACCCTCCTGCCTTCCCTGAAACCCTTGGATAAGGTCAGCTGAGGTCAAAAGACTTTGGAAATGTTACTGGCAACAGCCCCCGGGACAAGGGTGTAGGATCCTGCCTCTCGGTTGGCTGGTCACACACACAGGCTGACCAAGAAAGGTCAAGGGGGGAGGGAGGTCAGAAGTTGGCTGGCCTGCAGGCCCTGAGTGACGGCCACTTGTTCAGATCAGGAAGGGAGAAATACGTGGGTTAATGGTTTTGGCCCTTGAGGCTGGGAGGCTAGGGCAGGGGGTGTAAATGGATGCTGGGTAAAAAGGCAGGTGGGCAAACTGTAAAAGTGGGGGCTACGGGCATCTGTTCCAAGTCAACAGGCAGGAACCATGCCCCTGAAACAGTTCAAAGGGCCAGCCTTAGCCTGCGGGGGCGGGGAGGGTGGACATTTCATAAAAGGCCTGTGCCTCTTCATTTCAAAGGTGTTCGATCTGGAAGGCTGGAGAGAGGGTCTCTTTTTAGAGTGAATTCCCTGTCTGTTTGGGGGCTGAAGGGAAGTGGGAAATATAAACCACTGGACAATGGCTTGGGGGTATTGATTGATTTTAAGGCATGGCAGAGAGAAGCCTCATGGTGAATGCTCCAATTCCTAGCTACAAAATGTCTTGCCGGAGAACTTTCCAAAGGACAAAGTGAGCAGCATCCTGCTTGGGCACGTTTTTTAAGTCTCTGCTTCTGAGAGCAGTAAGTTCTTGCTCCAAAAGCATCAGTCATCCCAGGCACTGTTACCACAATGTATGTGCCCGAGACCAAAGCACACTCTGGAGCAGGTCTCTTGTGGGCTTGGGGTATGGGCCAGGCCTGGAACTTAAGCCAAGTGTGGCTGGATTTGGGGGTTAATGAGAAATCCCTCCAACCCAATCACATGACAAGGGCTAGAAGATGATCTGGGGGTGTAGGGGCAGGGAGGTAAAGGCTCTGGGATGAAAAGTGCTGTCTTTGAAGAATGGATTTTGAAAACGTGATTAGGCTGAAGAGGAGAGTTGGTGGAAGTTAGAGAGAAGAAAATTACAGCTCATTAAAAAAAAAAAAAAAAGCTATTTCAAGCAGTCAAAGAAGAAATGGACTCAATGGACACCTAAAATGGAATGGACTCCCAGGGAGTCCCTGACAAAGTCTAAGGAAATGACAGCCAGCTGTTGGAAAGGTTTGTGCCAGGACAGCGGGTAGCCTCAATGACCTCTGAGGACCTCGGAGGACCCTTGCAGCTCTCAGGTTACATGAAGAATGACTCCTGACAAGTAGGACCCAGGAGGGTGTCCAACCCCAAAAGAGGGTCTCTAGCCCCTCAATAAGTAGCACTGAGGGCATAAAAAGGGGCCTGGGCACCACACATCCTAGGAAGAGGCTTTCCTCCCAAAGAGAGACTGGAGTGGGATAAAGGCAATAGGAAGAAAAGTGCCTGCTTGGGAGGTATCAGGCAGGGTGGAGGATGACTCTGCACCAGGCTTGGACAGGACCCGACCAGCCCAAACCTGGGGACTACACATACTGTCCCTCCACTTAAACTGATGCTCTCCAAAGGGAGGGTATTCAATCATTCAGTAAATAGTTACTGAGTGCTGACTGTGTACTGGGTACTATGCTAGATGCTGGGAATGATTTTCTCGACTTCAGGGAGCTCAGATTCAAGTTAGGGAGAAGGCTACTAAACCCAAAAACAATTTCAGACTATGACAAGTGTGACTTTAGGCTGGGGTAGTGGTGAGGTCAAGGAGGATGTCTTTGAGACCTGGGTTAATAGGGATTTTAAGGGCCTCCCCTTGTTCCACTAGCCCTGCTCTAGAGGACAAAGTGGAGAGAGGGGACACTTTTGAAGAATGCAACAAACAAAACTCTCAGAGCATGCGCAGACACTCAGGATGGCGTGGTACATAACACACAGGTAGGCAAAGGAACGTGTTCCAGCCATATAAGGGCAAATCTCAGGTGCACATTGCCACTGTCATTAAGTATAGCCACCCTCAAAGCATTTCCAGCTCTGGGAGGGTAACAGGGCTCTGGGGGAGCGTGGCATTTCCAGAGTGGAGAGGGTGTCAAGTCTCTCTCCCTGCCACCCCTGTCCCATTCACCCATACTCTCACCTCCATCAATTAGCTCCTTGGCAGTCTGGTAGTCGTCAGCAAGAACGGCATAGTGCAGGGCTGTGCAGCCCTTGAAGCTGGCTCGGTTGTTCAGCCGGTTGTTGAAGTCATCTTCTCGGGTGACCAGGACTGGGGGGACAGTAACACAAACCCTTGTATTAGCAACAAGTACCTTGATCCACCAATCTCACCTTCTTTCTCTTGGCATTTTAATTAACTCGCTCACTCACCTACCTACTTACAAAACATGTAATGTCATCCACTATGAGCCTGGCGATCTGTGCCGGGCAAGACGAGATAAACCAGAGCCAAGTTAGTTCCACAAACATTTACTGACATCTGTTATGTATTAGGATTCATATGGGGACAGAGAAGTGAATCAGATGTGGTCTCTGACCTAATTTGAAGGAGACAGACAACAAATACATATTTACAGTATTATTTGAGATAAAATACTAGGTTAGAAGTAAAACAGGATGATATAAAAAGCCAGAGAGGAGCTTAGCTCAATTTGGGCATGAGGAGATCCCAGAAGCCCAGAGTCTTGAAGGGTGAGGAGGAGCCATGCAGGGGAAGGGAACAGTGGGGTGAGAGAGACAGAGGCCGTTCTTTGCAGAACAGTAACATATCCCTCTGCTCTGAAGATGTTTACAGTCTGGTGAGTATTTAATAACTTTGTAAAGAACTTTTTAATTTATAAAAACCATTAAAAATTTGAAACTACAGAAAAATACAAAGAAGAAATCAGTATTTCAGCAACATGAGAAACTGCACTTAATATGTTGGTATATATTCTCATATATATGCACACATATCCTACAAAAATACACTATACTGCAATTTTGTAATATGCTTTTTTTAAACCCTTAAAAATGCACTGTGAACATGTTTTTAATGCAAAAACAAACAGCATTTCCTATAGTCAAAGAACCAAAAGCCCCAGGCTTACTCTAGCACTAGTATCCGTGACTCTCCCTCTCCAGGGTCACATAAAAACCTAAAACCAGTTCTATCACTTTTATAGGAACTCATTGGTTGGGTGACCACACACATCCAGGATGAACCTGGTTAATGCCTGTTGTCCTGGACAGTCCCAGTCTGGACAATAAATTGGAAGGTTACCCCACCTCTGGGGTCCTCCCGTGGAAACTGAAACCTCACATAACAGTTATGCTGCTTAGGTGATGGAGTTTCTTTCTGCCTCAATTATCGGAGTAACTGTTATGTTTCCTCCTGAACTGAGTTCGTTGTGGGCGGAATTCGCGTCCTATGTACCTGAATCTCCTTTTCCTCTAGCCCACGGCACTAGGCCTGCACGGGGTAGTAGGCTCCTCTCACCACTGGGTAAGGGTGTGTACTTCATTCAAGAGGTAACCTTGCCTATGTAGTCAAACGCACCAGACAATTCCTAAACCATTCTTTTCCAAGTTACATGGTCTTGGAACAGCGTCCATGCATTTTCCCCTTCGGCAAAACTAGAATTCCTATTTAAAGTTCAAAAAGCCAGAAGACTATCATGCCTCCTAATACTAATAGACCTCATTTGCTGACCTTTTTCTACTCTGTGCCTGGCCTGGTCACTCCACACAATCAATTTATGTAATTCTCGTAACTACCTTGTAATAGTAGGGATTATCACTCTTATTTCACAGACAAGGAAACTGAAGCACAGAGGTCACCCAGCTAAAACAGGGGTGGGCAAAAGTAGGTTTACAATTGTAATACAAATAAATATAACATTTAATAAATAACACACAAATAAATGTTGTGTTTTGCTTACTTACAACTATAAACCTACTCTCCCCGCCCCGCCCCCCCATATGTGGTTGAGTGAAGATTAGAATCCAGGTCTAACTTGAGTCTTTAATCTTTCTTTCCATCATATCATACTGTTATCTTATTTTGCAAATAAGTAAATTGGATCCCAGAGAAAGGAGCTCAGAGCCTAGGTGCCTGGTCCCAGAATTGGCTCTTATTCTTTTTTTTGCCTACTCAAGGTGAAGGTGCAGCCGCACTTTCTGCAGAACTTGCCTTAATAGGGAATGATGGCCTGAGGCTTGTAGCTAGCACCCAGATAAACTAGCTTAGGTGGAAGCATTTCAAATGTTTGGCCAAAATAAAGTTGGTGGAGTACAATTCTGCACCAGAGGCTCTCCAGATTGATAACCTCCTCCTCTTCACCCCTGAAGTATTATCTGACCTTTCCTGGAGTAGGGAGAACAAGAAAAAGGCCCCTGAGTAGCTAACATACAAGTCCCTTGTGCAAAGTTATCTGCATTTTTCCCATAAGAGAGCCCTTTAAGGCCCAACTCAGAGATTACTCTTAGTCTCAAACAGTCTTATCAAATCACTCTAAATGATCTTGTTTCCAGCCTACTGCAGATTAGGAGAAGAAAACAAGAAGGCTGGGGAGGAGGCTTCATAATCAAGCAGATTGGTTACAATCAAGTGCCGGCTAGGCAGGGAGGGAAAAGAACAGCACAATAAAAAGCTAAAAAGGAACTCACAGAATATGGCACCTCAAAAGCCCCTAAGGGCACCACTGAATGGCCACATAGGACATTAACTACTGGATATAATGATGAATCTGAGGAAAAGTGATAGTTGGCTCAAGAAAGCAGTAAGGATGTAATCCATTTTACAAAGAAAAATCATTCATTCAACAAACAACATTTAATGAGAACCAGTGCTTGGTGGTAGCTGCTGGAGATACACTCCAGCAAGAGTGAGTAAGAGTCTAACGCAAAAATCAGGCCACTGAATAAATTATTATATGTTTCACAAGTGCAGTTATGGAGTCATATACAGGGTGCTTACCATAAAAAGCAGATAAAGTCAAGAAACACATCTGGGGCCATTCAGTTCAGCGACAAATGTCACCAGAGTACCAACATCATAGACCAGCTATTAAAAAAATCATAGGAGGGCCCCTGCTCACCTCTGAGGTCTCATCTCTTATCGTCTCCTTTCTAATGCTCTCTTTTGCCTCTAAACTTCTGCAAACACTAGTCCACTGCCTGGAGCATCTCCCCCTCTTTCATGTCTTTAGTCGGCTAACTCCAATTTATTTTTAGGCCTCTGATTAGAAATCACTTCCAGTGATTCTTCCCAAGTCTGAGGTAGTTACTGCTCCTAAGAGCAACCCAGCACCTTAGGCATCTCCTGATTAAAACATTTATTACATTCTATTGCAATCACCTGTTTACTTGACTATGCTCTCCACTTGGCAAAAAGCTCAATGAGGACAGGAAGTGTGACTATCTTCTCCACAGTTGTATCCCCAGTGCCCACAACAGTGTCTAGTGATAAATATGTGCTTGACAAATATTTGTTGAACAAGTGAATACATAATTCATAAAAAGCCTCTGATATTACCTTGTTTTTGGAATAATAATAATGTCAGCCAATGGTTACCATATTTAGTGGAGACAGTGGAGTGTGGCTGTTAAATAAGTGAGCTCTGGGGCTGGATCAGCCGCATTTGGATCTCAGTTCTGAATTTACTGATTGTGTAATCTTGGGTATCTTAGCTACTCTCTCTGTGCCAAGTTAGTTTATTCATTCATTCATTTGTTCATTCCTTCCTTCCTTCCTCCCTCCCTCCCTTTCTTTTTTTAAGATTTTATTTGTTTATTTTTAGAGACAGGGAAGGGAGGGAGAAAGAGCGGGAGAAACATCGATGTGTGGTTGCCTCTCATGTGCCCACCATGGGGACCTGGCCTGCAACCCAGGCATGTGCCCTGACTGGGAACTGAACCAGCAACCCTTTGGTTCTTTGTGGGCCAGCACTCAATCCACTGAGCCACACCAGCCAGGGCTCTTAAAATTAAAAAAGAAAAAAAAAGATTTATTTATTTTTAGAGAGAAGGAAAGGGAGGGAGAAAGAAAGGGAGGGAAATATCGATTGAGTGCCTCTTACATACCCCCAGCTGGGGACCTGACCCACAACCCAGGCATGTGCCCTGACTGGGAATCAAAGTGGTGACCTTTCTTTTGGTTTGCAGGACGACACCCAACCCACTGAGCCACACCAGTCAGGGCTGTGCCAAGTTTCTTTATCTGTAAATGGAGATGATAACAGTGCTCCTTCAGGGGTATGGCAAGGGTTAAATAAGACACTGAGTAAAGGGGCTTGGAACAGTGCCTGGTGTACAGTACCTCTCAATAAATGTCAGCTATTATCCTTAGTGCTTCCACATATATTCCGTCTGTGAAAGAGGTCCATTTGGGGAATCCTGTATACACTTTTTCCCTCAGAAAAGCACAGTTTTTAGTTAAGAACCACCTGTTTAATTTGTTGTTACTCAGCAGTTCCTTGTTTAACAGCCTCTTTCCACCTAACCCTTACTAAAACCCTGCAGTACCGGTGTTCCACAGAACGCTCTTTGGAGCTGAGTAGTGCATTACTATCTGTAAAATATTTTCACTTACTTATTTCAGAATAATCCTGTGAGGTATAAGTTTACTCTCCCCACTTTACAGATCAGGAAACTGAAGTTCAGAAGGAAGCCACAATCAGGGGTGGTTGAGCTTAGCCCATTTCGTGTTCTTATCAATAACCTCTTCCCCCTCATCACCCAGTGTTAGCAGCTCTGTTCCAGATCATCTTACTGAAGTCCCCAGCTCAGTAGATTTTATACTCTTTTCTATTCAAAAAGAGTGGAGAAAGGTGGAAAAGTGTAGGGAGAGGAAGAGCATGCACCCTCATACACTTACCCCCCCTCACTGAAAACTGAAAATCCAAGGGAGCTAAAGTGACTCATCCAAGACTGGCTCACCAGCTGGCCACCACGGTGGTCTTTTGTGGCCCCTTGTTTACAGCTGGTCCTCAGCCAGTGAACCGTCCCCTTCCCAACAAAGACATCTACCAGCCTGTCTCCAGCACAGGGTGAGGAGGCTTGGGCTCTTGCTTCCCCTCCAAGCCAGCCATTCCTGCCTCTTCAATGGAAGCTGCACCCTCCTGCACAGGAAGATGACAAAGCATCATTTTGCCATCTTTCTGCCCTTACCTCTGACTTCTGATGTTGCAAAATCTGTGCCTGGGTGCCATGGCAAGTTTGTGCCCTATACACGCTCTGCAGGACAGCAGTGCCAAGGAGTTAGCAGTGGAGAAAGTAGCCCGAGGCCCGCCACGTAGCCCTAGCTACTCCCGAGCACTGCTGAAACTGCAAAAAAACAAAACAAAAAAACCCCAAACCAAAAAACCTCCCCCAAAATCACTGCGTCCCACAATGAGAAAGAGTGATTTAAGGTAAAGGAGTCATGCAGTCCTGACTCTTAGGACTACCACTTACTAATAAGCTCTTCCATCTGCAAAATGGGTACAATAAACAATAATTTGGGGAATCTTAAATATTTAAATATGGAGAATCAAATCTGATCATACATTTTTTAAAACATTACCACAAACATTTACTAACGCTCCTTTCTCCTTTGGGTTAGACACCAGGGACACAGATGAATCCGACATGACTCCTGCCCTCATACTTAAATGGGTGGTCTCCAGATAACAAAAGCTTTATCACTGCTGCCCTGTGCAGAGGAAAGCAACCCTCGGAACAAGTTCCATTCCTGCTGGCTCAGCCCCTACCCACCACTCCCAGGAGCCATGCAACCTAACGTGACGGAGGGTCTAGCAGCGTCCTGCCCTTCAAGACGTAAGCATGTCTTCACGAGAGGGAACCTCTATGACTAATGTGGCAAACTCAAGAATAACCCCTTACATTTGTGCAGATGTAACAGTTTAGTGAGCACAATGCAATCATTCCCTTAACTTCATGACAACCTAGGGCAGACACGGCAAGTATTGTACTATTCTCTCTACTGAGGAAGAGATAGAGGTAAAGAAGTTAGGTGGCCTGCCCGACTCGCACTGCTAGTCGGTGGTGCAGCAGACCTTGAGCCTGCCTGGATCCACCCTCCATACTGCACAGTTTCTGTCCATGTCCACAAAGTCAAGCCTCACATAACTCAGGGTCAGCTAACCCGGATTGAAGCTCAGGGACTAAGCTAAATTTTTATCAAGAGCCTCCGGGAAAAAGCCTCCGAGCTCTCAGCTTCTTCCCACCCAAGTTGTTTAGTATCTATGACCACGTTAAATCCTTACTATAAGCTGAGAGATAGCATTGCAGGCTGCTCCCTCAACCTCTGAGGGCATGGCTGTCTACTCTGCCTGTTGTATTTGTCTTCAGCCAGAGGAGGGGGCAAGAAGGAGACCTCCTGTGCTGGGCCACCATGAGACCATCCCCGGAGAGGACAAAGCCCTTCATACCCTTCCACAGCCTAGACAGCCCGCCTTCCTTTCCACATCCTACCTGTTCTTTAAAGCCCAATTTGAGGCCTCCTCTTCCAGGACGTCTTCTCCTCCAAACTCTGCCCTGGATATCTGTCATGTCAATTATGTGAACCCATCTACCAGTTATTTATTGTCTTAAAACACCTCTTGTAATACTTTTGTGTGTTAAAATTTTCCCTTCTGTTCTGATTCCCCAATTAGAAAAGAACTCCCGTAGGCTCCTCATGGATGATGGTAACTAGTTACATTTTCTGTATGTACTTCATACAGCATTGCTTCAGTTTTTCATGCAGCTTGAAACTCCATTCATCCACCTGCCTACAAGCACACCATCCCTGAGCACCTTGTACAACGTGCTATGAGAGGCATGTATGCACAGGGCATGATGGCAGCAAAGATGGGGCACATGTCATGTGGGTCAGGGAGGAATCTTCCAGAAGAACTGTCCTAAGGATGAGGGGGAGTTTGTCAGGTGGAGAGGGGAAGAAGGGCAACCCAAGACAGGAAGTGGCATTTGCAAAGGCCAGAAGGTAAAGTCTGCATTACCTTTCCATTCAGGAAAGCAGGAGTCCTTCAGTGAGTCTAGAGTGCTGAGTGAAAGTGGGTAGAGCAGTGGGCAGAGATGAGGTTGTCCAGGTGGGCAGAGGCCTGACCTTGAGAGGGTTGGGGCTCTAACCTGAAAGCTATAGGTGTTGAATTGTTTTGGTTAACAAATTAAGCAGCATGGGGAACAGCAAGAACAGTAATCCAGGAGACAAAGAGAACTGGGTTTAAAAATAGCTCTTTTACTAACTTGATATGTGTCTCAATCCCTCTGTGCCCCAAATTCCCTATTTTTAAAATGGAGTTTTTTATTTTATTTTATTTTATTTTTACATTAGTGGTTCTCAAACGTTTGTGGGAGCAGAATCACCTGAATAATTTGTAAAAAACAAAAAACAAACAAACAAAAAAACAACCCACTGATTTTTGGGCTGCCACCTGAGCAATTTAGATTCAGTAGGCAATGCCTGGGAATGCACATTTTTAAAAGTCCATTGTATTGTTCCTCCAAGAAGACTGAGAAGCACTGGACTAGATGATCTCTGAGGGTCTTTCCCACTCTAATGTTCTGCAAAAAACACAAAAATGATGCAAGGCTAGCCAAACCCACCCCGCCTCCGTCTGCCTGGTCCTGCTCCAAGAAGGCAAAGGATGCCTGGGCACCAGAACATTCTATCCAAGCCCCAAGTTTAGAAAGTTAGAGCCAAGCTCCCAGAACACCAAGCCTTGCAATGAGACCTCCAATATCTCACTTGTATCTCCTCTCCCTCCAGAACTCTCAGTTGGAATTAGGTCCTTCTACATAATACACTCTAGTCTGTTTCCTTGTTCATCCACCAAACATTTTATCAAGTACTTTGCATGGCCTCTGCCCTCAAATGCATACAAATAACATCAAATAACCTTTCTTTAATAAAATATCTCTGAAATGAAAATATTCATAATTTTGAGCCAGAGACTTGGATTCTAATCCTGATGACCCTGGAAAATTATTCCATGCTTTGTAGCCTCCAATTTCTCATTGGTAAAATTGGGACATTAATATCTATTAAATGGGTTGCTGTAAAAATGAGAAATGTTGGAGTATAGTGAGAGGAACAGGGAATAATTGGCACCGAGGAAATGGCAATTCTTCTCCTGTCCTGGAACCCATAACATCCATAATCTTCTGTTTGACTTTAAGAGGCCTCTCCTACCTGGTCCCTGTTAACTTCTCAAAATGGACTTGCAATTCCTCCCCTTTTGCTGGTCGAGGTCCCCCAAAGAAGACCCTGGCGATCCTATAATGAATCCTCAGTGGGCAGCACTGTGTACTAGAAAGAGCAGACAGGTGAGAGCCAGTCAGAATGGGAAGCAAAACTCACTTAACTGTGTGATTCTGATCAAAATCCTGAACATCCCTGAGAATTTGTTTCCTCACCAGTAAAACAAATAATATCTACTCAATAAGATTCAATGACAAACCCAGTTAAAAAATGCATACAGGATCTGGTGTAGATATTTTTCCAAAGAAGATATACAAATGGCCAAAAAACTCAAAAAGAAGCTCAATATCATTAGCCAACAGGGAAATGCAAATCAAAACCATGACACACCACTTCATATCCAGTAGGGTGGTAAAGTAAAAAAGACAAGCAGTAACAAGTACTGGTAAGGGTGTAGAGAAACTGGATCCCTCATATATGGCTGGTGGGAATGTAAAATGGTGCAACTACTTTGGGAAATGGTCCGGCAGTTCCTCAAAAGGTTAGGTACAGACTTACTATATGACCCAGCAATTCTACTCCTAGGTATAAACTCCCAAATTGAAAACATTACGTCCTCACAAAAACTTGTACACATTCATAGCAGCATTATTCATAATTGCCAAAGTAGAAACAACTGAAATGTCCCTCAACTGATCAATGGACAAATAAAACGTGACAGATCCATTAATGGAATATTATTTGACTGTGAAAAAGGAACAAAGTACTGACAAATGCTACAACACCGATGGACCTTGAACACATGCTCAGTGAAAGCAGCCAGGCACAAAGAACACATGTGGTACAGTTCCATTTACAGGAAATGTCCAGAATGGGCAAATCTATATAGACAGAAAGTGGATCAGTTAGTGGCTATCTCGGGATAGGGCGAATTGAGGTAAAATGGGGAATGATTGATAATGGATATGGGGTTTCTTTATGCGGTAATAAAAATGTTCTAAAACTAATTGTGGTAACAGCTGCACAACTCTTGTGAATATATTACAAACCACTGAATTAAACACTTTAAATGACTGCATTGTACAGCATGCAAATTAAATTTCAATAAAGCTGTTATATGAAAAAATGTATGTAAGGATCTGAGAACATTGCTTGGCATGTAGTAAGGACTTAATAAATGGTAATAAATTTATTATTATGCCCTGCCCTCTTCCTGGTGCTACTCTAACCCCAACCAGAACCACCGCTAACACTAGCACTGTAGAGTATGCCAGGCTCATTGCAGGGAGCTCACTTCACCCTCAGTGGAGGGTCACAGGTGAGTCCTAAAGGCTAGTATCCCAGTACTAAGAGTCTTCCTCCAGTACTCGGATACTTAAATATGTGGAGCAATAAGAAAATAATGGCCTACATTTATTGAATGCTTATTATGTGCCAGATATTGTGCTAGGAACTTCACAACCACTGATATTTTCCTAACAAGAACCATACTAGGCTGTTCTTATTACTCCTGTCAATGAAGAAACCAGGACTTAGAGAGGTTAGGTAGCTTGTTTCAGGTCACATCAATAGTGACAGAGCTTGCCCGTTCAACCCCAAAGCTTGCACTGTTTTCTCTATATGGCTTTACTATTCTTTCCTTTTATTTATCTATGTTTTACCTATCCTCCACAATTCAAGCATCCCGATTTTCACTGATCTCCCTTTCCTCTATACATTCCAGTAACATCTAGTCTGCATCAACTAGTTAACCTTTTCTTTTACATAGTATTATGTGTTTTTAGAGTGCTTCATGTGTGTACCCTTGAACATGGTAGGTGCTCAATAACACTTCTTTAGTGAACGGTTGTTAGGCTGTCCCCCCAGTAGCAATAGATTCTTGTGAAGGATAGACACTGTGTCCTACAGACCTCTTTATCCTTCACACAGAGAAGGCACTCATGGTTATCTAGGCTGGCTTACGGCTAGAAGACCAGACCTTGTTTGAAAATGGTTCTCAAAGATGCCATGTTCTCTGCTAATGGACTGCAAGGTTTCTATCTAAATGCATGCTGACATGACAGCTGCCACAACACAATCCAACAAAATTGTTTTGAATGACGTTAAAGACAATTAAGTGCCACTAGAGCCATCTTATGGGAAAAAACAAACAAAAAAACAACCAAACAAATTTTCTGGCCAACCCAATACTTAAAAACAGGACCCTGCTCACCTCATTATTACCTTATCATAGCATAGCATGGGAGCTGGCACCTAGTAGGAGTTCAGAAAAGATTGTCGATGAGTTAAAAACAAGAAAGAAGGAGCTCCTACCCTTTGCAACAGCATGGATGGAACTGGAGAGCATCATGCTAAGCGAAATAAGCCAGGCAGTGAAAGACAAATATCATATGATCTCACCTTTAACAGGAATCTAATCAACAAAACAAACAAACAAGCATAATATAAACAAAGACACTGAAATTGAGAACAGTCTGACAGTGACCAGAGGGGGAGGGGAGGGAATTTCAGGGGAAAAGGGGAACGGTTTAGAGCAACAAGTATAAAGGACTCATGGACAAAAACTATGGGGGGTGGAAATGGGAGGAAGGTGGGGAGGGCTGGGGTGGTGGGCTGGGGGCGGGGTAAAAGACAGAAAACTGTACAATATCAACAATTAAAAAATACTGATTAAAACAAAAACAAAAACAAAAACAAAAAAAAAACAACAAGACTGGGTCAGCACTTACTCTACCGGAGACACAGCACAGCCTTCCCATAGGAACCCTAAGCCTATCTTCTCTCATTCCCACGGAAGAGAAGGAGGACAGCAGGAAGGCTGACCTAGAACTTTAAGGGACAGGCTGTTGACCCTGCCTGTAGACCTGGACAACCAATGTGGCATCCCCTCTGACCCAAGACCCCTGCTTTGACCACAGACTCAGGTGGAGCTTTCCAAAACCCATGTTTCATCTTCGCACCATTCAATTCAAAGATGTTCAGATTTCCAATTGTTTTATAAACGTCACTTTTATAGTTTGTTTGAATTGGGATTTAAATCAGATTCACATATTGCTACTGATATGTCTCAAACATGGTAAAAATAATACGGGAGGTGGTGGGGAAGTGGATAGGGAGTATAGAGAAAACAATGTCAGCCATGTGTTAACTGTTGGAGCGCACTGATGATACACAGGACTTTTTTATACTATTCTATTTTTAAAAACAAAGGCAAACTTTTAAGAATCTGTTACTCTGTTTTCTAGAGACCCAACAACATTCCGTCTGAACCTCCTCTACTTCCCTCCTCTCCTAACTCTCAGAATAGTAACATGCTAGGAGGTACGGAGAGTCCCTTTGATGTGTCCTACAATTACTCTAGGCTCACATTCTCCCCACTATCCCTACCCTGTCCCCATCCTAACCACAGCAGTACTCTCCCAGCTCCAGGGATCCTCTAGGCAGGACTGGCAACAAGAGGAAGGAACCTGTTCTTTTTGCCTCTCAGGCAGCTATGCTACTTGGTTGGCCAAACTTGGTCCCTTTGTGCTCTCATCCCTACACCTGCTTACCTCTCCTCTGCCTTTCCTTCAAGATGTTAAAAACTCGCAATAAAAAAACAAATACAAAATGCTGTAATTAATAGCCAATTCCAAGCCGACCCAGCATCTCTACTAATAAACCTCAACACTTGCAAAAAGAACAATAAATTCTGCCCCTCTCTGGTTCTGAGGTGGTCTCTTTTATACACTCGGTGTGTGTGTGTATGTATGTGGCTAAGTGTGTCTACATATATATTTATTTTCCTTTATTTCCCATCCAGGGAGGGGCAGAATAATGAACTGCGTGCGTCAGGGAAGATGAATCTGAGATACTAGGGAGCAGTGCAGTAAAAAGATTAAAGTGTTATTATTGTTGGTTTTTTTTTCCCCCATGGTCCATTGTGACAGCTCGACCGTCATCTGTAAAAAATGTCTCAGCGAGAGATAATCATCGGAAACTCAATAAAGCGTCAGGGGGAGCCTCAGCCCCCATCAATCACTGGGTGCCTGGAAAATTTCAGCCCTCTGTCTCCCTTCCTGCTATCCATATAAATGTCTCTAATATATTTTGTGCGGTGTGTGGGACCCATCCCTGATTTGGAACTTTTGATGAAAAAATATTTATACACAAAATATGTAAATCAGTTAAAAAAATCACAAGACTAGTTCTTTGCTACCCCATCCCATGTTTTCTTATTTTTATAAATGCATCGAATTTATTTTTTAATAAAACATGCCAACTAGTCTATCTCCCTTTCCTAGTCAAATATATATACAGGTTTGGAGGGCTAGAAGGATGAACACAATTAACCTACTGGCTGATACACTTAATCTTGAAGTTGACCAAAAAGCCTGATGGACTGACAGTATGCTGTCCATCCTGGTGACCCCACAGTGGCCAGCGCTGCTAAGAAATGACATGCAGAACCACTGGCCCTGGAGGTGCAACAAGGCTCTGACAACAATGAGGAAGAGTCAGGGACATTATAAAAAATAGTAACTTGCCCAAACAGTTGGCCTGGCAGATTCCCAAGCTTTTTAAGACTCTGGACAAGCAGGAGGTTCTGCGTACATGTGGGGAGCACAGAGACTGATATGGTTGCTGGTTCTCTACAAGGGCAGGAGACAGTTCTGCTGGTATTTGGCATAATCTCTCTGCCTCGATGTCCTTTAGTGCCTGCATCACAGGGTTGTAGCACACAGTATCAATAAACTTGCCAGCTGCTACCACAGCTATCACCACCATCAGCACCTTATCATCACCCCCGCTGCATCTCCATCCTGGAAGGAATCAGTTCCCACAGTGCCCTATCCTTTAGGACCTTCAAGGCTTCTCTCTGTCTAAAGGATATAAAGTCCAAGCATTTGAACAGATCCCAGTTTATTAACTGCTCATAACTCTCTAACATGAATCTTTTGCTGTGTAGATGCTTCACCCTAGAAAGTTCATTTTTCTCCTGTTTCCTATCTCTGAATGTCTTGAACATAACATACCCCTTCTCTGTTCACAGCCAAATGCACCCACCTACAGGCCCTCCATAAAACCTTCTCATACTTCAAGGCTCAAATACCATTTTATTTCTTTGACTGCTTGAGCCAGAGATTGTCTTTTCTGAGTTCTGATAGTTCTTGTTATTTGTACCTCTGACTGGATCCTTGTTGAAGACTGTCTTGGTAATGTATTCAATCTTAATTATTATTAATTACTGTTTTTGCTAGTACCTTACATTTGTATGACACCTTATATTTTCTCAAGTTAGTTCTTTCGAAAGTACTTCAATTTATCTTCATATTAAACCTACGGTATACGTAATGTTCTTTATAGATGAGATAATCAAGGTTCGGATGGATAAAGAGAATTGTCCAAGTTCACACGGGTAGGTGATAGACAGCCACTCCTTGGACTCTAAATCATGTTTCGCTCTTTGTTGGTAATGGTTTGCTGCCGCTGAAAAGCATTTGGAAGGCTGTGCCAAAGACTCTGAAGTTCCATGAGAGTATGATGAGGATAATGATGATGATATAAAAACAGAAACTTATGTTAATGATTCCTTCTATGTTCTGGTTTTAGGGATAAATATACTATCTCTAACTCTCTCAATAATCTTTATTTTACAAAAAGGAGACAGAACCTCTGAAAAGCGCCAACTTGGCTCCAGGTGTCAGGGCTACTGTGCTCTGTACACCCAGAATATAAAGCATAAGCACACAGGCTCTCTAGGGGTGCAGCTGAAGTAGCAAAATAAGGTCTCTTTCAGGGAGGAGGAGTTCCAGATGAGGTTTTTAAAGCAGTTCAAGCACAAGGCCACAATTACCACCTGTAGTCTAGCACATGCTACTCTGAGACTGAGGGTCTGTTAGTAATGCAAAATCTCAGGTCTCACCTCAGACCTACTAAATCAGAATTTCTGGGAGTGGAGCCCAGGAATCTGTTTTAATAAGCTCTCTAGGCAACTCTTATTTCCTTAGAAGCCTTATTACTCCCATCTGAGTTTGTGCTCTCCCAGGACATACATCCTCTTTGCCGTGACTGGGTAGGGATGGGCACGCAGTGGGCGCTGGGTAGTTAACTTATACTAAATGGATGAACTAAGATGAGACCACTCCTTGTCCTGGGGTGGGTGAGAAATATTAGAAAGCAGTTCCATCACCGCCAGTGGGGACTCCTAGCCATCTCCTGAATTCCAGGGCACTTGTCCACTAGTTTGGGATGCGTCAGCTTGCACTGTCCTGTCCCCTATCTGAAGACACAGAGATGGGGAGGTCAGCTGCAGCAGGTGAGGATCTGCAGCCCCTGGAGCTATAGGAAGGGGACCATGTGGGCTGATAGTGATGACTACGGTAGGTCCAGCCTGGAAAGCCAGGCCTCTTCCCCCAGAAGGGCCCTATGCCAACCCAGCTTCTGCACAACTCATCTTTATTCAGCTGCCATTTGGAGCTGAGACGAGAAGCTGATTTATAGTCTTCTCTGGCCACGTTTCTGCCGTGTTTTATTGTTTTAATTGTACATATGAGAGGCGCTCAGAGTGCTCGCTTGCATTTCTGACAGCCCCAGACACCCAATGTTTATAACAGTTACTTACAAGCAGCCAGCGGCATCCCTGGCTGGGCAACTTGTTTTCTGTTACCACTTATTTACTGCCACCTCTACCTGAGGACTGGGGCCCGCCACCCAGCAGCCAGCCACAAGTGGAGCTCTCCTGGAGTGGGTGTGGGTGGGACTCAAGGCACTGAGTGGGATGTGGGCAGGATCAGGGAACGAGCTGGTAGAGCAGCAGCCATGATCTCCACTCTCCTTTCCACACGTCTCCCCCTGGTGTGCCTTTGCTCAAGCTGTGTCCCCTGCTTAGAATCTTCTTTTCTCCTCCCCCCCTTCACCCTTCAAAGCCCGGGTAAAATCCTACTTAAGTATATTACTTGCTCTGATGGTGAGCACAGAGTTTCTAGAACCTTAAAAATCACATGCTAACATGGACCTTGGAGGCCATATAATCCAATGTCCTAGGGCAAGAATACCCTTTATAGAATCTCTGATGGCAGACATCTAGCCTCTGTCAGTGCCCCTTGAGTGGTGAGTTACTCAGCACCTCTAAAGCAGGTAATGAGCATGCCTTACACTAAGCCAAAACCTACCTGCATAAAAAAATACTTCATCAGCCCTGGCTGGTGTGGCTCAGTGGACCGAGTGCCAGCCTGTGAATTAAAGGGTCTCCAATTTGATTCCCAATCAGGACACGTGCCTGGGTTGCAGACCAGGTCCCCAGTGGGAGTAGCATGAGAGGCAACCACGCACTGATGTTTCCCTCCCTCTTTCCCTCTCTCTAAAAATAAATAAAATCTTTAAAAAATTCTTCATCGAAGGTTGCTATGTTCAAGAGAAAATGGAAATTCACTTGCTGAAGATCACACGACTAGTGACGGCTTAGATGAACATGACTGCCTGGCACCAATGCCTGGCCTTTCTTCATGATACCGTCATGCCTCTGAATGTGCCGCTCTGAGGGCTGGAGAGAATGGACAGAATGAACAGCCAGGACAACAAGGTTTCTACCCAAACATTTCTGCATTGCCTACTCCGGCAAACCTACCCAGACACACAAACACTGATAAGGATGGAAGATACTGTGATGTGCTGAGCTGCGCAGGCTCCACTTACTTTTTCTTTTCCCCACTGTCCCAGGTTTACTTGGTGTTTTAGTTGGTATGACACTTGGATAGTTGGCTGTGTTATTTATACGCAGACTTTTCTTTTTACGTTATATGGCAATGTGCACTAATCTGATTCATATGGTACACAAAATAAGATCCTTAAAAACAGTTATGCACAAGACATGCAATACTGAATTTATACATGGGATCCCAGTATGTGAACGACTGGAGAAAAAAAAGTTGGACTAGGCATGTTGGGTAAAGGAACCACAAGTTATGTAACACATCAGTGAACACACATCCAGTCTGAAGGGCAACGGTGGTGTGTGTAATGCTGGCAGTGGTGCCTTTAAGAGGCGGAACTGCTTCACACTAACTGGGTTAGGACTGCACAAGGTAAGGACCATCCAGCATCAGGACGGAGATGCAGGGCTTTATGAACCATTACTATATCTATCTTTAGGAAACTGATGTTTTTAGTCACAGATCAGATCAAAGGGACAACATGCACAATCTCCAACTAAAATCCAGTTGGCCTCGACAGTGAGGTGGTGCAACATCAGAAGACTTCACAACTGCAGCTCTGTCTGGATCCCCACAGTGTGTCCGCACTCTTCTTCAAATGGGCCTCTCTCTCAGGGGTCAGAGTCACCTTCACAACATCTGAGATTCCATTCTGCCCCAAGATGCAAGGGACACCAGGCAGATGACTTCTTTTATTCCATGGAGATCCCTGACCATGGTGGAAACTGGATGTACCCACCTAAGATTCTTCATTATACTTTCTGCTAAATCTGCTCAGATAGTCTAGTGGTCCAGTGTGTGTAGCCTTTCAGTTTGATCATGCCTCATAAGCAACGTCAACCAACTGTTTGTGAACTCTGCATCAGTGCCTAAATCAGGGTGCAGAATCTTTAGGGAGAAACTGGCAACATTCACTCCACTCCACACATGCACATGGGAGTCTCCATGCTCCCCAAGGACCCACCCATGACAGCTCAATGGGTGAACTGCCAGCCTTTCCCCCATTAGGTAATGGAACTGGGCTGAACCCAGATTGCAACCACTTCCAATAACACAGTTTTTGGAAAGGCCGCTCATCTTCCAAGCCATGTAGGTCAAGACATCGACTGGATTGGAAACATTAAGCAATTTGCAGTTGGGACTATATTTTACATTAGGAATGAATTTAAAGATGTTCACACTGGATCAAATTAAGACAGCTTTCTCCTTTTTGTTGACATGCCCAAGCTGTGGTAATAACCAGCTTGGAATCTGCGGTCACATTATAGTCTTTGCCAGAGATAATTTTTGGTGTTCTAAGGAAAAGGCTACCATGTTGGAGAGCCATCATCTTTCCCTTTAATTTGTCCATGACATCAACAAGAGCAAGTTCATCTGCTAAGTCCTTCATTAAGGTACTGATGGCACAAACCATGCCAACAGCATCAACCCCGACTGCAATCTTATTTTGGGGGCTTTGTTCTTCCTTAAGAAGATTCACAATCAGCTGACCTTGAGAGTTGCCATATTGGACTTAGAACCAAAAGGGATTGGGTGTGCACGGTGGGTAAGCATTGGTGGCACACAGTGTTGGAACCAGACTTGGCCGCAGCTGCTCCAGTACCAGGCTCCTTATTAAAAAGCAATGGCCATATGCAAAACAGAAGCATTTCATTAGAAATGGGGCAACCAATTA
The DNA here is from genome assembly GCA_039655065.1 of Glossophaga mutica. NCBI lineage: Eukaryota > Metazoa > Chordata > Mammalia > Chiroptera > Phyllostomidae > Glossophaga > Glossophaga mutica. Next base: position 46,926,811 of record CM077308.1, read on the forward strand.
CAAAGTCTCAGCAAGGAGGGCACGTAAGTTTCTTCCCTCTCCAGGCAGTGTCTGTTCTGAGCAGGTAGAACAGATATATAGCCTCTTTGCGAGAATACAAGGCAACTTCTCTAATGCCCTTTGGTGTACTAGTCAGAATCCTCTTTCCTCTTTATACCTTAAATGAGGATAAGTGAGGGACGTATCCTCTTATCCCCCTCTTACTTTAACTTCTGTCCTTAGACAGGTTCAATTGCATCCAGTTTTAACTCCCAAGCAAATGCCAGTGACTCCTAAATTCCTATCTCCTGCAGACTTCTCCTTTGAACTCCAGAACCACACACCCACTGTTCACCCAAATCGGAAACTGAGGTGTCTCCATGGGGGCTTCCTTTTCCATCAATTTCCACAGTCTACTGAGAACTGAACCCTGCCTAGTATTTTTCTAACATCTATTTTCTCCATTCCCAAAGATCACTTTAGAAATGACCATAAATGATGGGTGCATTTTGGGGGAAAGAAACATAGCTTTTTATCCAATTCTCAAAGAGGGTACATCATCCCCTAAAGGTCAAGAGTCACTGCTAATCCCTCTCCTCCAATTCATCTACTGTCTTGTCAGAATGGTCCATCTAAAGTGCAAATGTAAACTGAGCGTAATCCTACTTAGAATTCTTTGATGGCTTTCAGAAAACAGTGTGATTTCCCTAGAACTGCTTTACAAAATCCTTCCCATTTGGAATTCCCTCTCCACTCTTACTTCTTGTTATTCTTCTCAGCACTGTGGCAGATAATGCTACCTCCTGCCACCTACCCACCTCATGTCTTTGTACAGATTGTGCCTTCTGCTTGGAAGAAGATTCACCCCTCTTAGTCTACCTGGTAACTTCTGACTCATCTTTAAAATTCAATTCAAAGTCACTTACCCTGTGATACTTCCCAGACACCAGTCTCCTGTGAGGAAGAGCTTATCACTAACTATATCAGGGTTACCTACATCCTTTGTACACCCACCTTTGCATTACCACTCTGCACTTGTGGTGCCTTATTCACAGATCTGTCTTACCTGACTAGGAGCATTAGACCATGTAAATTCATTTTTGTATTCCCAGCATCTGGCACAGTACCTGATACTCAGTAAACGCATGCTGAATAACAAATAAGTAAAACTAATAAGCAATTACAACTGTAGAACACTTTACAATTAACATATCACATACTTTATCTCTTGATCTGCACAATACTAATTAGGTAGACAAGGGATACACATTATTGGGTTTTAGGGAAGTCTTGCCAAGGTCACAAACTACAACTTAACCACCTCCCTTTAGCATTTAGCACAGGCTGAGGTCCACAAAAATATCTATTAGAAATCTGATGGACTTTGGTACTGACTCTATGTTCCAAAAGTGAAGGACTGTCCAACCTTACTGAGCATGTGACTTTCCTGTGAGTTTGCCCAGATACACTCTGGGCAGGGGGCTTGCACCTCTTGTTCTACTCTATCCTCCTCACACATTCTCCTAAGTCAGATAACTTCCCATGAAAAAGCCAGTCCAATCCAAAGAAAAGAGAATAATAGGATTCTCTTGTTTCTGTCTACTTCATCCATGAGAAAGATCAAGAGCTGGGTACTGTGCCTTGCATGCAGTAGGCAATCAATAAGTATTGGTTGGATGGATGAACTGATGAGATATCTATAAATGGAAAAAGAAAAGAAAAATATAGCTAAGAAGGAGTGAAAGAGGCTTAGTCTGCTAAGGGGAGAACAAAGCCCTGAGATAATAGTGAAGGACTGTCACTCTCTAGCCATAGAGCCCACGAATTTGGAGAGCAGAACACATCCAAACTGATATACCAGGGGAAAGCAGATGAGCTGCCAGAGAACTGTGGTACACAACGGTAGTCTGGAATTTTTTAAAAGAAGTGCAGAGAGAGAAAGATCTTGCAAGCCACAGAACAATGAGTTTATCAGTGATTCCTGACAAAAATTTCTAGAATTTTTAGGGTTCCCTAGGGAGGACACCAGACCTTGCCAGAATAACCTAACATCCTTTTGGGAAAGGGTTCCTGGGCAGGAAAACTATGACAAATGCTAAACACAGTTTTACTTTAGCAAGAAGGCTGAGGAAAGCTCTTAAAATTTTGTGGACATGATAAAGAAATGAAAGAGAAAAGAATTAACTTTGGTAGATTTACAGTTGCAAATGTTGAATGCTGCTTCAAAATTGTCTTGATTATGTGCTGCACAGCTCTACACTTTCACAGAATCCTCATAAACATTTTAATCAAACACTAGCATGTGCTCTGACTGCTGTGGCTCAGTTAGTTGGTCTGGGCACTGTCCCGCAAACTGAAAGATCGCCAGTTTGATTCCCAGTCAGGGCACATTCCTAGGCTGCAGGTTCAGTCCCTGGTTGGGGTGCACACAAGGCAACCAATCAATGTTTCTCTCTCATATCAATGTTTTTCTCCCTTTCTTTCTTCCTCCTTTCCCTTCTAAAAATAAATAACATCTTGAAAGAAAAAAGACTGGCATGTAAAGTACATGATGGCAGGGGTCCTGTCCAACTCAAGTATCTAAAGAATAACTGCTAGACATGTGATCAGTAAGAATTTTTGGATTAATTTTGAATAAACAAATGAATCCATAGAAAGTCTCTTCACTAAATTTGTAGGTCATACAAAATAAGCAGAGATACTTAATATTTTTATCTTTATTTCATTATGGATATGATGACCTTTTCCAATATTTTTGTTGTCTATTTACCTACCTACTTACCTACCTAGAACTTATGAGGCCAACATAAGAGTTGGAAAGATTCAGGAGACTGAAAAAAAAAAAAAGAAAAAAGAGAGAGAGGGAAGAGAGGAAGGGAGGGAAGGGAGAAAAGGGAGAAAGGGAGGGAAGGAAGGGATGAAGAGAAGAAGTGAAGGAGAAAATATCTAGAACGAATACACTACAGACTATGGGTCAAATCCAGCCTGTTGTCTATTTTTGTAAACAAAGTATTATTGGAAGCACATTCAACTGTGCATTGTCTGTGGCTGCTTCTGCGCCACAACGGCCGAGCTCAGTAGTCACAACTGAGACTGAAGAGCTCACAAAGCTTAAAATGCTAATTATCTGGTTTTTTTTCCCCAGAAAAAGTTTGCTGATCAATAATCTAGAATATTGACTACAAGCTTCAACCTGGACAGAACTATTAGAACCCAAGGGTACAAAACTTGAACGCAGGGGTGGAGGTGGTGCAACAGCAGAGGTTGGGCTATATGGCTTCTCAGCTCTGAGAGTCTACGAAATCCAAAATGCTTACTGAGTCCTGCTGGGATCCTGAGAGCGGGTGAGAAGGCACTCAAATAACCCCTTCCCTTCTTGGCCCTGCCTTCTCAGCAAATGCTCCTCCTTGCTTTTTGGTAAGAGCATCTGAACAGAAGACAGCTGAGGCAAGCAACAAAGCTGTGTCTGAGTGAGGAGAGGACAGCTAGCTCATAAGTTGAGTTTCCTCATATCAGGCTGCAAATACAAGGCAAATTTGGTACTCATGAAATTCTCCTGTTTGAAGCACAAAGTTAACATAATTCCTCCAGTTCAGTGGGGACTCCAAGGAGGCAGAGGTAACGGCCTGCACATGGACCTGTCAGCTGAGGAGGAAAGAGAAGACATGGGCAGATAAGAGTTCAAATAACCACAAAAAAAGGCCAAGATTTGCAGAACATTCAAAACAGCAGTTGAAGGATGTTGCAACTATTGCCAAGGACAGGAAAGGCTTTGTGGAGGAACTAGCTACAGCAATGGAGCCTGAAAGAAAAAGTGGCTGTAGAGAAGTGAAAAGGGGAAGGGCAACTTTACACTGCATCCCAGCGCAGCGCTCTGATGCTCTTGACATTCCCCTCCTGTTGCCAATTTGAGAAAACTTGCTGGAGCAGCAACGACACCTCCACCCACTGGGCTACCACACTCGCATCAGCCTGGTAGCCTCCCCAACAGCTCTTCCTCCCCTTGGTTGAACCTCCCTCCAGGTCAATGTTCTGACCCTCAGGTGGTCAGCATAGCTGTCGGTCCCCCTGGCCTTACTGCCAACCCCAAAGCAGACACTGCTCAGCTGCTCTGTTGCTAGAAACAGAAAGGAATATCAGCCTCTGCAAATGGTTCAGGATAATGGGCAGGAAGGAGGCCAGTCTAGAGAAGCAAAGCTCGAATGTAAAATACTCATTTCTGTCTGCAGCCAAAAGCAACCTGCCTTTTTCTGGACCCTACTCTGATGAACTACTCACCAGAGGCAACACAGACTGACTTACCCAGATAACCTCCAACAGACATGTGACCAAGCCCTGGTAGAGGTGCATGCCATCACTTTCTTTTGGAGAAGTCCAAACAACCACCTAAAGAACACCCTGGGGAGACACTGATGACCACCCCATTTTATAAGTATAGACATCAAGGCACAGAGAAGGTGCACTATTTGTCCTAGGTCACACGGGCCAGTCCCAGAGACAGGATTGCATTTTACACATAGGAAGAGGAAAAAAGCAGTATTCAGAGTAGTGCTGAGGAATTTCTGAGGTTGAGGACACTAGTTGAGGCTGCTTTCTAGTTCTGGGGCAGAGATGGGACAGGGTAAGTTTGCAGCAAGTAGAAAAGAAACAAATCCACATTCCATGCAGTTGCCTTAATTATTTTATGGAAACCTGCTCCACTGTCCTCTCATCTGTGGTTCCACAGGCTGAGGTGCTTTTGCGAGAACACCAGTGGGAAGGTTCCCCTCACCCTCACTCCATTCATGAAGTCAGGCCTCTAATTTATTCCCCAAGACCTCTTTTTTGTTTAAAAAAAAGAAGAAGAATCCCTGGCTGGTGTAGCTCAGTGGATTGAGCGCGGGCCTGCGAACCAGAGGATCGCGGTTCGATTCCCAGTCAGGGCACATGCCTGGGTTGCAGGCCAGTTCCCGGCAGGGGACACACGAGAGGCAACCGTACATTGATGTTTCTCTCCCTCTCCCTCTCTCCTACCCTTCCCCTCTAAAGATAAATAAATAAATTCTTTTAAAAAAAAAAAAAAAGAAGAGGAAGAAGAAGAAGAAGAGGAAGATTTTATTTATTTATTTTTAGAGAGAAGGAAAGGGAGGGAAACATCAATGTGTGAGAGAAACATCAATCAGTTGGCTCTCACACACCTCCAACTGAGGACCTGGCCCACAACCCAGGCATGTGCCCTGACTGGGAATTAAACCAGGGACCTTTTGATTCACAGCACTCAATCCACTGAGCCATACCAGCCAAGGCTATTCCCCAAGACTTCTGAAGTGACATAAATTATAGAAGCCCAAAGACCTGCGAAAGGCATCTGTTCCATGAGTTCCCAGAGGATAAGGGACTTGCAGGTCTCTCTGAGTTGCTGGCAGAGCTAGCAGAGCAAGGCTGCCTGGAAGTCACAGGGAGTAGACTGCTCAGAACAGCAGGGTAGCCCGCACTTACCTTCCAAAGAATGGATTCCCTGATCCTTGGCAGTCTTGTAAACACTGCTGAAATTATCCCCAAGGTTTGGGTCAGCACCAGCAGCAAGTAGGACCTGCACCACACTTGAAGAAATCAGAAAGACAGAGGTGTCAGAAGCAGGGAAGGCCCAGGAAGTAGACACTCAGATTCTGAAGCATGTCTGAGGACTGGATGTGCCTCTCCTCATAGGTGGTACGGTGGAAAGAACATTAACTCTGCTAGTGTCAAAGGCACAAGTAGAAAAGCTGGGTCTGAAACTTCCTGGCTGAGAGGTTCTGGACAAGTATCTAAGACCTGTCTAAGTCTCGGTTTCCAAAACTATAAAAGACAAAGTGTTTATTCAACAATTATTTATCCAGTGCTATGTTCTAGTCACTATTGCAGGTGCCAGGGTCTGTGCCCTCATGGAGTTTACAGTCTTCTGGAAAGGACAACAATTTAGTATAAAATTACAGTGAAGTGTGATAAAGACTATGATGAAAGAAGTACCATTTTCAGTGGGAAACTGAGAGGACATCAAGAAGGGCCTTCCAGTGGTATTTAAAGTACTGAAAACTTGAAGGCTGAACAGCCAGATCTGGAATGGTAAAGTGGGGGGACCCAACGCATTTACAAAACCTAGAGGGAAAAGAATACAGTGCTTCACCTGAAGAAAGCAGAGGTGGAGGAGAGAGTAAGGGGAGACCAGTGGGAGATGAGGTAGGCCACTGAAGGGCTTAAAGGGGGAGTGACAAGACAACATATGCTTTTCCTCCCCACTTCAAAAGATGCACTTATTAAGAAAAATGAAACTATATTGAAATACTAATTAAAAATGGAAGTCTCCCCTTATATCCATCTTCTTAATCTAAGTTCCAATGATAACCACTATTTATAGTTCGGTGTGTTTCCTTCCAAGCCTTTACTTTTGAAAGAATCACTCCAGTGGCTGCGTGAAAATGGACTGCAGGGGGCAGGACCAGAGGCAGGAGCCTCCACAGGTTGTTGTGAGGTTATATTAAGTAAATACAAAGCAAGGAGCATAGTGCTTGACCCAGGAAGTGTTCTGTGTATGTTAGCTTCCCTTCTATTATGTAGTGTTCCTGCTAATGCTTTCTTTTTTCCTAATAAAAAAGGCCTTGTGTTCACTATAGGAAATTCAGAAATGTACATAATCAAGGAGAAAACATCCTTCCAGCTTTTCCAATGTATGCCTATTTCTTTTTTTACAAAATGGGATCATACATAAACCCTACATAAACATATATACACATACACCTTCCATGTTTTAAATATTTGTCTATCACATTATTTTTAATGAATGAACAGTATTCCACTATAGACTATTCTTTACTTAGCCAATCCTGTACTGTAAGACAATTAGAATATTTTTAAATATTTCAATTACACAGTATCTCTGATTATTTCCTTTGCATAAATTCCTAGGACATGAAGTTCAAGGTCAAAAGTATAAGCATTTTAAAGAGTTTTAATAAATATTACCAAATTACCTTCTACAAAGATTGTACCAATTTTTAGTCTCACTAGCAAAGGATGAAGGAGAGTAACTGCTGTGCTTTCCTTTCACCAAAATACTGTTTTCTTTTTCATAATGTGTTAAGCTGATAAAACAGAAAATGAAATCACACTGCTGTTTCAAATTGCATTTCTCTGATTTCTAGTGAGGTTGGACTTATATTTTTTAATTTTTTAAGTATATTTTATTGATTATGCTTTACAGTTGTCCCATTTTTCCTTCCCCTTTATCCTCCTCTGCCCTGCACCCCCTCTCCCTCCAGCATTCCGCTCCCTTAGTTCACGTCCATGGGTCGTACATATAAGTTCTTTGGCTTCTCTATTTCCTATACTATTCTTAACATCCCCCTGTCTATTTTGTGCCTACAAATTATGCTTCTTATTCCCTGTACCTTTACCCCCTTCTTCCCCTATCTCTTCCCTGCTCATAACCCTCCACATGGTCTCCATTTCTGTGATCCTGTTCCTGTTCTAGTTGTTTGCTTAGTTCATTTTTATTTTTTAGGTTCAGTTGTTGATAGTTCGGTTTGTCATTTTACTGTTCATATTTCTGATCATCTTTTTTTCCTTAGATAAGTCCCTTTAACATTTCATATAATAATGGCTTGATGATGATGAACTCCTTTAACTTGACCTTATCTGGGAAGCACTTTATCTGCCCTTCCATTCTAAATGAAAGCTTTGCTGCACAGAATAATCTTGGATGTAGGCCCTTGCCTTTCATGACTTTGAATACTTCTTTCCAGTCCCTTCTTGCTTGTAAAGTTTCTTTTGAGAAATCAGCTACTAGTCTTATGGGAACTCCTTTGTAGGTTCTCATAAGAGTACTGTCTCCTTTCTTCTTACTGCTTTTAAGATTCTCTCCTTATCTTTAATCATGGGTAATTTAATTACGATGCGCATTGGTGTGTTCCACTTTGAGTCCAACTTCTTTGGGACTCTCTGAGCTTCCTGAACTTGTATGTCTATGTCCTTCACCAGATTGGGTAAGTTTTCTTTCATTATTTTTTCTTTTTTTTTTAAATTTATTTTATTTTTTTAACATTTTTTTAAATTTTAATTGTTGATCTTGTACAGTTTTCTGTCTTTTACTCCCACCCCAGCCCACCACCCCAGCCCTCCCCACCTCCCTCCCATTTCCACCCCCCATAGTTTTTGTCCATGTGTCCTTTGTACTTGTTCCTGTAAACCCTTCCCCTTTTCCCCTGAAATTCCCTCCCCTCTCCCCTCTGGTGACTATCAGCCTGTTCTCAGTTTCAATGTCTTTGGTTATATTATGCTTGTTTGTTTTGTTGATTAGGTTCCTGTTAAAGGTGAGATCATATGATATTTGTCTTTCACTGCCTGGCTTATTTCGCTTAGCATGATGCTCTCCAGTTCCATCCATGCTGTTGCAAAGGGTAGGAGCTCCTTCTTTCTTTCTGCTGCATAGAATTCCATTGTGTAAATGTACCACAGTTTTTTTGATCCATTCATTTACTGATGGGCACCTAGGTTGCTTCCAACACTTGGCTATTATAAATTGTGCTGCTATGAACATAGGGGTGCATAGGTTCTTTTGGATTGGTGTTTCAGGGTTCTTAGGATATAGTCCTAGCAGTGGAATTGCTGGGTCAAAAGGTATATCCATTTTTAGTTTTTTTAGAAAATTCCATACTGCTTCCCATAGTGGTTGTACCAGTCTGCACTCCCACCAACAGTGCACTAGGGTCCCCTATTTTTTCAACTAAGTTTTCAATTTCTTGCTCTTCCTCTTTTCCTTCTGGTACCCCTATGATTTGGATGTTGGAATGTTTAAAGTTGTCCCAAAGGTTACTAAAGCCCCTTCTCATTTTTTGGAATTGTTTCTTTATTATGTTCCAGATGAATGTTTATTTCTTCCTTTTGTTCCAAATCATTGATTTGAGTCCCAGTTTCCTTCCCTTCACTGTTGGTTCCCTGTATATTTTGCTTTATTTTTTTTGTATAGCCTTCACTTCTTCCTTTATTTTGTAGCCAAACTCAATCACTTCTGTGAGCATCCTGATCACCAGTGTTTTGAATTCTGCATTGATAGGTTAGCTACCTCCTCATTGCTTAGTTCTTTTTCTGGAGTTTTGATCTGTTCTTTCAAGTGGACCATATTTCTTTGTCTCGGTGCACCTGTTACATTGTAAGGGGCAGAGCCTTAGGCATTCGCCAGAGTTGGGAAACCCTCTTTGCTGCACTGTGGTGCTGCATGTAGGGAAGAGGTCAGAGAGGGAACAATGCCACTTGCTCAGCTCTTGCCTCACTTGCAAGAGACTGGCAGTTTCTCCTGCTGCCACAACCCTCACAGGTTTTAACAGCCAGAGGTTCTGAGGCTTTATTTTGCCCACACTGGAACCCTGGGTTTCTCGGTCTGTCTCACTCCCTAGTTGTTCCTCCTGGTTTATCAGCATGCAAATGTGGGACTGCCCAGTCTGTGAGCCACTACCTTGATGTGTGTCCTTTCCACCTGGGCTGCACTTCTCCCCTCCTGCCAACCTGGATGAATGTTTCTTCTTTTACTCCTTGGTTGTCCGAATTCCATACAGTTTGATTTTCTGGAATTTCTGGTTATTTTTTTGTTTTTAAATTGGTTGTTGCCTCCTTTTGGTTGTGTGAGGAGGTGAAGTCTATTTACCTCCAACTCCATCTTAGCCAGAACTCCTCTAGTGAGGTTGTACTTTTAAAAAAATGTGTTTAGCAGTCAGTTGAGTTTCTTTTTTCACAAATCCCTTACTCATGTCCTTTGTCTGTTTTTTCTCTGTTAATCTTTTGCTTAATAAACCTTCAATACTGTTAATGCTTTTGAAGGTGTAAATGGCAAGAATTTTAAAAAAATTATTGTAACTTAAAATACACAAGTACAGTCTTTTTGTCTTTCTCTTGTTAGTTTTTTAATATTTGTAACCAGCAGTGGTGATGGTTTCCCCTGTACTACTTGGTTTGAATTTCATTTCCTTCAACTCAATTATTTGCTGAGTGGATGAATGAATTTCAATAATACCCATACACACAAACACACAGTCCTCATCAGTAAGTCAAAGAACCAGAATACATCTCCCACGTAGTTGGGAGTTCTTTCACATCTGATCTAACACAGTCAGGTGAGTCTCCTGTGTCTACTCGCCTTACCTAAAAGGATCTCCTGGCAGGCAGTGGACCGCTGTCACAGGTAATTTACTCAAATATGGATTAAGATCCCAAAGAGAAATGAAAAGGGCCACTAAGCAACTAAAATCCATGTTTAAAACCCATATATTTAATTCATAGCAGAGTCTGTCAGGTTCTCACAAGAGGGTACAAAAGGGTGATTATAGATGGGCAAACTAACTGAAGGTAGTGAGGAACAGTATCTGATAAAAAGGTAGTGTGGTAGAAAGTTTAAGTACATTGGTTTTAAAGTCTGGGACAATCTAAGCATCAACATGAATAATGACAGCTACGGATTATAACCACTGAGTAAAATAAGATTCCACAAGTCTGTATTGAAAATAAATTAGTAAGTCAAAATGGAGAAGGGGAAACTCTTCCTTACTGTAGAATGACATGTAATAAATATAGAAGGAAGGAGGAAATTAGAAAATCATCATTCTGCAATGTCATAATTATCAGGGATAACAAGAGTATCTAGTTCACAAGGCTATTAATGTATGTAAAGTACTTAGAACAGTGACTGACGTATAATAAGTGCTCAACAAACATTAGTTATTATTTCTATGTACCTGACCCTGTGGTTAGGCTGTGGGCAAGTCAAGAGAGGTATGAACTGAGACACTTAAACTGGAAAGACAGAATGCCATTTTATAAAAAGCACAGTGAGACTGGGGTCCAAAGCAAAGCTCTATCATTTACTGACTATGGTTATACCTCTGAGACTCCATTTTCTTACCAGAATAATGGAGATAACAATGCCTCCCTTGTAGGTTATGAGATAAGTATGTAAAACTCCACAGTGCCTGACACACAGAAGGAGTTCTGCAACTATGAGCTCTTATCCCTTTGTCCATATAATCCTAGTGACAATAACGTGAGTCTGGGTCAAAATACACAACAGATTTGTACTTGATCACTTCCAGAACTCATGCTGGCATATTCCTATATTAAGAAGGCAGCTCTTCTACATTCTGAACAAGTTAGCTTGTTTTTAAAGTCTAAGAGAGAAGGGTTTGTCGATCTAAACTCAAAGGGACATAATTTGGTTAATCCTCAGATGTTGTATCCAATCACTATTCAATTACGTCCCCTTCCATGGCAGGCTGTCCCTCTAGGCAACTAGTGTCACTAACTATGGTACCTGGGCCTCTCTAGGTTCATGAGTATTGATTCTATCTGTCTAATTTGCAGGCTGCAAGACGTGTCCAAGCAACCAAGTATGCTGCCCTTGGCCCCAGAGGGCAGACAGTGGTCTGGCAGGATGGGGAGAGGAGAGTGACTAGACTCAGCCCTGGGGCTGCTAAACCCATACAGGGAATGGGAAATTCACTTCACAAACTTGAAGGCCAAAGAGGGCAAGCATCTAGGCTAGTGACTCATTCTGCAACCTCAGAGAAGACTCCTTCCACTTTTAATAAAAACTCAAAAAGCAGCAGCCCCACTGTGGGATATAGCTGGGACTAATGGAACCATGGCTGCTCAGTGGCTAAGAATGGCACCAAACACCTTGCCAGATAGCTAATAGGCTTTTCACTTAACAGCCATCATGTACATCCAACCCAGAGTTCCATGAGGATCAGGCCCTTCTTGGAGAAACCAGCCCGATCAGGCTGGAGGGCTACATGACTATGGTTAGCTTTGGTGACCAAGATAACTTTGTGGACCTGTAGCAGGGCAGAACCAGAGTAGGAGACTAGCCAGGTGAGAGAAAGCTAAGGCAAGGCTGGGAGTGCCAAAAAATCTATAATCAAAACAGAACCAAGGGGCCAAATACCGTGAGGCAGAGAGTCAGAAACCAACTCAGATGGCAAGGACTAGAGGCTGAGGCAGAACAGTAGACCACAAATGAAGCAAGCAGCCAAAAACCAAGGAATACACTGGTACCAGAGGGCAAGGCAAAAGAAACAGTAACTAAGAACAGCAGTGAAGAGACTGAAAAATGAAGTGATTTCTGCCTCTCTGACAGTTTTTGCTGAAGTAGAAACAAATCCCCAAATTTAGAACTGCTTTTGGGGAAGGTGACTTCCATGGGGAGATGGTGAGTCAGTACACCTGACTGACAAGGGGAGTGCAGGGTCCGCCCTGAAATGAGAATCTGACAGCACAAAGGGAGCAGGCACCACTATTCAAGGTGATTCACCAGAGGACAACTGTAGCCTCCCCTCTGCTCTGGTGGGCATGTTAGCTGCCATTTTGTAGTTTAGGCATCACTGCCTTAAATTTAAGTAGCTGGAACCAAATGGGCTGTGGTGTATGGGCTAGGCCTTCGTGGTCTTAACAGCTGGATTAAAGTGGGGCAGAAGACACCACGAAAAACATCTCCACTCGAAGTAACTGTACTGACTACTCTACACATATTCACTGGGCAAAGGCTTAAGAATATTGGCAATTCTCCCAAAACAGCTCAGGAGGCAGCCTGGTGGTCTGCAGAAAGATATGCCTACCAATGCCAATATCAACCTCAAAGGCTATAGATAATCTCCAGATGCACTATTTCCCTTACTCACTGGGGGAGTCAGAAAATGTTTATAGCCCAAGAGAATGGGGTTTGTCCTTTAGTGACTTGCCTTCCTGTGTGCCCATCAGATTCCATCCTGTTCTTAGATCTCCCCCAACTGAACTGATGCAACAAAAGGACAAAAGATGCACAAAAGCTTGTGAAGGACAGCATCAAGCTGACAGACGGACAGAGGAGCAGCCACAGGACAAAGCTAGCTACTCTGGTTAGGGGGCAGGCAAGCCTGAAAATCTGGCGAATCAGAAATGGTCATGTCTTGCAAGTTGGCCAGAGGCAGACAGGAGAATACGGGTCCAGAGCCCAAAACCTCAGCAAGTTACACCTGTGTGCAGGAACAATAAGCTTCGATTCTGGCTAAGAGCTATTTTCTCTCTGCCCTGTTTCTACTGCCTACTGGTACAAGCACCTATTTTCTCAAGGTACAGAGTGTTGGCTAGGTAAGAGGAAGACATTAGTCTAATAACGAAAGCTAACATTTGTATATACTTCTTCATGCCGGGTGCTATTTTAAATACTATGTATATTCTAACACATTTAATCTTCGCAACAACCCTATCAGATACATTACACATACAAAAAGCTGAGGCACTGAGGGGTTGAGTAACTTGTCCAAGATCATTCAGCTGTAAGGTGTCCTGGGCAGCCTAGCTATAGGGTCCACATCCTTATCGCCCTGCTCTATTGCCCCTCGCTTCCCATTATTGACTCCCAGGTAGTTAACTGTCTCTAGGAGCACTTTGTCTCAACTCAGTTTTTAGCAGCCCAATAGAAAAACAAGGCAAGGATATAAATAGTCAGTTCCTACAGGAGGAAACAAATAAAAAATATTATTAAGTATATGAAGAGATATCCTCAAGCTCATTTGTTATTAGAGAAATGCAGATTAAAATGCTGTGTCACTTTAAACTCAACATGTTACCGAAAGTTAGAAAGCTGAAAGATGCCAAGTGCAGGTGAGGACATGGGGTTCTGCGAGGCACTGTCCATGGAGAGACTGGTGCAGCCATTCTGGAAGCCAATCTTATAATACTCTGTCAAATTAAAGTTCCTTACCCTCTAGCCCAGCACTTCTGCTCCTGAGTACAGATACCTTAGAGAAATTCTTACACAGGTCCATGAAGGGCAACATGGGGCACTCATCACAGCGTTCTGTGGTAGTGGGGAGTTGCAGACAATCAATCCCCATCACTGGGGAATGGGTATGTTAAAGGTGGTAGATACACACTGTGAAACATGATGAAGCTGGATATATGTGCAGAAACAGGCTGGATACATGTGCAGAAACATGGACAGGTGATTTTAAAAAGGGATGATTCCCCTATTAGTCATTAATTGAATCTGACAATTTCTTCTAGAAGTTTATTCCTTCAGAGTCTCACAATGGCAGAACTCCTGATCATAGGGACTGAAGAATTAAGGATCCAGTGAAAACAAAGAACTCCCTGATCACTAGTTGCCAAATATGGCACTCCTCCTGCTAGTAGCATCCCCTTTCTTCAACTGACTAGTCCTCATTCACCTGCAGGGCTCCTCAGTGATCCAGAAACCAACTCAACTGAGCCTTTGGTCTTCCAGCCTGGACGCATGCCCTTCCTCTTGTGTCTGCACAGAACCCAGCGTGCACCCCCATGGCGGCTGACCCTCATCACAGTGTAGCATCACCGCTGTTTACTTTTATTTGCCTTTCTTGCCAGGCTACTAGGCAAGGGCCATGTCTCAACCTTCTTTCCCAGCTCCTTGAACAGTGCCTGAATCACTGTAAGTGGTCAATAGATGTTTTCTGAATGAGTGCACGAACAAATGAATGAAGGAAGAATAAATAAATCATGAACTTATCTGGTGGGAGATGGGAGAGAAAGGTGGAAGGCAATGGTCTCAACACTACCCAGTCCTCTCCCACCAAAAGAGGCCACAGGCAGTTTAGCTGTGGAAAACCTCAATACCCCTCTCCTAAGCACCAGCCCATTCCTGGGCTATAGGCAATTCCCAGACAAAGCTGAGAAAACGAACACGATGTGGTCCCTATATGGCAGTTCCTAGGACTCATGAAAATTCCCTTTGAAGCCACAGCTCCCATCAGGCCCGTTTTAACTGGCTGATCAGGTTGTATAATTAGACTAGAGGTGGGAGGGCATGCAGGAAGGCTGGCTTGCACTGCCCTTGATGAGCTCCCATTCTTATGGCAGTGGTATGTCACAGAGCATGGGAAGACAGTTACAGTGACTGATGTTAAGGTTTTCTGCTCTCAGTGGCCAGAGGAGCTTGGGGTCGTCACATTGTTTATGAAAGAGTGAGGAAATCTGTGGTGTGAGCTGAGGCCTATGCTGGGTGAGGCTCATGTCAAAGATGGCTGGTGAGCAGCTGGAGTTGGGGAAGCAAGAAGGGCAGTGATCCCTGCTCCAGGTCGTCCCCACACAAAGCTGAGCTTCAGGAGAAGCACCGCCAACTCCTCCTCCCTCTACCCCCCACATCCAAAGTACAGGGTCACTGTGATGAGTATCATGTGTCCCAAAGAGAAGACAAAGAGTTGACCTTTGTATTCTCAACCCAATGCACACCTCAATGAGGGGAGGAAGCAAAGAGGTCACAGCTCAGGAGGTCTGCTGGAAAGTCAAATGAGCTGTGTCTCATTTGGTGTACTGGCTGGTCAGGAAAGCAGGGCAGCCAGACCAAAGGTAGATTGCATGTATTACATCTAGAGATCCTGTGGCATGCGGGCATGAGCAGGGGGTGAAGAGGGAAGGAAAAACAGTTTTCTTTTTAAAGCCAGCTTCCTTAGGCAACTAAAGATTAAGGTGGAAAGCACAGTATCTGTGCAGATATAGCCACAGTGTGTTAAGCGCTTACACTCACTATTTCAGATCCGTAGAACCACTTGCAATGAGGTACTAGTCTCATTTTATAAGTGAATAAACTGAGGCTCAGCAAGATAATGAGTTGCCCACGTGTGTACATTAAATAAGCACAGGAAACAAGATCCAAATTCAAGTCTGTCTGGGGCCAAACCTACTGCACATTCCCCTAAACAACACTGGTTCTCATCCATTCAACCATCCATTCGCCTGCCACACTATCCCTTAGTTACTGAGCCTCTGCTACGCGCTAGGAACAGAGGTATTTTCAGATCGTAGTTAAAGTAAAGCAGATCACAGCAGCTAGCTGGAACAAGAAGTCCAATTCAGATGGAGAAGGGTCAGCATCAGTGGTAGGCCCAGACAGGATTAGATAATTCGGGGCAAGGCTCAAGAAAGGCACGACACAGTAAGCAGAGAGCCATGGAATCAAGACCACCAATCGCAAACTTACAGGACGACCCCAGTTGTGCCCTCCACTTTCTTAGCCTCTTCCTAAATACCTTTCCACGTCTTTCAATCTGTAGTTCATAATATATGGCCACCAAACCCATGGGCCAACATGGTTAAGCCCTGGTTGTCAGGGATTCTTACCACAGTATGGGCCCCAGACCAGGCTCTCTCTAGGCAAATGATCCATGAGTATAATGGGGCTGGTTTCTCTCTTAAGACTTTGAACAAAAATAACTGTAAGAAAACCAAACGACCATCCTATGCTGAGATAAGGGCTATCATTATTCACATTTTGCAGTTGAGGAAACCAAGCTAGTAAGTGGTAGAACTATGTTTTAAACTCAGGCAGTCTCCTTTCAGAGCTCTTGTTATTTACTACAGGGTCTGGCAGAAGTAACGCCATTGAGTGTGGTTAGTAGGGTATGTGAATGTCCCGCATGAGATGGGACAGCAATTTGAACATTTCACCTAAAACGTCATATGGTGTGCTTGAGTGATATTATGTTACAGAATTATGTTTATGATTTTGTAATAAAAAGTTTTTATGTAATAGAAGAGGGGCATTATTTGTGCCGGACTCTGTATGTCACACAGAACTAAATGATGTGGTCCCCAAAGCAGGGGCTATACCTCGCCATCTGTTTCCTCACACACAGGGTCTAGTACAGGCCAGTAAATATTTGTTGAATCAATTCACTGCTGGGACCTTCACGCTGTATTGTTAACACACACACTGAGTTTTCTATCAGCTCCTGGGGCTTTATTTGCTAGTACTGCTAAATTGGGTCTCTCAATGTGAATTTTAGAGTTGGTTCTTGGTTTTAATTGTAGACTAAAACACTCATCTCTGTTAATTTTTATCACCACCGATTTAACCATTGCTCTAGTCCACTGACTACTTTTCTCAAGATGTCCCTGCTTATTTAACCCAAGATAATTGCTACCTCAAAAGCTTCATCTAATCTGCCAATTTGATAGGCATTTAACCATGGTCTCAATGGACTCAGTGATATAACTACGGAATAGGACAGAGCCCTGTGGCTCTGATGTCTTTGAAGAAGTACAAGAGTGGACCACATCACAGTCCCTAGAAATGAAACACTCCTCCCCAAGCCGCTGAGCTGGGTGAGCACTGGATGTTCTCCTGGTCCCAACTGATACTCACCATGGAGACAGCGCTGAACACAGAACCCCAAGACGGGATACAGCATTGGAGAAGGGGGGCACCCTGAGACTGTCATGTTAGGCAAATGAGCTGGCACCGCTTTCCAGAGAGCAGTGTCTTGAGTTGCCTGAGGTTAAGGCATGTGCCTGCCAAACTAGAATCGGGTGCATGTTGGAATTGGAATATCATTACTACGAAACAGGATTATCTTGAGCAACGATTCCAAATGGGATTAGAAATGACTCTTTGTTACTCAGAGATAATCAGCCACAGCAGCAGCGGTGGGTGGGAGAAATGTCAAGCTCGGCACACTTTTCTGGGGGGCATGGTGTTGGCACTCTGGGCACCTGGCCAGCACCCTCACCCACCCTTCCTTGCTGGGAAATAGTGGGCACTGTCCTGCACTGGGCAGGTGGCCACCTGGGATAAGAGCCAGCGCTCATCAAAGTGCCCTGCTCTGGGGTCCCTTGTTCTAGGCCCTGCTTCTCAGATACAGAGGACTGGAAAAAGAATCTCCAAAGCCTTCCTGCAGTGATGATGATGATGATGATGATGATAGTGATAATATTAATAGTTAACATTAACAATTAATAATGGTGATAATTATTATTGAGGGACTACCACTACTATTATACTACTACTAACTAAAGTAGCAAACCTTTATCAAGTGATTACTATATGGCAAGCATTGTTCTGACCACTTTACATATATTTACACATTTATCCATCAAAATAGCCTTTTGAGGTAATCTGCTTATTATCTTCCTGTTATGATTGAGTAAACAATCACAGATAAGTAAGAGAATATGACAAGGCACAGAACTGGTAAGAGGAAGATTTGAACCCAGGCAATCTGGCTCCAGCGCTCACCACATGCTGGACTGCCACAGCCTGAGAGCATCGCAGCCAATGCTGGGTAAGGCCTTTCCTTCACTCTCTCTGGTCTCCAGACCCTGCCAGTTCTTCTACTAGCTCTGGCAGATTCCTACTTTTTTACCTTTGTGAACCTATGCTCACAATGGCCCAACTTCCAGAAATGCTGTCCTTACCCTCCACCTTTAACAACCAAAATCTTGTCCATCTTTCAAGACCCACTCATGTGAAAGGGCCTCCTTCCATGATCTCCCCCTAGCAATCTAAGTGGTCTTCTCTGGAGTATGGACTGCATTCTGCCTCATTTAAAGTAAGACTCATTTTATCCCTGTTCTGTCAGCTTTTTGGGACAAGGTTTGTCTGTTTTTATATGTCTCATAATCATCCAACACATAGCTGTTCACCAAGAAATTCTGACTGAGATGACCTGACTCCTGGTCCCAGCAACCCTTGGTCCATCCCATGGCCTGGCTCCCTGCCCCGTCCCTCTACAGACAGTAAAAAAGGGATAAGGGCTTGGGGTTTAGAGACCTGGATTCAAATGCTGGCTCCCTCCCCCATTTACGAGACAACCCTGGGTTATCTCTGAGCTTCATTTTCCCTGTGTGTAAAATAGGGATCATAATCCCTCCCTTTCAGGGTTGCAGTGAGGAAAGGAGCCAACATGGGAAGTGATCGACAATGGGCCCAGCACATAGAAAGCACCCAATCAACCACAGCCATCATCATTACTACCATCAGGTAATCAGACAGCACAAAACCCAGCCTCCTTAGGCAGAAGGAAGCCCCACTCTGCAGCACGCAGCCAGGCCAAAAGCAGGCTGGGGACCCAGGGAAGAGGCTGTAGGCCTCTAAGGCGGGAGAAACCTCCATGTGGTCAGGGCCCCTAAGAACCTGCACTGAAACACAGGTGCACAGGTGCTCTACTTGCTTTGTCCCTGGCTGGCAGCAAGGAAAGAGAGCGTCCCAGGGAGGCTGCCCCCGGGTCCAGCTGCAGGAGCAGCATCAACTCCTTGCTCTAAGAACACCTGTGGAGTTGTCAACACCACAAAGACCTGTAGAACCTCTTCTGCAGGACAGCAGTCTGGCGTGGGATGCTGGTTTCTTAAAGATAGGGTTTGATGCCCTCCTCTCCTTAGTAAGGTGGAGGGAAAATAAGCAAATGCTAAAAATAAATGACTGCTGTGAGAGGGAATTAAATGGTCTTCAGCCAAGGATGGCGGCATTTTAAAATTAACAAAGCCCAGGTACCACATCCAGGAAGGCCTTGGCAAATGTGTGTTATCCACTCATTAGCTCAGCTCCTCAGGGACCCTGGCCAAGCGGGGAAGGCAGTGCCGGGAAGCAGTCCTTCCGATGCTGATGAAATGCACTCCGGGAGAAATGACAGAGGAGGGAGGGAGACTCTTGTGGGGAATTTCAAACAGTTCTGCTGGAACTTTGTACTCTGCCTCATGGTCTCACTTTCTCTGAGGCAGGGCTTTCAAAGCAACCAGCAAGCCCAAGTGGACTGAAATCTGGATCTATCATCACCCACCCCATTCTTCTGGCATGTTTGGTTCCTGAAGCACCACAGTGGCCGCACTACTTAGGTGGTCTCCCTGCTTGGCAGTTCAGGGACAAGGAACCCAAGTACGATGTGGGATGGGAGGCAAACTCCCAGTCCTGTACCCTGCACTTTCTCTGTGCTATGAAGAATTATGTGACACTGAATTTATATGTGCCTACTCCATACCACATGTATAGTGAATTTATCATTATTCATCAGTAATTATACTTCATGACACCAAGAATCATGAATTCACAAATCTTCATTCTTTCTTAGCGATCAGAATATACAGTGCTCTAATGTGAGACAGCATTAACAATAAGAATTCAAAACATTCCAGGTGATCCTAAATAACAGAATTCATTTGGGTACTACAACAGGAATTCTCAGTATGCCATCAGTCGTAACTAGTAATGAAAATTAGAGAGGGATGATGACCTTTTAAAAAGATTTTTATAAGTCAGCCCTGGCTGGTGTAGCTCAGTGGATTGAGCGCGGGCCTGTGAACCAAAGGATCACGGTTCGATTCCCAGTCAGGGCACATGCCTGGGTTGCAGGCCAGTTCCCAGCATGGGACACATAAGAGGCAACCATACATTGATATTTCTCTCCTTCTCCCTCTCTCCTACCCTTCTAAAGATAAATAAATAAATATTAAAAAAAAAAAAAGATTTTTATAAGTCATTTAAGTATCAATGATGCACAGTAAAACTCACCCTTTTAAGATGCACAATTTGATGAGTGCATTGTATAGCCAAAATCCTAATCAAGATTTAGAATACTTCTGTCACCCCAAAAGCTCCTTTGAGCCCTTCCTCCCACTCCTAAACTCTAGCAGCCACTAACCTAATTTCTGTCCCTACACTACTACTTTTCCAGGCTGTCATATAAATGAAATTATAAAGTAGGTAGCTGTTTGTGTCTGGCTTTAACTTAGCATAAGGCTTTTAAGATTTGTCCATGTGTTGAATGTATGAGTAATCTTTCTTTTATCGCTGTGTGGTGGTCCACTGTATGGATGTACCATCATCTGTCTGCTCACCAGCTGATGGACATTGGAGTGATTTCTAGTTTTTGGTGATTTTGAATAAAGCTCTTTTAAATATTTACATACAGGTCTTTTTGCAGTTGTAAGTTTTTATTTTTTGTGGGCAAATACCTAGGAGTTGGTATTACTGGGTTATATGGTAAGTATGTTTTACCTTTATAAGAAGTTGCCAAAGTGTCTTCCAAAGTGGCTGTATCAACATGCACCTCTATGGCAATGACAACAATTATTCTGTAACTCTGTCAGCACTTTGTATTGTCAGGTTTTCTAAATTTTAGCCACTGTAGTTAATAGATATGTAGTGGTATCTCATTATGATTTTAATTTACATTTCAATAAATGACTAACGCTGAGTATCTTTTCATGTGCTCATCTACTATCCATCTCTTTTTTGGTAGTATCTGCTAAAATATTTTGCCCATTTTTAAAAAATTAAGTTGTTTGTCCTTTCCTTGATTTATAAGAGTTCTTCAGATCTTCTGGATACTATTCCTTTATCAGACATGTGTTTTGACAGCTTTTTTTTTTTTTTTTGAGGAATTAGAAATTATAAGGATCTAAATCATACTGTTTTTCTTTTAAACCACTATCCCCTGCACAAACACTGATGAAGGTAACCACTGATGAAAGACTTAAATTTTCAATTTAAAATACCTTAGTGCGACCAGAGAGAAGATCAAGCAGTATTTGGTACCTGCTAAAATTCCTAAGACTATTTTACCTCCACTGTAAGCACCCAACCAATACTAGGCTTTAAAGGAAGCTACATCTGGAGAAATGGCTGTCCTATAAACAGCTTTTGGCCCCCCAGACTCTGCACCTCCCAAAGCTCTGTTCTGGTCCACCAGGCTCTTGGAATGGTCAACAGTCGTCACACTCCATTGCTGGCCATTGTCACTGGGAAAGGTAGGAGGCTCCAAATCCATCCTTCAGTGAAAGAGCAAACTGTGGGGCCTGTGGCCGCTTGGACATCAAAGTTGAGCAAATGGGCCTGGCAGGCCCTGCCTCTCCGCCTACATATCCTGCAAATGCCATATGAAGGAGCTTCCCTGAGGGGGGTCACGACTTTCAGCTTGTCATAGCACACATCAAAGTTTGCACCACACACGAACTGGGTGCATGGGTTCGAATCAAGTCACCCAAGAGCGGATACTCAGCCATTGTGTCCAGTTTTAATCCTGTGTTTTCCCAAGTAATTAAGCCTTCTTGCTTATGAACTTGTGACTAAGTAAAGCATCACTGAGAGGTTGTAACATCAAAGTGCCTTCCACCGTCTGTCTATGTTTGGTAAAATTGGATTTCTTTCCCTTCTTGAAGAAAAACTAATTGAATTTAGCTGAAGGCTGGGTGTATTTGCACGAGCCAGTGAAGGCTATGCTAAGTCACAGTGATCATCCTGGGACCCTGTGCCTTAGCCTTTAGCTGGCCTGGGTCAGAGCACAACACAGAATGAAGCACCCAGACTCAGGCTAAACAAGTGCCTGTGGCATAAGGCTTATGGAGGGCTCACTGTGGAGAGGGGGATAGCCCCCGGTAACTGCTCCTCAAGCCAAGACTATACCCCAGCTGTTACTAGAGCTGGCAAAAGAATTTTCCTAGTAGAATGTTGGTTAATCTTTGGCAGAAAGGCTACTGAAGACAATGGTTATCACATTACTCAAGTTCCTGATGTCAGCAGTCTAAGTAAGCTTCTTAAGGCAAAGGCTGTGATGATTATTATCTGCATCTCCTCATAGCCTGGCACATCAGCACCTGATGCAGTAGAGTTTGAAAAATGTTTGCTGGACGCATGAAATGATAATAGAAAGAATGTCAGAACAAAGTTCCCCTCTCCTAAAGAAACAAAACTCCGTATCCCTTGTTGCCATGATCATTGGGAAATTTCAATCTAAATTAATACTTCATTTACTAATTACCTGATTTACAGTGAGTGGAGCACGGTCCCATTTACATGAAGTTATACACATACACACACAAGGATCGGTCTCTAGATAGAGGGAATTCAGTTCCCCGATACTTTCTTCTCTATATTACTTTTATAAAAACAATAAACCTATTTTTGGAAAAGAAATTCTCTGGTTCAATCCTGATATAATTATCTTTCCTTTTACCAATATGATTTCTGATCTTGATCCAGTGTTAACTCTCCTGCGTACATTTATATTTGTATTTTAATTTACGTCACCTCGAATCCTTTTTGGAAATAAAAGGAAGACGTAAATTATGAATTAAGCTCTCATACAGACTTTTAAAATTTTTGTTCTATAGTACCATATTTCCTATTCAAAATTAAATAAATTAGTACTATCTTTACTCTTCAAAATTAAATAATAAATATATAGATAAATAAAAGTTCACATGAAGTTAGTCTCCTTAAGAATAGAGACTATTTTGTTCCATGTCCCCAAGGATCTAACACATTAAGCAAGTGCTCACCAAAGGCAGTTGAGGGGGAAATGATCAGGCTACTCTCAGGATCTCTCCTTTGATCTTTGACTGCCAGCATCTAAGGGAGATGAAGGTTCTTTGCTTTCCGCCTTGAATCAAGCGGTACGCTCCCTCTGCCTTCCCTTCATCCAAGTCCAATTAAAAGGTGGTGGCATTTCAGGCCTGGCCAGTATGATACCAGAGGTTTGGTGAATGATGAGAATCAACACACTTCTCATAAGGAGAAACTTCTTGACAGACTGTGCTGGTATGGATGTGGTAATTCTTCAGGATTGCTCCCAGGGCACCTTACCCATGGGTCTGCTCACCCTGACTGAGGAACTCCTGAGATTCCCTTTTACCAAATTCTACTTTTCCTTTTACCATAGCACTTTTCTTACCTTCTTATGTTATGTAGATTTCCTTTTTACCAGATTCTACTTCTCCTTTCCCCCCCCATAGTATGTCTTACCTTCTAATGTATTACATAGTTTACTTAGTTTGTGGTGTACTATACATTTTTTAAAGATTTTATTTATAGAGAGAAGAGAAGGGAGGGAGAAAGAGAGGGACAGAAACATCAATGTGTTGTTGCCTCTTGCGTGTCCCCCCTACTGGGGACCTGGCCTGCAACCCAGGCATGTGCCCTGACTGGGAATTGAACAGACGACCCTTTGGTTTGCAGGCTGGCACTCAATCCACTGAGCCACACCAGCCAGGGCCTATGGTTTACTATATTTGTTTATTGTCTGTCTCTGCCTCTCTCTACTCAGGGACCACCATCTGTACAGAAATAAGCTCTATGAGGGTGGGAATCTTTGTTAAGAACAGTGTCTGGCAAACAGTAGGTGCCCCCCCAAATTTGTGATGTGAATAAATACATCAACCTGAGAGTATGCTATTCTCACTAGAAGTCTGTTTTCCCTGGGTACTTGAAGAAAGAGGAGGACACAAAATGGATGCTTAATACACCAATAATTAGTCCTAGGAACCAAAGCAAATAAATATAAGCCAACACTCTCACTTTGCTCAACAGGCATCACTGATTTGCTAATGGCTCTGGATAAAGACAGACAATCAGTTAAACCAACAACTCATTAGATTCAGAAAGCTATCTGCTCACTGATTGGCAGGACTCTTAAGTATAGTGTTATTTCCACTTGTCTCAACACTGAAAATACACTACACATAAGGGCACCTCCCCCCAACCCCTTTTCTCAACCATTGTCTGTCTCTTGCAGATGGAGACATCTGTAAGCTGGGAAAGAAGACTGGTGGGTAGGGTGGAAGTAGGGGTGGGTAGATTATCAGTGGTAGAATAAACATGTACACGTGTGCATAGAGAGGTCTAACGTGAGCAGCAGAGAGTAACTTACCATTTGTAACCTGAAGTGCGTATATTATCTCATTTCATACAGAGAGAATCCACTCTGCTGCCAAATCCAGTCCTCTCATACCCCCTGCTTTGAAAATACCCTGTCCACGCCGCTCTGACACCACTGACTTCACTGCACTCTCTCTACCTGCCTTTCTTTTCCACATTAGGCCACGAGCTCCCAAGGTCTCTCATTCCCCAATGATTAGCACAGAGCCTGGTTCAGAATAAATATTACCAAATGTTTGCAGATAATTAATTTCAGGTGGAGAAATAGTGTCCAAAGAATTCTGAAACTCCACTAAGGGTCAGAACCAGGACTAGACTCCAGGTCTCTCAAGTACAAAGTCCATTTACATCTATCTTTTCTTGTAAAGACTAAGTGCTTGCCCCTGGCTGGGTAGCTCAGTTGGGCAGATTGCCATCCCAATGCACCAAGGCTGCAGGTGTGATCTCTGGTCAGGGCACATACAAGAAGTAACCAATGAGTGCATAAATAGGTGGAACAACAGACTGATGTTTCTCTCTTTCTCTGTCTTTTCTCTCTCCCTTCCTCTCTCTCTGGAAAATCAATAAATAAACAAAACAACAACAACAAAAAAAAAAACAACTAAGTGCTAGGAGCTAAAGAGGCAAATAAGGAAATGGAGTACTGAGAACAAGTTCACAATAGAAGAGCAGAGAAGAGAGACTTATCTCAAGTACAGCTAAGTCTCCCAGGCAGTCTGAGGTAGTGCCACCCCTATATTATAAAATCCCTGTATGTTGGTATCCATCACATTTATGATCCTTCCAAAGGTGGCTAGGACTGGCAGATAAAAGCCTTGAAAATCTGCTTGAAGGGAACATTTAAATTGGTACATCCTGATATCAATTTTAGTGGCTACTACTAAAGTGGCCAGTCTGTTTCCTTTGAATACATTTCTTTTTCCTCTTATTTAGTCAATTCTTTTGCACAATCACAGCATCCAGCACTAGCCTGGGATTTGGCAGAGGGAGGCAGCAGCAAAACACACAAATTTTGTAGGCAGCCAGACCACGTCCTAAATTCTGTGTGTGTGACCTTAGACAAATCACTTTATCTTGTTGGTTGTCACTTTTCTCACCTGCAAAGTGAGAATAACGACAAACATGTTGTGGGTGGTTGTGAGAATTAGCAATAACTCTTACACAAAGTGGACTACTTTGATCGTTACACAACAGCTATACCCTAAGGGAACGGGCAAGCAGGTAGGAAAATAGCAGGGCCTCCACTGGGAGAGCAGGAATGTGCCCACTTTCCCTTATTCTCATCAGAACCTTCAAAGAAAGAGCCCAGAGGAGCCCTGGCTGGGGACAGTGACTGCAGACTTCTCGACACACATAGATGGTGGATCATGAAAACATGAAGGTAACTCACACAGGTATACTTAATCACTTAAGACAGGCTTTCAAACATTTCATTGCTTCAATAATTCAAATGACTTGCCTAAGGTCATGAAGCCAATGAATGATGGAGCTGAGATCCACAACTACATCCCTTTCCACATCTCCTATACTTTCCCCTGCACTGGGTACAGACCAGTACCTCAGGCTGAGTTTGTCTCCCTGCTTCTGGAGAAGACAGCAGGTCGACAGGCAAGAGCAGGAGAAGATTCAGGAAGGCAATCTGAGAGATCTGGCTAAGGGAGCCCTGTGTGGAAGGAGATCTCTCACCTGCAGTTTCGGCTGATGGCTGCCACCATAAGTGCTGTCCAGCCAAGCTTGTGCCTTGCATTGACATCTGCACCATCCGCCAACAGCCTAGAAGACAGAGGAATATTTTCAGTGTATAGCTTATCACAGACCTAGGAGTGGAAGAAATGAGACAGTCAACAAACTGTGGGGCGGGGTGACCCTGGATACAGGTAAAGGCCTTTGAGAACTAAACACCCATCCCAGCGTCTCTGGCCAGTCTCCTCAACCCCAGGATTCCCCTACTTCTCTCTCTCCTTCCCTTAAATGAGTCTGCCCCTTGCTCTTATCCTCCTGGCCTTGTGAGGAAAAAATGTGCCTTCCCTACCTAATTACCTGACACTCCTACTCCCTCAGTCCAGAATGCTCCCGCCTCTGCTGCCTGTTCTAACCCTACTCTCATGCCATGCAATCCTGGCTTGAGGAGCCTCCCCAAGAAGGCTTCCTTGACTTATCCAGTCCACAGATCTCTCTTCCTTCCTTAGCATTTCCCTGTTCTTAGCACCAAATGCCCAGGGACACTTATTGTGAAAAAGATTTTTATTTATTTATCTTCAGAGAGGGGGAGGGGAGGGGAGGGGAGAGAGGAAGAGTGGGAGAGAAACATTGCTAGGTTGCCTCTCGCACCTGGTCCATAACCCAGGCACGTGTGCCTCAACCAGGAACTGAACTGGTGACCCTTCATTTTGCTGGCCAGCACTTTTCCCATTGAGGCGCACCAGCCAGGGCCCAGGGACACTTCTTATCTAGGTAGTTCCTGCTCTTTTATAAAAGGATCACACTCTTCAAGTTTATCTGTATGGTGGCTCTTTGAAAACTGGAAATTTTCTAATGCAGGGAAAGATGGAAACAATATTAGAAATGCAAAATTAGGTCTCTACAAGAGTCCACATGAGCCTATTTGACTCTATATGCCACTGCCTAGCATGCTATCAGGGCATAGTAGTTGTTGGATAGATGAAGAAAGGCAGGGTTTTAAGTATCCCACTAAAGGCCTGAAGTCTGGGTCCTGGGAAGAGGGCCCGACAATGTGGAAGTGAAGACAGAGAAGGGGAATAAATACAATGAACTCTTACTCAGTACCTACTACAAGTAGAAACTGCCCTCAGAACTTCACATACATGCTCTCATTTACTCTTTGTACAAGCTTAAGGAGCTGATACTCACTTCTTTTCACAGATGAGGTAACAGTCAGTGAGGGGAAATGACTTGCTAAAGGTCACAAACTAGTAAAGAGGCAACACAGTGACTGGAACCCAGGTAGGTAACGGCTCTAAAGCCTGAGTTGTCCTCACCTGGTCATCCTTCCTCTAGGCTAAATTTGGTTCCATGTCACATGGAGGACAAAAGACTACACTGACTTCAGCAAGTCCACAATATGTGCTGGGTTCTGGGCTAGATCCTAGGATGGGGGTGAGAAGAATACATGGGATCTACCCTAGGGAAGTATATAATTTGGTTGTGGGGAAGGACTGAGGAGAGTAGGAACCAAAGCCTGTAGTGTTTGGCTTTCCACCAGAAACGCTATAGAAGGCCAAGAAAGGAGGAGACCAGAAGTCAAGAGTGATTGTTCAGACAGAAGTGAAGCCATCTGTCTGAACAAAGGAGGTCTGCTTATGAGGAATGGCGGGGGAGTGGGGAGTGGGGGTGTGTTTTGGGGAACTGAGAGGATATCTAGTCTTCAGTGGGTTCTAGATGAAAGGGCACTGGCAGAAAGCCCAGATGCTTGGGGATGAGTCCTAGTACCATTCTTATGTAGTAAATGCTCCTCTGGACCAAGCCAAATAAAACCTCTGCACTGTTTAATAAGTAAGCAGGTGACTGACGTTTGGGAGGGTGAAAAGACACAAAGCCTGAGGGGGAGACAGACCAACAAGCACATGCCTGTACTTGGATGAGTGTGCACCAAGGGAACCTAACTCAGTCTTAGTGACCTAGAGGTCTCTCTGAGAAGGTGATGACAGAGAGCTAGCCAGAAGAAAAGGGTGCGAGGGAGGGGCAGGGGTGTTCCAGGCAGAGATGAAGCCTCTCTCCAAGAGAAGACAGCATGGGGTATATAAGGACCTGCAAGAGGTTCAGCATGACTGGGGCACAAAATGTATGAGGAGAGTGCCAGGAGCAGAGGCTGGGAAACCCTCATCTCTCATGTCTAGTCTAGAGGATTTCTTCTGGGCCTCTTACCACGTACACTTCTTTTATGGAGGAACAATTCTGCATAGCCAAGAATGTTAAAGAAGCTTCAAAAACCTGGGGATGAATTTTCTATGAGACCAAAAAAATCGCATTTTGCACAAAATCTCCTCCCTAATTTACACACCTTCCCTTGTTTGCAGGCCAACTGGTGCTGTGGAGCGCACAGGGTTCTGAGAGCTAAGAGACTGGAGTCCTGACCCTAAATGTAATTCCGACAGATGGCCTCACTTCTTTGAGCCTCGTCCAGAAGACTAGCATATCAGGACCCAAATCAAAGAGGTTTGTGAAGGGAAAGGCTTGCACTGTGCCTTGAAGGAGGGGAACAGTTTAGAGACAAGGGAGGAAATGTAAGGCAGTGGAGACAAAAGGAATAGGATACTATTCAGAAGCAGGGAAGCAATGGGAAGCTATGTTCAGAGACCAGGCAGATCCATCTGGGGACAGTTGCAGCAGAGGAACACCTGCCGAGGTATGCAGGGCCTACAACTGGGCCTCAAAACCCAAGCTAGGAGGCCAAGACAGTGGGCATAAACGTTTTTTGAGCCATGTATTTCTTTAAGAGTATGATCTTAAAACTGATGACTCTCTCCAAAAAAGTACACAGGAGCACACATCCCTGCCCCACCCCATTTTTTTTTTTTTTTTTTTTTTTTTTTACATACAATACCCAGGGGTTCACAGGTCCTCATGACATCAACAGTGGACCCTAGGTTACAAACCCAATCTAAAGAGTTGACAAATGCCTGGCATATACGCCAATGTCCTGCACTCCAGCCCCTAAGTCAGAAATCACAAATCTCTCCATGCAGTTCTTTCCTGTGGAGCCTTTGAAAGAGCCTTGGAATCCTCAACACTGGTTCCAATCAGCCACCATCAATCAACTGAAGCTGGCAACAGAGAGGAAACCTATTTGCCATTCCTCAGGCTCTCACCATAGGCAGTGGGGTTGTCAGTGAAGGTTTTTGGGGCAAAAGAAATTACAAAATTAACCTAATAGCTTAAGCAGGCTGAATGTGAAAGGGGGGAGAGTGGGAAATGGGGACAAGGAGACCAGTTTGGAGACTGCTAGAACACAGACCTCAGGAGATGAGCTCGGGCAGAGACATGAGAAAGCAGGGCACGGCTAGGGCAGCCAGAACCCCTCATGCTTCCACTGGGTCAGTGACCCATGTTACCCTGCCTGGCTGGGCACAGAGAATTTTGAAAGCAGCACTGCTCTAAAGATAGGACTGAAGAAAGAAGAGTGAGTTGCCTCCTCCTTCTTGAGGGTTGAGTGTAGTATAACACTCAAAGGATGAATGAAGGGCTTTGGTGTAAGGTTAAACCTGAATTCAAATTCTGATCCAGCTGGGTAACCCTAAGCAAATCAATTCTCTACAAGACTCAGTTTTCTCATCTATCAAATAGGGACGATAATCTCTCATTTACAGTGATCGCAGCCCAATGCCTGGCATACAGTAGGTATTCAATACAGGATGGCTGCTGCCTGCCGCCCTTCTCTACTTCTGTGTCTCTGAGGGAACACAGTATTCTGGTCTCAAACTGGTAATGGCAGGTTGGCCAGTACCCAGGGGTTCTGAGACAGGGCCACACAGGATCACCTCGGTAATTCAGCCAGGCTGACTCCAGAGACTCTTTTGTTCATTTATTCAACAAATATGTGCACTCACACACTCTGTGTCTAGCCATACGCTAGCTACTGACGAGGAGACGAGATAGAGGTTCTTACTTTCCAAGACCTAAGCCAACCAGGCTTTTCTTTTTTATATATATATATATATATATATATATATATATATATATAAAAGTGTTATATATATATAACACTTTTCCCCACACAAATAAATGTACTTTAAATTAAAGTACACTCATACTGCTAAGTATACAACAATTCCACTTTTTAAACTGCTGCATAATTCTCCATGGCACGTCCAACCAAACTTTCCCCCTCTGACGAACAAGAGCAGTGCTCAAAGAACATCCCCTTATGTGTGCCCTTTGGCCCTGTGTGAGTATTTCCCTGGACCATGTACTCAGAGTGAGATGCAGCTATACGATTTACATTACTTGATTTGACTAATAGTGCCAAGATCCGCTCCAGGACAGCTGCTCCATCTACCCTCCACCAGGAGGACCAGGGGACTTCCCTGTATACCACTCTCAAGCCAACACTTAGCAATAGGCAGCTTCCTAACCACTGCAAGTCCAAGTGTAAAGGACCTCACACTACTGTTTTAATTTGCATGTCTTTGATTACCAACAATTTTGAGCTACTTGTTATACATGTGTTAGCATTTTAGGGTCTCCTTTTCTGTACATTGCAGGGCTTTCTTTTAAGAGGAGGGACTGCTGGGAGAGAGGGCTTCTCCAACCTTGCTAATCCTTTCAATTAATAGAGTAGAAAGAGCACAGGGCAGAGTCAGGAGACCTGGGTTCTAGTTCCAGTTCTGCCACCTCCTGCTCTTAAACCCTAGAGAAGGCATATCATCTCTCTAAGCTTCAGTCTCTTCATAGGTCCACTAGGGTTTTAGGAGATGACAGTGTAATCTGATGGAAAGAGCCCCACAAACCTGAAGGATCATTCCCAGGAGACAAATCTATGTTCTGCAGTGGGACTCCAGCTCTTGAGCCCTGACCAGCATCCCTACTGAGCACCATTTTTTGCAGTCTCTTGGAGGTGAGGTGTAATGGGAAAGGCAGTGACCCTGGAATCCCAAAGCTGGAGTTCAGATTCTGGCTCTGTTACTTGCTAGCTGTGAAATGGGGGATATGAATCCCCCATGGCGCAAGGTGGTTGTAAGGATGAAAAGAGACAGACATGGTGTAATTTCACGGGAGTGGTGGCACCCAGTAGATTAAGGAAGAACCAGAACAAAATAAAGGCCAGCACAAGCTAGCCCAACTACAAACAACTTTTCCTCTTTAGGAGCTGGGTGGGTTCTTCCCCTTCCCCCATTTCCCCTCTGTGTACAGCAGCCTCAAAAGTTAAGATTTCACAAACCCAGTTCTCCTCCATTTCATTTTGTTGCTTTGCAAGCGAATGCCCAGGGGGCAGTCATTTCAAAGTCCTGGGCCAGCTGGGCCAGTGGCTGCCTGCTGAGAGTGGCTGAAAGGGCCTCTGAGGCCTAAGAAAGCCACCCTTGCTCTCCCCTGCGATTTTCACCAATGGACAAAATGCGGCAAGTGAATTAATCTCTTTTAAAAAGAGCAATGCTTGTGACAGAGCACGGTGTCTCCGAAAAGGTTAGGATTCCATCATCCCTGAGATGATGAGTGGAATGCTTAATGCAGGTTGCCACTCAGGGCAGAGCAGCTTGTGTCCAGGGGCTGGGAGTGGGGGTGGGCACTGCAAGCCTTTCTGGGCTCACTGACTGTGAAAGGTTCTTCCCTAATGAACTAGGTCTCCTGCTTGGCAGGGCAGTGGTGGGTGACACTAATTGGGGATGACCCAGGATAGAAGATAGAAAGGAGACCACACTAGAAGTCGAGAGGTGAATCCCAGCTCTCATACAACTTGCAAGCAGTAGAGTGGGGCAGGAGAAAAACAGGAGAGAGACCTCAGTTCAAATGCAGGCTCCAGCATTTACTGGGTGGGTAGCTGTGAACGAATGGCTTAGCCTCTCTGACCCTCACTTAGTCCCTTCATCAGAGTGACAACTCCTGCTCTCTGAGCCTGTTTCCACATCTGTTAAAAAATGGAGAACACCTTGCCAGCCCTACCCCATATATCACACAGGGGTACCATGAAGAGAGAATGAGACAAAACATGTAAAAATACTTGGTATACAATAAGGCAATGTATAAATAGAAGAGCCTGTCCTATTATATTATCATTCTTATCTTCCAATTCGTGTCTACCCCACTTTAAGGATATAGAATATAGGAAAGGTATACATAGCACTTGGAACGCAGGTCCCCAAACATTTCTGTGGATTGATAAATAAATGGTCTCAAATTCCCAGGTGAGGGCCTCAGTAGAATAAGGGCTCCTTAGGCCAAGAGCTGAGGATTTCTACAAAAGAGTAACAAATCAAGGGGAGAAACAAAGCTGCTCCAATCTCTTAGGGATCCAAGAGAGTTCTGAAGACTATGGACCAAACAGGCAACAGTGATTACCTCTGATGGAGAAGGGAGAGGTGATGAGGGAGCCTTACTTTCCGCTGCGAAGGCTTCTGTATTGTCCGGTTTTGTTTTTTTATAGCAATGAACATACTATTACTCAAAAAACAACAACAAAGAAAACTTTCTTAGGAGAAAATAAAATAACATTTTTATCTCCAAGAAGCCTTCCCTGAGACAGCTCCGATGCTGCCACAGTGCCTCTGCCAACAGGTACCAACAGTTGTCCCAGTTTCTTTGTCTCACTCCCCCAGCAGCAGCATGGTCCTTTAGAACTGAGGATGCGCTTTGTCTCTGCACTCCTGGTGCTGGCACAGAGACGGGCTCCCCCATCAGAGGGCCCCGGGGCTGAACCCCTGAATGTCTACAGCACTTTCCTACACAAATCTCTGGCCAGTATGGCTGTCTTCTGCTGGGAGTTACTTGTTGTATACCTGTGTGCCTGACTTTTTCAAAGTACTTAGGCTCCTGTGTATATGTGGGTGTGGGTGCAGACACAGGGCTGACGACGCAAACATAGACCTGGGCTAGCGGCCACGGATTTCAGTCACAGCTCTCTCAGTAACTAGCTGTGTGATCTTGGATAACCCTCTCTGAACCTCACTTTTCTCTTCAGTAAAATAAGGGAACTGAATTAAATGATTTCTCAAGTCCCTACCAATTCTAAACTCCTAGGATTCTAAATATGTGTAGCATCAAAATTGAGAAGTGGATTCCTAGCAGACATGGGCATCGGCAAGACTTCCACAGAAAAGACGGCTCCTCAGGCTTGCTGTGTGTAGGAAGGAGGGAGAGAGTTCTACACAGGGAAACGGGGGCAGTTCCGACTTATTCTGTCTAACCAGCTTGCCTACTCAGGAGACTGAGAGTTACCACTTGATTCTTCTTCCTCCTCATTTTATGACCAATCAATACCAAGCGGCCACTGAACTTCAATTGTGCATTGTTCCAACTGATTTCCGGATCCTTAGCATGAACCAGCCCTCAGCTGCAGCTGGGGAGGGGGCTGAAGGGTAGGGAGCCCTGTCCCACCTGCATCAGAGGCCTGGAAGCAGTGATCCATGCAGACTCAATCATGATCACTATCAGGGCAACAGGGCCCTGGCTGGAGCCTCGCAGAAGGTCCTATTTACAGTAATAACAGCACCAGGCCAGGCTGTCTGAGCAGAGGCAAGGCGCCTGGGGCTAGAATCCATACACAGCCTCCATCTGTGCCTTATCTACCCAGTCGGTGGAGACTGGGAGGGGTGGGCAAAGGAGGAGAGGCTGCTTTAGACCCCAGTCTGCGCCAACCACTCAGGCAGGGTCCCAGGGCTCTAACTCCACAGACACAAGGCCTTTCAGGCAACTTTTGCATTTGCTACTTGAACTTAGCATTCTCTTTTGCAACCCCCCTCAAGACCCTTCCTCTAGGAAGCTCTCTAGAAGTTCTCACTCCCAGTGAGTTGGCCTATCTTAGCACTGTCATGCCCTGGCTACTCAAAAGGGAAGTGGGTGGGCAGTGAGAGGGAAGAGGGACTTGCATTTATGTAGCACCTACAAGCATAGGCACACTGTTTAACGTGCCTGCACACTTTAAATTTTCTGGACCTGAAGAATGATCTGGAGACATCAATCCAATTCAATCCTTCCTTTTACATACAGATATGGAAGAGATTCAAAAAGCATCATCTGCCCTGGCTGGTGTAGGTCAGTGGATTGAGTGCCAGTCTGTGAATCAAATCCCAGTCAGGGCACATGTCTAGGTTGTGGGCCAAGTCCCCAGTAGGGGGCAGACGAGAGGCAACCCACACATTGATGTTTCTCTCCCTCACTTTCCCTTCCCTCCCCATCTCTAAAAATAAATAAATAAAATCTTGTTTTAAAAAAGCATCTTTCGCCTTGGAATAAGCTGATCTGAATAGGAGCCTGCACCTGTCTCTTCCAGGCTGAGTGACTGTGGGCAGATCATGTTAACTTCTCTGAACCTCAGTCACCTAACATCAGCCTGCCACACCAACTTAACAAGGGTGCTGAGATGACCAAAGGAAATAATGTATGTGAAAGCACTTACATTTTCCAAACGTAAGTTGTCATTGTTTTTATTGTTCTATTTGTTCGAAGGCACAGAGTGGAGGAGCTATTATCAGAATCTCAATACTGCTGAATTAAATGGAGTAAAGTCCAATGGGGGGGCGTGTAACCATTCTTTGTCCCACCTCCCTTACAGTTTCTAGCAGCAACTTGGCACACACTAAAGTATATAGATTATTTTCCTTAACTTCTTGTTTTAAAATGATTTCAAATATACAGAAAACACACGCACACACAACCCCCCTCACATACCCTTCACTCAGATTCTCATTACATTTTGCCTCATGAGCTTTACTACTCCCTTGAGTGTTAGTTTCAGACATTATGCCCTTTACATCTGAATACTTCAGCACCTATTTCCTAGTGTGAGGACGTTCTCTTGTAGAACCACTAACCAATGATGATCAAATTCATAACAATTAACATTAAAATACTTTTATCTGATATACAGCCCATATTTAATTTTTTCAATCTTCCCAATAAGATCCTCCACAGCAATCTTCCCTCCCCCATGATCCAGATATAGGCCAGGATCAATATTAGAATAAAGCACTCCATGTATCTTCAGTTTCTTTTCATTGAAAGTAATTTCTCAGCCTTTCTTTGATTTTCATAATATTGATATTTTTGTAGAGTAAGGTTGGTTTGTTTGTGGAATGTCCTTCAATTTGGATAGCAATTTTTTGAGGAACTACTTTCTATTATTCATCCATTCATTTCACAAACTTTTCATGAGAC
Source organism: Glossophaga mutica (assembly GCA_039655065.1). Lineage (NCBI taxonomy): Eukaryota > Metazoa > Chordata > Mammalia > Chiroptera > Phyllostomidae > Glossophaga > Glossophaga mutica. Next base: position 46,962,059 of record CM077308.1, read on the forward strand.
TGGTTATTCTAAGACTCTGATCAGGCTACTGAGGGCACATCGATGAATTCTGCAGTGCCCTTGACTTCAAGGTGTTCAGTGGACAGCTACGTACTTGGCAAGCAGCTAAAATATAAGTAAGGCACCTGGAGGAAAGTGCTACATGAGTGTGGGTCACAGCAACTGAACCACAGGGACAATTTCCCGGAGTCAGAGACATGAGCTGTGCGAGAACGGGTGGCCAGAAGCAGATTTCCCTAATGATCCTGGGATCCTCTGTGGGAAATATTTCTGCTTCCCCAAGCAGTGCGTGCCATGGATGAGATTCAATAAAACACGAAAAACAAAAATATAAGGCTAGAAAGGGGAGGGGGTCGTCCAGAGCACCCTCATCGAGGTACCTCCGCCCAGGGCTATATGCTAGGTCCCAGTCAGCAGCTGCCTTCCTGACAAGAAGTAAGGGCCTGTCTAAGCAGCTAAGTGAGGGAAAGGGCCATGGGCGCCACCTACTGGCTCCACAGCAGGACACTAGGCTGCTGTACAGGGCAGTTGGGCAGCTACCTGGTTGCTAGGAAGCTTGACACACTATGGCAGTGAGACAGAGATGGCTCAAACTTCTCAAATAGCGTTGACATGTGAGCCACCAGTGCCGAGATCCAGAACCTCATCAGATTTTCAGAAAAGAATGGACTAGCCAAAGCCAACCACAATACCTGGGCAAAGATTTGGCCTTCATTACTTCAGGTTCAGTCCAGTTAACAAAACTTAAGTAGCCTCATCTTAAAGCCGGACTTTGTGTTGGTTACTGAGATTAACTGGACACAGTCCTTGACCACAATGAGTTCTCAGTCTAAACTAGGGGTAGGGAAATGAGACAAGTACACAAAATAAGTGCTTTAAGCATCACAGTTGTTCTGAGAGCTGTTTGTAGAGTCAGTGACCATACAATATGCTTGGCTCTTCCTGTCTTGCAAAACTCTTAAATGACGGAGCTCATAAAAGCTCATATTTCTTGGGTAGTCTACTGTGCATCAGGCACTTGATGTATATGAACTCATCTAATCCAGTGATTAGAGAAGGAGCCTGAGTCTTTCAGAGGGTAACTGATTTGCTTAAGATTACATGGCCAATCAATGGCAGTCTAGAACGGGAGCCCATGCTCCCTCTACTGAACCACACTACCGTCCAGGGCATGCGTCCTATCTTTTTCTTCCCTTCTTTCCTATGTAAGCCTGGGGCCAGCATACCACTAGTACCTAACGGAACTAATCAACTGACAGGAAATAATAAAGAAGGAAAAGCATTAAGTGGAAAGGAGGTTATTTGAGGGACAGAGATACTCTTGGATTACTTCTACTTTCTAGAACCTTCCCTGTGAAGACACATTCTTCTCATAGACTCAAGATGAGGAAGACCCAATCTATCCCTTCTTTTTCTTCTTTTTGGTGGTCACCATAGTATCCCCACCACTTTCAGAGTCACTGGCAATACAATGCTTTAAAGTGTCTTTAGGTTAAAACAAGCCTGGCAAACAAATCCAAACAAAAGGTTAAAGAAGTACAGGAAGCCCTGGTTCTCAGTAAACTGGGCTGACTGCAAGTTTAACATAATCCAGGAGTACATAATGCAGCTGCCAAGAAAGTTAATGCAAGTCCAGGCCACATTAATGGAATCACAAAATCTCTAACAAAGGGGATCACAGCCCTACTCCTCACAATAATGGTTATGCCACACTGTAATTCAGAAGGGGCGCCAAAAACTTTGTGACCGTTTCATTAGAAAATGACCAGGATGGGGAAGAGATTTGAAACCACAATTTAGGGAACCAAGGCTTATTTGGCTTGGAGCTCTGTCTCCTGATATTTAAAGGTCTGGAACAAGAAAAGGGAGCAGTGCGGTCCTAGAGGACTGAGTAGGGACCAAAGAGGAAGTTGGAGAGGGACTTATCTATGTAACAGCAGCCCAACATGTGCCAAGCACTATGCCAGGTGCATACAGGGAGGGGCAAAAGGAGGCTTGCAGTTTTGAGTATACAAAACTGAGTTTATTCTTATATTACTATTTATTAATTATTGTGTTACTTTCCACATGAACAACTGTAAACCTACTTTTGCCCCACCCTGTTTTCAAAATTCATCACAACATAAAATATTTTTCTAATTACAAAGTGCCTTTGCTTCTATTACTCCAATTGCTCAGAATGTCTTTCCACTGAGCTCCTTGTATCCAAATATTGTACCATCTATCTCCAGGCCCAGACTAAATGCCACCTTGTCGATGAAACCTTAACTTTTCTTTTCTTTTTTTTCTTTTAAGATTTTACTTATTTATAGATAAGGGAAGGAAAGAGAGGGAGAGAAACATCGATTGGTTGCCTCTCAAATGCGCCCCAACCAGGGACAGGGCTGGCAACCCATGTGCCCTGACTAGGAATCAAACTGGCAAACTTTTGCTTTGCAGGACAATAACCAAGTAGCCATGCTGGTCGGGGCGAAACCTGATTTTTCATATGCATTAATTATAATTTTCCTACTAGATGTAAAGTTCCTTGAAAGGCAAAAGGTCACCATGATACATGGCTCCTCCTCAATGCCAATTGGGGCATATTTCTCATAATGGGCCTGAGGATGGATACTTGCCACAGAAAATACACAAGTGGCCGATAAGCATACAAAAAGATGATCGTGAGACCATATAGCCATGACGACCATTAGCCATCAGGAAAATGCAAATCTAAACCACAATGAGATACTACTTCATATATACTAGGATGGCTATAATAAAAAAGATTGACAATAACAAATGTTGGCAAGAAGTGGAGAAATCAGACCCCTTATATCCACTGCTGTAAGAATGTAAAATGGCGTAGCCACTTTCAAAAATAGTCTGGCAGTTCCTCAAACTGTTAAACATGGAGTTACTACAGGACTGAGGAGTTCTACTCCTAGGTATATCTCTAGGTGTCTTTTCAAGAGACACAGAAACATACATTCACACAAAAACTTGTACACAAATGTTCATAGGACATAGGAATGTTCACAGCAGTATTACTAATAATGACCAAAAAGTAAAAACACAAAGGTCCATCAATTGATGAGTGTACTATAAATAATATGTGGTGTATCTATACAAAGAATGTTATTGGCCAGACAAAGGAATGAAGAACTGATGCCTACTGCAACGTTACCAATCTTGTAAACATTATGCTAAGTGAAAGCATAAGGTCAAGTATCAGATGGTCAAGTATCAGATGATTCCATTTATATGAAACGTTCAGATAGGCAAATCCAGAGACAGAAAGTTGCTTAGTTGTTGCCAGGGTCTGGGGAGGGAGAAATGAGGGAATTTCCTGTTTCTATGAACATTCATGTACAGGTTTTTGTGTAAATGTATATTTCTATATCCTTTGGGCAGATAGCCTAGGAGTGTAACTACTGGGTCCTATGGTATTCTATGTTTAACATTCTGAGGAACTGCCAGACTGTTTTCCAACGTGGCCACACCATTTTACATTCTCACAGCAGTGAATGTCAGGGGTCTGCTAATGGGACTGGGTTTTTTGGGGGGGAGGGGGGGTGATGAAAATGTTCTGGAGTTAGACAGTGGCAATGCCCAAAAAACTAAAAACTTGACTGTACACTTTAAAAGGGTGAATTTTATGGTACATAAAATATCCTCAAAAGGAAAAAGAAAGAATAAATGAATGAATGAATACTTGATCAATCTGAGTTTCCTAATCTTCAGGAGGCAGAAAGTACCTTATACCTAGAGGCACCCAACTGAGGGCAGGATGCTGCCCATCAGAGAATCTAAAGAGTGGACTTGAACACTGGAGAGGAAGTAAGGCCAGAGACAAAAATGCCTTGGATCTTGTCTGACTCAAACTTGGGGGCTGGGGCTATCACTGAGCCCCAGTGGGTCCTGCCCTGCCTGCTGGACTCTGAACCCCTGGGAATTCCAAGGGCCTCCCTCTGTGTTTCATATCCTGTTCCTGCTCACTGTCCATCTGCAAAGACTGGTCAAACAAACAGACTTCCCAGGAGGCCTGGGTGCTATCCCCCCAAACAAAAGGCATTGAGGTGGAAGCCTCAGATCAGCCTCAGAGAGGATTCTTATGCAGCCTTCCTGGGCCTCCCATCCACATGAATGGAGGATCCTGGAGACTAGTCAGCCTGCCCAGCTGCTGTACCCTCCTGCTGGGTAGCCTCTGGAGAACAAACAGGGTTTCATTCAACCGATCAATCAATCAACCAGCCAGACTCTATCCCAACTATGTGCCTTCTGCGTGTCCACTCAGCCTCATGAGACTAGCTATGGTGGAGGCAGGAGGAGGTGCCAATTCACTTTGCTGTGACAGCACAGCCTAAGTGAGGAGACACAGACATGAAGCAAGTGAAGAGAAAAGCAAGAAAGTGAAAACTAAACGTAATACTATGTAGCTCTGACTTTAAGGCTATGGGAATTTTGATAAAAACTATCAATATGGGCTAGAACAAGGAGTGAACTGCAGTGAGAAAAAGCACATACTCTGGGGTCACATGGCCCTTGCTTTAAATAACAGCTCTTCTCTTACTAGTTGTGAGGTAGTAAATACTACATCTGTCTGAGCCTCAAGTTGTCTCATCTAAACAATGGACATAGCATAATCTGTTCTGCAATACTGCAGGAAACAATGAGGACAATACAGTATCTACTATGATGCCTCTCATAGAGTAGGTATTTAACACAGCTATTACTCCTAGAAAGGATGAGCTTTCTAGAAAAGGAAGGGCAATCAAGCATGAACAGGATCTAGACAGACAGAAGGACAGGGGTGGAGTGGGAAGCACTACAAAGGCCCACAGGCAGGAATAACTTACTAAGCTGTATGTCTAGGCAGCAGGAAGCCAAGTCTGACAGGAAGGGGCGTTCTTGGGAAGGAGGGGAAGGCCAGGCTTGGCTGGTGGGTGTGGGAGCAGTAGTGTCAGTGAAGAGGAGAGATGGGAGAGGACAGAGAAGGGGTCTGCATTTGACAGTTTATATTCAGGAACCTTGTGGACTCCCAGTAAGGCAGACAGAAAGGGTTCTCCCTTTGCTAGAAAACATCTCCCTGAGCCTGGAAAAGAGCTGAGAGGAGCCTGAGACCCAGGCAAGCCTCTCTGTGTTTCTGGCCTCACAGCCTTCTCATCTGTAAAAAGAAGTGGTGGGCCACTTCCAAGTGGGCAAATCACTTACACTAAAGAATTTGTTTCATTGTCTGTGAAATGGGGTTACGTTACCTGCACAGTTGTGAGGATTTAGTGATTAAAGTATCACATAGACTTCCGGCCAAGATGGAGACGTAGGTGGATACACTATGCCTCCTCGCACAACCAAAATTAAGGACATCAAAGATTTAGAAACAAGAAAACAACCAGAACTTATAGAAAACAGAACTGTATGGAAGTCCGACAACCATTCATCCAGACCGGTACGAGGGGCAGAGTCGCGGCATGAAAAAGTGGAGGTTGGCGGACCCAGGTGTGCAGGTGGTGGCTAGCGGACCCCATGCAGTGCAAGGCAGCTGGCTGACCAGGCGGTCCCACATTCGCACACAGATAATCCAGGGGAAAACGGGGAGTGAGACAGACCTCGCAACCCAGGGCCCCAGCACCAGGAAATATAACCTAAAAACACTGATTGAAATCACTTGTGGGGGTTGAAGTGACAGGAGAGACTCCCAGCCTCACAGGAGAGTTTGTTGGAGAGACCCACAGGGTCCTAGAATGTACATAAGCCCACCCACAGGGAAATCAGCACCAGAAGGGCCCAATTTGCTTGGGGGAAGCAGCAGAAGGGACTGGAATCTGAGAGAGCGAGGCAAGCGCCATTGTTCCCTCTTGGACCCTGCCCCCACATACAGGGTCACAACCCAGAGACTGGGCTGCCCCGCCCTGGGGAACACCTAAGGCTCCACCCCTCACTATGTAACAGGCATGACCAGACCCCCCCTCAAAAAAAAAAACCCAAAAATGGCTCAAACTGGAGAACAGATCAAAGCCTCAGAGCCAATTCATCTAAGCAACCAAGAGATAGCCACCCTATCAGATGCACAGTTCAAAGCACTGGTGATCAGGATGCTCACAGAATTGGTTGATTTTGGTTGCAAATTAGATGAACAAATGAAGGCTACAATAAGTGAAATGAAGGAAAACACACAGGGAACCAATAATGATGGGAGGAAAACTAGGACTCAAATCAATGGAGTGGACCAGAAGGAAGAAAGAAACAACCAAACAGAAAAGAAGGAAGAAACAAGAATTCAAAAAAAATGAGGTGAGGCTTAGGAACCTCCTGGACATCGTTAAATGTCCCAACATCCGAATTATAGGGGTACCAGAAGGGGAAGAGGAAGAGCGACAAGTGGAAAACTTATTTGAACAAATAATGAAGGAGAACTTCCCCAATCTGGCAAAGGAAATAGACTTCCAGGAAGTCCAGGAAGCTCAGAGAGTCCCAAAGAAGTTGGACCCAAGGAGGAACACACCAAGGCACATCATCATTACATTAGCCAAGATTCAAATGAAGGAGAGAATTCTAGAAGCAGCAAGGGATAAGGGGACAGTTACCTACAGAGGAGTTCCCATCAGACTGTCAGCTGATTTCTCAAAAGAGACCTTCCAGGCAAGAAGGGGCTGGAAAGAAGTATACCGAGTCATGAAAGTCAAGGACCTACATCCAAGATTGCTCTATCCAGCAAAGCTGTCATCTAGAATGGAAGGGAAGATAAAAATGCTTCTCAGATAAGGTCAAGTTCAAGGAGTTCATCATCACCAAGCCCTTATTATATGAAATGTTAAAAAGACTTATCTAAGAAAAAGAAGATAAAAATATGACAGTAA